>CM038678.1:274701767-275413513 GCA_021605205.1 Aegilops longissima
CGGCCAAGCCTTGTGGCCATCTATCTCCCTGCCGAAGGCATTGGGGAGCTGGCGGAGCGGCTTCAAGGAGCACGGCGGCGCTTCCGGCTATGGAAGATATCGGCCTGCCGTCAAAGGCGCCAGGAGGCTGGGCCATGGTGAAGACAGCGGTACACGGTTGTGACCCAAACCACATGGCGAGTCGGACCTGTGGGGCGGATGGGATGGAGATCCTGTAAGCTTCTTGACTGCCAAGTAGAATTGGCGCCAAATATTCCAAGCAAGATTGTAAATTAGATAGCCTATTAGATGGCATTGAGGAGAAATACAATGAGTCGAATTGACTATGTAAAAATATGACATGAAAGAATGTCTTCTAGCGGATTGTAGATCGTTTGTCATAGCGGACCTTTTAAACCCGACCTCGGACCCAATAGTCCTGAGTGTGTCCGAATACCTTCGTGGTTATATAAGAACCATGGTATGCATGGAGACCAGGCGTAGGGGTCATTATTGATGTATCCGACAAGTGCCCAACTAGTTATGTTATATTACATGGGTAGTAAGAAACATCTTCTAGGAAGAATAGTTCCGTTAAGGGTTCCTTTCGCTGGGATGCATGCCCTGAAGTGCATGTCAAATCTGCTATAAAAGCAGAAAATCATCTGGGGGCAGATGGGTAAATAGTTAAAAATCATCTTTCAGTTTACCGACCGAATATTCCCTTAAGAACGCTAGCTTTCGGCTTCACCCAGTCTGAGGTACACATCCGGCTGACCCGGCAGTAACAATCGCAGAGGTGCTCCCTTTACCACCTAGCCGAATAATCGGGAACGTAGGGGTAAGCATAGGAACCAGGCAACCCAGCTAGGCCAAAACATAAGTCATATCGGTGCATATAATGGTGAATAAAAGGTACATGCGGAAGTTTAACGCATGTGTTGGGCATGAAAGCCCGTATAAATAAGCTTCTGTTAAAGAAGCCCCCAGGTATAATGAGCGTGGATAGCGCGTCAAGTGTGTGTGGAAAAAGCGCAAACGAGCCTCTAGAGGCTACAAGAAGAAGAAGGGGGAAGGAGAGAAATAAAAGACAGCAAAAAGCAAAAATAAACAATGCGGACGGAGGAAGGAGACGAACTTGGAGTCCGGCACTTAGGCGTAGAATCTTCATAGACGGGCTGCGTTCCATGGGTTCGGCTCGAGTCGGTTATCCGATGCGTTTCGCAGACGGTATGCTCTGCCGGTCAGGACCTGGTCGATGATGAAGGGACCTTCCCATTTAGGGTTGAGTTTGTCCTTTTTCTTGTCCGGCAGGCGTAGAACTAGTTAAGCCAGCGTTATAAGCTTTGGCCCGTACTTCCCTGCTTTGATATCTTCGAGCCTGTTGTTGATAGAATGCGGAACGAGCTTTTGCCACGTCGCGCTCCTCCTCCGATGCGTCCAAACTGTCCTGTCGATCAAGCTCGGCTTCTCTTTCTTCGTACATGCGCACTCGAGGTGAGTCATGTATTATGTCGCAGGGCAAGACTGCCTCTGCGCCGTACACCATGAAGAATGGTGTGAATCCGGTAGTACAATTCGGCGTGGTCCGCAGCCCCAGTCTGGTCGAGCTCCTCAACCCGGTCGTGTTAGATTCCTTGAGGACCGCACTAGTGCGGGTTTAGTGCCGCTCATTATTAGACCATTTGCCCGTTCGACTTGGCCGTTGGTTTGAGGGTGATAGACTGAGGCGTAATCGAGCTTGATGCCCATGTTTTTGCACCATGATTTGACCTCATCGGCCGTGAAGTTGGTGCCATTATTCGTGGTGATACTGTTGGGGACACCGTAACGGTGACCACGATATGAAATCTATCACTGGTCGGATTGGCCGTTTTAACGAGCTTGGCCTCTATCCATTTGGTGAATTTATCCACCATGACCAATAGGATTTTTGCTTGTGGGTTCCTCCTTGAGGGGTCCAACCATGTCAAGCCCCGGACATGACGGCCAGGTGATGGGTATAGTTTTAAGGGCGGTGGCTGGCATGTGGCTTTGGTTAGAAAAAAGCTAGCAACCGACGCATCGTTGGACTAAGTTTTGCGCATCTGCCCGGGCCGTCGGCCAATAAAATCATGTCTGGAAGGCCTTGCCTACAAGGGCCGGGCTGCGGCGTGGTGCCCACCCAGTCCGGCATGAATTTCCGCCGGAGGTTTCGCCCTTCCTCTTGGAGATACACCATTGAAGGACTCCGGTAGTGCTTTTCTTATAAAGCTCTCCCTCATGGACTTTATAGGCTTTAGGCGCCATACTATGCAGCGAGCCTCATTTTGGTCTTGGGGAGTTCCTGCCTAGTTAGGTAGGCTAGGAATGGTTCCGTCCACGGCGATAACCGCCATTATTTAAATGAGCGAGAGGTTTTATCTCGGGCGGAGCCTCGGTTGTGTCGAGTGTTGGCGTCGGGCGATGCGGTTGGGCCCGGATTGTTGTTGTCGGACTCCTTCCCATAATGCGGATGGCTTGAACAGCCATTCCAAAAAGATATTGGGTGGGGCGGCATCGCGTTTTGCACCGACGCGTGCCAGTATATCCGCCGCCTGGTTGGTATCCCGGGCTATATGATGAAATTCGAGCCCTTCGAACCGTGCTGACATTTTTAGGACCGCATTGCGGTATGCTGCCATTTTCGGATCTTTGGCGTCAAAGTCTCCGTTTATTTGAGATATTGCGAGGTTTGAATCCCCGCGCACCTCTAGGCGTTGAATGCCCATGGAGACTGCCATCCGGAGGCCGTGCAGAAGGGCCTCGTATTCGGCTGCGTTGTTGGAGTCCGTATACATTATCTGAAGGACGTATTGGACTGTGTCCCCGGTTGGGGACGTCAGGACGACGCCAGCCCCCAGGCCAGCCAACATTTTGGAGCCGTCAAAGTGCATGATCCAATTGGAGTATGCGTTGTACTCTTTAGGGAGTTCGGCTTCAGTCCATTCGGCCACGAAGTCGGCCAAAACCTGCGACTTAATAGCTCGTCGTCGCTTATAAGTTATGTCGAATGGGAGGAGCTCTATGGCCTATTTAGCAATCTGGCACGTCGCGTCGCGGTTGTTTATAATGTCATTAATAGGTACTTCGGAGGCTACCGTTATCGAACACTCTTGAAAGTAGTGTCGCAGCTTCCGGGATGCCATGAACACCGCGTATGCTATCTTTTGATAGTGTGGGTACCGGGACTTGCATGGAGTTAGGATAGTGCACACATAATAAACCGGTTTTTGAATAGGGAACCGGTGTCCGTCCGTTTCTCGTTCGATAACGAGCACCGCGCTCACAACTTGATGTATTGCGGCGATGTATAATAGCATTGGTTCGCCCACGTTGGGCGCGGCCAGGACCGGATTTGTTGCCAAAATGGCCTTTATTTCTTTGAGTCCGGCCGTGGCGGCATCCGTCCACTCGAAGTGTTTAGTGCAGCGGAGGAGGCGGTAAAGAGGTAATGCCTTTTCTCCTAAACGGGAGATAAAGCGTCTTAGAGCCGCTACGCATCCCGTCAATTTTTGTATTTGCTTGAGGTCTTTTGGAATATCCAATTGTGACAGAGCTCGGATCTTGGCTGGGTTTGCTTCAATTCCTCTACGGACACAATGAAGCCCAGGAGCTTTTAAATGCTGAACGCCAAGACGCATTTTCCGAATTGAGCTTGATGTCGTATTTTTGAAGATTGTCGAATGTGAGCCTCAAGTCGTCTACTAGAGTTTCGACGTGCCTGGTTTTGACGACCACGTCATCTACATATGCTTCCACCGTTTTGCTGATCTGGTTTGCGGACATATACGAATCATGCGCTGATATGTTGCGCCGGTGTTTTTGAGCCCAAAGGGCATTGTGTTGAAGTAGAACGGGCCGTATGGAGTGATGAATGCTGTTGCAGCTTGGTCTGGCTCCGCCATCTTGATTTGGTGGCAGCCGGAGTATGCGTCAAGGAAGCACAATGAGTCGTGTCCTGCTGTAGCGTCAATGATTTGATCAATTCGAGGGAGGGGGAAGGGATCCTTTGGGCAAGCCTTATTAAGGTCTTTGAAATCAACACATAGGCGCCAGGATTTATCCTTCTTTGGTACCATCACCAGGTTCGCTAGCCAGTCCGGATGTTTTATATCTCTGATGAATCCGGCCTCCAAAAGTTTGGCTAGCTCCTCTCCCATGGCCTGCTCTTGGGTTCGGAAAATCGCCGAAGAGCCTATTTGACTTGATGTGTTGCGGCGATGTATAATAGCATTTGTTCGCCCACGTTGGGCGCGGCCAGGACCGGATTAGTTGCCAAAATGGCCTTTATTTCTTTGAGTCCGGCCGTGGCGGCATCCGTCCACTCGAAGTGTTTAGTGCAGCGGAAGAGGCGGTAAAGAGGTAATGCCTTTTCTCCTAAACGGGAGATAAAGCGTCTTAGAGCCGCTACGCATCCCGTCAATTTTTGTATTTGCTTGAGGTCTTTTGGAATATCCAATTGTGACAGAGCTCGGATCTTGGCTGGGTTTG
Organism: Aegilops longissima; assembly: GCA_021605205.1. NCBI lineage: Eukaryota > Viridiplantae > Streptophyta > Magnoliopsida > Poales > Poaceae > Aegilops > Aegilops longissima. Next base: position 274,706,259 of record CM038678.1, read on the forward strand.
CTTCAATTCCTCTACCGGACACAATGAAGCCCAGGAGCTTTTCGTCTGGAACGCCGAAGACGCATTTTTCCGAATTGAGCTTGATGTCGTATTTTTGAAGATTGTCGAATGTGAGCCTCAAGTCGTCTACTAGAGTTTCGACGTGCCTGGTTTTGACGACCACGTCATCTACATATGCTTCCACCGTTTTGCTGATCTGGTTTGCCAGACATGTCTGAATCATGCGCTGATATGTTGCGCCGGCGTTTTTGAGCCCAAAGGGCATTGTGTTGAAGTAGAACGGGCCGTATGGAGTGATGAATGCTGTTGCAGCTTGTGCAGCTCCGCCATCTTGATTTGGTGGCAGCGGGTATCGTCAAGGAAGCACAATGAGTCGTGTCCTGCTGTAGCGTCAATGATTTGATCAATTCGAGGGAGGGGGAAGGGATCCTTTGGGCAAGCCTTATTAAGGTCTTTGAAATCAAAACATAGGCGCCAGGATTTATCCTTCTTTGGTACCATCACCAGGTTCGCTAGCCAGTCCGGATGTTTTATATCTCTGATGAATCCGGCCTCCAAAAGTTTGGCTAGCTCCTCTCCCATGGCCTGCTCTTGGGTTCGGAAAATCGCCGAAGAGCCTATTTGACTGGCTTGAATCCTTTTAGGATGTTAAGGCTGTGTTGACCAGTGGCGACGGGATTCTGGCATGTCTCAAGGGTGCGGACAAAAGATGTCCCGTTTTCTTGTAGAAATTCTCGTAGTCTGGCGTCTACATCGGGGTTTAATTGTGCCCCGATGGAGTCCGTCTTTGCAGGTCCGTTAGGTGGACTTGGAATTTGACTATTTAAGTCCGCTGGTTTAAAAGAGGTCGACTTGGATCTTTTATCAAGTATCACATTGCCCCTGTTCACCGTGGAGCGCATCGCGGTGAGTTCCTCGGCCGCTAGGGCTTTGATAGTGCCTCGAGGGCTAGTGCGGCTGTCTTATTTTGGCGGAGTGCTATGTTGGGATCACTACCGAGAGTGATGATTCCGTTGGGACCGGGCATTTTAAGCTTCATGTACCCATAATGGGGTATAGCTTGAAAAAATTGTGAATGCCTCTCGTCCTAATAAAGCATGATATCCGCTGTTGAACGGGGCCACTTCAAATGTGACCTCCTCGGACCTGTAATTGTCCGTGAGCGAACACTACGTCCAACGTGATTTTTCCTGTGCAGCATGCTTCCCGTGAGGATTATTCCTCTAAAGGTTGTGCTGCTTCGCTCAATGCGGTTCGATCTATTTCCATTTTTCGAGGGTTTCCTCATAAATGAGGTTTAGTCGCTGCCGCCATCCATGAGTACCTTAGTAAGGCAAAAGTCGTCTACTATCGGGCTGAGGACCAATGCGGCTGGTGCCCGGGCAGTTCGGAATTTAGGTTCGTCACTGGCCTTGAAGGTAATAGTTGTGTCACTCCATGGATTTATTGTTGCTACTTGGTAGACTTCGGCAAGGTTGCGGAGTTGTCGTTTTCGCATGTTATTTGATGCGAAAGTCTCGAAGACTGTTAACACCGTACTGGTGTTGCTGGGCTGGGATTCTGAATCTAAAAGCTCTTCGCCACTTTTGGCCACCTGCCATAGTATCCAACATGCTCGAAGGCTATGAGTTGGAGTGGCGCCCTCTGTGCTATGAATTTTGCAGGGTCCGTTTAGCCAACCCTCCAGTACGGTTTCGTACCCTTTAGGGGGTTTTGGTTTTTTGGTATTCAACCCAGGTGCTTGATAATGGTGCACCCTTTTGTTCCGGACTAGGGATGTATTCGGGGCCGGATTATCCCAAAATTTACTTTCGGTTTTCGAGCGCTCTCCATCGCATACGATACTTTTATGCGATGGTCACCAAGTCGGCAAAGCGTGTAATTTCACGATGACTTATGGCGTTTAGGATTCCCTTGTCCGTGCAATTATTGCAGAAGATTGGTATTGCGTCCTCCTCTCGGCAGTCCTTTATCCTGTTCATAACCAGGAGGAATCTGGCCCAGTAATGATGTACTGTTTTGGCGGGCTCTTGCTGAATTCGAGAGAGATCACTAATGTTTGGGTGGGCGGGTGGCACTAAATCCGCAACCCCGTCCAATTTAGGACTCAAGGGCGAGGAAGTTTCCGAACTCGGAAGTTTGGATTTTTGAGTGCTATCCAACGAGTCCGACCCGCCGCATGACTTTAAGTTCAGGGCTTGATCGACATCCGTCCCTCCGTAGGAGTCCGGCATGGAGGGATCGGGAATCCGGACGTAGCTAGTCCTTAAGATAGGAGAAGAGTCGCCGCATTGCTCCCCTATCACAGCAACATGATGGGTAGCCTGGGGAGAGTTGATCTCTCTCAGATCGGTTTTAGGCCCGATCCGGTCGTGTCTGTGGCGACTCGAGGCGGCGTCACGATCCAAGAGCTCGTTCTGGAGGAGAGCTCGATCGGATCTAACTGTTCGGCATGTTCCGAACTAACATGGATATTCGTTTCGATGACTCGAGAGGTCATCGTCGGCGCGGCGGCCGAACTAGCGGCCATGAGAAAACCGCCTAGCCGAAGAGTCTGACCAGTGGCCAAGGCTTCTTTGGCGATGGTATCGTCTTTAAAGACAAGATGAGGCATCCTACCTGATGGCGACGGCACAGAGGAACTCTCAGTGAAAGCACCAATGTCGGTGTCAAAACCGGTGGATCTCGGTAGGGGTCCCGAACTGCGTCTAGGCGGATGGTAACAGGAGACAAGGGACACGATTTTTTACCCAGGTTCGGGCCCTCTCGATGGAGGTAATACCCTACTCCTACTTGATTAATATTGATGATATGGGTAGTACAAGAGTAGATCTACCACGAGATCAAGGAGGCTAAACCCTAGAAGCTAGCCTATGGTATGATTGTTGTTAGTCCCACGGACTAAAACCCTCCGGTTTATATAGACACCGGATAGGTTAGGGTTACACAGAGTCGGTTACAATGGTAGGAGATCTACATATCCGTATCGCCAAGCTTGCCTTCCACACCAAGGAAAGTCCCATCCGGACACGGGATGAAGTCTTCAATCTTGTATCTTCATAGTCTTGGAGCCCGGCCGTGAAGATAGTCCGGCTATCCGGACACCCCCTAGTCCGGGACTCCCTCACTCCTCCTATCTGCCGACGCAGACCGAGGATTGACCTCCTATGACGCCGCCACCACTCACCGACCGAGGATTGACCTCTTCTCTGGTAGCCGCTGCCTAGGCCACCACCGCCATTTCTATATGCAGAGCGGGGTTTTTTACGGATATCCGCAGAGCGGCTGTTTACACGGAATATCACTATAACTCAACTATATGGACAGGGTAGTACATCACATATGGTTATGTAACGACAACCGTGTCTAACCTCCGTTGTCTTCTCACACGGTTTGGTGCGGAAATCATGTGTGACGTTGTAATACCTAACACAAATGACACGTATAAACATTGTGCCTTATGCAATATATAGTGCCGTAAGTAGTTCCCAACCGTTAGCTTATCTCCACAGTTTCCCCATTTCCCCCAAATCCGTACATAGCCTCCAAATTCCCTCGTGTGGCGCTGACATTGGGGGAATGCGGACGAGTGCTGCTGATGGTTTTGGTGCGGCTGCTCTTGCTCGTATCGCCCCCACGACGACGGTCGTCGCCGAGCACTTGCCTAAGGTCATCAGAAGGCAGGTGTACTATGGATCCAAATCGTCCTGTCAGGTTCCAATATATCCCGATCTTTTTTAGCATGTCCAAAGTATAACTTCTTACTGAATCCGTCCTGAATGACCCCCCTTCCCCCCAGGAAAGCGATCTACCATCGGATCCGGAGCATGACTCCAGACTCCCGCAACACGAGTTCGACTCCGAGTTTTGCGCCACCAAGAAGTACCAAAAGCTGAGTTTTGTGCACGGGCACACTGCCGCTCGACGTGTATGCACGGAGGGATTCGACATTCGCATGCGGTTTCTCAGTTGCCCCTCAGAGGTTAGTGCTAATTAAGTTCATCATTTTACTTCAGTTAATGCCACCGCTCATCCGGAATACTATTTAGCATTGGCAGGGATATGAGGCTTGTGCCTTTGTTAACTGGCCGGATGAAGAATGGCATGGCAGGGCTCGGAGTCTTATCACCAAGCTCGCAGAAGATAACTTATAGCTAAAGAAGAAACTAGCTGATCTGGAACGTACAATCAGTATGATGAAGAAAGAAAGAATCAATCACAGGCAATAGATGAAAGCAAGAGACAAGAAGGAACTAGCATGTGTAGTTGTGGTTGTCGCATTAGCCATGTTCTATGCGCTGTTTGCAATGATGATTAGGTGTTTTGTTTGAGAGTATTGCTAAAGCACATCTAGATGTGCTCTAAGTAATGCACATCTCGGTCCTATGCCATTGGTGTTATGTGAAGATTCATGCAGATATTTTTCTTTGTCTTTTTTCTTTTCCTTTCTAGTTTGATTATTACTGGCTTTATCAACAAGAAGAGCTCAATGTATTGCTTGCCAACTGTCCTACTCCGTTCGTACAGGTACCAGTGCATAAACCCAAAACTCATTCCTTGTTTTTGTCATGAAAAAGGAAACTAGCCAAATAACCAATAGGAGTCCATCGCAACCCCGGGAATTTGGAGCGACTGGGTATGAATAATTGCGGTTGATTATAACAGCGGTTAGATAATATGTCAACCCCTGCTTCAATCTCCCCCCCCCCTGCCCCCCGCGCAAAAAAAAAACCCGATTCAATTGGCAGTTCCTCTTCTCTGCATACCCCGCTTAAGTGTGCACCATCTTCATCGTCCCTGGCAGGGCCGTGCTACACACTGGCACACACTGTGCAGCCATGTCGAGCGACAGTGAGGACGACAGTTTGGCCAGTAGTCTGGGGCCCGATGATAGGTCAACATCGGAATCATCCCGCTCGTCTTCCATGAGTCAGGCGTCGATCCAAAACCTCAATTATATCCGGTTCATGGAAGGGACGCCGCCTCCGTAGTCATCAGATGCTACCTCTTGAGCACTGCCGTTGGTCTTTTCCTTGAAGAGGAATGGGTGATGCAGCAAAGTAGCGTAAGTATTTCCCTCAGTTTTTGAGAACCAAGGTATCAATCCAGTAGGAGACTATGTTGGAGATATGCCCTAGAGGCAATCATGTATGATGATATTTCCTATGTGTTTATGAATAAAGATAGTCCTTGGACATTATCAATGATGTGTATCAGAAAGTATGTGACTTGTTTGTGGGACTATGCATTGTATGATGACTGTCCTAAAAGGTCCCTAGTCAAAAGGGTTGTGTGGACGCCAGAGCCGACTAGACGGCATATGACACGGTCGATGGCTTGGTCTCACTAGCCATGGAGCATTGGATGCTAACGGATAATATGGACTTGGAAAGGTCGATTCGACATAGTCGGATCCGAGTCGAGATAAGGTCCGAGTCGGACAGACCCAACTATGAGGCAGCGATATGTCATCTGTGAGTCTCTAGTACAACATCGTTCTATGTCCTAAGACCTGAGTGGCGCATGTACTCGAGATGATGATAGATTTGCTTTGGGCCGACCAAACGCTACTCCGTGGTGGTAGTTACAAAGGTAGGTTTGGGTTTGTCCAATCCCATGCTGCGAGACATGGTCGAGCAAGATGGGATTGCCCCTCCGATCGGAGAGATATACTCTGGGCCCTCGTGTGATCGACCAGGAATAGCATGGCCATGCGACAAGGATTATGAGATAATCCGGATTGTGGTCGGTATCCTTTGGAGCGAAAAGAGGTCGGGTTAGCACAAGGATGACAGTCTCGCCTTGAGCCCGACAACATATATCGTGTGGCAAAGGAATGAAGTGTGACACGTTGTATAGGTTAGCCTAACCAGCTTCATCGTGCGCTTGGTGGTCGGCACGCCTTGCTAGAGGCCGCTACCAACCGTGCAGGTCGGAGGTGATCGAATCTGTGACCAAGCCGACTTGAACCTAAGGGTCGGCAGCAAGGAAAGGAACCTACAAGGTCAGTTCGTAGGACACTGGTCGGATGTGATCCGAACTGGACTAGGAACGTGACCGAGTAGACTTTGGGCTTTAGGGTCCGTACGAGGCCCAAGTGTTGAGCTCGCGACGGACGCCTATATAAAGTGGAGGTGCGGCACACTCGGGGTAGTGAGAACGCTTCGGCCTCAGGAGGCAGATCGCTTCGGCCTCAGGAGGTTGATCGCTTGCCTCGTGGAGCCACCTCCACTTGCCGCCGATCGTGTGATCGGACCTAGCAGTGCGCGCAGGCGCCCTCCCGCACGCGGATACCGTTAGAGGCGGTGCACTTGCGCCGCTCCGCGAACTTCGTCGTGGGATCGGACGACCGGGCGCTCGGGGAGATCGAGCGAGGAGGAGGCGATCCACGCGACGCTGCCCCAACTCTTCTTCCGCTGCACGACTGCGCGTCTAGTGGTAACGAACTGTGATCCATCTCCGTAGCATGTTCTGGATGTTCTGCGCGTAGGAATTTTTAATTTGCGGTCGGCGCACCCTACCGCATAACCCAACGGTGGTATCAGAGCCTCTGTTATAGGATTTGGATTCAGATCGTATGCATATTAGATATGTGGAGGCGGCAGATGAGATCTGTTGTCCTTGAAGAGATCTGCTATGTTCACGGTTGATGTGATCAACTGCACATGGGAATCGTTGAGGCTATGTTTTATGTAAATCGGGACCGCGCGTAGCGCCGTGTATTTCGTACCCGACACACAAACCGGTAGAATGCGATTCTATGCATAACTTTGTTTTGCAGGTTTGATGTGAATAGTATGGTTCATGTGTATGTGATGCATGTGTGTAATTTATACGTGGCCTGCGTGTCATGTTTGTCAGCCGGCAGGAGCCAAAGTGCTGTCATTATATTGTATAACGACCTGCGTGTTGACTTGTGACTCTATGTAAAATTCATTACTAGTTGTAGTAGTTGGATAATAGAGATCAGGTTGGCGGCTTGGCGTCCGGCGTGACAAACAAGATGGAGTTCGTAGATGGTCATCGGAGTCGGAGCCGACCTAGAAGAACGTCCATGAAGGAGCCATACTATTTCACAATATGTGTTATATTTGTGATTGTTATGCTTCTTTGTTTCTATGCATGTTAAATGATAGAATGATCCCTCATGAATATCAAGCGAATTGCCATCCCCGATGTTGCACCTTCGCACGTCAAGTACGTCTAGTAGTGGGCTCATAAAATTGGGGTGCTGCTGGGTGTCCTTGAACTAAAGGGTTCGTGTCGGACACGGACATACCTTTGCATCGAGTTAACTTGACAAGGCTATCAAAAGCGGTTTTGGGCCTTGTGGCAAAAAAGGTTGGGAGCAGGGTATGAGATACCTTCCCGACCGGCGAGTCGTATAGAATACGATTAGCAAGGAGTTGCTTACCGGATAGGTATGTTGGCTAGCAGTGATGCTAAAGCTCACTAGTCGCATCGCTAGTCGGATCTGAATCACCGAGAGTTTGTGGAGGATGCTGACTTGATGGGAGTATTTCTGTTAAGGCTAGAATTACTCTACATAAACACATTGCTTAGTGATTGCATATTTTCTGTTGTAGATCAATGGCACCACCTGCTCAACCCAACTTTGCATTGAAATCAATTTTGGAAAAGGATAAACTGAATGGAACAAACTTTACCACCTGGTATAGAAATCTGAGAATTGTTCTCAAGCACGATAAAAAGGAACATGTTCTAGAGGATCCACTTCTAGAGGAACCTGCTGATAATGCTAGTGCCACAGCTAAAAATTCCTACCAGAAACTCGTTGATGAATCAACGGAGATCAGCCGTGTGATGCTGGCTTGTATGGAGCCGATTTGCAACAGCATTTGAAAATGTTGAGGCTTACGATATGATCGAGAGTCTCAAGAGCATGTTTGAACCACGAGCTAGGACCGAAAGGTTCAACGTCTGGCGATCCTTGATGGATTGCAAGCTGAAGGAAGGTGATCCATCGAGCCCACATGTGATCAAGATGATCGGATATGTGCAAGCTTTGGATCGTTTGGGCTTCCGCTCTTGGATGAGCTGGCTCTTGATGCTGTTACGGGTTCTCTTCCGCCCAGCTATGGGGCGTTCATCTCGAACTATCATATGCATGGCATGGATAAAAGCTCACTGAATTGCATGGGATGCTCAAAGTGGCGAGCAGGATATTAAGAAAGGCGCATCAAGTGTTGATGGTGCAGAAATCGCTAAGTTCAAGAAGAGTTGGTCCAAGAAAAGGCTAAGGCAAAGGGCACGGAGATGGTAACCTCTGCCGCTGCTGAAGTCTGGACGGACTCGAAGACCGTTTACTATCACTACAAGGAGACCGTCCTTTGGAAGAGGAACTGTAGCAAGTGGCTTGCGAGCATGGCAAGAAGGCGGAAATGCTTCTTGAGCAAAGGTACACTTGTTGCATATGTTATAGACATTTACCTTGCTGACATACCTAGTAGCTCTTGGGTATTTGATACGGATCGGTTGTTCATATTTGCAACTCGATGCAGGGGCTGGTAAAACTAGGCGTGTGGCACAAGGGAGATTGACATCAAGGTCGGCAACAAAGCAAGAGTTGCTGCGTTGGAGGTCGACACGATGCAGCTCCAGCTTCCTTCCGGATTCATTATGGAATTGAATAATTGTTATTACATTCCTGCACTTAGTCGGAACATTATTTCTGCCTCATGTTTGATGAGTCAAGGTTATGAATTCAATTTAAAGGACAATGGTTGTTCGATATTTTTGAATGGTATGTTCCACGGCTATGCACCCATTGTTGATGGGCTATTTATATTGAATCTAGAACAGGAACGGTCTATAACGTAAATGTCAAGAGGCATAAGCCTAATGAGATAAATCCGACATACTTACGGCATTGCGGCTTGGACACATTAGTCTCGAAGCATGAAGAAGCTCCATGATGATGGGCTCCTAACCCGTCCGACTTGGTCGTTCGAGACATGTGAATCATGCTTGCTCGGCAAGATGACTAAGTCTCCTTTGCAAAGAGTTTGCGAGAGGCGTCCGAGCTATTGGAGCTTATACATGTGATGTGTGTGGTCCAATGAGCACAACCGCCAGAGGTGGCTATCACAACCGTGACTTTTACCGACGACTTGAGTAGATATGGATATATCTATTTGATGAGGCACAAGTCGGAGACTTTTGAAAAGTTCAAAGAGTTTGAGCGAGGTTGAGAATCAGCTCGGCAAGACTATAAAGCTTCTACGATCTGATCGTGGAGGTGAGTACATGAGCCAGAGTTCGATGATCATCCGAAAAGTCGAGGTATAGTACCTCAGCTCACACCTCCGCATGCCACGGAGAAATGGCGTGTCGAATGGAGGAATAGGACCTTGTTGGACATGGTCCGGTCTATGATGAGCAAATCGGATTTACCCTTGTCATTTTGGGGATCGCTCTAGAAACTGCAGCTTTCACACTTAATAGGGTACCATCAAAATCCGTAGACAAGACACCGCATGAGATGTGGACTGGAAGAGTCGGTTTGTCTTTTCTAAAGATTTGGGGTTGTGAAGCATTTGTCAAGCGACTTATGTCGGACAAGCTTACACCCAAGTCGGATAAATGCATATTCATGGGATATCCGAGAAACCTTGGGATATAGCTTCTACAACCGGAAGAGAACAAAGTGTTTGTTGCTTGGAGCAGGGTTTTCCTTGAGAAAGAGTTTCTCGGTCGGGAGGCCAGTGGGAGGACGGTTCGACTCGAAGAAATTCGAGGACCACTCGGGGACGGCTCGGCTGGTGATGAGATCATACCGGAGTCAGTCAGGGAACCTGTAGTGGAAGCGGCACCGGAACCACGAAGGTCGGAGAGATTGCGCAGAGTGCGTGATGTATTGTTGCTAGAAAGCGACGAGCCGACCACGTATGCGGAAGCGATGGTGAGCCCAGATTCCGAGGCATGGCTGGAGGCCATGAGATCCGAGTTAAAGTCCATGGATGAGAATCAAGTCTGGGACTTGGTTGATCCGCCACCTGGCATAACTGCCATTGGTTGCAAATGGGTCTTTAAGAAGAAAACCGATGTGGATGGAAATGTTCAGATCCACAAAGCTCGGCTTGTCGCTAAAGGTTATGGACAAGTTCAAGGAATTGACTACGACGAGACTTACTCGCCGGTAGCGATGCTGAAATCGGTGAGGATCATACTAGCTATAGCTGCATATTTCGATTACGAGATATGGCAGATGGATGTCAAGACGGCTTTCCTTCACGGAAATTTAACCGAGGACGTGTATATGATACAGCCCGAGGGTTTTGTCGATCCGACTAGCACTAGTAAGGTATGCAAGCTCAAGAGATCCATTTATGGGTTGAAGCAAGCATCTCGGAGTTGGAACATTCGTTTTGATGAAGTCGTCACGGTCTCGGTTTCATCAAAAGCGAAGAGGAATCTTGTTTATACAAGAAGTTAAGTGGGAGCTCGATAGTGTTTTGATCTTGTATGTGGATGACATACTACTGATCGGAAATAATGTTTCGATGCTAAACTTCGGTCAAGGATCATTGAATGGCAAGTTTTCGATGAAGGACCTTGGTGAGGCAGTCTATATTTTAGGCATTAAGATCTATAGAGATAGATCGAGGAGGCTGCTCGGCTTAAGCGAGCACGTACATAGATAAAGTGTTGAAGCGGTTCAACATGAGTGAGGCGAAGAAAGGGTTCTTGCCGCTCTCACATGGTATAAGGCTAAGCGAGACTCGAGTCCTTCGACATCGATGGCGAAGCAGGATGAGTAGGATTCCGTATGCCTCGACAATCGGATCCATCATGTATGCCATGATATGTACAAGGCCTGATGTTGCTTTTGCAATAAGCCTAACAAGTAGATACCAGGCCAACCCGGTGAGAGTCCTTTGGGCAGCGGTAAAGACTATTTTGAAGTACCTAAAAGGACTAAAGAGATGTTCCTAGTTTATGGAGGTGAGGAAGAGCTCGTCGTGAGGGGTTACGTCGATGCTAGTTTCCAAACCGGCAGAGATGATGTCGATCACAGTCGGGATTCGTATGCGTCTTGAGCGGAGGAGCAGATTAATTTGGATGAGTTCCAAGCAGGATACGGTGGCGATTCTACCACGAAGCGAATACATTGCGCTTGTGAAGCTGCAAAGGAAGGTGTTTGGATCCGGCATTTTCTGGATGATCTTGGTATTTTCCCAGCCTCGGTGAAACCGTTGGACCTTTATTGTGATAATTCTGGTGCCATCGCACAAGCCAAGGAGCGAGGAATCACCACAAGGTCGGACACATAGACCGAAATATCACGATATGAAAGATCGTAAGAATGGTGATGTAGAGTTATGCAAGATTCACACGGATGCAAATGTTGCAGATCCGTTGACTAAGCCGCTTCCACAACCCAAGCATGAGGGGCACGTTAGAGCTATGGGCATTCGATGTCTATTTGATTGACTCTAGTGCAAGTGGGAGACTGTTGGAGATATGCCCTAGAGGCAATCATGTATGATGATATTTCCTATGTGTTTATGAATAAAGATAGTCCTTGGACATTATCAATGATGTGTATCGGCAAGTATGTGACTTGTTTGTGGGACTATGCATTGTATGATGACTGTCCTAAAGGTCCCTAGTCAAAAGGGCTGTGTGGACACGCAGCCGACTAGACTAGCATATGACACGGTCGATGGCTTGGTCTCACTAGCCATGGAGCATTGGATGCTAACGGATAATATGGACTTGGAAAGGTCTGGTCGGATTCGACATAGTCGGATCCGAGTCGAATAAGGTCCGAGTCGGACAGACCCAACTATGAGGCGCAGCGATATGTCATCTGTGAGTCTCTAGTACAACATCGTTCTATGTCCTAAGACCTGAGTGACGCATGTACTCGAGATGGTGATAGATTTGCTTTGGGCCGACCAAGCGCTACTCCGTGGTCGGGTAGTTACAAAGGTAGGTTTGGGTTTGTCCAATCCCATGCTGCGAGACATGGTCGAGCAAGATGGGATTGCCCCTCCGATCGGAGAGATATACTCTGGGCCCCTCGTGTGATCGACCAGGAATAGCATGGCCATGCGACAAGGATTATGAGATAATCCAGATTGTGGTCGGTATCCTTTGGAGCGAGAAAGAGGTCGGGTTAGCACAAGGATGACAGTCTCGCCTTGAGCCCGACAACATATATCGTGTGGCAAAGGGAATGAAGTGACACACGTTATGCAGGTTCGCCTAACCAGCTTCATCGTCGCTTGGTGGTCGCACGCCTTGCTAGAGGCCACTACCAACCGTCAGGTCGGAGGTGATCGAATCTGTGACCAAGCTGACTTGAACCTAAGGGGTCGCGCTTAAGGGAAGGAACCTCGAGGTCGGTTCAGTAGGACCTGGTCGGATGTGATCCGAACTGGACTAGGAACGTGACCGAGTAGACTTTGGGCTTTAGGGTCCGTGCGAGGCCCAAGTGTTGAGCTCGCGACGGACGCCTATATAAAGTGGAGGTGTGGCACACTCAGGATAGTGAGAACGCTTCGGCCTCAGGAGGCAGAACGCTTCGGCCTCAGGAGGTTGATCGCTTCGGCCTCAAGAAGCCACCTCCACTTGCCGCCGACTGTGTGATTGGACCTAGCAGTCCGCCGCACGACGTTCCTCCCGCACGCGCGGATACCGTTAGAGGAGGTGCACTTGCGCCGCTCCGGCGAACTCGTACGTGGGATCGGACGACCCGGCGCTCGAGGGAGATCGAACGAGGAGGAGACGATCCACGCGGACGCGCTGTCCCAACTCTTCTTCCGCTGCATGGCACTGCGCGTCTAGTGGTAACGAACTGTGACCCATCTCCCATAGCATGTTCCTGGATGTTCTGCGCGTAGGAATTTTTAATTTGCAGTCGACGCACCCTACCGCATAACCCAACAGACTACACACAAGTCGCCTCGTACCTACACAAACAAATAAGAACCTTGCAACCAACGTGATAAAGGGGTTGTCAATCCCTTCACAGCCACTTGCAAAAGTGAGATGTGGTAGAGATAATAAGATAAATATTTTTGGTATTTTTTATGATAAATATTGAAAGTAAAGATTGCAAAGTAAAATAGATTGGAAACTTATATGATGGAGAATAGACCCGGGGGCCATAGGTTTCACTAGTGCCTTCTCTCAAGATAGCATAAGTATTACGGTGGGTGAACAAATTACTGTCGAGCAATTGATAGAAAAGTGCATAATTATGAGAATATCTAGGCATGATCATGTATATAGGCATCACATCCGCGACAAGTAGACCGAAACCATTCCGCATCTACTACTATTACTCCACACATCGACCGCTATTCAGCATGCATCTAGAGTATTAAGTTCATAAGAACAGAGTGACACATTAGGCAAGATGACCTGGTGTAGAGGGGTAAACTCAAGAAATATGATATAAACCCCATCTGTTTATCCTCGATGGAAACAATACAATACGTGTCATTTCGCTTTCTGTCACTGGGATCGAGCAAGGCAATATTGTACCCAAAGCTAAGCACTTCTCCCATTGCAAGAAAGATCAATCCAGTAGGCCAAACCAAACTGATAATTCGAAGAGACTTGCAAAGATAAACAATCATACATAAAAGAATTCAGAGGATATTCAAATATTGCTCATAGATAATCTTGATCATAAACCCACAATTCATGGAATCTCGACAAACACACCGCAAAAAGAATTACATCGAATAGATGTCCAAGAAGATCGAGGAGAACTTTGTATTGAAATCCAAAGAGAGAGAAGAAGACATCTAGCTAATAACTATGGACTCGAAGGTTTGTGGTAAACTACTCACACATCATCGGAGAGGCTATGGTGTTGATGTAGAAGACCTCCGTGATCGATTCCCCCAAGATGGAATCTCACGGGTACAGAAGGTTGCTGCGGTGGAAATATGGTTTCGTGGTGCTCTCGGATGTTTTCGAGGTATATGGATATATATAGGAGGAAGAAGTAGGTCGGTGTAGCTGCGAGGGGCCCACGAGGGTGGGGGCGCGCCCAGGGGGCAGGCGCACCTCCCTGCCTCACGGCCTCCTCGCTTCTTTCTTGACGTCCACTCCAAGTCCCCTCGATCACGTTTGTTCCAAAAAATAACTCTCCCGAATGTTTCATTCCATTTGGATTCCGTTTGATATTCCTTTTCTACAAAACATCAAAATAGGCAAAAAAAACAGCAATTTGCACTGGGCCTTCGGTTAATAGGTTAGTCCCAAAAATAATATGAAAGTGCTTAGTAAAGCCCACTAAACATCCAAAATAGATAATATAATAGCATGGAACAATAAAAAATTATAGATACGTTGGAGACGTATCATCAGACGACAACCAGATGGACGAGGAGCCGTCGGAGGACGAAGAAGAGAATGATGATGATGATGAGGAGGAATGGTCAAACGAGGAGGAGGAGGACAACGACAGCAATGACGATGATGATGGCGGCGGTGATGAAAAGTGAACGGTCAATGGCAAGATGCGCCCTCGCCAAGACGATGTCGCGGGGCCATCCAACAAGAAGAAGAAGAAGAAGAAGAATGACTAAAGTAAGCAGATCGTATATATCTCTATTTATCCAGTCAATCTCATCGCAGAAGGTTAGTAATATGTATTCGACAGACATCTTCTACATTATTGCCCACAGGTTGGTTTGTTGAACTGTGTGCCCTAACGAGCAAATAGTTCACAAAAAAAGCCATATGGGCCGTCTATAATGATCGCACACAATTCTGATTGCCGACTTGTTTTTCCGGTATCACACACATCTTGTTACGCCGAATCATTTGTGTTCACCTCAATCATCGCAAATGGTTCATCGGAGTGAACTGTATGTTGTATATCGCACACACCTTGATCTGGCTGCCCGTTTCTATTGTTCTCGTCTCGCCATAAATAGTTAAATACAGATCAATCTGTATGCCCCTCATCGCACACATAACTAAAATTTGAACCGTGTTTGATGTATCATTCATCGCAAATGTTTTGCATCTTTTTTGAAGGTTTTTTTACATCACAATTTGCGATTAATGCATCGCACACTGTTTCGTCAAAGGGTCTCTGATTGTAGTGTCGCGTCAGCAGCATCCTGCAGTAGTGATCACCAAAGAAGTTCCATGCTTTCGAGAGGGAAATCACCAAGATTGAAGGGGAATCCAAATTTTCTTCATTCTTTGCCCTGGAGTTTTTTTCTACGACAAACATACACCCTCCAAATCACCGTGTTCAAATTTCGCATTTTTCGGGCTCATTTACCATATTTACGGGATTATGTGCATTTTCTAGGCATTTGGTGCATGTAAATCCAATCCAGCTACAGCTGCACGGGTGTGATTTAAGGGACGTGGATTGCCGTTCGATTGCGGCGCGTCCTACGGTGCACATGTGTGATCCGCGTGGCTGGGGTTCCGACCAATCATAACGCAACACACCGTAGGCTCAGCGCACACTGTTTCCGGAAGCGACAGAGATGAACCGTGTGCGATAATGGACGAGTAAAATTGAAAGGGAAGCCAAATTTCTGTTGTCGTTTGTCGTTTAGATATTGAATACAACTGCACTGTACGGCTGCATGGCCCCTCTATCCCAGAGCTCTCTCCAGGCGTCGTCCTTGGCACCGCGGCACATAGTAACTGTTAAGGAAGTGATGGCATCCCGCCGTGCCGCGTTCGTCACCGCCTGCGACCGCACACATGGTAAGGAAGCGATGGCATCTCGCCCGGCAGAGTACATCGCCGCCGGCGGCCAGACAGTTACATGGGCGGACTTTGAGGCTGCCACGGTTGAATGGGTGGTGGATCTAGAGGCGGCCAAGCCCGCACAGAAGGAGCAAAAAAGGCAGAAAGCAGTCAAGAAAAGAGGGTCCCGCTGCCACAAGAAAAAAGAGGCCGCACGCCATGGTGAGGAGAGCTTTGTGGAGATCGAAGCATGGTGGGCTGCTGCCTAAAAGGTCGGGAAGGATAACGCCAGCGTGTGTCCAGCATGCCCCGATGGTAGCATGTGAGAAGTATTTTAAGTTCGTAGTATTAGAGAAAATTACCAGTAGTACTTTAAGTTTGTAGTATTAACGTAAAATGTCGGTAAGAGCATCCTTTGAGGGCTTTGAGCGTTGAGTAGAATGTGTGCCCATGTGCGTTTTTTTGCGTTAATCATTAGAAGATCACAAAACAAACGGTTTCCATGTGATACCCTTCTACATTTTTTGCGTTAATGATCCATAAGTTAGTTACTTGTGCGATGTTTCCCAAAAAACTAGGCGTACCATTGAACAAAAAAATCAACTACACGTGGACATTTTTTTGGAGACGGGATGTGCCAACTTTATTTTTTCTTGCACACGAGTATTTTATGCGCTTAGTATGCATTGTGTGTTTCCCCCGCCCAAATTTCAAGTTTTGCAACAAAATTTTCATTAGGCTCGCGTTTTCAGAATTTATTCCTCCAACCACATCCCCACCCTTAGTTCCCCCCCCCCCCCCGCCTCCCCCTATCGGCATCTCAAACCGATGCCGCCGCAACCACAACTTCAACCACATCTACGTTCTACTCGGTTCCAGTCAGGTAACCAACCGATCTCTATAACGGCTCTGGCCTGATTGCTTAAATGGCGCCTACGAAACATCCTCATCCCTCCAAATCCCCACCACTAGGAGCTGATGGCAGTCCATGGCGCGATGGTCGTTGTGCGTGTTGACCCAGAGGGACACCTCGCCTCCGCCACCGCCGACGACATGGTGCAGGATCTGGCCCAGATGAAGTGCCCTAGCGACTACCCCCCAAGACTTAACAGGTAAGATCTGACCAACTAAATCTTACCAATACCACTTGCAACGACTATGATTTGTACGGTTGATGTATTATGCATGTTCGTGCCTTGTTTATTGCAGTACTGCACACTGTGTGATGTTCAAATATTATCGTGTCCAGCTCAATTTCACCAATACCAGCAACAAACATATAATCCATCACTCGGGATATCACTAGAGATGTTGCTCATTTGCTATTTTTAGTGGATGCTAACCCTGTTGTACTTAACATGCCTATCCATGTACTTACGCAGGGTCAAAATGCCCGATGTTTTTATTTGCCGTCGAGGTTAGCTGCATCCCATGTCTTACAATATTTCACATCATTTGTGCCATTGCAGTTTAACTTCTACCATTTACTGGTTGCCTG
The DNA here is from genome assembly GCA_021605205.1 of Aegilops longissima. Taxonomy (NCBI): domain Eukaryota; kingdom Viridiplantae; phylum Streptophyta; class Magnoliopsida; order Poales; family Poaceae; genus Aegilops; species Aegilops longissima. Next base: position 274,723,456 of record CM038678.1, read on the forward strand.
TAGGTACATGTGTCAGTGGCACTGATCCACGCTTCGACCCGGAGGAACAGCTTGCCTCCACCGTCGCTGATTTTGGACGGGCTGTGGCCAAGATTAAGTGCCCCAGCAACTACCTCTCAGGACTTACCAAGTATATACTCACCAGTTCAATCTTACCAATACCAGTTGCAATTAATGGCTATGTTCTATACGGTCGATGTATTAAGCATGTTCTAGTAAACATTCCTAACATGTTTTAGCTACTTTCCCAACCTTTTTATAGACATCTGGGCTATTCTCTGCTCTGGCAGCACCTGCCTTGTGATGTTTAACTATGCCAATTTCATTTTTATCAATACTAGTTTCAATGTCTATTAAGGCATGTCGCAATTAATAGTTAAATCGATTTTTAAACAGTTTTATTTCAATGGCTACAAACTTACAAAACATGAATTAGGATGTTGAGCCTGTTGCAATTAGCAGTTGTATCCATTTTTAATCTATCCATTTGCTACCATGCTACTCTCCGGAATGAAGATATACTAGAGATGCTGCCTATTTGCTACTTTTGGTCGATGCTAACCTTGTTGTACTTAACATGCCTGTCCATGTACTTACGCAGGGTCATAAGAGCCGATGATGTTGTTTGCGGTCGAGGTTAGCTGCATCCCATGTCTTGCAGTATTTCACATCTGTCAGGGAATGACACCTATGGGATCATAGGGAATCCCTACTATGGTTGGCGGGGGCGCGGGGTTGTGGAAAGAGCGGGTTTAGAAGATCAACACGGGGGAATTTTATCCAGGTTTGGGCCGCAAACAATGCGTAATACCCTAATCCTGCTTTGGTGTAGATTTGGTGTTCTTGAGCTCTTGAACTAGCTGCGGTGCATGCCTAGTCGAAAAAGTCAGAATCCTTCCTCAATACGCCTCGGGCCTCCTTTTATTGTCAAAGGGGTTGCCAATGTGGTACCCAGGAGGTGGAAAGTATGTACAATGTACAAGTCTATCGCCTGGCACTGTAGGACGAACGCATTTAATGTGCTGCCGACGTGCCCTCTTGCTTTATCAAGGACGGCAAGGAAGCTCGTCCCGTCTGTCGCCGCCTCGCCTCGCTCCGATGGGCGTCCAAGCTGACGAGGCATGCAGCGTCACGTTGGCTGGCTGGCTACTGAGCTAGTGCAGTGGCAGGGTCTTCACGAAGATCTGCATTCCACCACTCAGGTGCTTGCCTAGTTGGCCTGGAAGCTGCACGCTGCCACGCAGGCACTCGTCATGTTGGAACAGACGTGGGGCGGTGGAGCCTTGGTAGGTGTGGGCCTGGCTGTGGCCCTTCAGATGTCCCCGGCAAGGGTCTTGCTGGGGTCTCGTAGGCGTCCTCGGCAAGGGTCTTCCCGGGGGTCTTCGTCTTCTGGTTCTCATCTAGATTTGCAGGCCTTTGGTCTTCACAAAGATCTTCATGCCACCATGCAGGCGCCCCCCGAGCCTTGGTTCCAATGTTGTTGATGGTGTCAGAACTCTTAGGCTCAAGGGTGGCGGCCCTGCTAGTGTTGGGCAAGTTGCCCCAGCAACGCTCTTGCCAGGGCTGTGAAGGCCATCCCAGCAAGGGCCTTGCCGTGGTAATCCACCATGCCCTTTGCTCTTCATGTTTCTGGCTTGAGAGCTACCCTGGTTGTCTTGTATCTTTCCTTCCTCTGCCCCACCAGGCCCGGCCGCAGGCGTGGCTACAACTACCCGTGCACAAGTAACGGGGTACAAAAATGGCCCCTACTTTTGTACACCGATAGGAGCCCCCGGGCCTGGGCCACACATGAGCATGGAGCGTTGTTGGGCCAAGCCCAGAACGGTGCACGGCCCGTGTTGAATGCGTGACTTGGGGGTCTTGCGTGGAGCGGTTGCAGCATGCTTGCGTCACGTCGCAGTGGATAGTTAAGAGGCGGCTCGCGCCTTCCCCATAAGAAGGTGGAAACCGCAGGGGCGCGACTCATTTACTAAGTGGACTCGGGTCGTGGCCTTCAAGGCGCCCGCGCCCCACGATCATGGGGTGTAAAATGGTCGTTCCACTTGTCTTCTTGATTCCGCCCGCCCGCCACGTGTCCTTCATGCCCCAAGGGGGTAGGTGATGGATACGGGGGGCATGGGCCTTAACGGTGAGGCGGGAAGCCGGGTCGTCGGTGATTGGAGCAGCGGGTTGGTCCCGATTCCCTGCACTTCTAATGGTCGGATTGGTCGAGTGGGGCGGCCACGGGAGGGGAGAGGGATGGCATCCTTCAACATTTGTCTCCTTCCAGTCTGACTCCTTCCTTCCCTTTGCCATGGCGAGAGGGTGCGCCGGCGCTGCAATGGCAACGATGAGGGCCTCTGGTCGACAGCGCGTCACCCTCCACAGGAGCTCATGGTGGCAGAGCCCGCTGCGAGAAGAAGAGGGAGGGGACGAGGCCGAGGCCGCCATGGCGCTCGGGGGACACGAGGACGGGGCGGTGCACCTGCCGCGCTTCCGCCAGCGGCTCTTCCCCCAATGGAGGGCCATGTTGGAGACCAGCCCCGCGAGTTCTTCATCAGGCTGTACAAACCAGTGCACAGTCACCTCCGCGTCCCCACCCTGTTTCCTCGGGAGATGGAGCTCGACCCGCCACTACTAGAAAAACCCCTACTAATGGCGCACCTAGTATGGCTATTAATGGCGCATCTGTGGTGCGCCATTAACAGCACGCCATTAGTAATTTTTACTAATGGCGCACCACACAGTGCGCCATTAGTATCTGTATACTAATGGCGCACCGTGGAGTGCGCCATTAGTATAAACCAAATCGCCATTAGTATGCCTCCCGAGGGCCATGTATACCCAGTGCTTTGGCATACTAATGGCGCACCACCTCTGAATCGCCATTAGTAACGCGGCATACTAATGGCGCACTACCGATGATCGCCATTAGTATGCCTTGTCATACTAATGGCGCCTTTATCATGTGATGCGCCAACTCTTGAATATGAGGTCCTGCACCCAGCCCATCGATGGTCCAGCGTCGTGCGCTCCGCCGGCATCATCATCTTCATGATCATGCCCGTCGCCTGCTCCGACATCTTCCTCATCATCATGTCCTGCATCTTCTACATGATGACTGTGTACAACATCACCGTCGTGATCATCTCACAGGGATTCTTCGTCTTCTCGCCCGCTTGAGCCGCGGTGGTTGTCTTGCTGACCTTCCTCATTTCTTGCCCGGCCCGCATGGGCGACTTCGTAGTCATCTTCATCACCTTGCCACCGATAGCCATCCATGAAACCACGCAAGAGCAGGTGGTCCCGCACCTGCCCGGAATCCGGGTCCGCAATAAGGCTCTTCAGCTTGCATCTTCGACCACGACATCTTATCTCCGTCTCGTTCTTTTGAAGCATCTCGGCCTTCACGGACCTCAAAAACCTATTCACGATGCCTTCGGTCATCGTGCGGACCATCATGGTCGCTGCGAGGTAGAGCAAAAGCGATATTTTAGAACCAAACAAAAATTTGGCATGACTTTCCCTAAAAATAGGACCAAAAAGAATGCTTAATGCCAAAATTCTCTTGAAGCGGAAATGAATCAACATTCCGGCAAAATATTGGCAACTATCGCATTTCAAATACCGGTACACCTCCAAACACAAACACATATGAAACACCACAAACATATGCAACACCACGAACATACATAGATCTAGCTAGGCGTAAAAAGTGCATGTGCACATTGTTGTAGGAGAACAACATAAATATAGCTTCCCCCCTTACTTACCTATTAAAACAAGGTAATTTAACCACTTAATTTGAATGAATCTATGGTGGAAATGAGGTGAAAAAGAGGAGGCACCGAGACAAGGAGGAGGTGGAGAGAATGAAGTGGGGAGAAAGTGAGTGTGGGTAGGAGAGGCTGTCCCAAATATCTTGTTGCTGCCCACTTACTAATGGCGCACCTCTTGCATGGTGCGCCATTAGTAGATTAGAACTACTAATGGCGCACTTCATGCGGATGCGCCATTAGTATGTTTGAACAAGCGCACTAGTTCAAAAAAATTTTCTATACTAATGGCGCACCTTTGCAGTGCGCCATTAGTAATTACAACTACTAATGGCGCGCTTGGCAGGATGCACCATTAGTATGTTTGGACAGGCGCACTAGTTCAAATTTTTTTTTGATACTAATGGCGCACCGTTTGCATGGTGCGCCATTAGTAGTTTAAACACTAATGGCGCATCAGAAGGTGGTGCGCCATTAGTATATACTAATGGCGCACCATCTTTCTGGTGCGCCATTAGTGTCAATCCCATCTATAGCCCTTTTTCTAGTAGTGCGCACCTGGGAGGAAAGGGGCAAGAATAGAGATCATGGGGTACTTATCTTTCTTTTAATTTGTAGGCACTTGCCAAAGCTTAATTTGTAGATAATGTAATCTCTCGAGCCCATGCTTGTGTTCTGTAACCTCCGTACTTGTATCAGCATGTTAATGAAAAAAAACTAGCCTTGACGGGAACTGATAACCCACAAGTATAGGGGATCGCAACAGTTTTCAAGGGTAGAGTATTCAACCCAAATTTATTGATTCGACACATGGGGAGCCAAAGAATATTCTCAAGTATTAGCAGTTGAGTTTTCAATTCAACCACACCTGGATAACTTAATATTTGCAGCAAAGTGTTCAGTAGCAAAGTAATATGATAGTAGTGGTAACGGTAACAAAAGTAACGGAAGCAAAAGTAATAGTTTTGGTGTTTTGTAGTGATTGTAACAGTAGCAACGGGAAAATAAATAAGCGAAGAACAATAAGTGAAAAGATCGTAGGCATTCGATCGGTGATGGAGAATTATGCCGGACGCGGTTCATCATGTTACAATCATAACATAGGGTGACAAAGAACTAGCTCCAATTCATCAATGTAATGTAGGCATGTATTCTGAAAATAGTCATACGTGCTTATGGAAAAGAACTTGCATGACATCTTTTGTCATACCCTCCCGTGGCAGGGGGTCCTAATGGAAACTAAGGGATATTAAGGCCTCCTTTTAATAGAGAACCGGGACAAAGCATTAGCACATAGTGAATACATGAACTCCTCAAACTGTGTTCATCACTGGTTGTGGTCCCGATTATTGTCACTTCGGGGTTGCCGGGTCATAACACATAGTAGATGACTATAGACTTGCAAGATAGGATCAAGAACACACATATATTCGTGAAAACATAATAGGTTCAGATCTGAAATCATGGCACTCGGGCCCTAGTGACAAGCATTAAGCATTGCAAAGTCATAGCAACATCAATCTCAGAACATAGTGTATACTAGGGATCAAACCCTAACAAAACTAATTCGATTACATGTTAGATCTCATCCAACCCATCACCGTCCAGCAAGCCTATGATGGAATTACTCACGCACGGCGGTGAGCATCATGAAATTGGTGATGGAGGATGGTTGATGATGACGACGGCGACGAATCCCCCTCTTGGAGCCCCGAACGGACTCCAGATCAGCCCTCCCGAGAGGTTTTAGGGCTTGGCGGTGGCTCCATATCATAAAACACGATGATTTCTTCTCCTTGATTTTTTTCTCCATGAAAGAAAATATATAGAGTTGGAGTTGGCGTCGGAGGAGCTCCAGGGGGCCCACGAGGTAGGGGGCGCGCCCTAGGGGGGGCACCCTCGTGGACAGGGTGTGGGCCCCTGGTCTTCATCTTTTCCAAGGATTTTTTATTATTTCCAAATAGACGTTCCATGGAGTTTCAGGTCATTCCAAGAACTTTTGTTTCTGCACATAAATAACACCATGGAAAGTCTGCTGAAAACAGTGTCAGTCTGGGTTAGTTCCATTCAAATCATGCAAGTTAGAGTCCAAAACAAGGGAAAAAGTGTTTGGAAAAGTATATACGACAAAGACGTATCAAATCCCCCAAGCTTAAACCTTTGCTTGTCCTCAAGCAATTCAGTTGATAAACTGAAAATGATAAAGAAAAACTTTTACAAACTCTGTTTGCTCTTGTTGTTGTAAATATGTAAAGACAGCATTTAAGTTTTCTGCAAAGATTATGACTAACTACATTTGCAATAACTCTTAAGTCTAATGTTTACTCATATCAATAGCATAATCAACTAGCGAACGATAATAATAAATCTCGGATGACAACACTTCCTCAAAACAATCATAATATGATATAACAGGATGGTATCTCGCTAGCCCTTTCTGAGACCGCAAAGCATAAATGCGGAGCACCTTTAAAGACCAAGGACTGACTAGACTTGTACATGGTAAAAGAGACCCAATCATAGTCATACCCAATATAAATTAATAGTAATGGATTCAAATGACAGCTGCGCTCTCCAGCCAGTGCTTTTTAATAAGAGGGTGATGACTCAACATAAAAGTAAATAGATAGGCCCTTCGCAGAGGGAAGCAGGGATTTGTAGAGGTGCAAGAGCTCGGTTTTGAAAATAGAGATAAATAATATTTTGAGTGGCATAATTTCATTGTCAACATAACAACTAAGGGTTGGCGATATCTTCCATGCTACACACATTATAGGCGGTTCCCAAACGGAATGGTAAAGTTTATACTCCCCCTCCACCAACAAGCATCAATCCATGACTTGCTCGAAACAACGAGTGTCTCCAACTAGCAACAGTCCCAGGGGGAGTTTTGTTTGCAATTATTTTGATTTAGTTTGCATAAAGCATGGAATTTGGGCATCCGGTGACCAGCCATTTTCTCGTGAGTGAGGAGCGGAGTCCGCTCCTCTTGAGAATAACCCGCCTAACATGGAAGATAAGGGCAGCCCTAGTTGATACATGAGCTATTCGAGCATACAAAACAGAATGTTTATTTGAAGATTTAGAGTTTGGCACATGCAAATTTACTTGGAACGGCAGGTAGATACCGCATATAGGAAGGTATAGTGGACTCATATGGAACAACTTTGGGGTTTAAGGGATTGGATGCACAAGCAGTATTCCTGCTTAGTATAAGTAAAGGCTAGCAAAAGACTGGGAAGCGACCAACTAGAGAGCGACAACAGTCATGAAAATGCATTAAAATTAATAAACATTGAGTGCAAGCATGAGTTGGATATAATCCACCATGAACATAAATATCGTGAAGGCTATGTTGATTTGTTTCAACTACATGTGAGAACATGTGCCAAGTCAAGTCACTTAAATCATTCAAAGGAGGATACCACGCCATCATACCACATCACAACCATTTTAATAACATGTTGGCACGCAAGGTAAACCATTATAACTCATAGCTAATCAAGCATGGCACGAGCAACTATGATCTCTAATTGTCATTGCAAACATGTTTATTCATAATAAGCTGAATCAGGAACAATGACCTCATCATATTTACAATAACAGGAGAGGTCGAGTTCATACCAGCTTTTCTTATCTCAGTCAGTCCATCATATATCATCATAATTGCCTTTCACTTGCACGACCAAACGAAGTGAATAATAATAAGAGTGCACGTGCATTGGACTAAGCTGGAATCTGCGAGCATTCAATAAACAGGAGAAGACAAGGCAATATGTGCTCTTGGTTAAATCAACAATAATGCATATAGGAGCCACTTCAACAATTTAATCATGGTCTTCTCCTATTGACCCCCAAAGAAAAGAAAAGAAATAAAAACTATTTACACGGGAAAGCTCGCAACAAGCAAAAGAAGAATGGGAAATATTTTTGGGTTTTCTTTTTAACTATTACTACTACAGCAAGAAAAGTAAACTAACTAGAAGCTACACTAATTTTTTTATTTTTCTTAAAGTTTAACAAACACACAAGAAGAAAACAAGAAAAAGAAAATAACTAGCATGGATATTACAGTGAAAAAGTATGAGCACCGACATCTAGCAATGAGTGTGTGTGAACATAAATGTAACGTCGGTGGGAAATACGTACTCCCCCAAGCTTAGGCTTTTGGCCTAAGTTGGTTCATTGCTAGGGATGGCCTCACAGATATCCGTAGGTGTAGCTGGGGTCGTACTGAGATGCAGCGGTTATCACCTCCTGAGCTGCAGCGTGGCGCCGAGCTGCCTCCGCCCTCCTCTCATACTCATCTGCCTCCTCTCTGGTAATAACATATCTTCCTTTTGCTTGATAATCAAAGAAGGCAGGAGCAGCGAGAGTAATACAGACAGCATGCCGTTTGTCAAAGATTAATCGATACTGGAGAGGTGATTCATTCCTCTCGACAAACTGGTGGTAGACCATAGAATTGTAGTCTCAATAAGTAGGAGGCAACTCAGTGTCATCCTCACGAACGTCCACATCAAGAAAATCAGCTAAGCAGGTTGCATAAATTCCACCAAAGAAATCTCCAGCAAATCTATTATTATGCAACCTACGTGCAACAATGGCTCCCAAAATTATAAGATTGGTCTGCATCACAGCACTCCTAAGAAAACTGAGGTCAGGCACACACATATGACATGCTTCATCCTTACCATTTATGCACCTACCTATGAAGAGAGCAAAATAATGTATAGCAGGAAAGTGAATGCGCCATATGGTAGTGTCGGTGTACAAAACTAGGGGCACATTTTTGTACCCCTTAACCTGTGCACGGGCAGTTAGAGCCACGCCCACGGCCACACCAAGCAGAGTGGAGGAGGTGAGCCAAGGTAAGACCGAAGCCCAAGACGATGCAAAGCAACGACAAGGACCAAGGCCACAAGGATCAGATGGGCGAAGCAGGTTTCCCCGGCAAGGATCCTTGCCGGGGAGGCCTCGGCGGCCCCCACAAAACCCTTGCCGGGGCAGCTCGCCCACGCCAGCCGAGCGAGCCACCCTCGAGCCCACCGAAACTCAACACATGTGTTGGGACAGGGCTCCGGAGGCACCTCTGTGGTGGCATGCAGATCTTTGTGAAGACAAAGAATAGTCAAGATCAAGTGAAGATGGGAAGGCAGCCATCCTCGCCGAAGGAACCCACAAGACCCCCGCCAAGATCCTTGCCGGGGATGCCTGCGCGCCACGGCAAGACCCTTGCCGGTTCACCCGGCAAGACCCTTGCCGGGTCACCCGGCAAGACCCTCGCCAAGCACGCCAGCAGGGCCAGCACCAGGCCCGCACCAGCCAAGGCTCCGCTGCCGTTCGCATGCAGCTGCCAACCCAACCAACTGGGCAGACACCTGCGTGGCAACATGCAGCCCTTCTTAGAGGCTCCACCACCGTGCCACCTCAGCTGCCTGCCTGCTTACATGGCACCGCATGCACCGTTGGTCAGGGCGCGTGCCGAAGCCTGGAGGAGCAGCAACGGACGGGATGGGCCTCGCCCCCGTCCCCGATAAAGTGAGAGGACACCTAAGCGATGCATTAAATGCACCTTGTCCTGTAACACGAGGGATAACATCGCAGCACTGTACCCTTTCCACCTCCTGTGTGCCACTGTGGCAGCCCCTTTCACCTATAAAAGGAGGCCCGAGGCGACCAGGAGAAGGATTCGGCCTTTTGGAGCTCGTTACGCCTCGTAGCTAGCTCAAGAACACAGAATACAACCACCAAAGCAGGAGTAGGGTTTTACGCATCCTCGCGGCCTGAACCTGGATAAATGAACCGCATGCTTCTCTATCAGACCCACTCTTCTCTCAACCCAGCCCATAACCGTAGTAAAGGATTCTTGTGATCCCATAGGTGTCGTTCCACCGACATCTTTGGCGCGCCAGGTAGGGGGCGCAATTATGAGAATCGGTTTTAGCAGTTGAGTGGGTGTTTCTTCATCGCCATGGCCCCTAAGAAGAAGACGGCCACGGCGATCGGCTCGCTGGGGGCCGAACAGCCCGTGCCGGTGCGGACGGGCGGCGGACCGGTCGCGGACAGGACCCGGGCCGCGGCGCGCAAGCACCAGCACCACACAGCAAGTCGGAGCCTGGCGAGCGGCGTCGCTCCTGCACCAGACGACCGACGGCACGCTGCTAGGCCCAAGAACGGAGCTGGGCCCCCAGCAGGCGGTGCGGGGCCCTCCGGGGTTGTCGTCGCGCCGACTCCGGGCGGCACGGCGACCTCCAGGACGCATACATCGGCGACCACCGCGCGTTCTTCCCATGGTGTGCGCGCCGAAAAGCGTCACCACGATGGTGACCCTGGGCACCGCCGTGGGAAGAGCCTTGTGCGTCATCGGCAAGACGAAGGAGTCCAGCACGCTCGCCGAAGCACTGGTGAAAATGGCGTGCAGCCGCTGGGTCGTGACGGAGCTCCTTCTAACATGGTTAGAAGTCGAAGCATACCATGATCCACTCAGCGGTCGCCGCCACCCACGCCACTGGAGGCCTTGGCGCACGCGCAACTGCTCCTCGACTTCCCTCCTTCTGCGGAGATTCTTGATGAGTGGAGGGCCACCATCCAGAGCCTCGTCGCCGTTGCGAATAAAGACGATCCCCGACCGGCGGGGCCCTCGGCTCGGCGCTCCACCGAACCAGCACATGCTGGCGCTGGGAGGACCGGGGGACCTGCAGCCATGGTGCACCTCCTCCTCCTCGCCAGCTGTTGCGGGCGTCGGCCTGTCGCGACAACGCTGGTGATAACATCTCCATCGCGTCGTCCGATCCGCGGACCCTCCGCGACCAGCGCCAGGTTCTTCAGGAGCGAGCCCACGAAGATGCTCGGACCACCGTCGAGTGCCAGCGCGAAACGCGCCGCCAGTCGGGCAAGCGGGCGGGACATGCTACGGACCACCAGTCACCGGGGGAGCCCGGCGGCCTACCTCATGAGGTGGGCTGCCCAGCTTTTACCAGTGAGCTGAGGCAGTTCCAGTGGCCGTCCCACCGCACGTTCAAGCCCGACGTTGGCGAGAAGTACACCGGCAAGACCCATCCGTCCGAGTTCCTCGGCATCTACACCATCGCGAAGCAGGCCACTGGGGCTCGCGATGACAAGGTGCTTGCCAACTACGTCCCGCTGGCGCTCAAGCCCAATGTAATGTCTTGGTTGATGCACTTGCCGGCGGACTCCATCTCTTCCTTATCAGATATGTCCCATGAGTTCTGTGGCGCTTTCACAGGAGGCCACCAAGCTCATGGCTAGGCCAGTAATCTGCATATCATTCCCGAAGGAGGAGACCTGCGCAAGTACATCCAGAGATTCAGCCGGTGCGTTACAACATCCCGACATTCATCCCTTGTTGTGATTAGCGCGTTCCATCAGAACATGCGCAATCGCAAGATGTGTGAGGAGCTGGCGATGACCAAAGTAAAGGATGTGGCCGAGCTCTACGTTCTGGCCGACAGGTGCGCCCGAGCTGAAGAGGGACGGAAGTACCCCGGCAAAGACGCCGGCGCGGAAACCGACTCTCTGAGATGAGTGCGCGCCGCCCGATTTAATAGGGCGGCGTCGCAACAAGAAACGCAAAGGCAAGGCTGTGCTTGCCGTCGAGGGATCTGACGACACCGGTGCCGGCAAGAAAGTCAAGGCAGACACCCCTGGCAAGGAGATTGTCGGGTACGCCGCCTACCGGGCCTTGGCGGCCACCGACAAGCTAGGGAGCTCCGGCAAGCAATACTGCAAGATCCACCGCACCAAGGGCCACGATCTCCAGAACTGCCGACAAGTCGAGCTGCTTGTTGAAAAGCAAAAGGCTGAGTACAAAAGGCGAGACAAGGAGAAGGTCCAAGATGGTGTTGGGGGATCCGGCAAGAAGCGTGGCGGCCAAGCAGGGCGCCCCGGCAAGGACAAACAACAAGAAAGGCCCGCCCGGGTCCGCGACAAGGAACAAGAAGACGACGATCACGACGAGGATGACGAGTCCGGTGAGCAAGGGTTCCAAAAGGCTACGGAGGCCATGTGCGTCGATGGTGGCGCCTCGCTGCATGCCTCTCACCGACAGCTCAAGCAGTGGTCGCGAGAGGTTACGGTGACGGAGCCGTCGTTCGACGCTCAAAAGCCCCTAAAATGGTCCAGCACGCCCCTCATCTTTGACGCCGAGGACCACCCTGATCGCGATACCGCGGCCGAGTGTTTGCCGTTTTTGGTTTCGCCAACGATACGCAACCTCAGGGTGAACAAGATGTTGGTTGACGGCGGGTGTCGGGGTCAAAATCGGCGGATCTCGGGTAGGGGGTCCCGAACTGTGCGTCTAGGCGGATGGTAACAGGAGACAAGGGACACGATGTTTTTATCCAGGTTCGGGCCCTCTCGATGGAGGTAAAACCCTACTCCTGCTTGATTAATATTGATAATATGGGTAGTACAAGAGTAGATCTACCACGAGATCTGAGAGGCTAAACCCTAGAAGCTAGCTTATGGTATGATTGTTGTTCGTCCTACGGACTAAGACCCTCCGGTTTATATAGGCACCGAATGGGGTTAGGGTTACACAGAGTCAGTTACAATGGTAGGAGATCTACATATCCGTATCCCCAAGCTTGCCTTCCACGCCAAGGAAAGTCCCATCCGAACATGGGACGAAGTCTTCAATCTTGTATCTTCATACTCCAGGACTCCGGCCAAAGGTCATAGTCTGGCTATCCGGACACCCCCTAATCCAGGACTCCCTCAGTAGTCCCTGAACCAGGCTTCAATGAGAACGAGTCCGGTGCGTAGATTGTCTTCGGCATTGCAAGGCGGGTTCTTCTCCAAATCCTATGTCCCTGTTTGAATAGTGTCCGGCTTCTTGTAAACATCGGGCTCCTAGGCTTCCACACCCAATAATGGCTATCTTCCACGTGTTGAATGAGTGCAAAAAGCCAGGGTATTTTTACATTTATCCCCCTAGCTGCGCAAATGAGCTGCCTATATAAGGGACGAGAATCTAGATCCAAATCACACCACCTTCCCTTCGCGGCTTTCATCGGAGCGCATCTGACAGAAACCCATTCCATCATGGATATTCGACGCGGCTCCTCCTCTCGCCCTCCTAGTCCTCAGCCTGGAGATTGGGAGAGATGCTCCGTCCCGCACAGCGAGTTAGTGACGCTCCACACGAAGGGGTTTCTTCCCCCGGTCTTCATGGTTCTGGTTCAAGCCGGACTCGCCACCTATAAGGGCGGAAAACAAGCGGAGAGCGTCCCAAGTCCCTCCCGAGGAGAGCGGGTATGCCTTGTCCCTTTTTTGATAAGAGGGCTCGGATTTCCAATTCATCCGTTTCTCCGGGGGCTCCTGGAGTTCTATGGCCTCCAGTTGCACAACCTTACGTCTGCCTCCATTCTGCATATTGCGGGCTTCGTGGCCCTTTGCGAGCTGGTTTTGGGCATCGAGGCTCATTTCGCGCTATGAAAGAGGTTGTTCTACCTCGTACCCCATTCTCAGGAGGGGTCGATATATCAAGTGGGCGGAGGCGAACTATGGCGCAACGCCGGGACCGGATATCTATCCAGAACCCCGAAGAAGGCGTCCGAAGACTGGCCTTTGGAATGGTTTTATATAGAAGACGTCCCCCTGCCGGACCCTGTTCGGATCGGCCTCCCGGAGTTCAGTAATGCTCCTCTGAAGAAACGCCTAAGCTGGCGTCCTCGGAGCCCCCAGAGGGAGAATGACAGGGACGTCCTTTACCTGATGAGCCGAATAAAGTTGTTGGCTTTTTCTGGATTGACCATGATCGGGGTCATGGCCACATGCATTATGCAGGGAGTGCAGCCGCTCCAGTATAGGGTCCACCCCATGTGGGATTTCAACGGGGAGGATGATGCCACCCGTCATGGCCGTAAGGGGCCGGGATCGGTCGCTGATCTGATGAAGATGTTGTCCGCATTGTACAAGGGAGAAGAGGAATAATTTCTTCGCGTCAATCCTCAGGACTGGTTTTCTATGAACAATCCTCCAAGCTGGGTAAGCGGACATTTCTTTATGCCCATCCGTTCCATATTCCCATAGTTAAGTACCTTATCTTGTGATTTTGACGCAGGAATTGCGCCGGGCCGTAAAGGATATAAACAGCCCACCTCCACAACCTGAGGATCCGGAACGGTCCCTCGATCCGGCCTCCCAAGAGGATCCGGACATATCTGTGGAGCTGATCGATGGGGTATTTTACCAACTGAGCATCAACTATGCCTTGGTTGCCATTACGGCCGATTACCCCAAAATTTTCCGGCCTCACAGGTAATTGAGACCGAAGTCCCAACATTTTAGAAATGATCCCTCCGTACTTATCTTTGACCACCGTATAACAATGGCGTTCTGCAGGGGGAGCCCTTGAGGAGGAAGGCCGAGCCTGCGGTGGCTAGCCAACAAGGGCACGGCCCAAAGAGGGCTAAAAAAAGTGCGGTCGGATCAAGCGCCGGCGCAACGGTATGGCGTGTCGCCTTATTCCCAGGTTTTATTCCGGAAGGCATGCTAACGCTCGCGCTCTTTTTAGGAAAAAGAGCGCTCGCCGGACTATATCCGGAGAGGTTGCGAATCGAGCCTCCGCCAGCCAGGCTTCAAAGCGAGGCCCAGAAGCGGAGGCGAACACTAGGCGTGCGTCGGATACTCCTCCAACAGAGGATGCCGACAGATTGTCCGCCACCAACTCCGAGGTGGAGAGTGCCATGAATCACAGGCGTCGCCGGACTGTTCTTCGTGACGCATGTTTCTCCCAAGAGGCATTGGATGCCTTCAATTCGGAGATCGCACCTCCGTGCTGCTCAAAATGGTCTAGCGAGCCACGGGCAAAGTATGTGAAAGACATAAGGGTGAGAAAATTTGATGGTTATATATACGGTAGCCCCGAGACTTAAAATAGTTAGAATAACTGATTTAAGGATCATTTATTATCTGAGGATCTTCTGAAAAGAATACCCAATTGTCCCAGAGCTTGAAGAGTGCAAAGCCCAACTTGAGGCCGCACAAGCATGACAGAGAAGCCAAGGAGACCCCTCTGGTAACATACGCTTTTAAAAGAAAAGTATGTTATGAAGTGCGGCGTGTGTATAGATCGACAATGACATTGCAGATGGCACGGGGTAGATCCGGACAAGCAACAAATCTTGCGCCGGTTAAAGGCCGGCAAGCGTGCTTACGAGGGTGAGGCGGGAAAAATAATCTCAAGATGCCAACACCCAGCTGGGTGAGGAGCTAAAGGATGTTCGTGCCCAGCTGTCGACTCCGTTAAGGAGAATCGGTAACCGACGCGGCATTTTTAGTAAGTGCTTAAACAAAATTTGAAAAAGAGTTGCGAGGAAGTCGACTAACGAGTTATGTCTGTAGGTATGCTCATAGGACATCCTGCGGAGAAATGCCAGTTCCACGGGTGACCTTCTTCCCGAGCTCTTACAACTGCACGAGCAGGTTGGCGGGTGATGAAAGGCGTCGCCTGGCCTTGTGGCCATCTGTCTCCCTGCCCTCAAGGCCTTGGGGAGCTTGTAGAGGCTCGAGGGCGCAAGGCGCTTCGGTTATGGAAGATATCGGCCTGCCGTCAAGGCGCCAGGGAGGCCTGGGCCATGGTGAAGACGCGGTACACGAAGGCTGACCCAAACCACATGGCCGACGTCGGACCTGTGGGTCCAGATGGGAAGGAGATCCCTGTGAGCATAGTGTACGGCCAGGTGGAATTGGCCGCAAAGTATTCCCAGCAGGACTGTAAACTAGACAGCCTGTTAGATGGTATAGAAGAGGAATATAATCAGTGAAATTGACTATGTAATTTTAAGTGACATGTAAAATGCCTTCTAGCCGGATTGTAGATCGTTTGTCTTAGCGGACCTGTTCGCTTCAACCTCGGGACCCGATAGTCCGGAGTGTGTCCGAATACCCTCGCGGTTATATAAAAACTGGGGCATGCGTGGAGACCAGGCGTAGGGGTCATTAGTGCTTTATCAAACAAGTGCCCAACTAGTTATGTTATATTACATGGTTAGTAAGAAACATCTTCCAGGGAGAATATTTCTGTTAGGGGTTCCTTTCCTTGGGAGGCATGCCCTAAAGTGCATGTCGGGACTGCAAAAAAGAAAAACATCCGGGGCAGATAAATAAATAGGTAAGAAATCTTCTTTTAGTTCACCGACCGAATATTCTCTTAAGAACGGTAACTTTCGGCTTCACCTAGTCTGAGGTACACATCCGGTGACACAGCAAGAACAATCGCAGAGGTGCTCCTTTACCACCTAGCCGAACAATCGGGAGCGTGAGGGTAAGCACAGGAGCCGAGCAACCCAGCTTGGCCAAAACTTAAGTCATATCGATGCATATAATGGCGAATGAAAGGTACATGCGGAAGTGTGACACATGTATTGGGCATGAAGCCCTTATAATTAAGCTTCTGTGAAAGAAGCCCCCAGGTACAATGAGCGCGGATAGCGCGTCAAGGTTGTGCGAACAATGCACTAATGATCCTTCCAAGGCTTGAATGAAAAAAGGAGGGAGAAGGAGAAAAATAGAAGATAGCTAAAATGTAAAATATGGACAGAGGAAGGAGACGAACTCAGTATCCGGCGCTAGGCGTAGAATCTTCGGAGACGTGATGCGTTCCATGGGTTTGGCTCGAGTCGGTTATCCGATGCATCTCGCAGACGGTACGCTCCACCGGTCAGGACTTGGTCGATGATAAAGGAACCTTCCCATTTGGGCTTTAGTTTGTCCTTTTTCTTGTCCGGCACGCGTAGAACTAGCTTGCCAACATTGTAAGTTTTGGCCCGTACTTCTCTGCTTTGATATCTTCGAGCCTGGTGTTGATAGAATGCGGAACGGGCTTTTGCTACGTCACGCTCCTCCTCCAGGCGTCAAACTGTCCTGCCAATCGAGCTCGGCTTCTCTTTCTTCGCATATGCGCACGCCGAGGTGAGTCATGAATTATGTCGCAGGCAGAACTGCCTCTGCGTCGTATACCATAAAGAATGGTGTGAATCGGTCGTGCACTTGGAGTGGTCCGCATCCCCAGTACGGAGTCGAGCTCCTCTACCCAAAGGTGTTAGATTCCTTGAGGACCGCACTAATCTGGGTTTGATGCCGCTCATAATTAGACCATTTGCTCGCTCAACTTGACCGTTAGTTTGAGGGTGATAGACTGAGGCGTAATCGAGCTTAATGCCCATGTTTTTGCACCAGAGTTTGACCTCGTCGGCCGTAAAGTTCGTGCCGTTATCAGTGAGGATGCTGTGGGGGACACCGTAACGGTGTACGACCCCTGATATGAAGTCTATCGCCGGTCCGGATTCGGCCGTCTTGACAGGCTTGGCCTCTATCCATTTGGTGAATTTATCCACCATGACCAGTAGGTATTTTTGCTTGTGGGTTCCCCCTTTAAGGGGTCCGACCATGTCAAGCCCCTGCACTGAAGGCCGGTGATGGGTATAGTTTTGAGGCGGTGGGTGGCATGTGGCTCGATTAGGAAAGAGCTGGCATCCGACGATCGTTGGACTAAGTCCCGAGCATCTGCCGGGCCGTCGGCCAATAAAATCTGTACGGAAGGCCTTGCCTACAAGGGCCGGGCTGCGGCGTGGTGCCCACCGAGTCCGCATGTATTTCAGCCAGAAGATTCCGCCCTTCTTCTTCGGAGATACACCTTTGAAGGACTCCGGTTGTGCTTTTCTTATAAAGCTCTCCCTCATGGACTTTGTAGGCTTTAGATCGCCGCACTATACAATGGGCCTCGTTTTGGTCCTCGGGGAGTTCCTGCCTGGTTAGGTAGGCTAGGAATGGTTCTGTCCACGGGGCAATGGCTGCCATTATTACATGAGCTGAGGATGTTATTTCGGTGGTAGAACCACCAACTGTGTCAGAATGTTCGGTGTGGGGCAGTGCGGTTGGGTCTGGATTATTATTTCCGGACAAACCTCCCATAACACGGATGGCTTGAACAACCTCTCTAGGAAGATGTTGGGGGGATAGCATCGCGCTTTGCGCCGATCCGTGCCAACACGTCTGCTGCCTGGTTGTTGTCCCGGGCTATATGGTGAAATTCGAGCCCCTCAAACCGAGCTGACATTTTTAGGACCGCATTGCGATAGGCTGCCATTTTCGGATCCTTGCCATCAAAGTCTCCATTTATTTGTGATATCGCATGGTTCGAATCCCCGTGCACCTCTAGGCGTTGAATGCCCATGGAGACTGCCATCCGGAGACCATGTAGAAGGGCCTCGTATTCGGCTGCGTTGTTGGAGTCCGTATACATTATCTGGAGTACGTATTGAACTATATCTCCGGTTGGGGACGTCAGAATGACGCCAGCTCCCAGGCCAGCCAACATTTTGGAGCCGTCGAAGTGCATTATCCAGTTGGAATATGCGCCGTACTCTTTAGGGAGTTCGGCTTCGGTCCATTCGGCGACGAAGTCGGCCAAAACTTGCGACTTAATAGCCCTCCATGGGTTATAGGTTATGTCGAACGGGAGGAGCTCAATGGCCCATTTGGCAATCCGGCCCGTCGCGTTGCGGTTCTTTATAATGTCGTTAAGGGGTACTTCGGAGGCTACTGTTAATCGACACTCTTGAAAGTAGTGTCGCAGCTTCCGGGATGCCATAAACACCGCGTACGCTATCTTTTGATAATGTGGGTACCGTGACTTGCATGGAGTTAGGACAGTGGACACGTAGTAAACTGGTTTTTGAAGAGGGAACTTGTGTCCGTCCGTTTCTCATTCGACAACGAGCACCGCGCTTACAACTTGATGAGTTGCCGCGATGTATAATAGCATTGTTTCGCCCATGTTGGGCGCGGCTAGGACTGGGTTTGTTGCCAATATGACTTTTATTTCTTCGAGTCCGGCCGTGGCAGCATCCATCCACTCGAAGTGTTTGGTGCGTCGGAGGAGGCGATAAAGGGGTAATGCCTTTTCTCCCAAACGGGAGATAAAGCGGCTTAGAGCCGCCACGCATCCAGTCAATTTTTGTATTTGTTTGACGTCTTTTGGGATATCCAATTGTGACGGAGCTCGGATCTTGTCTGGGTTTGCTTCGATTCCTATACCGGATGCAATTAAGCCCAAGAGCTTTCCAGCCGGTACGCCAAAAACGCAGTTTTCCGGGTTGAGCTTAATGTCATATGTTCGGAGATTATCGAATGTGAGCCTCAAGTCGTCTACTAGAGTTTCGACGTGCTTGCTTTTGACGACCACATCGTCTACGTATGCCTCCACTGTTTTGCCGATCTGTTTTGCCAGACATGTCGGAATCATGCGCTGATATGTTGCGCCGGCATTTTTTAGCCCGAAGGGTATTGTGTTGAAGCAGAATGGGTCGTATGGAGTGATGAATGCCGTTGCGGCTTGGTCAGGCTCTGCCATCTTAATTTGGTGGTAGCCGGAGTATGCGTCGAGGAAACACAATGAATCATGTCCTGCGGTAGCGTCGATGATTTGATCGATGCGGGGGAGGGGGAAGGGATCCTTTGGGCAAGCCTTGTTGTGGTCCTTGAAATCGACGCATATGCGCCAGGATTTATCCTTCTTTGGTACCATCACCGGGTTTGCTAGCCATTCTGGATGTTTTATATCTCTGATGAATCCGGCCTCCAATAGTTTGGCTAGCTCCTCTCCCATGGCCTGTCTCTTTGGTTCGGAGAAACGCTGAAGAGCCTGTTTGACTGGCTTGAATCCTTTTAGGATGTTTAGGCTGTGCTCGGCCAGCCGGCGTGGGATTCCTGGCATGTCCGAAGGGTGCCAGGCAAAAATGTCCCAATTTTCGTGTAGGAATTCTCTTAGTGCGGCGTCTACATCAGGATTTAATTGTGCCCCGATGGAGGCCGTTTTGGTAGGGTCCGTTGGATGGACTTGGAATTCGACTATTTCGTCCGCTGGTTTGAAGGAAGTGGATTTGGATCTCTTATCGAGTATCACATCGTCCCTATTCACCGTGGAGCGCAGCGCAGTGAGTTCCTCGGCCGCTAGGGCTTCGGATAGTGCCTCAAGGGCCAGTGCGGCTATCTTATTTTCGGCGCGGAGTGCTATGTACGGGTCACTAGCAAGAGTAATGATTCCGTTGGGCCCGGGCATTTTGAGCTTCATGTACCCATAATGGGGTATAGATTGAAAAATTGTGAATGCCTCTCGCCCTAATAGAGCATGGTATCCGCTGCTGAACGGGGCCACTTGGAATGTGACTTCCTCGGAACTATAATTATCCGGCGTGCCGAACACCACATCCAGTGTGATTTTTCCTGTACAGCGTGCTTCCCGATTGGGGATTATTCCTCTAAAGGTTGTGCTGCTTCGCTCAATGCGGCTCCAGTCTATCTCCATTTTTCGGAGTGTTTCCTCGTAAATGAGGTTCAATCCGCTGCCACCGTCAATGAGTACCTTGGTAAGGCAAAAGCCGTCCACTATCGGACTAAGGACCAATGCGGCTGTTGCTCGGGCTGTTCGGAATTTAGGTTAGTCACTGGCATTAAAGGAAATAGCCGTGTCACTCCATGGGTTTATTGTTGCTACTTGGTAGACTTCGGTGAGGCTATTCGTTTCTACATATTATTTGATGCGAAAGTCTCGAAGACTGTTAATACCGTACTGGTATCCTTGGGTTGGTGCTCTAGGGCTAGAAGCTCTTCGCCACTTTTGGCCACCTGTCGTAGTATCCAACATGCTCTAAGGCTATGAGTTGGAGTGGCACCCTCTGTATTATGAATTTTACAGGGTCCATTGATCCATCCCTCCAAGACGTTCCATGCCCTATAGAGGTTTTTGCTTTTGGTATTTAACCCAGTGCTGGCGATGATGCACCCTTCTATTTCGGACTGGGGTTGTATTCAAGGCCGGATTGTCCCAAAATCTTGATTCGGTTTTCCAGGCGCTTTCCATCACACAGTACTTTCGTACTATGGTCGCCAAGTCGGCAAAGCGTGTAATGTCACGGCGACTTATAGCGTTTAGGATCCCGTTGTCCGTGCAATTGTTGCGAGATAATGAGATTATGCCTCCTCGCTGGCAGTCCTTTATCCTGTCCATAACCAGAGGAATCTGCCCAAGAATGGTGTACTGTTTCTGCGGGCTCTTGCTGAATTTGAGATAGGTCGCTTATGTTTGGGTGGGCGGGTGGAATTATATCCGGAACCGCGCCCAATCTGAAACTTAAGGGCCGAGGAGCTTCCGAACTTGGAAGCTTGGATTCTTGGATGTTGTCCAATGAATCTAGCCCGTTGCCTGACTTTAGGTTCAGGGCTTGAGTGACGTCCTCTCCTCCGCGGGAATCCGGCATGTAGGGATTGGGAGTCCGGACGTGGCCAGTCCTTAAGATAGAAGAAGGGTCGCCGTATTGTTCCTCCACCACAGCAACGTGGTGGGTAACCTGGGGAGAGTTAATCTCTCTCAGATCAGGTTTAGGACCAATCTGATCATAGTATGTAGCGACTCCCAGGGCGGCGATGCGATCCAAGAGCTCGCTTAAGGAAGAGAGCTCCATCGAATCTAACTGCTCGGCGAGCTCCGAGTTAACATGAAGATTGCTTTCGATGACCTGAGAAGTCATCATCGGCGAGGCGGCCGAACAAGCTGTCATAAGAAAACCGCCTAGCCGGAGAGTTTGGCCGACTGCCAAAGCTTCTTTACCAACAGTCCCGTCTTTAAAGATGGGCTGAGGCATCCTTCCTGACGGCGACGACACAGAGGAACTCTCAATGAAAGCACCAATGTCGGTGTCAAAACCGGCGGATCTTGGGTAGGGCGTCCCGAACTGTGCGTCTAGGCGAATGGTAACATGACACAAGGGACACGATGTTTTTACCGAGGTTCGGGCCCTCTCGATGGAGGTAAAACCCTACTCCTGCTTGATTAATATTGATGATATGGGTAGTACAAGAGTAGATCTACCACGAAATCAGAGAGGCTAAACACTAGAAGCTAGCCTATGGTATGATTGTTGTTCGTCCTATGGACTAAGACCCTCCTGTTTATATAGGCACCGAATAGGGTTAGGGTTACACAGAGTCGGTTACAATGGTAGGAGATCTACATATCCGTATCGCCAAGCTTGCCTTCCACGCCAAGGAAAGTCCCATCCGGACACAGGACGAAGTCTTCAATCTTGTATCTTCATAGTCCAGGAGTCCGGCCAAAGGTCATAGTCCGGCTATCCGGACACCCCCTAATCCGGGACTCCCTCAGCGAGGCCGGCCTAAACCTGATCTCGCCTGTCGTGATCATAAGGTTGCAAATCCCTGATGGAGACCTCGAGGAAATGGGCATGTTCCAAGGGGTTAACCCGGGGAGGAGCCAGCCGAAGGGAAAGGTCATGCTGCCCGTGGCCTTTGGAGGAGAATTGAACTACAGAATGGAGAAGATCACCTTCGACGTTGCCGAGATCCCTTTGCCCTACAACGGGATCCTCGGCCGCCTGGCACTGGCCAAGTTCATTGCGGCGTCACACTACACCGACAACATGCTGAAGATGCCCGGGCCGTTGACCATCATCTCCGTCCCCTCCGACAAGAAGGACGCGCTGATTTGCGCCGAATAACTTTACCGAGAAGTAGTTGCAGCAGCTGCCGTCAAGGCACCTGCTCCTGCCGCCGAAGTCCCGGGAGGGAAGAAGGAACCCGGCAAGACCTCTCGCACCTACTCCGGCAAGCGCACCTCCTCGGAGTGTTGTGCTACCGTTGAGGACGTGCCGGGGAGCTCTGCCGACAAGAGCAAGAGATCCAGAGCCGAGCCGCCGTGGACCAAGAGGGTGCCCGTCGCGGAGGGCGGCACGGGAGGGGCCTTCACTATAGGCTCCACCCTTGACAGCAAATAGGAAGGAGAGCTCGTCAGCTTCCTGCGGGCGAATGTCGACGGTTTTTCATGGCAAGCGTCCAACATCCCCGGTGTTCCTAGGGAGGGGATTGAGCACCACCTAGCTGTCTGCCCCCACGAGCGGCCCGTCAAGCAGACGGTCAAAAAGCAGGCTCTGGAGAGGCAGGAGTTCATCACAGAGGAGATTAGGAAGCTAGAAGCGGCAGGTTTGGTGAGAGGGGTGCTCCATCCGACATGGTTGGCCAATCCGGTAGTGGTGCGCAAGGCGAATGGGAAGTGGAGGCTGTGTATTGATTACACAGATATCAACAAGGCTTGCCCTAAGGACCCCTTACCGTTGTCGCGCATCGACTAGATTGTTGACTCCACGACCGGGTGTGATCTGTTATCATTCCTCGATGCCTACTCAGGCTACCACCAAATCTTCATGACAAGAGAAGATGAAGAGAAGACAACATTCATCACCCCATGTGGTACGTATTGCTTTTTGCGGATGCCTTTCAGGTTGAAGAGTGCTGGCTCAACATTTGCAAGAGCGGTCCAAATTGGTTTTGAACCTCAGCTCCATAGAAATATGGAAGCCTACATGGATGACATAGTAGTCAAAACCAAGGACGGGCCGACTCTTGTGCAAGATCTGGAGGAGACATTTCCCAACCTGCGCAAGATCAATCTCAAGCTGAACCCTGAGAAGTGCGTTTTCGGCATCCCGTCCGGAAAGCCTCTCGGGTTCTTCGTGTCATAGTGCGGGATTGAGGCAAACCCTGACAAGATCAAGGCTATTGAGCAGATCGAGGCGCCCAAGCGGATCAAGGATGTGCGTCGGCTCACTGGTTGCGTTGCCGCCATGAGCCGGTTCATCTCCAAGTCCGCCGAGCGCTCCCTTCCCTTTTTCAAGATCTTGCAAAAGGTGGGCCCAATGGTGTGGACCCTAGAAGCCGAGGCCACGCTGCAGGACCTAAAGAAATACCTTTCCTCCACGCCAATACTAGTTGCGCCTAGACCACAAGAGCCGTTGTTGCTGTATCTAGCGGCGACGAATCAAGTGGTCAGTGCCGCACTAGTGGCGCAGAGGGAGGTCGACGAGGAGACATCAATGGCTGCAGGACTAGTAGAGGGCGAGCGAATATTCCTCCAGCAGGGCCCGGTGCCGACAAGGCGCGGCCCCCAGCAGAGTCTGGTGCCACCAAGGCGACGCCCGCACGGTCGAGTGAAGTGGTGCCCAAGAAGAAGGTGATGCAGCACTCGGTTTACTTTGTCAGCTCCCTCTTGTAGGGGGCTAGGTCAAGGTATTCCGGTGTGCAGAAATTCCTCTTCGGCCTCCTTATGGCCTTGAGGAAGCTGCATCACTACTTCCAGGCCCACGAGATCACTGTCGTCACCCGCCTCCCATTGCAACGGATACTGCACAACCCAGACGCAACCAGAAGGATTGTGGAATGGGCCTTGGAGCTGTCAAGCTTGGGCTTAAAGTTTGGGAGTACCTCGACAATTCAGAGCAGAGTCCTGGCGGAGTTCATCGCGGAATGGACCTCGACGCCTGACGAAGAAATCCAGGAGACGACTCTCCCCGGCAAGGAGGGGAATGCAACTGGGTCATGTACTTTGATGGAGCCTTCTCGCTGCAAGCTGCCGGTGCCGGTGTGCTGCTCGTCGCACCGACCGGAGAGCACCTCAAGTACGTGATCCAGATGCACTTCCCGAGGGAGATGTCCACCAACAACACCACCGAGTATGAGGGATTGCTTGCCGGTCTCAGGATCGCGGCAGACCTCGGGGTCAAGAAGCTCATCGTCAGGGGTGACTCGCAGCTCGTTGTCAGGCAAGGCAAGTCAACAAAGATTATCAGAGCCCACTAATGGAAGAATACGTAGATGAGGTGAGGAAACTGGAGGAACGCTTTGATGGTATCCAGGTGGAGCACGTCCCCCGAGCGGGGAACGACGTCGCGGATTACCTGTCGAAGCGTGCCGCATTCAAGTTACCTGTGGAACCAGGTACCTTTTTGCTCCGGTTAACTCAACCATCCGTCGATCCATCAGTGGGGCAAAACAAGTGGACAAAATCAGGTCCCGGCAAGTACTTTCCTACCGAGCCCCCCGGGGCCGCCGGCAAGGGTACCACCACGGACGCTGAGCTTGCCCAAGAGCAATTGACTCTAGCAGGGCGTCAGGCCCTTACTGTAGAGACGGTCGCTCCCATGGCGGAAGAGATGCCTTTAGTCCTTGCCGTCGAGCCTGAGGGTCTGGCATGGGCGCAGCATAACGTCCAATTCCTCCAGAGAGGGGAGCTTCCTGAGGAGCAGGAAGAAGCGGAGAAAGTAGCCCGTCGTTCCCCCCTATACCAGTTCGTCGATGACGTCCTGTACCGGAGCAGGCCAAACGGTGTGAAACTCAAGTGCATCCCCCGGGAGGAAGGACTGTAGCTGTTAGCAGAGATACATGGAGGCATATGTGGCTCTCACATAGGGTCGAGTGCCCTTGCTGGGAAGGCGTTCCAGCAAGGTTTCTTCTGGCCCACCGCCCTCCAGGATGCAACGGCGCTAGTCACCAGGTGTGAAGCGTGCCAGTTTCATTCAAAGAAGCTTCATCAACCAGCTCAAGCCCTTCAAACAATCCCTCTCTCCTGGCCATTCTCGGTCTAGGGGCTCGATATAATGGGCCCTTTCCCTCGCGCCGTCGGGGGCTTTGAGTACTTGTACGTTGCAATCGACAAGTTCACAAATTTGCCAGAGGTGGAAGCAGTGAGAAAGCTGACTGCTCAGTCAGGTGTCAAGTTTTTCAAAGGACTGGTCTGCTGTTTTGGTGTGCCAAATAGAGTCATCACCGACAACGGTACGCAGTTCAAAAGCCACACCTTCATGCAATACATTCAAGACCTCGGCAGCAAGGCCTGTTTTGCTTCTGTGTCACACCCACGGAGCAACGGCCAAGCGGAGAGGGCAAATACTTTTGACAAGCTACACAAGAGCGGGAGGCGCTGGATTGATAAAGTGCCGATGGTTCTTTGGTCAGTCAGGACGACGCCAAATCAAGCTACCGGCTAGACACCTTTTTCCCTGGTATACAGGGCAGAAGCAGTTCTCCCCATGGAACTCATATACGGGTCACCTCGAGTGCTCGCCTATGACGAGCTTGAGCAAGAGTCGTTGCGCCAGGATGACGCGACGCTCCTTGAGGAAGATTGTCTTCGGGCAGCTGTGAGAGCGGCATGCTACCAGCAAGCCTTGCGCCGTGTCAGCACCCCGATTCCAAGTCACATCGACCTAGCCGGTAACACCTCATATCACTTTGCGGCCTCACGCACGGTATTCCCACGGGTGTCGCCTTACCATGGCCCGGGACCGTTTGCGCCTTTTGGCTCACGTATATGATAGTGTCGCTAGCATCCACATGACACAGAACCCGGGCCGACATGGCTAGTCGTGAACCCAAAGCGGCAATAACCCATGGGGATAGGCATACATGAATCACATCGAGCATGTCGGTCATCAATGTATGAATCCGGGCTGTAGCACTGGGCTAACAGGACTCCGGTAACCCGGGCTGTAGCAGGCTAGGCACGACTCCGGATGTCACCGCGTGACATTTCACGAAGGGATGTAGGAGCGAAGTGAAACACATGTCGGCCAGTCAAGTGTCGAGCAGTAATAGTGTTTGGGCTAGCGGGACTCGTGAACCGGGCAGTGGCGGACTACTATCGCTCGGAAGCACTAGACTACATTTTCCCATATGAGAGGCTGCCAAGGCTAAACAACTAGATTGTCGGATCCCACTCATACCAAGCATTTTAATAATACACACAATATGCCCGATATGAGTACATACAACATGGCATCACAACAAAACTCTACAACTCAAAGCACTTTATTTAAAAGGCTCCGAGGAGCCATACGTAACATGTTCATACAGATAGGGGTCACATGACCCGACACTCAAGTCATACAAACATACAAGCACATGCGGAAGCAAACTAGTCTGAGTACAGACACTAAAAAGAAAGAAGGCTTGACGAAGCCCTTCTATCTACATCGGCCCTTCACAAGCCTTGGATCACCACCTGGGTGGCTAATCACTCGTCGACGTCAAGGTCTACATAGAACCCATCGGAGGGGGCGGTATTGTCGTCTGGAAACATTAATTAAGCAAACATGAGTACGGAGGTACTCAGCAAGTCTTACAACATAATCCTACTATACATGCACATTCTCAAGAAGGTAGTGGAGTTATTGCAGCAAGCCAGCTTTGACTCTTGGCTAAGCTATCCTACGTGACATCACTTGGAAAGCATTTGTCGCGCACGAGTCCACTAATCACCAACACAATACTCCATCATGGATCCTCTCTCGTCAACCTACGAGAGGGCCATCCACGGTACTCACACTTATCTTGAGGATTTTAGTAGTATCCATTTACTTGTCTATGAACTGTATAGGTGACCAAGTAGTCCTTTACCGTGGACGCGGCTATTCGAATAGTTTCATTCCCTGCAGGGGTGTACTTCTTCACTCACGCTCTCACCACTTATCGCCGCTACACGACATGTACTCGGCAACCTTCAAGCGGAAGCCCAGCGAGGGTGTCGGCCACGACCTGACTAAACACACGAGTCCCTAGTCCATGTTTATCGCCTATTCGGGTTCCATCCATAGGGAGTCTGGCCGAGGTTTCCACTAACGGCCCCGAACGATGTGTGCAGGGTTCCCGAGACACCAAAAGGGCGAATCGGTACACCGTGCCACGTGCCTACCGCAACACAGCCCACCCCTAAGGTCAGTGCTGCGTGCGGCCCCCAGCATGCTACAAACACCAGAAACTTCTTTGCAACTCCCGGACTGAGGACAAGAGTGGTTAATATGTCGAGAGGGTCAATTAAGGATCCCAAAGTGTGGTAGTAGCTGAGTCTAAAATCACACACACAGATCTCAGTTCTTAAGGACGGCTTCAATGAAACAACCCACCATGTACTCCTACATGTCCTCTCATCGATACCTTTACCAAATCGTGTTCAACACTTCACTCTTGTTACCGACACAACCTTTCACTCTAGTTCATCATCCCGATGAGCCAGACCTGACACAACTCTAAGCATTGCAAGCATAACATGGTAGGAAACACAAATATGGCTCAATCAACTCCTACACATGCTAATGGGTTTCATCTAGTTACTGTGGAAATGACAGGTCATGCAAAGGAAGTGGGTTCAACTACCGCAACACACAGCAGTTTGAATCGCGCTGTCTTAATGCAGTCAACAAGAGCAAAAGCGAGATCATGGGATTGTATCGGAATGATCAATGGGTTGCTTGCCTGATGTAGTGGTAGTAGGGTACTGCCCTTCAGATGGATATTCGGGGTTATCCTCGGAGACAGAACCTACCACGAAGGACACACCGAACATAATCAACACATGACGATATGCAACAATATGATGCATGCTATGACATGGCAATATGAATGTTTCTTGGCCTAATGCAAGCTAGAACAGAATGGGATAAACTCATTTGAATCAAAGATTCAAATGTTAGCTCATTTAACATAGCCATATTAGTGCATTATCTTATTCTGCTTAAACAACAAGGTTAACTTGTTCTGTCATGGATGAAACCATTACCAATGGAGGGATTGAATTTTTCTGATCAAAATTCATATATAACTCTTTGCATTTGGAGTTACAGATTAATTTCTATGAATTTTTGAAGTTTGCAACAATTTCTGGAATTTCCCACATAAAAATAAATCCAGAAATTAGTTATTGCGTCAGCAGTGCGTCAAGGTGACGTCAGTGGTCAAAGGGGACGTCCAGGTCAACCTGACTAGTGGGTCCCACATGTCAGCAGTTAATTAAACTAGTTAAATTTAGTTAAAACTAATCTGGATAATTAGCAGAGGGGGGCCTCACTTGTCATAGACTCAGGGGATTCAACCTGGGCCCACCCTAGTCAAAGTCAAAGGTCAACACGCCGGCGTTTAGCCGCCGGCGAGGCCAGACGCGGCGGTGAGAGTGCATTTGTGCATTCCGGCGACCAAATGGTCGTCGGAGGCCATTTAAGGTAGCCGGGAACAAGCCGCGGCGTTTGGTGGCGGTGGATGAGCTCGGGATGGCCGGAAACGTCGCCGGCGACAACCGTGGCGGTCGCCGGAGTCGGGTGAAGATGCACCCGTGGCTACGGGACACGGCGAGGCGCGTGGTGAGGTGCGTTGGGCTCCACGCGACGCGGTGAGTATGTTAGACACCGTGGTGTGGCCGGTGGTTGGCCGGAGACACGTCGGCGACGAGCTCGGCGGTGGCGCGTGCGGTGAAGCTCCATGGGGTCGCTGCGGTGTTTGGGAGCGAGAACGAGAAGGGGGAGGAGGTAGCTGAGCTCACGGCGGTCACAATGGTGTAGTCTACGCGGTCGGAGACGAGCTGGTGTGGCGGCGACGGCAAAAGGGATCTCCGGCGGTGGCGGCGTCGGGCGAGGTCGGTGCAGCAGCTCCGAGGCAAGCGAGCGCTTGGGGCTCGGCTTGCTCGAAGGAGAGGAGGGCGGCGGAGCTCCTGGACACGGTGGTGCGGGGCGGGGACGACAAAGAGCGCGGGTTTCACGGTGGCGCGGGCGCGGCAGCGTCGGCCATGGTGCGGGCGAGCGAGGGAGAGGAGCTGGGGAGGAGAGAGCGTGTCTGCGAGCTCGGGGCAGGAGTGGGCGACCGACCCAGGGCGGCAGAACGGTGAGAGGAGGAGGCAGGGCGGCGAGCAGCTGCGTGGCACGCGCTGGTGCCGCCGTCGAGCACCTGGCTGCTTGCCTGGCCAAGCCAACCAGCTAGCTGGAGCGGTGGCTGGGCTGGGCCGGCAGGTGGGCTTGCCAGATGGGCGCCAGGTAAGCCTCTACTTTCTGGTTCTTCATTTTTCTATTATTCTCTATGTTTGTGGACTTATTAAAAATAGTTAGGCACTACTAAAAATCCTGAAAATAATCAGATGCTCTGTTTAGAAAATCTCCAACAGGCCACACTTATTTTCATAATTATTTGAGCATTCAAAATAACTACTAGCATTTAAATGCCCAAATGCAATGTACATATGATTTAATTCAATGACCTTCTATTGATCTAGAAAATTGTGCACCAATTTTGCCATAGGTTCTAACCCAAGACAAAGAGGGTGAACTTTTTAGAAGGGCAATTCAGGTTCATTGAAAATATTTTTAGTAAACCCTAGTTGAATTCAGAGGGGTTCTAGGGGTTCTGTCTTCCCCAATTCAGATTTTTGATGAAATGTAGACATGATGCAACACTCTAATGCATGGACTAGCTAGGATGTGACAACTCACCCCCACTCAAAAGAATCTCGTCCCGAGATTTTGGATCCGTCGGAAAGAAGGTGGGGTACTCAAGTCGAAGACGATCCTCCCTAGCTTCTTGCTCGGAATGGTTTGACCATTGAACCTTGAGAAACTTGATATTCTGGCATCGAGTGGTACGCTCGGCTTGATCAAGGATACGAACGGGATATTCTCGATAGGTGAGATTATCTTGGAGATCAAGCGTTTCGTGGTCCACTCCACGGATAGGATCCGAGAAGCAACGCCTGAGTTGAGAAATGTGGAAGACATCATGAACTCTGGAAAGATCCGGAGGTAGTTCCAATTGGTAGGCAACTTCTCCTCATTTGGCAAGAATGCGAAAGGGTCCAATGTAATGAGGAGCCAATTTTCCTTTGATACCGAATCTATGGGTTCCCTTCAAAGGAGTAACCCGAAGGTAAGCCATCTCGCCAACTTCATAAGTCACAGGCTTATGCTTGCGGTCATATTGGCTCTTTTGACGAGATTGGGCTGTTTGCAATTTCTCACGAATAACGTGAACCTCCTCTTCTGCTTCCTGGATCATATCCGGGCAAAAGAGTTGTCTTTCCCCGGTTTCTGACCAGTTAAGAGGCGTTCGACATTTTCGTCCATAGTGAACCTCGTAAGGAGCTTTGCCCAAGCTAGCTTGATAACTATTGTTATAAGCGAACTCGGCAAATGGAAGGCATTTCTCCCAATTCATACCGAAAGAGATGACAGAAGCTCGAAGCATGTACTCCAGGATTTGATTGACTCGTTCTACTTGACCACTTGATTGAGGATGGAAGGCGGTGCTAAAGGAGAGACGAGTTCCCATAGCAGTTTGGAAACTTTCCCAAAATCGAGAGGTGAAGAGACTTCCACGGTCTGAGTTAATCTCCAATGGAACACCATGAAGAGACACTATTCGGGAGATGTACAACTCAGCTAGCTGGCTAGCGGTTATACTCTCACGAACGGGTAGGAAGTGGGCTACTTTGGAAAGACGATCGACAACAATGAAGATAGCATTATTCCCTCTCTTGGTCCTGGGAAACTCGGTAATGAAATCCATACCGATTTTATCCCATTTCCATTCAGGAATTGCCAAAGGTTGAAGGGTGGCGACGACAGACGTCGCAATTAGCAATGTATTGAGCGATTTCTCTCTTCATCCTAGTCCACCAAAACCTCTGGCGTAGGTCTTGATACATTTTCGTACTACCGGGATGAATGGTGAGAGGGGATTCATGAGCTTCCTTAAGGATTAATTGCCGTAGCTGTTGTTTCTTGGGAACCACCAAGCGGTTCTCAAAGAAGAAAACACCTCGCTCATCTATGGAGAAACACTTAACAGCTCCGCTAGCAATGTTCTCCTTGATCCGAGATATTCCTCTACCATACCACTAGGCGGTTATGATTTGATCCGTAAGGTTGGGTTTCGCCACCAGGGTGGAAAGAAATCCTCGAGGAACAATGTGAAGGTTAAGCTTACGTAATTCCTCGTGGAGAAGTGGTTGACTTTGTTGTAACATCATGTTGTTACAATAAGATTTACGACTTAGTGCATCAGCCATGACATTGGCTTTGCCTGGGGTGTAAGATATTCCTAAGTCGTAATCCGTAATCAACTCGACCCAACGTCTTTGCCTGAGATTCAAATCCGGTCGGGTGAAGATGTATTTCAGACTTTGGTGATCAGTGTAAATTTCGCAATGATTACCAAGAAGGTAATGTCGCCATGTTTTGAGTGCATGGATCACTGATGCAAGCTCTAGATCATGTGTGGGATAGTTATCCTCATGTGGACACAACTGTCGAGAAGCGTAGGCAATCACATGATGATCTTGCATGAGTATGCAACCTAGTCCTTATCGCGAGGCGTCGCAATAGATAATAAAGTCCTTAGAAAAATCTGGTGGAACAAGTACGGGAGCAGATGTCAGGCGCCTTTTCAGCTTCTGAAAGCTGAACTCGCACTATGGGGTCCACTCGAACTTTTATCTTTCTTGAGGAGTTCAGTTAGAGGCTTAGCAACCTTGGAGAAATTCTCTCTGAGCGGCGGCAATAGCTCGCTAAACCGAGAAACTCGAACTTGCTTGACCGATTCAGGTGGAGTCCGATCAGGGCGGCTTGAACTTCGCTTCGGGATTGAGAGCAATGCCCTTACCAGAGATTACATGGCCTAGATAGGTTACTTACGGCAGCAAAACTCACACTTAGAGAATTTGGCATAAAGGCGATGCTCTCGAAGTTTCATCAATACTAGCCTTAGATGTTCGGCATGTTCTTCCTCATTCTTGGAGTAGATGAGTATATCATCGAGGTAAGCCATGATGAATTTATCCAAATACTCCATGAAGATTGAGTTCATTAACCGAGAGAAGGTGGCTGGAGCATTGGTTAAACCGAAGGACATGACGGTGTACTTGTATTGGCCATAACGAGTAACAAAGGCCGTTTTAGGAATGTCCCCATTCTTGATTTTGATTTGATGGTAGCCCAACCTCAAATCCATCTTGGAAAAGACTGAGGATCCAGCGAGCTGATCATACGGTCGTTGATCACGGGAGCGGATACTTGTTCTTGATAGTGACCAAATTGACAGGTCTGTAATCTACAACCATCTGATCCGTTCCATCCTTCTTCTTGACGAAGAGGACGGGGCAAGCCCATGGAGAAGAACTAGGACAGATGAAACCCTTTTGCAAGAACTCATCGAGTTGTTTCTTACGTTCGGCTAGTTCTAGGGGTGCCATCTTATAAGGTCTTCTAGAGATTGGGATGGTTCCTGGAACAAGGTCTATCACGAACTCGACATCTCTGTCAGGTGGAACACATGGCAGTTCCTCTGGAAAGACATCCGGGAAGTCACAGACTACCGGAATATCTTCAAGGTCTGGAAGGGGATTGGCATTCAAAGAGTAGAGCTGACGCTCACACACTCGGGTCAAAACATTGACTGTCTTGCCCGAAGGGTGGGTGAGTTGAACAATTCTAGTAGAGCAATCAATCTTAGCATGATGGGATGGCATCCAGTCCATACCCAAGATGATGTTTATGTCCGAGGACTTGAGAGCTATCAGTGATGCAAGGAAGACTAATCTATCAACAAGGATATTATTTCCATGGCTGATTCTAGAGGTTTGCCACTTGGATCCAGGAGTTTGAATTACCATGGAGGTGTGCATGTCACAAAATGTGGTGTTGTGCAATCGAGCATAGCTCTCAGAAATAAATGAATGAGATGCTCCAGTATCAAAGAGAACAGTTGCCGGAGGGCAATTAACAAGGAGCGTACCGAGAACGACGTTGGGATCCTCATGGGTCTCCTCAGCTGAAACGTAGTTGACATGGCCATGAGTAGTGGCGGCTGGTTTGGCGTGGAGCACCTTTCCTGCTGGCTTACCACGGCCAACAGACTTTCCGATCTGGTTGGGGTTGTTCTGGGGACAATCACGGATGTAGTGACCCATCTCCGCACACTTGAAACAGGTTATCACATTGGGACGTGGAGTAGCATTAGCAGCGGGGCCACCATAGGCCTTGGGCGGTGCATACTTCTGGTTGGGGCGAGGCGCCTCAAAGGATGGCCTCGGAGTGAATCTGGGTGGTAGAGCGGTGCTTGGAATCCACACCGGCGCCGAGATCGAGCCGATGAAGAACCAAAATCACGGGAGTGCTTGCGTGAAGCTTCAAAGTCAGACTGTCCTGTCTCAGCACTGATGGCCTCGTTGACTAACTTCTGGAAGGAGGTGCACTCGTGCAGACGAAGATCACGGCGGAGCTCGGGGCTAAGTCCCTTGCGGAACCTTGCCTGCTTCTTGGCGTCGGTGTATACTTCTTCAGGAGCATAACAGGCTAGATTTCCAAACTCACGACTGTATGCATCCACAGGCAGTCTACTCTGGGTGAAATTGCAAAACTCATCCCTCTTACGATCCATGAGACCTTCCGGGATGTGATGCTCACGGGAAGCCGCACTGAACTTAGCACAGGTAGTGATTTGGCCGACCGGGCGCATAGCCTCAAAATTTTCCCACCAAAGGCTAGCAGAGCCTTCGAGGTGATAGGCAGCAAAGGTAACCTTATCAGCTTCGGCTACGTTGGAAGAACATAGCTTGTGGGTGATGCTGCGAAGCCAGTCATCCGCATCGAGAGGCTCGACGGAGTGTTTAAACTTCGGTGGATACAGCTTGACAAAATCATTGATTGACACCAGGTCATTCCTTGGCTGGCGTGCAGTATTCTGCTCAATCCTCTCCAGCAAGCGATTGGTCTCACGCTTGTTTCATTCTGCCTCCATCATAACTTCGGCCAGAGAAGGCGGTTGAGGCATATTTACATTCCTAGTTGTGCTGGCTTCACCCTGCTCCGGAGCAGCAGGGTTGTTGCGGGTGTTGACCATCCTAGGAAACAAGACAACGGTTTAGACAAGGATGGCAAAATTTGGCAAGGAAGTGCGGAATGTAATGGATAACACGGAATGCAGAGATGTTCATCCGTATGACATGGTAATATAGAAACTGCCATATATATACCAACGGTCATACACACCATTCATAGTTTAGTACAAGCCTGGCTAGAGTACAACTACGGTGAAAGACGTTACATCTCATCGGAAGCATTCCAAGCTCCTATACATTATTTTTCTACACTTCCGGAATTGATACACACTAAGTCATATTCCACAGGTCACGCAGGACGGTGGACATACAACTATTACAATACTAGTGATACTACTACTAACTCAGACAGCTCCGTAGTAGTCCTCATAGAAGTCACCTCCATAGCACAGGAAGCTCAACGTGATTATCCGGAAGCAGGCGGTCTGAGGAGCTTGTGGACCATAGGGGCTAGGATGAGGTCTTGGACCAACAAGCGGTGGCTGCGGGGACCACGGGGTGGGGTGATGCCTCCCACATCACGCCAATCCACCATGTCCGCAGCAGAGCAGATCTCACGGGATCTGATCCCTCGTATCCATACATCCAGCTTACACAGCCGGTGCAAGCGGAGTCAAAGTGGCCCAATGATCGCACGGGTGTTGAAAAGCTCCAGTCTCAATGCCCGATTCTCTCGGTCCTTATCCTCGAGCATCTCGGCGGTGTTGCGGGTTAGTGAGTCCTCTGAGTGGAATCGGCATAGATAGCACGGAGATACGCTTGCGCCCGGGAGTGAAGGCGGCATATAACGAAGTCGGTGTTCGAAGCAGGCCAGTCTGACTTGCATGATGGTCATCATAGAGTATGCAGCATCTGCACAGCCATCTCAATAGTAACCCGAGTCCATAGGAGCGATTGAAGGGATCGGTCGATCCAGATAAGAAGGAAATATCCTGACGGTGCGAGAGGTATTGGCTTTGAGTAAAGTCTCGAATTGCTCTTCGACGGTGTATTCAGGATACCAATGGTAACCCTTCTCAATCATTACCCGGACTAACATAGCCGTATGACCGGGCACATCGAGGCACCTGGTCAAGCAAACCACTTGGTTTTGAGCACGAGTGGCCATCTGAAAGCACAGCCACAATGCAAAAACATTAGAATTTCTAGGGAAAATCGGACAACATAACAGCTGTAAATGCTCAGGAACAGATTTGAGACATTCATAATCAGATTGCAAACCACTCAACAACATTATATCAAGGTTCTGGTTTAACTGATAACATACTAAAAGTAGTAGAAACTGAACTGAGGCTGGTAACCAACAATCCTATAAGTTACTACGGATTAGTAACGCGTGAACCTGATAGAGAGAAGAGAGCCTAGTCCTTAACCCACGTAGAATGAGAAGAGAATGACACAAATCAGAGGGCATAAGGTAAAGGTGTAAAAAGAGCCTTACGTCCCTCCCACAATCAATTCCCCTACATATAACTAAAGCACATCTAGACTCGACATCGACTAGTTTGGCTTAGAGAACCAACAGGCAGTCCGGCTCTGATGCCAACGCTGTCAGGACCCCGATTCCAAGTCACATCGACCTAGCCGGTAACACCTCATATCACTTTGCAGCGTCACACACGGTATTCCCACGGGTGTCGCCTTACCATGGCCCGGGACCGTTTGTGCCTTTTGGCTCACGTATATGATAGTGTCGCTAGCATCCACATGACAGAGAACCCGGGCCGACATGGCTAGTCGTGAACCCAAAGCGGCACTAACCCATGGGGACATGCATACATGAATCACATCGAGCATGTCGGTCATCAAGGTATGAATCCGGGCTGTAGCACTAGGCTAACAGGACTCCGGTAACCGGGGCTATAGCAGGCTAGGCAGGACTCCGGATGTCACCGCATGACATTTGCCCGAAGGGACAGACACAGGAGCGAAGTGAAACACATGCCGGCCAGTCAAGTGTCCAGAGCGGTAGTCTTTGGGCTAGCGAGGACTCCGTGAACCGGGCTGTAGCGGACTACTATCGCTCAGGAAGTACTAGACTACATTTCCCCATATGAGAGGTTGCCAAGGATAAACAACTAGATTGTCGGATCCACTCATACCAAGCATTTCAATCATACACACAATATGCCCGATATGAGTACATACAACATGGCATCACAACAAAACTCTACAACTCAAAGTACTTTATTTAAAAGGCTCTGAGGAGCCATACATAACATGTTCATACAGATAGGGGTCACATGACCCAACACTCAAGTCATACAAACATACAAGCACATGCGGAAGCAAACTAGTCTGAGTACAGACACTAAAAAGAAAGAAGGCTTGACGAAGCCCTTCTATCTACATCGGCCCTTCACAAGCCTTGGATCACCACAGGTGGCTAATCACTTTCGTCGGCGTCAAGGTCTACATAGAACCCATCGGAGGGGCGGTGTTGTCGTCTGGAAACATTAATTAAGCAAACATGAGTACAGAGGTACTCAGCAAGTCTTCTAGCAGAATCCTACTATACATGCACATTCTCAAGAAGGTAGTGGAGTTATTGCAGCAAGCCAGCTTTGACTCTTGGCTAAGCTATCCTCGTGACATCACTTGAAAGCATTTCTACTTTGCAGAGTCCACTAATCACCAACACAATACTCCACCATGGATCCTCTCTCGTCAACCTACGAGAGGGCCATCCGCGGTACTCACACTTATCTTGAGGCTTTTAGTAGTATCCATTTACTTGTCTATGAGCTATATAGGTGACCAAGTAGTCCTTTACCGCGGACGCGGCTATTCGAATAGTTTCATACCCTGCAGGGGTGTACTTCTTCACACACACACTCACCACTTATCGCCGCTACACGACATGTACTCGGCAACCTTCAAGCGGAAGCCCAGGGAGGGTGTCGGCCACGACCTGACTAAACACACGAGTCCCTACTCCAGGTTTATCGCCTATTCAGGTTCCATCCACAGGGAGTCCGGCCAAGGTTTCCACTAACGGCCCCAAACGATGTGTGCAGGGTTCCTGAGACACCAAACGGGCGAATCGGTACACCATGCCACGTGCCTACCGCAACACAGCCCACCCCTAAGGCCAGCGTTGCGTGCGGCCCCCAGCATGCTACTAACACCAGAAACTACTTTGCAACTCCCGGACAGAGGACAAGAGTGGTTAATAAGTCGAGAGGGTCAATTAAGGATCCCAATGTGTGGCAGTAGCTGAGTCTTAAATCACACACACAGATCTCAGTTCTTAAGGACGGCTTCAATGAAACAACCCACCATGTACTCCTACATGGGCTCTCATCGATACCTTTACCAAATCGTGTTCAACACTTCACTCTTCTTACCGACACAACCTTTCACTCTAGTTCATCATCCCGATGAGCCAGACCTGACACAACTCTAAGCATAGCAAGCATAACATGGTAGGAAACACAAATATGGCTCAATCAACTCCTACACATGCTAGTGGGTTTCATCTAGTTACTGTGGAAATGACAGGTCATGCAAAGGAAGTGGGTTCAACTACCGCAACACACAGCAGTTTGAATCACGTTGTCTTAATGCAGTAAACAAGAGCAGAAGCGAGATCATGGGTTTGTATCGCAATGATCAATGGGTTGCTTGCCTGATGTAGTGGTAGTAGGGTACTGCCCTTCAGATGGATATTCGGGGTTATCCTCGGAGACAGAACCTACCACGAAAGACACACCGAACATAATCAACACATGACGATATGCAACAATATGATGCATGCTATGACATGGCAATATGAATGTGTCTTGGCCTAATGCAAGCTAGAACAGAATGGGATGAACTCATTTGAATCAAAGATTCAAATTTTAGCTCATTTAACATAGCCATATTAGTGCATTATCTTATTCTGCTTAAACTGCAAGGTCAACTTGTTCTGTAATGCATGAAACCATTATGAATGGATACATTGAATTTTTCTGATCAAAATTCATATATAACTCTTTGCATTTGGAGTTACCGATTAATTTCTATGAATTTTTGAAGTTTGCAACAATTTCTGGAATTTCCCATATAAAAATAAATCCAGAAATTAGTTATTAAATCGTGATCGTCGAGGTGACGTCGGTGGTCTAAGGGGCGTCGAGTCAACTGACGATGGGTCTGCATGTCGTGATTAATTAAACTAGTTAAATTTAGTAAAAGTAATCTGGATAATTAGCAGAGGGGGGCCCCACTTGTCATAGACTCAGGGGAGTCAACCTGGGCCCACCCTTGTCAAATTCAATGGTCAACACTCCGGCGTTTAGCCGCCGGCGAGGCCAGACGTGGCGGTGAGAGTGCATTTGTGCATTCCGGCGACCAAATGGGCGACGGAGGCCATCTACGGGTAGCCGGGAACAAGCCGCGTCGTTTGGTGGCGGTGGTTGAGCTAGGGATGGCCGGAAACGTCACCGGTGACAACCGTGGCGGTCGCCGGAGTCGGGTGAAGATGGACCCGTGGCTACGGGGCACGGCGAGGCGCGTTGTGAGGTGCGTTGGGCTCCACGCGATGTGGTGAGTATGTTAGACACCGTGGTGTGGCCGGTGGTTGGCCGGAGACACGTCGGCGACGAGCTCGGCGGTGGCGCGTGCGGTGATGCTCCATGGGGTCGCTGCGGTGTTTGGGAGCGAGAACGAGAAGGGGGAGGAGGTAGCTGAGCTCACGGCGGTCACGATGGTGTAGTCGACGCGGTCGGAAATGAGCTGGTGCGGCAGCGACGGCAAAAGGGATCTCGGGCTGTGGCGGTGTCGAGCGAGGTTGGTGCAGCGGCTCCGAGGCAAGCGAGCGCTCGGGGCTCGGCTTGCTCGAAGGAGAGGAGGGCGGCGGAGCTCGTGGACCTGATTCTTGTGGGCGGGGCGCCGGAGGCGTGGGTTTCCGCGGTGGCGCGGCCTAGCGGCAGCGTCGTCCATTGTGCGGGCGAGTAAGGGAGAGGAGCTGGGAAGGAGAGAGCGTGTCTACGAGCTCGGGGGAGGAGTGGGCGACCGACCCAGGGCGGCAGAACGGTGAGAGGAGGAGGCAGGGCGGCGAGCAGCTGCGTGGCGCTGGTGCCGCCGTTGAGCACTGGCTGCTGCCTGCCAAACCAAGCAGCTCATTGGAGCGGTGGCTGGGCTGGGCGGCGGGAGGGCTTGCCGATGGGCGCCGAGTAAGCCTCGCTTTCGGTTTTCCTTTTCTATTATTCTGTAAGTTTGTGGACTTATTAAAAATAGTTAGGCACTTCTAAAAATCCTGAAAACAATCAGAGGCTCTGCTTAGAAAATCTCCAACAGCCCACACTTATTTTCAGAATTATTTGAGCATTCAAAATAACTACCAGCATTTAAATGCCCAAATGCAATTTACATATGATTTAATTCAATGACCTTCTGTTGACCTAGAAAATTGTGCACCAATTTTGCCATAGGTTCTAACCCAAGACAAAGAGCGTGAACTTTTTAGAAGGGCAATTCAGGTTCATTGAAAATATTATTAGTAAAACCTAGTTGAATTCAGAGGGGTTCTTGTAACGCCCCGGATTCGATGCGCCAGGTGTCTTACAGTTATTCGCCATTGTTGCCATGTCATGTGCTTGCGTGTTGCATTTTGCCATGTCGTCATGTGCATCGCATTTGCATACGTGTTCGTCTCATGCATCTGAGCATTTTTCCCCGTTGTCCGTTTTCCAATCCGGTAGTCCTATGTTCCCCGGCGCCCTCTTTTACCTCTTTTCATGTGCGGGTGTTAAACTTTCTCGGAATGGCCCGAGGTTTGCCAAGCGGACTTGGTATAGCACCGGTAGACCGCCTGTCAAGTTTCGTGCCATTTGGAGGTCGTTTGGTACTCAGCAGTTAACGGGTAACCGCAAAAGCCTCTTTGTGTGCAGCCCAACACCCCTTCCAAAGTGGCTCAAAACCCAGCAAACTCCCCTCCATGCTCTCGGTCGTTCGATCACGATCGTGTGGGCGAAAACCGCAGCTCATTTGGAGCCTCCTAGCTCCCTCCACCTATAAATGTGTGCCCCTCCCGGATTTTTCGCGCAGTCCAAACCCTAGCAAACTCCTCCCCGCGCCGCCGTACACGTCCGCCCGGCGGCCGGACACGTCCACCGCCACCTCCACGTTGCCCGGACCAATCCGGGGACGCCACGTCACCCCGTCGCCACTCTCCTCCAACCACGCGCCGCCACCTCACCCTCTCTCTCCTCCCACCACCGCTCGGCCCGCGGGACCCGGATCGGGCCCATGCGAACCAACGCCGCCGCCGCGCGATCCGCCCGTTCGGCTGAGCATCCGCCGCCGCGTCCGGCTCCCTCGCGCGCTCCATGCGCGCTCGGCCCGCCGCGGCGCCGTCCTCGGCGGCGTGCCCGCCGCCACCGTCCGCGGCGTCCTCGCCTCCCGCCCGGCCCCGCGTCGCCAGCCCTGCCGTCGCCGGGCTCCGCCCGCCCAGCGCCGCCGCCTCGCCCAGCCCGGCCTCCGCGCCGCCGGCCGTGGATCTCGCCGGTCGGCCTCGCCTTCGCCGGATCCACCACGCGCCCGCGCCCCCACGGCGCCCCTCAACCTACTCCGGCCGGATCCGGGCTTCTCCTCGCCGGATCCGCCATCTCCGGCCCTCCTCGGCGTCATCTCCGTCATCTCCGGCGAGCAACTCCGGCCCTGCATCGAAGTCCGTGCAAACGAGGTTGACCCTCGAAAATCCCCAAGTCCCAGATTTTTGTAATTATCATGCCATGTTCATCGTGCCATAACTCTGCATCCGTAGCTCCGTTTCGTGCGTGTAATATGTCAAATTGTTCGTCCCGACGAGTACATCATTCCATCTCATTGCATTATTTACATCTGAGCTCATCTTGATGCCCGAAATGCTGTTAGAAGAGGGCTATGTGATGTTAATTTCAGATTCTTATCAGAACATGCACTTTTGTCATTTTTGCCATGATTGATGTGTGCATCCTATGAACTTGAGTCCTACATGTGTTTTGTACTATGCCATGCCATCTTTACAGGGGTGTATGCCATGTATTTTTTTGATCTATGTGGTGACTAGCACAAGCATGCAAACTAGGCTTCATGATGTTGCTGATTTCAGCCCCTGTTCTGCTGATATTTTAATGCCATGTAAACTGATGCTACCGAGAGATCCATGCTTATTTTGAGATACTTCAGTAAGGATGTTTTGAACATATGGTTATTCTCTAGCCATCCATGCCCTTGGTTGCAATTATGGAGTGCCATAGCTTGAGTCAATCGATCTCTACTTTTGCTATAAAATGTTTCCTGGCAGATTGTTTACATGTTATTCAATTTTGCCAAGGTTGTTGTTAGTGATCCATGCACTCTATGAACTTGCTATTGCCATGCTTAGCTTTATAAACATGTCTTATTACTGTTGGTTGCCTTTCCATGCCATCTATTGCTCTGTGGTGAGTGGGTCAAGCTCACCAACATGCCTACTTATTGTTGTTCCTGCCATGTATGAATCTGTAATATAACTTGCCATGTTTACATGGGTGCCATCATATTTTCTGATCCATTTTGGCTCATGGTCATTAAGGGAATTTTGTTCTATGCAATTATTAGATCCATGCCATGCCTTTGTTTTCCATGATAAGTTCCCGTAACATGTTGTTTGATAGCTCTAAACATTGCAACCTGATGTTATTTCCTGATAAGTCTGAAACTGTTATTACTTGCAATCTTGCCATGTCTTTTTGAGCATGTTCTTGTGATTTCTGGAGATAGCTCAGTGTTCATGTTTTGTCATTCTTTACCTGTACATCATGCCCATTCCTTTTGTTATTACGTTGAGATGCTGTAGCATAGTGTTTTGGTGCGTGCAATATGCCTAGTTGCTGTTTTGGAGAGATTGTTGTTATAACTTGTATTGTGTGTATGTGTTGAACCGTTGCTCCGTTTTGAGTGTGCTCTATATGAAACTTGCTTGATGTTGCATTTAGTTTCATATTATCATGTTGCATCCTTGTTTTGAGGTGTTTGCTTGATGTTTGTATGCATTTTGCATCAATGCCATGTTTAACTTGTTTTGCTCATATCTTCTAGGCCGTAGCTCCGAATCTAATGAACTTTATATGTAACTTGACTAGAATTTCGTGTAGATCATCATGGTGCATATTAACTTGCTGTTTAACAACTTGAACATAAGGTTTATTCAGATCTGGACCAATTTCTAAATGTGCTTATGAGGACTTACCGGAATTGTTCTATGTTGTTTCCGGCCTCATTTAAACTTGCTTTGATGTGTTGCTCTTGTTTGCATCATCTCTTGCCTTGAGTAGCCTCATCTAGATTTGTCATGCATCATGCTTGTTTGTGCATCATGCCTTGTTCATGTGTGGTGTGTTTACCTATGTTGTGTGCTTCTTCTTGTTAGTTCCCGTTTCGTTGCGAGCGTGAGGATTCGTTCATCTACGCTTGGTTCGTCTTCGTGGCTTCATCTTCTTCATGGACTCGTTCTTCTTCCGTGCGGGATTTCAGGCAAGATGACCGCTACCCTGGATCTCACTACTATCATTGCTATGCTAGTTGCTTCGTTCTATCGCTATGCTGCGCTACCTATTACCTGTTCCTCAAGCCTCCCAAATTGCCATGTCAGCCCCTAACCTTTTGCACCCTTCCTAGCAAATCATTGTTTGGCTATGTTACCGCTTTTGCTCAGCCCCTCTTATAGTGTTGCTAGTTGCAGGTGAAGTTGAAGATTGCTCCATGGTGGACAGGATTATGTTGGGATATCACAATATATCTTATTTAATTAATGCATCTATATACTTGGTAAAGGGTGGAAGGCTCGGCCTTATGCCTGGTGTTTTGTTCCACTCTTGCCGCCCTAGTTTCCGTCATATCGGTATTATGTTCCCGGATTTTGCGTCCCTAACGCGGTCGGGTGATTTATGGGACCCCCTTGAAGTTCGCTTTGAATAAGACTCCTCCAGCAAGGCCCAACATTGGTTTTACCATTTGCCTCACCACCACCTACATTTCCCTTGGGAGTAATT
Source organism: Aegilops longissima (assembly GCA_021605205.1). Taxonomy (NCBI): domain Eukaryota; kingdom Viridiplantae; phylum Streptophyta; class Magnoliopsida; order Poales; family Poaceae; genus Aegilops; species Aegilops longissima. The sequence continues at coordinate 274,766,742 of CM038678.1, forward strand.
AACCCAAGGGTCATCTTTATTCAGCCCCCCGGGCCAATGCTTGTCTAAGTATTGGTCCAAACTAAACCCTTTGCAGCGCCACCTCGGGAAACTTGAGGGCTGGTTTTAGTTGTCGGACTGCTCATCCGGTCGTGGCTCGAGGCGAGATCTGCGGCTACTATCGGGGTGTCGGCACGCGGGAGGTCTTGCTGGTCTTGTTTTATTCTTGTCGAAATGTCTTGTGGCAGGATTCGAGACTGATCGGGTCTTCCGGGAGAAGGAATATCCTTCGTTGATCGCGAGCTTATCATGGACTAAGTTGGGACACCCTGCGGGTATAAACTTTCGAGAGCCGTGCCCGCGGTTATGTGGCAGATGGGAATTTGTTAATATCCGGTTGTAGTAAACTTGAAGCAAACTCTTCTAAAATACACCAACCGTTTGCGTAACCGTGAGTGTCTCTTTTCGGGGTTGATCGAGAGGAGAACACGGTTTCTGGGTTATGTCTGACATAAGTAGGAGTTCAAGATCACTTCTTGAACATTACTAGTTGACGACCTATCCTTTGTTTCTCTTGTCGCTCTCATTTGCATATGTTAGCCACCATATATGCTTAGCCGCTGCTGCAACCTCACCACTTTACCCCTTCCTTTCCCATTTAGCTTTGCTGGTCTTGATACCCATGGTAATGGGATTGCTGAGTCCTCGTGGCTCACAGATTACTACACCACCAGTTGCAGGTACAGGTTTGCGATGATCATGACGCGAGAGCGATGTTTGCTTGTTTGGAGTTCTTCTTACGCTTCTTCTTGATCGGGGATAGGTTCGGTCGGCAGCACTGGCTAGCAGGGTGGATGTCGTTTGAGTTTCTGTTTATGTTCCATCCGTAGTCGGATGTTGATCTTGTATATAATGTTGATGTATTCTTGTGGCATTTGTGCCTTTTGTATGTATCCCCATCTATTATGTAATGTTGATGTAATGATATCCACCTTGCAAATGCTTCTTCAAGATGCGCTTCTATCCTTGGTGGGACCTTCGAGTTCCTTTTGGATAGGGTCGCATCTTAGGCGTGATCAAGTTGGTATCGAGCCTCGACCGACCCTAAGAGCCCCTTGATTGATAGTGTAGTTTGGCGTTGTTGAGTCTAGAAAAAACTGTTTTGAGTCTAGTTATATCGGAGTAGGAATTCTTTTACTCCTCAGCCCTTAAATCGCTCTGGTGAGGAATCTTGGCGTAGGTGTTTTGAATTACTCCTCTTCCCCTTCAAATTTTTCTTTAGGATCACGCAATTGGTTTTTCGATCGTTGTTCCTTAGCTCTTTGCATCCGGTGCATTTCTCATCAAGTTGACTCGAGCCTCTTCATCTGTGCGTTCAATCCTCAGCTATTTTTTTCCCACCCGCCCTCCCTTCTTCTTCTCGGAACCAGAGTCCGTAACCGAGTATCCTTCATACTTTTGCGAAGCCTTTGCATTCTCTCCTCAATTATTTCAACCAGTGCTTTTCTCTTCAAGTTACTCGTCGATTCCCGTTCCAAGTTGCCTTTGTTTTCCGCCCTCCCACCCATTTATTTCCGGAGTCTGAGTCTTTATTCGAGTAATCAATTTCTTTCATGCGGAGCCTCTTCAGTCTTCTCTCATTTATTTCAACCGGTGAATTCTCGTCTCATTCGTCATTCTTCATCCCTTTCTTTCCGGTGGATTTCAACTCAATTTTCCTGGTTCGATCATATTCTTTTCCTCGACTCAAGTGTTCCCTTTGCTTGTTCGCCTCTCGCCAGTTTATCATTCCGGAGTACGGAGGACATCTCAGGAGATTCGCCTGTGTTCGAATTAATTCGAGGTTGTCACCTCATTCAAATATATCAGTTCTTCCGGTGCATCATCTATCTGTTCAACAATCCTTTTCCGACGGTGTTATCTATTCAGTGGGCCTTAACCCACAGGTCTTTTCCCAGGATCTTACCTGACTCTTCTAATTCCCCAGAGCTATTACCAATTCTTTTCAAGTGTGACGTAAGAATGGATTCCATCAGTCACATGCCTTTTTCAAGATCAATTTCAAACCATTTCATTGTTGACTCAACCTCTTCGCATTTCATTCTTCCGGAGTATCTCAGTAATTTTGGTGGTGTTTCTCGTAGTCATTTGAAGACCGAAGAAAAGTTTTTCCTCTAAATCTTGTCCGTTCTCTCGAAGATTCGTGGTTCTAGCTTCATGCTATCCTCTTGAATTATTCCGTTTGTCAGATATTCTTTCTTACCCATCGGGAGTATGTCAGGAGTTGTTTTTCCATTTCTTTTCACCGGAGGCCATCATTCCAGTTATCGTTCTCTATTTATCCCGGTGCCTCGTTCAAGTGTTCTTTAATCAGCTCATGATCTCTTTGTTCTTTTGCATCTAAATCCCCTCGAGCATATTGGTTCTTCTGATTCTTCCCGGTGATTCATTCTCTTTCATCAGTCATTTTCGAACTCTTACGGTGGTTCATTCAAGATTCTTTTCCTTGATTATCATTGTTATTCATTCGTTCTTTTCAATCCTACCGGTGGTTCATGAAGATTTTCTCAAGTTTTGTGCTATATTTTCCCCTTAATCATTTTCAAGAAGAATAAGTAGTATGCAAAAATCCATTGTTGGTTATCAATTTAATTTGATGAAGGATAAGCATACAATAAATCTTATTGTTATTTCATCCAAGTGAGTAATCCCTTCCTTCGGAGTTTGTTCGTGAGGAATAAATTCTAGTTCCAAGTGTTTTCATCTTTTCTTTTCCGGAGTTCAATTTCCTCAGCCATTTCGTCGGAACCTCCATCTAAATCACCGCAAGGCTCATCTTATTCTTTCTTCCTTCATTTTATCTCATCATCCTTTTTGTTACCGGAGTTCTTCACGGTGGTTCTTCATGATTTAATGCATTCTTCAAGAGTTCATCAAGATTTTATTGGTGGAGTTCAAGTATCTTTTCTTCTCATCTCGAAGTGCAATTAAGTCTTCGTATTCTTTTGAAGTGAAGTTTTGCATTTCTTCGTTCTTCTAAGCTATTCAATCATTTCCGTTTGCGGCTGGTTATCACCTCATAATTTTAAGATGTTTTCCATAAGTCCACATCAAGCTTATTCTTTCGTTGTTGATTTTCTCAACAAATCCATTCAATCCGTCCTTCTAAGTTATTTTCATTTCTATTTCATTCTTCCGGAGGCTTTGCGTTGTTCATCTCATCAAGTGTCATTCCATCTTGTGAAGTTCGTGTTCTATCCTTCCATTTTCAGTCGGAGTGCTGCCTAAATCCTTTCAGTCTTATTCGTTTCATATCTCGTGCTAACCGGAGTGCTTTCATAGCCTATCTGATTCCGTGAGCTTTCGATTATCGTCGTTCCTCTATTCTTCTCGAGTGCTCTCGATTTTTTGATTCTTCTCTTGAGTTCTTGTTTCACCTCATCCCTTTCCCTTCCGTATCGGTCCTAAGATCTCGGGACGAGATCTCTTGTTTGTGGAGGAGTGTTGTAACGCCTCGGATTCGATGCGCCAGGTGTCTTCCAGTTATTCGCCATTGTTGCCATGTCATGTGCTTGCGTGTTGCATTTTGCCATGTCGTCATGTGCATCGCATTTGCATACGTGTTCGTCTCATGCATCCGAGCATTTTCCCGGTTGTCCGTTTTCCAATCTGGCACTCCTATGTTCCCCGGCGCCCTCTTTTACCTCTTTTCATGTGCGGTTGTTAAACTTTCTCGGAATGGCCCGAGGTTTTCCAAGCGGCCTTGGTATAGCACCGGTAGACCACCTGTCAAGTTTCGTGCCATTTGGAGGTCGTTTGGTACTCAGCAGTTAACAGGGTAACCGCAAAGCCTCTTTGTGTGCAGCCCAACACCCTTCAAATTGGCCCAAAACCCAGCAAACTCCCTCCATGCTCTCGATCGTTCGATCACGATCGTGTGGTAAAACCGCACCTCATTTGGAGCCTCCTAGCTCCCTCTACCTACAAATGTGTGCCCCTCCCGGATTTTTCGCGCAGTCCAAACCCTAGCAAACTCCTCCCCGCGCCGCCGGACATGTCCGCCCGGCGGCCGGACACGTCCACCGCCGCCTCCACGTCGCCCGGACCAATCCGGGGATGCCACGTCACCCCGCCGCCGCTCTCCTCCAACCACGCGCCGCCACCTCACCCTCTCTCTCCTCCCACCACCGCGCGGCCCATGGGACCCGGATCGGGCCCATGAGCCAGCAGCGCCGCCGCCGTCCGCCCGTTCGGCCGAGGTCCCGCCGCGCGTCCGTCTCCCTCGCGCTCTCCGCTCGCCTCGGCCCGCCGTCGGCGCCGTCCTCCGGCAGGCGTGCCCGCCGCCACCGTCCGCCGGCGTCCTCGCCTCCCGCCCGCCCCGTGTCGCCCGGCCCTGCCGCCGCCGCTCCGCCCACCCGCGCCGGCCGCCTCCTCGCCCGCCCGGCCTCCCGCGCCGCCCGGCCGTGGAGCTCGCCGGTCGGCCTCGCCTTCGCCGGATCCACCGCGCGCCCGCGACCCACGACGCCCCTCAACCTACTCCGGCCGGATCCGGGCTTCTCCTCGCCGGATCCGCCTTCTCCGGCCCTCCCCGGCGTCATCTCCATCATCTCCAGCGAGCAACTCCGGCCCTGCATCGAAGTCCGTGCAAACGAGGTTGACCCCGGAAAATCCGAAAGTCCCAGATTTTTGTAATTATCATGCCATGTTCATCGTGCCATAACTCTGCATCCGTAGCTCCGTTTCGTGCGTGTAATATGTCATATTGTTCGCCTCGACGAGTACATCATTTCATCTCATTGCATCATTTGCATTTGAGCTCATCTTGATGCCCGAAATGCTGTTAGAAGAGGGCTATGTGATGTTAGTTTCAGATTCTTATCAGAACATGCACTTTTGTCATTTTTTCAATGATTGATGTGTGCATCCTATGAACTTGACTCCTACATGTGTTTTGTACTATGCCATGCCATCTTTACAGGGGTGTATGCCGTGTATTTGTGTGATCTATGTGTTGACTAGCACAAGCATGCAAACTAGGCTTCATGATGTTGCTGATTTCAGCCCCTGTTCTGCTGATATTTTTATGCCATGTAAACTTGATGCTACCGAGAGATCCATTCTTATTTTGAGATACTTCAGTAAGGATGTTTTGAACATATGGTTATTCTCTATCCATCCATGCCCTTTTTTGCAATTATGGAGTGCCATAGCTTGAGTCAATCGAGCTCTACTTTTGCTATTAAATGTTTCCTGGCAGATTGTTTACATGTTATTCAATTTTGCCAAGGTTGTTGTTAGTGTTCCATGCACTATATGAACTTGCTATTGCCATGCTTAGCTTCATAAACATGTCTTATTACTGTTGTTTGCCTTGCCATGCCATGTATTGCTCCGTGGTGAGTGGGTCAAGCTCACCAACATGCCTATTTATTGTTGTTCCTGCCATGTATGAATCTGTAATATAACTTGCCATGTTTACATGGGTGCCATCATATTTTCTGATCCTTTTTGGCTCATGGTCAGTAAGGGACTTTTGTTCTATGCAATTAGTAGATCCATGCCATGCCTTTGTTTTCCATGATAAGTTCCTGTAACATGTTGTTTGATAGCTCTAAACATTGCAACCTGGTGTTATTTACTGATAAGTCTGAAACTGTTATTATTTGCAATCTTGCCATGTCTGTTTGAGCATGTTCTTTTAATTTCTGGAGATAGCTCAGTGTTCATGTTTTGTCATGCTTTACCCGTACATCATGCCCATGCCTTTTGTTATTACGTTGAGATGCTGTAGCATAGTGTTTTGGTGCTTGCAATATGCCTAGTTCCTGTTTTGGAGAGATTGTTGTTATAACTTGTATTGTGTGTATGTGTTGAACCGTTGCTCCGTTTTGAGTGTGCTCTATATGGAACTTGCTTGATTTTGCATGTAGTTTCATATTATCATGTTGCATCCTTGTTTTGAGGTGTTTGCTTGATGTTTGTATGCATTTTGCATCAATGCCATGTTTAACTTGTTTTGCTCATATCTTCTAGGTCGTAGCTCCGAATCTAATGAACTTTATATGTAACTTGACTAGAATTTCGTGTAGATCATCGTGGTGCATCTTAACTTGCTGTTTAACAACTTGAACATAAGGTTTATTCAGATCTGGACCAATTTCGAAATGTGCTTATGAGGACTTACCGGAATTGTTCTATGTTGTTTCCGGCCTCATTTAAACTTGCTTTGATGTGTTGCTCTTGTTTGCATCATCTCTTGCCTTGAGTAGCCTCATCTAGATTTTTCATGCATCATGCTTGTTTGTGCATCATGCCTTGTTCATGTGTGGTGTGTTTACTTATGTTGTGTGCTTCTTCTTGTTAGTTCCCGTTTCGTTGCGAGCGTGAGGATTCGTTCGTCTACGCTTGGTTCGTCTTCGTCGCTTCATCTTCTTCATGGACTCATTCTTTTTCCGTGCGGGATTTCAGGCAAGATGACCGCTACCCTGGATCTCACTACTATCATTGCTATGCTAGTTGCTTCGTTCTATCGCTATGCTGCGCTACCTATTACCTGTTCCTCAAGCCTCCCAAATTGCCATGTCAGCCCCTAACCTTTTGCACCCTTCCTAGCAAACCATTGTTTGGCTATGTTACCGCTTTTGCTCAGCCCCTCTTATAGCGTTGCTAGTTGCAGGTGAAGTTGAAGATTGCTCCATGGTGGACAGGATTATGTTGGGATATCACAATATATCTTATTTAATTAATGCATCTATATACTTGGTAAAGGACCCCCTTGAAGTTCGCTTTGAATAAGACTCCTCTAGCAAGGCCCAACATTGGTTTTACCATTTGCCTCACCACCACCTACATTTCCCTTGGGAGTAATTAACCCAAGGGTCATATTTATTCAGCCCCCCCCCCCGGGCCAATGCTTGTCTAAGTGTTGGTCCAAACTAGAGCCCTTTGCAGCGCCACCTCGGGGAAACTTGAGGGCTGGTTTTAGTTGTACGGACTGCACATCCGGTCGTGGCCTGAGACGAGATAAGCGCGGCTACTATCAGGGTGTCGGCACGCTGGGAGGTCTTGCTGGTCTTATTTTCTTACTGTCGAAATGTCTTGTAGCAGGATTCGAGACTGATCGGGTCTTCCGGGAGAAGAATATCCTTCGTTGATCGCGAGAGCTTATCATGGGCTAAGTTGGGACACCCTGCGAGGGTATAAACTTTTCGAGAGCCGTGCCCATGGTTATGTGGCACATGGGAATTTCTTAATATCCGGTTGTAGTAAACTTGAAGCAAACTCTTCTAAAATACACCAACCGTGTGCGTAACCGTGAGTGTCTCTTTTCGGGGTTTATCGAGAGGAGAACACGGTTTCTGGGTTATGTCTGACCTAAGTAGGAGTTCAGGATCACTTCTTGATCATTACTAGTTGACGACCGTTCCTTTGTTTCTCTTCTCACTCTCATTTGCGTATGTTAGCCACCATATATGCTTAGCCGCTGCTGCAACCTCACCACTTTACCCCTTCCTTTCCCATTTAGCTTTGCTAGTCTTGATACCCATGGTAATGGGATTCTTTGAGTCCTCGTGGCTCTGATTACTACACCACCGATTGCGGTACAGGTTTGCGATGATCATGGCGCGAGAGCGATGTTTGCTTGTTTGGAGTTCTTCTTACGCTTCTTCTTGATCGGGGATAGGTTCGGTCGGCAGCCTGGGCTAGCAGGGTGGATGTCGTTTGAGTTTCTGTTTACGTTCCTTCCATAGTCGGATGTTGATCTTGTATATAATGTTGATGTATTCTTGTGGCATTTGTGCCTTTTGTATGTATCCCTATCTATTATGTAATGTTGATGTAATGATATCCACCTTGCAAAAGCGTCTTCAAGATGCGCTTCTATCCTTGGTGGGACCTTCGAGTTCCTTTTGGATAGGGTCGCATCTTGGGCGTGACAGTTCTGGGGGTTCTATCTTCCCCAATTCAGATTTCTGATGAAAGGTAGACATGATGCAACACTCTAATGCATGGACTAGCTAGGATGTGACACGCCGCTACCATAGCCGCAAGGTTCATGCCTGAAGCTTTGTGGAAGGCGACCTTGTTCTTTGGCGCGTTCAGTCGGCCAAGAATTCCAACAAGTTGACGCCGAAGTGGGAAGGCCCTTATCGGGTATTACGAGTCACACGGCCTGGCACTGTCCGCCTGGAGACCGAGGATGCCGTACCAGTGGGCAACTCCTGGAACATCGAGCATCTTCGCAAGTTTTACCCATAAGGCGCGGCTTGTTGGGCCTCCCGGCAAGCCACCTTTTGTACGAGCTTTGCCGCAAGGCTTGTGACCCTTTGTATAGAGCCAGGCGCAGACCCTGAGCGAGAATAAATTAAGCGCTAGCGCCCTAAGTTATAGCATGCATGCTAGGTCGAGTCTCGTCCTTGGTTAGGGTTGATAGTGCTTAGCAGCGGGTAACCCCTAGCTTAGTGGTGGAGTGCGCGTCTTTCTGTTCTTCCCTGTCTTCTTTGGTTCGCAAGACACATGAATATCCTTGTCAAGATGCTCTGGAAGAAAGGGGACGGACCGGCGCCCAGGCCCCGAAAAGCCAATATTGCCGGGGGCTACAAGAGTAAAGATCCACCCACGGCAAGCCAAGGTTGCCGGGGGCTGTAGATTCAAATAAGTTCTTTATCCCTTATCATGTGTTTCGTTATGGACTGAGGAATGTGAAACCTCGTTTTATCCTTAGGCTACCGTGCTCCCCTCACTCCGGACCCCAGGAGTCGTTTCCTGGGACCGAGTTTGGTCGTAGTCACGGCAGCAAGGAACTGAAACGAGGAGCCTAAGCCCACCTCATCCCGGCCTCCGCCAAGCGCGTGAGATAGGTCGAGCGAAGTGGGGTGACGGCAAGGCCTGTTGCCGGGCAGGAAAACGTTCATCTTAAGGGTAACAAGGATTTACTCCTTGTCGTGGGTTTTACCTACGAACGAAAAGCCCGGCAAACATCCCTTTTTCATTAAAAAACATTCCGTACAGGTACAGTTCATACGAAATGAAAAACATGAGCAAAGGAATTACAAGTTCTAAAATCAACAAAGGCCCGAAGGATTACAAGACTAAAAAGAGATAAGATGCCCGTAATCCCTTTCTTGTCCCTCTCCTCACGAGGAAGGATAAGGAGGCTAAAACGGCAAAAGGGGCGCCTAGGTGAGCTACGAGTGGCAGAAGACACCAAGAGAACATCTTGGTGGCCGTCCAAGGACTGGACGGTGATGGCGGCGCCGGAGGCAGAGCTCGAAGACGAGGCGGCAGGACGTCAGTACGCGTCGAAGGCGTCGGTGCCCATGTACTCCGACTTGATGGCCTTGCCGCCCACCCTCTTCCTCTTTCGCAACCTCCCAACGCCAGCCGCCCAAGCAGACGACCCCGAGAAGTTCAAGGAGCCGGCAGAACAGATGATGGGGTCGGCGGTGCCGCACGGCGCGACGCCCAACGCCTAGTCGGAACCGTCATCCTGCCGCCTGCTGGCCTCGTCGTCGCTGTCGCTGTCCTCCTCGCCACTCTCGCTCAAGGAAGGATCTTCGTCATCAGAAGAGCTCTCCAAGCAGCACCTTACGCGAGTCCCGAAGTGCCCGAAGATCTTGACGGAGAGGAGGCCACCCTCCATTAGTTTGAAATGGAGAGTGACCCCTCCGTCAAGTTGTGAAGACGGGCGAACGTCATCCACTCTCGGTGGAGTTACATGACGTGAGGGGCGGGGAACTCGAAATCGGCGCATGTGTCGCTGATCCCGCAGCCCCTCATGTGCAGCCGCAACGACTGCGGTGGATCCAGCTCCAATCTCCCACGCAAATGGAGTCGGGAGGCGAAGGTGACGGCGCGGCGGCCCGTGCAGCCTGACGAAAAATTCGCAAGGGTTGTCCCCAGCGTGGCCCTCCATCGGAGGAGGAACTGCTGGCAGGGGCGAGGCCAGCGCGCCACCCCGTCCTCCTCTTCCCTGAGAGCTGCGGCCTCTGCCCCGGCCTCGCCCCCTCCCCCTTCCCTTCGCGGTCGGCTCTGCCGCCGCGGGCGCAGGAGGAGGAGGGGCGCGTTGTCGAGCGGCGACCCTCGCCGCCACCGTTGAAGGACCGGGGTTCCCTTTCTCCATGACGAATGGAAGGAAGGAGCAGAAGCAGAAGGAGGGAGAAGATGGAAGAATGCGGGATGCCACCCCCTCCCGCTCTTTATAAAGGAACGGGGGCGGGGCTCGGCCATCCCGCCCGGTCAATCAAGACTCGGGAGGCGCAGGGAACCAGGATCGACCCGCTGCTCCAACCAGCGACGGCTCGGTTTCCCGCCTCCACCGTTTGCGACCAAAAGCGCATGGGAGATGCGTGGCCGGCGTGCGGAACCGAGGGACGGGTGAGGCGACCTCTCCCCACCCCGTGATCATGGGGACTGAACGCCCTGAAGACCATGCCTCGGCCTCATCCAGTAAATGAGCCGTGCCTCCACGCCTCCCTCCTTTTATGGGGAAGGCGCGCGCTGCCCATTTACTGCGGTGTGACGCATGCGTGCGGGAACCGCCCCACGCATGCCTCCCACGTCACACACGCCCGCCTCGACGCCGCGCCACGCGCGCGAGTCGTGGGAAGCGCAGCGCGTGAAAAATCTTACTGCGGTAAAAACCGCCCCGCCTGCCCGCGCACCATTTTGGGCCTGACCCAATAATGTGTCGCGCTTATGTGTGGCCCAGGCCTCGGGGCTCCTGTCGGTGTACAAAACTAAGGGCACATTTTTGTACCCCTTAACCTGTGCACGGGCAGTCAGAGCCACGCCCACGGCCACACCAAGCAGAGTGGAGGAAGTGAGCCAACGTAAGACCGAAGCCCAAGACGATGCAAAGCAACGACAATGACCAAGGCCACAAGGATCAGATGGGCGAAGCAGGTTTCCCCGGCAAGGATCCTTGCCGGGTCAGCCTCGGCAGCCCCGGCAAGACCCTTGCCGGGGCAGCTCGCCCATGCCAGCCGAGCGAGCCACCCTCGAGCCCACCGACACTCAACACATGTATTGGGACAGGGCTCGGGAAACACCTCAGTGGTGGCATGCTGATCTTTGTGAAGACAAAGAATAGTCAAGATCAAGTGAAGATGGGAAGGCAGCCGTCCTCGCTGAAGGAACCCACAAGACCACCGGCAAGATCCTTGCCGGGGACGCCTGCACGCCACGGCAAGACCCTTGCCGGGTCACCCGGCAAGACTGTCGGCATTCTAGGAATGGGGGTCCCCAGACTTGCCTGCCTGCGGCCTGCGGCGTGGCTCAAAGGGGGGCCCATCACGACCCATCTTCATCAACACGAGCTCAAGACCCTCGCGAGGGCCAAGCCTCATGAGGCGGACGACAGGGGAGATTCCTCGGTAGCGGCCTCATCGGGCTGGCTCGCGAGGTGGCGGAGAGATCAAGGCGGGGTACCTCGCGAGGTTTCCATGGCATAGCGATGATGACCAAGGGCGCCAGTGAGCGCCAGCCGCCTGATGTCCTCCTTTCCTCTTTGGTGCAAAGGGCAAGCGCGCGAGAGCATCAAGCAAAGGCGTCCATTTGATTACCACGAGACCAAGACCAGTCCAACGGCGGGAAGGAAGTCATTGTGGAGCCCAAGCCGGCGTCACCACGAGCCTTGACGGCGAGGACCAACTTTAGTCGGGATAAGTGTACCATATGTTCCCCTTCAAAATGGCCAATTGTTGGCGCCCTTCCCTTCGATATTTGGGAAGAGGCCGGGGCCTTTGCCTATAAATAGGACTAGCCACCCACAGGGGTAGGGAGGGGAATCGAGAGAGATCTGGAATCGGCGAGAGATAGAGAGAAAGCAGCTGAACCCCCTAGCAGTTCATCGCACCAGCCAAGAACAGACCCTCATGAGGCTGTTCTTCTTTGTATTGTTCATCACCATCAGCCCAAGAGGCAATCCACCACACCACAAACTAGAGTAGCGTATTACACCAAAATGGTGGCCCGAACTAGTATAAACCCTGTGTCTCTTGTGCTGTTCCTTTCGTAGTTTAGATCCTAGCGAGGCGGCGGGGTGCAGGTAGGTAGAGGGCGAGATCCCGCGCGCACCCCAGTGTTCGAACCTCAAGGGTCTGCCGGAACCTGAAATCCGACAAAGACCCTTGCCGGGCCACCCGGCAAGACCCTCGCCAAGCACGCCAGCAGGGCCGCCACCAGGCCCGCACCAGCCAAGGCTCCGCCGCCGTTCGCGTGCAGCTGCCGACCCAACCAACTGGCAGACACCTGCGTGACAACATGCAGCCCTTCGTAGAGGCTCCACCACCGCGCCACCTCAGCTGCATGCCTGATTACATGGCACCGCATGCACCGTTGGACAGGGCACGTGTCGAAGCCTGGAGGAGCGGCAACGAACGGGACGGGCCTCGCCCCTGTCCCCGATAAAGTGAGAGGACACCTAAGCGATGTATTAAATGCACCTTGTCCTATAACACGAGGGATAACCTCGCAGCACTGTACCCTTTCCACCTCCTGTGTGCCACTGTGGCAGCCCCTTTCACCTATAAAAGGAGGCCCGAGGCGACCAGGAGAAGGATTCGGCTTTTTGGAGCTCGTTACGCCTCGTGGCTAGCTCAAGAAGACAGAATACATCCACCAAAGACTGAGTAGGGTTTTACGCATCCTCGCGGCCCAAACCTGGATAAACGAACCGCGTGCTTCTCTGTCAGACCCGCTCTTCTCTCAACCCCGCGCCTCGCAACCGTAGTATGGATTCTTGTGATCCCATAGGTGTCGTTTCCCACCGACAGGTAGCTTGTGCTATATTCTAGATTCCCCTATGGTTATACCGGCAAGAAAGTCTCTAAATTCAGATTTACGGGGATCACTAACACGACCCCATTGTGGAAGTTTGCAAGCAGAAGTAAAATCCTCTAAGACCATGGTATAAGATTTTTCATAAAGATCAAACATGACAGTTGGAGAATTACCTGAAGATGAAAATTCAAACGTCCTCACAAATGAACTAGTGAGATGATGGTACTGGGGGCATTTGTCTGCCTCAAAGCTCACAAGATCAGTGTTACGCAAATATGCGTTAAATTCCACTTTGATTCCCTCTCAATCCATAAAATTTTCTGAAGGCCACTCACAAGGCCGCACTGGAGCGTCTCTTGGTGGCTCGTCATCAGCATCACGCATTGCAAGCCTGGGTCCTTGCTTCCTTGAAGAACCACCTTGGAACATTTTCCTAAGCATATTTCTTCCTCTGAAAAATTTGTCACACCCTGATTTTCAAACCACTACACTTAAGCTAACAATCATGATAAAATATGGTCTGACAAAAACTTTTGAGTGTTTTGGACTTTGCTTGATTTGATTTTTGTCTGCTGTTTGCAAGTGCTCTAAAAATCAGATAAATCCTCCAACACTTATACTTCATCCCCTTGCTCCAAAACTTCTGCCCAATGATCATGCCATGTTTATAGGATATAAAATAATTTCTTACAAAAATAATTTGGCCAAAAGTATTTTCTAAATTTAGTTTTCAAAAACCCTGAATTGAGGTTTGCCTTTGCAAATACTTAATTAAGGGCAGTAAAAATCTTTCAAAAATATATTTGACTCCTATTAGATATAGGATACCCGAAACCATAAAAATATGATTTTAAAAGTTATTTTACTATTTTATTTAAAAGCTTTTCTTAAGGCCAGAAATGGTCTTTAATAGGTTAAAATTATTTTATGCTTTAAAAATATTTGTGAAAATTTAGAAAACTCGGTGGACATATATTTCCCATATATATGAGTTTCAACACATGGTCATGTTCAAAAATATTGGTCAAATCCCTCAAAAACCCTTTCTGGATATTTCAAGCTTTTGAAATATTTACAAAGGAAATATTCTCCAAAAATTCCAAGAAAATTCTAGAATGTCACATATCACATGTTTGATGATCTGGTCAAGTATCATATCATGGAGAATAATATAACCCCATGAAACCCCCTCAAAACCATTTATGTCTATTTTGAAGTTTGAGCAACTTTACATTGCCAAACATGTCCAAATGTTCTCAAACCTAGTAAACATGCTCAAGTGGTCTGATAGTTCACCTAGAACAAATGGCACAAGTTGGAGAACAAGTTAACTTGATCAAAGAGCCCCAAAACCCTCTCTGACCAGATTCAAATTTGAACAATTCTACATTACCAACTTTCTCTCCTTGATTCCAACTTTTGTGAGCAGGATCCCATGACCAAATAAGGCCACCACACCAAGTGGTGCATCAAGGAGAAGTGATTTGCTCAACTAAATCTACACAAGTCCATTTCTGCTAATTTCTAGGGTTTACAAAAGTTGCATTGGCAACTTTGCCCAAATAAGCTCCAAATTGGTGGAAGGCCCTAATTACATGTGCCATTTGACCCTGGCAAGCCTCATGACAAGAGGAGTTCATCTTCTTGCCCAAACCTACATCAAACACCTACTTGCGGAAATTTAAAATGTATGTTTTGTCCACTTCCACTAATCTCCTTGAGCCCTCCTTTTTACCACAGCCCCTCCTAGTCCCCTCTACCTCAGGTGTGCTTCCCTGCAGAGAGGCAATGATGAAGGGGCAGGGACCAATTTTCTTCTCTCGACAGCCACTTTCCCTCCCTTTCTCACCTCTCTCTCACTCCTGCCAAGTCCCAGAGCATCCAAAGCCTCCACCCCTCTTGTTTATTCCTCCTACACACGCCAGACACAAGTGGGCGCGTGAGGACGCGAGGAAAAGCCGCGGGTGCCGGCCATTTGCGCGCTCTGGAGCACGTCAGCGTGCTCCCGACCATTGACGCCGCGTCCCCCGACCACCTCGAGCCTCCCCCTTGCGCCAGTCGAGGTGCCTCGACGTCCGCAACACGCCACCGTGCAGGCCCCCTCCTTTCCCTCTCTCTCTCACCCCCTGCGGCGCGTGCCCAGAGCCGCCCGGCTCGGCCAATGCCCGGCCTCGCACGCGAGCACCAGGGCCTCGCCCCGCTCCCTCTCTCTCTTCCTGGCACCCTACGCGACTCCCACGAATGCGTGAGCAGCTCCTCTCCTCCCTCCTGGCCTCCCGAGCCGTTGCTGCGACCACCCGTGCGCCCGCGTCCCACGGTGAGCTCTGGTCGGCTATTTAAAACCACCCAGAGCCCCTCTCGACTCCTTTGCCTCTCTCTCCTCCCGAGACCCCTGGACCAACTCACTCCTCTCCCCGTGCCCTCCATCCATCACAACGGCCGGAGCGCCGCCATCGGGCTCCGCCTAAATCCGGGCTATCCCGAAGCTCTCCTCTCTCCCTAGCCACTCCTGCACCCTCATACCACCACCTCGAGGCCCTCCATCACCGTCGTTCATCCCCGGGAACGCCACACGCTCGTGGCCGAAGATGGCCGACAGCTTCCTCCGCGGCCACACAGTCCATCGCTGCTGCAGCCCTCCACGGCGTGTGTGCAGCACATGGATGGGTGCGGCGCAGCCTCCTGAGCACGCCGGTGGGCGGAGCGTCGCCGGAGACGCTCTGTAGCCCCGGCAATCGCCGGTGGGAGCCTCTCCTCCCCGCGGCTGGAGCGCGCGCGGGAGGTTGAAGGTGACCTGCAGCTAGGGCCCGCGCGTCAGCGACCCAGTGGGCGGGGCCCCGCCGTTTAAGTGGAAATGGCTTCGGCAAAGACGCCTTCGACGTCGCCTGTCGCCCGCGTGGCCGAGCCGCTGGGCCGGCCCACGGTCTATCTGTCGCTCGTGCGCAGGATAAGGTTAAAGCCTTATTTCCATTTTTTTCTTTTTCTGTAGACTTGTAAAATCCATAAACAATTCAAATGGACTCCAAATTTGATGATCCAAATTTCTAATGACTCTATAAATCATGATCTACCTGGTGGTGCAACATGCACATTTTTCCAGAGACCTTTTCTTCACAAATATTTATCAAATCCTATTTTTTCTATTTCTGTGATGAACTTTAGAAAATCACACAGAGCTCAAAATTGATCCAAATGTCATGATTCAAATTCCTAGATGCATCTAAGTTCATAACTTAGTTCATGAACATTTTTCTTAATACTTTCTGTACCCCAGAAAATAATAAGCCATTTCTTCATGTTTGTGAATTTTGCAAATCCATAGAATATTCATTTGAACTCCAAATCCAATGAAACCAAATCCTAGATGCTTCTAAAATCATCCTTTGATAAATGGGTACCTTTGCTCATTTTCCAAAAATATATTTCTGTACACTCCTGGCAAATCCATAAACCCCTTGATTCCATCATATTGAAATGTTCAGAGATATCCACTGATCCAATTCCAATGAAACCACTCTGGTTATTTTTCATATAACCAGAGATGTCCTAGAAAAGTCAAATTAATATTTTTGGAGCACTTATATTTCCTGCCTTGTTGTGTTGCTTATTGTGATTGTTTCCGGCGTTAGTTGTGAAGTAGGCGGAGTACATGGAGAAGGACGAGAAGATTTCAAGACTCGGATGAACCGCAAGCAGCCCTTTGACCATGTCCATGAAACCCTTTTTATGCATGTCATATATCACTTATTATTGTTGCATCGTAATCATGATGAGATGGTAAACAGCGTTGGTTGGTTGCCTCTGTTACTTCCTCATTGATACTTGCATTGAGCATGACCCTACCTCCTTATGAGGGTTATGCTTGGAGGGAGTAGATAGGATGCTAAAGTAGTTGCTACATAAAAGGGACGGGAATATGCATGGTGATGGAGGCAAGTATGTTCCCAAAGACTCTTTGTAAACCCGTCGGGTGCCACTAATGCCGAGGAGATGTTGAGCTAGGTAACCACTTGACAAAGAAGTGGTGTACGAAGAAGGATATGTGAGCATGGTTTCAAAAGCGGATTGGTTTAAGTTGCATTTGTTATTCCAACCTTACATGCGCAACCACTCTACCCTTGTATGGGAAAGGGCATTATTGATTACCTAGGCGATACTAGCTTGGAGCCGCATTACTAGTGATGGGGAGAGTTGGTGCTCTCTCGGGACGGAGTCGTGCCAGGTAGGGCAGCCAAGAACATTTTTATGGGGCACCGGACACACCGTTGGTGCCCCGTGCCAGTGGTATGTGATGAATATGGGAGCGAGGCTCCACAATTTTAAGTTGTGAAATGTTGGGCACGGGGGTTACTACCAATCGAGTGGACTCCATGTTAGTGTCGTCTAGGGAAAGATAGTGATCGGGTGGTTACTCCGGGTACTTGAGGTATCGTAGGTCGTGGATGACACGGAAGTTCCCTGGATCTTGTGGGTAAAGTGTGCAACCTCTGCAGAGTGTAAAACTATTTGAATAGCCGTGTCCACGGTCAAGGACAGTTGGGTAACCGCTCTTGGGCTACGTCCATATGTTTACGAAACCTGGTGAGTATGTATGGATGAGTGGAGAGAACTACATGGGTCAAGTCCAAGGACTTGACATGATTGAGTTGGGTTGGTGCCCACTCCATTTATATTGATATCTATCACTTGTCCTCAGGGATTAGATGAATCCTCTTGATGCATGCTATGCAAGTTGTTGAACATGTCATTGCACTCAAAACTAGCTTTCTGCAAAAATTTACCTATATCATGCATTCTTGAATCTTGAACCAAAACATGGGTTGCTTGCGAGTACATTCAAAGTACTCATTGGCTTGCCACTGGTTATTTTATTGGCCAGGCATGAAAGAACAGGATGTGATGAAGGACACGTTGGTGACAAACATGCGAGCTAGGAGGCTTTCCCAGTCAGAATGCCTGTAGGGTTAAGGCAGATGGCATGGGTCCAAGTTAACGACGAAGATTTCCGCTGCGATGATATACTCAAGACCTGACCATAACGGTCCTACTTTTGCAAAATGGTATGTATGGATGTAAGACTCTTGTTATTCAGCTTCTGTGTGTTCAATGAGCATTGATCTCTGGGATCATTGTACACGTGCATTCGGTGATCTCGACTTATGAGTCGGGGTCCCCACAGAGCTGGTATCAGAGCCATCCTGACTGTAGGAAGCCTTAGTTAGCATGGTCGTTAGTTAGGGTAAAACTGTTTTCAAAACTATCGCTAGTTTTCAAAAAAAACTGTCTATACTTCTCTTCCCTTCTCAGTTTTTCGAAAATTTAGGGTATACTTTCCCCATCAACCTCTTCCCCTTCAAAAACCTTTGGTCGCTATAAACCATAAGCCCCTGACCACTGGATTCCTTGTAATCCTCGTGGATAATCTAGATGGAAGATGCCTTGCCAGACATTCACCCACATCTCCTGAACTCAAGATTGGTGACACCACAACAAGACGACACCAACAGAAGATACATCCTCGAGGAATGAGGACATGAAGACCCAGGAGATGGTGACACCCTTGACACTGCCCCAAGATGATGCAACCTTAGCCTATGATGATCAGGGCATAGGATATGCAAGATCATGATATACATCGCCAGTAGAGCAACCATGTCCTTATCATTGTTGCATCGGCAACCACCGGTGGATGAGAACCTAGCCATTTGGTCTGCCTCACTATAGTGAGCAGGAAAACGGTTCTCTTCATCCCCCGCTCTCGATGACGATACTGGCAATAGTATATCCGGTAGATTGGACCTCTACTACGCCTTGTTAGTATCATTACATAAAGGATTTCCCACCTGGTACACTCGACGCCTTAGAAGGCAAAAGGGATCGTCATGATTAAGAAGACAAGAGGAGACCATGTCGATGTCAGCTACAAGGAGCCACCTTCACCCCATCACTCCAACAGGCGAGAAGTGTTGAAGATTCTTGAGCCAACCGGATCGTTTCATCGACAACTACAAGAGGCGTAGCAACACGAGGAAAACCGGAAGACTGCACGAGGCACAAGGCACGACTCTCGGTCAGGGACCCCTAGGGTAGGATAAGTTGTGTAACCCCTATGCTTGGATCGAGTCCGTATGATGGTTGAATATAACCATGACTGTGTGTTGCTTGTTTTTATTTGTTTGTGTTTTGATATCAGTCGCCCTTTTTGCCCTAGGCAACAAGTACGTGACTATATCACCTTACTTATCTTAATGCCTGTGTTTGGCCCTTTCGGCACTTGTTGTTTGCACCTGCACTATAGAACCCCCTTTTAGGCATCCCCCTCCTCTATGCTACTTTTCCCTCTCATCTCTCTCTCCTCAACTGAAGACCGGCAAGACAAGGTACACCAAGGATTCTACTTCGACAACCAACTAGCAACAAAGACTTCTGCTACAATCTCCATGACCAAGTGCAACCCTGTAGAATTAGGTTTAACCTTCAAGATTAGAGATCCACTCCTAGACCCTTCAAGACTTCACAAGATACCCCAGCTCGAATCCTTAACCATGTGCTTAACCCACAGAATTGCAAGAGAACCTGTTAAGCCTCAGTAACCTTGCACTGCATTGGGTTCATTATGGAACTAGTGGATGTAATAAGCAAGCACATTATCATCCTAAGATAGCACCAAAACTGATGATGCCATAGGAGATACCAATTTGAGGATATAGTAACGGAGGACAAATGAATTGATGAGTTTATATCAGAGATCCTGAGGAATTGACTGAGACTTTGGTAGATCACGGGGCTTTCATGTTGGTAGATGAACTTGGTGGGATCATGATTATAGATTAGCATAGCTTCCATTATCCCTGAGTAAATTGGATTTATAGGACAATTATGATGCATGGTGAAACTCCACGGAAGTGCAAGGATTTGACTTGATCAGATGATATTGATGGGAGATAGTTGATATTGCGTAAATAACTTGAGGGAGACATGTAGGATTCCTCGTTGGACATGAGATTTGGATTAAATAGGTTACCCTAGTGGAATATGGATGCAGAGTGATTTTACATGGTTTGGAGTAAATTGGATTTAGACTGATGATCTTGATCATGATACCATGTTTCTCGGTGGACCATAACTAGGAGATTGGAATAATTGTCGGAATTTATTTAGGGATCTATATATGCTTGACCTTGGAGTTTACATGACCATGATAATGGAAATTGGTGGACTCACTATAGCAAGGTAGCCCTGTCGGGGAAGTTGATCGTGACCCACGAACACCTATGGGACCGGCGGACCGAGTCCCTTTTGGTTCGGTGGGGCGGAGATTACCGAAGAGCGGATCGGCGATGCACACGGCGGTTTACCCAGCTTCAGAGCTCTCCGGAGAGATAATACTCCTACTCCTGCTTGTCTGATTGTATTGTGTTCTTGCTAGGGAGCAATGAGAGCTACAAAACCTAGCTTGAGTATCTCTAGTCTCGAATGAGTCGAACCAGCCGACCCCCCTCTACGTTGCGCATGGGCCTCCTTTTATAGGCTCAAGGGGTCACCACAGGTGGCAACGTAAACAAGGGAAAAATGGGAAAATGAGTTGCGGTTGGTACAGCTACTTTGTACAGTGTATTCTACCTAACTCGTCGACAAGGGACAAAAGCATTAAATGCCCGTCCATATCGCCTAAACAGATCGAAAAGGGACCGTCGGGCGCCACCGCTTGCCACGATGGCACCTTTGATGCCGCTTACGCTGCTCTCCGCTGGCTGCACTGCCTCTTGACACGCATGCAGAATGGCCCCATGGCGACACGTTGATGGATGAGCTGGGCGGAGATGAAGAGGTTGCTGCGCGGCAAGCATCTTGCCGCGGCTGAGTCCTGTCGTGCCGGAAGCTTCTCGCTCACGAGCCTTCCCGGCAAGCTCCTCTTGCGGGGTCTTGTCTTCTGCGTGCCTTGAGTGGCCTTCCCGGCAAGCTCCTCTTGCCGGGGCCTTGTCTTCTTGGCTTAAATACTTTGTTCTTGAACGGCTCCAAAGGAACCACGGAGGACCTTGGCGGTCACTAGGCAAGCCTTGCCGCAGGCGCTCGACTGCCCGCACGAGTTCGGGATACTAGGGTACCCTACTCTAGTACACCAAAAGGAATCCCGGGCTCTGGGCCACCGCAGGTCTGCGCGCTGTTGGCCAGGCCCAAAACAGTGCTGCGGGCACACGCAGCTGCCCTAGATCACGCCGTGGCGGCTCCGGACCCACCACGTCCCCCACGAACAGCACGCGCCGAGCGTGGCGTCGTGGGAGAGATTGTGGGGTTTCTTTAATTGGAAAAGCGGAACGTCCGCCCCCTCTCCTCCTTATAAGCAGGGGAAGCAGGGCAGGTCGCCCACCTCGCCATTCTTGTCACATCTCGAAAACCACCGTCGCTCCCTCCTTCCTCTCTGGTCCGAAGAGAGCAACGCTCCGCCCCCCATCGCCACCAGCGCCATCAACCCCGTCGGTCTCCTCCACCGCCTCCGCCATGGCTCCGAAAGCCGACAAGGGGAAGGGCATGAAGTCGGCCGAGGCGCAGCGGCTCGCGGCGCTGCGCAAGGAGCGGGCCCTCTTCCCCCCCCCCCTCCCAGCTCGACGCAAAGGAGCTGAGGGAGGCTACTACCTCTTCTGGTCGGCGAGGCGGGCGCATCCAGCGCATCGAAGGTACTCTCCACCGCCGCGCCGAGTCAGCCTCGGCGGGTACCCCTTCTTGGCGCTCTTCTTCTGTGCGGGCTCTGCCCGCCTTCTCTGAAGTTCTTCTGCGACATCGCGAACACCTACGGGTTTCGCCTTCTTGATTTCACCCCAGCGCTGTCCCGACCATGGCGGTTTCGCACACCTCTGCGAGAACTTTGTGAGTCCACCCAAGCGCAGCCCTTTTCCGCCACTTCTTTATGGCCCGCGTCGAGAGAGGAGAGCCACTTGCCGGAGGGATTGCTTGGATCTCCAGGATCGGCAAGAAAGAATCCTATCTGGAAGGAGAGCTCCGTAGCAAGTGGGATGAGTGGAGAGCCGATTGGTGTCGGATCGTTGAGGAGAACCCGCAGCCCTTCACTGCCCAGCGCCAAACTCCCATAGTGCGCGGCAACGATTGGAGCAACTTGGTGCCGGGGGATGCTAGGTTGAAGATAGCTGTGACCCGGATCTTGCGCCTCAGGCTTGCCGGACTCACCGTAGGTGCAGTTGGCGCAGATTTCCTTTGCCGCTGCATCGCTCCCTTGCAGGAGAGGAGGAGGCCTGCTTGGGAGTTCCAAAACCCGGCGGATATCATGAGGTTACGCCCGGGCCTCAACTGGAATTTCACCGTCTTGGAGTTGGACGCTTAGCGCTGCTGGAGTTGTTCAAGCCGACCCGATCACCCAGTGGTTTATGTTGCCGAGGGGGTCGTCCCATTGTGTAACAATTCTTAAGCTTGACCGCATCCGCGCCATGATGCCCTTGTGCGATTCACATGGGATCGCTCCAACCTGGCAAGACCTGCGGGCGGCGTCGTCGGCAGTTCTTGATAGCTTTGGTAGAAGTGCCGATCCGCGCCGACGAGCAGAAGTGGCTCACCTGCGACACCACCGGCGCCGAGATGCAGCGCATTGCCACCAGAGCTAGAGGCGGCGGCAGCTCTGCTTGCCGGGCGAATTGGGTTCACCATGGAGGCGGAGGCAGCCGGCGGCAAGCCTTGCCGATCGAGAGGAGCTTGCGGCGAGGAGGAGCAGGCCGAGCCCGAAGTTGAGCCGAGCGAGTCCGCCGAGGGCACCTCCTCCACACCATCAAGTAGCTTTCACCAAGAAGGCGTCTCCGCAAGGCCGGGGAAGTGACGGGGCGGCAGACGGGACAACAGCCAGAGCGCCGTGCGGCCTGGCTCCACCAAGCAAGCACTTGTTGCAGCGGGGCGCCTCACCTTCTGCAACAACTAAGGCGGGATCCTCTCAGGCCACCGCTGCCACCCCGTAAGCGGTCAAGAGAGCCCACTCCTCCGCCTCTTCGCACGGAGGCAAGCGGGTGATCTCTCCGCTCAGCTCCGACGAGGAAGAAGAAGAAGAGTAAGTCTCTATGCTGTGCTTGTATTTCTTCAATTTGGGTTGTTTTGTCTTGTATCTGATTTGGTTCATTCTGAACTCTTTCCTTTTCAGGGTGCTGGTCCAGAGAGCGTCGAAGAGAGCCAAGACCCCGGTGGTCGTCATCGAAGACGATCCCCCCGTGGCGACAGGAGGCGCGTCTGAGACCCCCTTGCCGGACCCGGCAACCCTTCCTCGGAGCAGCCCCCGGCACAGCCCCCAGCGTAAGTATTTGGTTTATTTCTTACGGTTAGGTGTGCATGGGTGCTCCTTCCTTGCTGATATCTGGCTCGTTGATTTGTGTAGGAGCAGAGCAGCCTCATCAGGAGGGCCCGGAAGTCGCTCCTGAAATTCCGTCTGCTTCAACTACGCCGCCAAGGGAGAATTCCCCGGCAAGGGAACGCTCTCCGGCAAGGGATGCCTCTCCGCCAAGGGGGTCTTCTCCGCCAAGGGACACCACCAGTGATCCTCCGGTGGTCGAGACCGTGGCTGCAGACCCCATCGCAGGTAATCTTCTTGCTTGAAAATTTCCCTTGGGTTCTTTTTCTTCTGTTTTTCTTTTCGAACATTTGCTTGACTGTTCTTTCTTTTTTCGATCGTCAGATTCATCTGCCGGAGAGCCGATGGAGACTGAGGTCGCCGGCGAGGAGGACGCGCGCGGCGATACTGACGACGTCGCCGCCATGGAGGAAGAGACTGGCGCCGATGGGTCCGCCGGCGAAGAGGCCGCCAAGGCTGCCGCCGCAAAGGCTGGCGAGGTCTAGCGATCGTCTTGATGACCACGAGGCCGCAGGGAGGCGCTAAGCGCTACACCGACCGCCGATCCCTCCGCCACCGATCAGCGTCGAGGCTCGAAGAGCCCCAGCCAGGCGCCTATCGAAGGCCAGCGACGGCGTCTTCATCAAGCTCCCCTGGGTGTCAAGCTCCAGGGCGCCGGTCGAAGGGGAGACCTTTGACGAAGAGCTGCTCGCCTCCGCTGGGTTGTCGCTGATTGACGCGCCGAGCAGCAGCAGCGGCGAGTCTGAGGAGGAGAAGCTGCTGTCGCTCTACCGCGCCCGACAAGCCAAGTTGGAGTCCCGGGAGGCACTTGTCGTGAGGGCGGGTGTCACATCCCAGATAGACCATGCATTAGGGTGTGCATCATGTTTAAATTTCATCTGAATTTGAAATGGGGAAAGCAGGAAACCCCAGAACACCCCCCCTTAAAACAACTAGGGTTTACTAAAATTTAATTCAATGAATCCGAAATGCCCTTCAAAATGCTCATCCTCTATGTTTGGGTTTAAGATCCATGTCAAAGAAGGTGGGACATTTTCTAGGTCACCTAAGGGTTCTAAATTTAATTCACAAATTTCTGAAATGGGCATTTTAAATTATGAAAAATATTTTAAGTGTTAAAAAAAATGTTAAACTAAAATGTTTCATGTTGGGAATATTCCAACTAGTGACCAGGAGCATTTTGGTAATTTTTGAAAGTGTTTTGGTATTTTTAAAAACCCTAAACAGAGTTGCATAAATAGAAAAACGTTAAAAAATGAAAAACCTTACCTGTCGCCAGCTCCCGGCCCACCTGCCGGCCCAGCCCAGCAGCCGCGCCAGCGAGCTGCTTGGCTCGGCCAGGCAGGCAGGCTGGTGCCGGCCCGTGGCGCAGCGCGCCCACGCAGCTGGCCGCCGCCTGCCTCACCCCTCGCCGCCTCGCCCATTTGGGGCGACCCACGCGTCGTCTCCCGACCTCCCAGACACCCCATTCTTCCCCCCCTCTCTCTCTCGCTCGCTCTCGACTGGCCGGCGCCATCGCCGACACGCCACCGTCGCCGCCGTGCTCCCGCCCGTCCACGCACCTCACCGCCATGTCGGCGCTCCGCCGCACCCGATTACCCCTAGCCAGCTAGTCCCCTCGCTCCAAGACCCCGAGGCCACTACTCCGACCTCGCCCGAGTCCAAGGCCGCGGAGATCCCCATCGTCGCCGCCCGCGCATCAGTCCGCCCCGACCCAGCGAAGCTTCCCGCAGGTTCACCGTGAACCTAGCTACCTCTCTATCCTCTCCGTTCTCTCCTTCTTGCACCACAGCGAGCACCGACGATCGCTGAACTCACCATGCCCTTGGCGCTCGTCGCCGACGAGCCTCCGGTCACCTTTGGCGCACCACTATGTCCATCACACTCACCACTCTCCAACGAGGCTAACCGTGCACTCCCGTGCCTCGCCGAGGCCGCTAACCCCTAACCCGTCGGTGGCGAGCCTCGTCGCCGCCCGGCTCGTCGCCGGCGCCCACTCCGCCACCCCTAACCCAACCGACCCCACCAGGACACATGGCTCACCTCTAGCTACCGTAGATGCTCTCCGCGTTCCATTTGGAGCCGGAACGTGCAAATGCACTTGCTCCGCCCGGCGTCTGCCTCGCCCGTGGCTGAGCGCCCGTGAGTTGACCTCACCGTGGGCCTGTTGACCCTCTGGGTGCGATGGCAGTGGACCCCTCCGGCTAATCTAATTAGGATTAGTTTTAATTAAAACTAATTAGTTAAACTAATCGACATGCGGGTCCCACTGGTCAGTTTGACCGGACGACCCCGTTGACCCCGACGTCATCTTGACCTCATCTTGGCGCATTAATTCAAATTCTGGAATTATTTTTATATAATAAAATCCAGAATATAATTCAAATTTCAAATGCTTATAACTTTTATTCTATAACTCCAAATGCAAAGATTTATATATGAAAATTATCAGAAAAATACACTCTATCCATTGGTACAGGTTTCATGCATGTTAAAACAAGTTAACTATGCTGAATAACCAGATTAAGATTTTGCACCATTAGGACTAACTCACATGATCTATCATTTGAACCTTTGGTTCAAATGAGATCATCCTATCCTTTCAACTTGCATTAGGCCAACACACATTCATCTTGCCATGTCATAGCATGCATCATATTGTTGCATATTGGTTGTATGTTTATTTTGGTGTGTTTTCATGATAGGTTCTGCCCGAAGATAACCTCGATAACCCATCGAAGGGCAGTTCTCTACCCAGTTCCATCGGGCAAGCAATTCATTGAACATTCGATACAAACCCATGTTCTCGCTTCGCTCTCATTTCTTGCATTAAGACAACGCGATTCAACTGTTGTGTGCTGCGGTAGTTGAACCCACTTCCTTTGCATGACTGTCATTGCCACGGTAACTAGATGAAACCCACTAGTATGTGTAGGAGTTGATTGAGCCATGTTTGTGATTCCTACCATGCTATGCTTGCTATGCTTAGAGTTGTGTCGGTCGGCTCATCGGGATGATGAACTGGAGTGAAAGGTTGTGTTGGTTCGAGTGTAAGTGTTGAACACGATTTGGTAAAGGTATCGATGAGAGGCCATGTAGGAGTACATGGTGGGTTGTTTCATTGAAGCGAACTTAAGAACTGAGATCTGTGTTTGTGATCCATGAACTAGCTACTACCACATTGGGCCCGAAACCAATGGACCCTCTCGGCTTCTTAACCACCCCTGTTCATAGTCCGGGAGTTGCAAGTAGTTTACGGTGTTTGTAGCATCTTTGGGGGCCGCATATAACGCTGACCTTAGGGGTGGGTTGTGTTGCGGTAGGCACCGTGGCCCGGTGTGCAGTGCCGTTTGGTATCTCGGGAACCCTGCACACATCGTTCGGGGCTGTATGGGAAACCTCGGCGGACTCCTGCGGATGGAACCCGAATAGGCGATAACTGGACTAGGGACTTGTGTGTTTAGGTAGGCTGTGGCCGACACCCACGTTGGGCTTCCGCTTGAAGGTTGCAGTACATGTCGTGTAAACGACGATAAGTGGTGAGCGTGTGTGAAGAAGTATACCCTGCGGGGTTAAATATGATCTATTGAATAGCCGTGTCCACGGAGAAGGACTTCGGGTTACCTATATCAGTTCATAGACAAGTAAATGGATACTACTAAAAGCCTCAAGATAAGTGTGAGTATCGTGGATGGCCCTCTCGGGGATGACGAGAGAGGATCCACGGTGGAGTATTGTGATGGTGATTAGTGGACTCGTGTACGACAAAATGCTTTACAAAGTGTGTCACGTAGGATAGCTTAGCCAAGAGTCAAAGCTGGCTTGCTGCATTTAACTCCACCTCCTTCTTGAGAATGTGCATGTATGATAGGATTACGTGGTAAGACTTCTGAGTACTTTTGTACTCATGTTTGTAATCAATATTTTTAGGAGGACTATACTACCCCTCCGCCAGTTCTATGTAGATGTTGACTTGACGAGTAAGCTAGCCACCCGGTGGCGATCTAAGACTTGTGAAGGGCCATGTAGATAGAAAGGCTCCAACAAGCTTTCTTTCTTTCTAGAGTCTGTACTCGAGACTACTTTGCTTCGCATGTGCTTGTATGATTGTATGACTTGAGTGTTGGGTCATGTGACCCCTATCTGTATGACTATGTTATGTATGGCTCCTCGGAGCCTCTTAAATAAAGTACTTGAGTTGTAGAGTTTTGTTGTGATGCCTTGTTGTATTTACTCATATCGGGCATATTATGTGTATGATTGAAATGCTTGGTATGAGTGGGATCCGACAATCTAGTTGTTTATCCTTGGCAGCCTCTCATATGGGAAATGTAAGTCTTGTGCTTACGGCGATAGTAGTCCGCTACAGCCGGTTCACGGAGTCCTGCTAGCCCAGCACTCTGCTTGGACACTTGACTGGCGGCATGTGATTCATTTCGTTCCTATATCATCCCTTGAAATGTCACGCGGTGATACTTGGAGTCCTGCCTAGCCTGCTACAGCCGGGATACGGAGTCCTGTTAGCCAGTGCTACAGCCCAAGTTCATCGTTGATGACCGACATGCTCGAGTGTTTCATGTATGCTGTCCCCATAGGTTAGTGCCGCTTTGGGTTCACGACTAGCCATGTCGGCCGGGTTCTTTGTCATGTGGATGCTAGCGACACTATCATATCGTGAGCCAAAAGACGCAAAGCGGTCCGGGCCATGGTAAGGCGACACCGTGGGAATACCGTCGCGTGAGGCCGCAAAGTGATATGAGGTGTTACCAGCTAGGTCGATGTGACTTGGAATCGGGGTCTGACAGCGTTGGCATCGAGCAGGGCTGCTGTGGGTCCGCTAAGCCAAACTGGTGAAGTTGAGTCTAGAAATGCTTTAGTTATATGTAGGGGAATTGATTGTGGGAGGAGCGTAAGGCTCTTTTACTCCTTTACCTTATGCCCTCGATCCGAGTCATCCTCTTCTCATTCAACGTGGGTTTAGGACTAGGCCCTCTTTCTCTATCGGTTCACGTGTTACTATCCGTAGTACCTTGTAGGATTGTTGGTTACATCCTCGATTCGGTGTTACTAAATTTTAGTATGCTATTACTTGAACCGTAACCTTGATATGATGTTGTTGAGTGGTTTTGCAAATCTGATTTTGAATGTCTCAAATTTGATTTGAGCATTTACTGATGTTATGCTGCCCGATTTTCCTAGGAATTCTAATGCCTTTGCATTATGGCTGTGCTTTCGGATGGCCACCCGTTCCCGAACCAAGTGGTTCGCCGACTCGCTGCATTGATGTGTGCGGTCACTGCGGCCATGTTGGTTAGGGTGATGATTGAGGCTGGTTATCGATGGTATCCTGAATATACCGTCGAGGAGCAGTTCAGGATTTCAATCAAAGCCAATACCTATGCGGGTCGGTTTATCCATCCTATCCGAACTCTTGAGCCACTTCACTTTGTTCTTATGGGCTCGGAATCACTATTGGAATATCTGTGCAAGATGCAGCCTATTCCATGATGACTATTATTCGAGCCAGGACTGCTTTCTTGAGCAACACCGATTTCCGCTATATGCGGCATCCCTTCCCGGGCGCATGGCTACCTCGAGGTCTGTACGGTGATGCATCCCATGAGGACTCACTCCTCCGTACCACTCTTGAGTTCTTTGGAGGACAAGGACCGTGAGAACCGGGCCTTGCGTATGGAGCTGTATAATGCCCGTTCCGACCACTTTGGGCTACTCGACTAGGTTTGCACCTGCCGTGCAAGCGGATGTATGGACATGAGAGATTTGTACCTGTGCGGGCGAGTCTGCGGACTTCATGGAGTGGCGTGAGGTTGGAGGCATCACTCCTCCTCGTGGGCCTCTTACGCCCCCTTTGTGGGTCCACGACCACATCCGAGTCCTTATGGTCCACAGGCCCCACAGGATTATCATTCCCGACGACCATGTTCCACTTCAGTGCAGGTGGTGACTTCTATGAGGACTACTATGGAGCTGCACGAGATAGTAGTAGTATTGCTAGTATGGTACTAGTTGTGTTTCCACCGTCTGCGTGACTCGTGGAATACGACTTGGTGTGTATCATTCGGAAGTGTAGAAAAATAATGTATAGAAGTTGGAATGCTTCCGATGAGATGTAACGCCTTTCCTTATAGTTGTACCCCGTCAGGCTTGTACTAAACTATGAATGGTGTGTATGACCGTTGGTATATATATATATGGCAGTTTATATTACCATGTCATACGGATGAACATCTTTGCATTCCATACTGTCCATTACCTTCCGCACTTCCTTGTTAAATTCTGCCATCCTGGTTTAAACCTTTGCTTTGTCTCCCAGGATGGTCAACACTCGAATTCTCCTGCTGTTCCAGGCGGGGAGAGGCCGATGCAGCCGAAATGTGAATCTGCCGCAACCGCCATCTTTGGCTGAGGTGATCTTTGAAGCGAGCGCAATAAGCGCTGAAACTAACCGCTTATTGGGCGCATTGAACAAAACACAGCCCGCCAGCCAAGAAACGATGGGGTTTCACTCAATGACTTCGTCAAGTTATACCCTCCAAAGTTCAAATGTTCCGTCGAGCCACTCGGCGCCGATGATTAGCTCCGAAGTATCCATCACAAGCTGCGTTCCGCCAATGTGTCTGAGGCTGACAAAGTTACCTTTGCCGCCTACCATCTGGAAGGCCCTGCCAGTCTCTGGTGGGAAAACTATGAGGCTATGCGTCCGGCTGGACAAGTTACAACTTGGGATGAATTCAGTGCCGCCTTCGCGAGCACCATATTCGAAGGACTTATGGACCGCAAGCGTGAGAATTCTGCAGTTTCACCCAAGGCGGCTGAGCGTGGATGCCTACAGCCGTGAATTCGGGAGGTTAGCACGTTATGCTCCCGAAGAAGTGTCTACCGATGCTAAGAAGCAGGCGAGGTTCCGTAAGGGACTTAGCCCTGAGTTGCGCCGAGATCTCCGTCTGCATGAATGCACCTCTTTCTCGAAGCTAGTCAATAAGGCTATCAGCGCCGAGACTGGGCAGACTGACTTCGAGGCTTCACGCAAGCACATCCGTGATTCTGGATCATCATCCGGCTCTGGTTCCCGAAGCGCGGGTTTGGGTTCCTAATCGGCTCTACCACCCGGTACACCCGAGGCCATCCTTGAGCGCCTCGCCCCAACCAACCGTATTTTCCACCCAAGACATATGGAGGTCCAATCGCTAATGTGGCCCCACGGCCAAATGTGATCACTTGCTTCAAATGTGGAGAGGCGGGCCACTATATTCGAGAGTGTCCCAGAACAACCCCAATCAAAATTTGGAAAGTCATTGGCGCGGCAAGCCGGCGGAAAGGTTCCCTATGCCAAGCCGCTTGCCACCGCTCGTGGCCATGTCAACTATGTCTCTGCTGAAGAAACCTATGAGGATCCCAACGTGTCGTCCTCGATGCGCTTCTTGTTAATTGCCATCCGGCAACTGTTCTTTTTGATACTGGAGCATCTCATTCATTTATTTCTGAGAGCTATGCTCGATTGCACAACACCACATTCTGTGACATGCCTACCTCCATGGAAATTCAAACTCCTGGTTCTAGATGGCAAACCTCTAGAATAAGTCATGGGAATGAAATTCTTGTCGACAGATTAGTTTTCCTTGCATCCCTAATAGCTCTCAAGTCCTCGGACATAAACATCATCTTGGGTATGGACTGGATGTCAGCCCATTATGCCAAGATTGATTGCTCGACTAGAACCGTTCAACTTACCCATCCTTGGGCAAAGCGGTGGATGTTTTAACCCGAGTGTCTAAGCGCCAGCTTTACTCATAAATGCCAACCCTCTTCCGGATCTCGAAGATATTCCGGTAGTCCGTGATTTCCGGATGTCTTTCGGAAGAACTGCCGGTGTTCCACACGACGGGGATGTCGAGTTAAGTGATAGATCTTATTCCGGAACCGTCCCAATCTCTAGAAGACCTTATAAGATGGCACCCCTAGAACTAGCTGAACTTAAGAAACAACTCGATGAGTCCTTGCAAAAGGGTTTCATCCGTCCTAGTTCATCTCCATGGGCTTGCCCGTCCTCTTCGTCAAGAAGAAGGATGGTGCGGATCGGATGGTTGTAGATTACCGACACATCAATTTGGTCACTATCAAGAACAAGTATCCGCTCCCGGGATCAACGACTTGTATGATCAGCTCGCTGGATCCTCGATCTTCTCAAGATGGATTTGAGGTTGGGCTACCATCAAATCAAAATCAGGAACGGGACATACCCAAAACGGCCTTTGTCACTCGTTATGGCCAATCTGAGTACACCGTCATGTCCTTCGGTTTAACCAATGCTCCAGCCACTTTCTCTCGGTTAATGAACTCAATCTTCATGGAGTACTTGGATAAATTAAATCGTGGTATACCTCGATGATATACTCATCTACTCAAGAATGAGGAAGAACATGCCGAACATCTAAGGCTAGTATTGATGAAACTTGAGAGCACCGCCTTTATGCCAAATTCTCTAAATGTGAATTCTGGTTGCCGAAGTGACCTATCTAGGACATGTAATCTCGGTAAGGGAATTGCTGTCAATCCCGGCGAGTTCAAGCCGTCCTTGATTGGACTCCACCTGAATCGGTAAAGCAAGTTCGAGTTTCCTCGGGTTAGCGAGCTATTGCCGCCGCTTACGAGAATTTCTCTAAAGTTGCTAAACCTCTAACGAACTCCTCAAGAAAGATAAGAAGTTCGAGTGGGCGCCACAGTCTTGAGATCAGCTTTCAGGCGAAAAGGCGCTGACATCTGCTCCGTGCACTTATTCCACCAGATTTTTCTAAGGACTTTATTATCTATTACGGCGCCTCGCGACAAGGACTAGGTTGCATACTCATGCAAGATCGTCATGTGATTGCCTACGCATCTCGACGATTCGTCCACATGAGGATAACTATCCCACACGATCTAGAGCTTGCAGCGTGGTTCATGCACTCAAAACCTGGCGACATTACCTTACGGGTAATCGTTGCGAAATCTACACCGATCACCAAAGTCTGAAATATATCTTTACCCAACGGTTTGAATCTCGAGCAAAGGCGTTGGGTCGAGATTGATACAGATTTCGACTTAGGAATATCCTACACCCGAGCAAAGCCAATGTCATGGTGGCGCACTAAGTCGCAAATCTTCTTTAACAATTTGATGTTACAACAAGGTCAACCAATTCTCCACGAGGAATTTCGTAAGCTTAACCTTCACATTGTTCCTCGAGTTCCTCTCCACCACGGTGGCGAAACCTACCTTACGGATCAGATCATCAAAGCACGGAAGGTAGATCCGGAATCTCCGTATCAAGAGAAACATCAAGAAAGGAGTCGCAGATTGTTTCTCCATTGATGAACAAGGTGTCGTGTTCTTTGGAGACCGTCTAGTGGTTCCCAAGGTGCGCAACCTTGAGGCGATTGATCCTTAAGGAAGCTCATGACTCTCCTCTCACCATTCATCCCGGTAGTACTAAAATGTATCAAGATCTCGCGGAGGTTTTGGTGGACTAGGATGAAGAGAAAATCGCTCAATACATTGCTAATGCGGCGTTTGTCGTCGAGTTAAGCGAGCATCAACGACCTCTTGGTACCCTTCAACCTTTGGACATTCCTGAATGGAAATGGGATAAAATCGGTATGGATTTCATTACGGGTTTCCCGGGACCAAGAGAGGAATAACGCTATCTTCGTCATTGTTGATCGTCTTTCCAAAGTAGCCCACTTCCTACCTGTTCGTGAGAGTATAACCGCTAGCCAGCTAGCTGATTTGTACATCTCCCGAATAGTGTCTCTTCATGGTGTTCCATTGGAAATTAACTCAGACCGTGGTAGTCTCTTCACCTCTCGATTTTGGGAAAGTTTCCAAAACGCTATGGGGACTCGCCTCTCCTTTAGCACCGCTTTCCATCCCCAATCAAGTGGTCAAGTAGAACGAGTCAATCAAATCTTAGAGGATATGCTTCGAGCTTCTGTCATCTCTTTCGGCATGAATTGGGAGAAATGCCTTCCATTCGCCGAGTTAAGCTTATAACAACAGTTATCAAGCGATGCAGGCAAAGCCCTTTCGAAGTTCTTTATGGACGAAAATGTCGAACGCCTCTTAACTGGTCAGAAACCGGGGAGAGACAACTCTTTGGCCCGGATATGATCCAGGAAGCAGAAGAGCAAGTTCGCGTTGTTCGTGAGAATTTGAAAACAGCCCAATCTCGTCAGAAGAGCCAATATGACCGCAAGCATAAGCCTATGGCTTATGAAATTGGCGAGAAGGCTTACCTTCGGGTTTCTCCTTTAAAGGGAACCCATCGATTCGGTATCAAGGGCAAGTTGGCTCCTCGTTACATTGGACCCTTTCGCATTCTTGCCAAACGAGGAGAAGTTGCCTACCAATTGGAACTACCTCCGCATCTTTCCAAGGTCCATGATGTCTTCCACGTTTCCCAACTCAGGCGTTGCTTCTCGGATCCTATCCGTGGAGTGGACCACGAAACGCTTGATCTCCAAGATAACCTCACCTATCGAGAGTACCCCATTCGTATCCTCGATCAAACCGAGCGTACCACTCGACGTCGGAATATCAAGTTTCTAAAGGTTCAATGGTCAAACCATTCCGAGCAAGAAGCAACTTGGGAAAGGGAGGATCGTCTTCGACTTGAGTACCCCACCTTTTTCGCAACAGATTCTAAATCTGGGACGAGATTCTTTTGAGTGGGGTGAGTTGTCACATCCCGATAGACCATGCATTAGGGTGTGCATCATGTTTAAATTTCATCTGAATTTGAAATGGGAAAGCGAAACCCCAGAACACCCCCTTAAAACAACTAGGGTTTACTAAAATTTAATTCAATGAATCAAAATGCCCTTCAAAATGCTCATCCTCTATGTTTGGGTTTAAGATCCATGTCAAAGAAGGTGGGACATTTTCTAGGTCACCTAAGGGTTCTAAATTTAATTCACAAATTTCTGAAATGGGCATTTTAAATTATGAAAATATTTTAAGTGTTAAAAAATGTTAAACTAAAATGTTTCATGTTGGGAATATTCAACTAGTGACCAGGAGCATTTTGGTAATTTTGAAAGTGTTTTGGTATTTTAAAACCCTAAACAGAGTTGCATAAATAGAAAAGATTAAAAATGAAAACCTTACATGCCAGCTCGGCCCACTGCCCACCTGCAGCCCAGCAAGAGCCATGGCCAATGCTGCTTGGCTCGGCTTGACAGCGCAGGCTAATGCCGGGCCGGCGGCGCAGCAGCACGCACGCAGCTGGCCGCCGCCTGCCTCACCCCTCGCCGCCTCGCCGCTGGGACGACCCACGCGTCGTCTCCCCGACCTCCCAGACACCCCATTCTTCCCCCCCTGCCTCTCTCTCTCGCTCGCTCTCGACCTGGCCGACGCCATCACCGACACGCCACCGTCGCCGCCGTGCTCCCCGCCGTCCACGCACCTCACCGCCATGTCTGGCCGCTCCGCCGCACCCAGTTACCCCTAGCCAGCTAGTCCCCCTCGCTCCAAGACCCCCCGAGGCCACTACTCCGACCTCGCCCGAGTCCAAGGCCGCCGGAGATCCCCATCGTCGCCGCCGCCGCATCAGTCCGCCCCCGACCCCGACGAAGCTTCCCGCAGGTTCACCGTGAACCTAGCTACCTCTCTATCCTCTCCGTTCTCTCCTTCTTGCACCACAGCGAGCACCCGACGATCGCCTGAACTCACCGCCGCGGCGCTCGTCGCCGACGAGCCTCCGGTCACCCTTTGGCCGCACCACTATGTCCATCACACTCACCACTCTCCAACGAGGCTAACCGTGCACTCCCCGTGCCTCGCCGAGGCCGCTAACCCCTAACCCGTCGGTGGCCGAGCCCTGGTCGCCGCCCGACTCGTCGCCGGCGCCCACTCCGGCCACCCCTAACCCAACCGACCCCACCAGACACCGCGGCTCACCTCTAGCTACCCGTAGATGCTCTCCGCGTTCCATTTGGAGCCCGGAACGTGCAAATGCACTTGCTCCGCCGCGTCTGGCCTCGCCGGCGGCTAGACGCCGGTGAGTTGACCTCACCCGTGGGCCCTGTTGACCCTCGGGTCGATGGCAGTGGACCCTCCACTAATCTAATTAGGATTAGTTTTAATTAAAACTAATTAGTTAAACTAATCGACATGCGGGTCCCACTGGTCAGTTTGACCTGGACGACCCCGTTGACCCCTGACGTCATCTTGACATCATCGCGACGAGCATTAATTTAAATTCTGGAATTATTTTTATATAATAAAATCCAGAATATAATTCAAATTTCAAATGCTTATAACTTTTATTCTATAACTCCAAATGCAAAGATTTATATATGAAAATTATCAGAAAAATACACTCTATCCATTGGTACAGGTTTCATGCATGTTAAAACAAGTTAACTATGCTGAATAACCAGATTAAGATTTTGCACCATTAGGACTAACTCACATGATCTATCATTTGAACCTTTGGTTCAAATGAGATCATCCTATCCTTTCAACTTGCATTAGGCCAACACACATTCATCTTGCCATGTCATAGCATGCATCATATTGTTGCATATTGGTTGTATGTTTATTTTGGTGTGTTTTCATGATAGGTTCTCCCGAAGATAACCTCGATAACCCATCGAAGGGCAGTTCTCTACCCCAGTTCCATCGGGCAAGCAATTCATTGAACATTCGATACAAACCCATGTTCTCGCTTCGCTCTCATTTTATGCATTAAGACAACGCGATTCAACTGTTGTGTGCTGCGGTAGTTGAACCCACTTCCTTTGCATGACTGTCATTGCCACAAGAACTAGATGAAACCCACTAGTATGTGTAGGAGTTGATTGAGCCATGTTTGTGATTCCTACCATGCTATGCTTGCTATGCTTAGAGTTGTGTCGTCCGCTCATCGGGATGATGAACTGGAGTGAAAGGTTGTGTTGGTTCGAGAGTGTAAGTGTTGAATACGATTTGGTAAAGGTATCGATGAGAGGCCATGTAGGAGTACATGGTGGGTTGTTTCATTGAAGCGAACTTAAGAACTGAGATCTGTGTTTGTGATCCATGAACTAGCTACTACCACACATTGGGCCCGAAACCAATGGACCCTCTCGGCTTCTTAACCACCCCTGTTCATAGTCCGGAGTTGCAAGTAGTTTACGGTGTTTGTAGCATGTTGGGGCCGCACGCAGCGCTGACCTTAGGGGTGGGTTGTGTTGCGGTAGGCACCGTGGCCTGTGTGCCAGTGCCCGTTTGGTATCTCGGGAACCCTGCACACATCGTTCGGGCTGTATGGGAAACCTCGGCCGGACTCCCTGCGGATGGAACCCGAATAGGCGATAACCTGGACTAGGGACTTGTGTGTTTAGGTAGGCTGTGGCCGACACCCACGTTGGGCTTCCGCTTGAAGGTTGCCGAGTACATGTCGTGTAAACGATTTATAAGTGGTGAGCGTGTGTGAAGAAGTATACCCCTGCAGGGTTAAATATGATCTATTCGAATAGCCGTGTCCACGGAGAAGGACTTCTGGGTTACCTATATCAGTTCATAGACAAGTAAATGGATACTACTAAAAGCCTCAAGATAAGTGTGAGTATCGTGGATGGCCCTCTCGGGGATGACGAGAGAGGATCCACGGTGGAGTATTGTGATGGTGATTAGTGGACTCGTGTACGACAAAATGCTTTACAAAGTGTGTCTCGTAGGATAGCTTAGCCAAGAGTCAAAGCTGGCTTGCTGCATTTAACTCCACCTCCTTCTTGAGAATGTGCATGTATGATAGGATTCTGTGGTAAGACTTGCTGAGTACTTTTGTACTCATGTTTGTAATCAATATTTTTGGAGGACTATACTACCCCTCCGACGGATTCTATGTAGATGTTGACTTCGACGAGTAAGCTAGCCACCCAGGTGGCGATCTAAGACTTGTGAAGGGCCATGTAGATAGAAAGGCTCCAACAAGCTTTCTTTCTTTCTAGAGTCTGTACTCAGACTACTTTGCTTCCGCATGTGCTTGTATGATTGTATGACTTGAGTGTTGGGTCATGTGACCCCTATCTGTATGACTATGTTATGTATGGCTCCTCGGAGCCTCTTAAATAAAGTACTTGAGTTGTAGAGTTTTGTTGTGATGCCTTGTTGTATTTACTCATATCGGGCATATTATGTGTATGATTGAAATGCTTGGTATGAGTGGGATCCGACAATCTAGTTGTTTATCCTTGGCAGCCTCTCATATGGGGAAATGTAAGTCTTGTGCTTCTGAGCGATAGTAGTCCGCTACAGCCCGGTTCACCGGAGTCCTGCTAGCCCAGCACTACTGCTTGGACACTTGACTGGCCGGCATGTGATTCATTTCGTTCCTATGTCCATCCTTCGGGAAATGTCACGCGGTGATACTTGGAGTCCTGCCTAGCCTGCTACAGCCCGGGATACCGGAGTCCTGTTAGCCCAGTGCTACAGCCCAAGTTCATACGTTGATGACCGACATGCTCGAGGTGTTTCATGTATGCCTGTTCCCATAGGTTAGTGCCGCTTTGGGTTCACGACTAGCCATGTCGGCCCGGGTTCTTGGTCATGTGGATGCTAGCGACACTATCATATCGTGAGCCAAAAGACGCAAACGGTCCGGGCCATGGTAAGGCGACACCCGTGGGAATACCGTGCGTGAGGCCGCAAAGTGATATGAGGTGTTACCAGCTAGGTCGATGTGACTTGGAATCGGGGTCCTGACAGCGGGAGCAGACATGGAGAAGCGCGCAGAAGAGCTCCGGGGCGCCAATCAAGAAGCTCTCCGGAATGTAGCAGAAGAGCGGGAGCAACTCTCCGAAGAGCGCACAGCCTTCATCCTTGAGAAGGCTGAGGTCGAGGAGCAGCAAAGGCTTGCCGGCGAGAAGCTATCTGCGCAAGAAGGCGAGCTGGCGCACCGGAAGATCAACCTTGACAGCTATGAGGAAGAGCTTGCCGTGCGCGAGCAATCACTTGGCGGAGCTCTCAAGGAAGCAAAGGACGCTACCGCAGCTGCCGAGGCCGCCAAGAAGGAGTTGGAGACAAAAGTGACGCAGCTGGAGGCCAGTCTGCAGAAGAGCGGAGAAGAGCTTGCCGCGCTGAAGCACGAGCGCGAGAAGGACGCCTATACTCTTGGCGAGTTGTAGGGCCGTCTTGCTGAGAGGATCAAAGAGCTCGATGCCGCCAAGGACTCCAAGGCAGATCTTGAGCTGAAGCTGACCACCCTGATGGAGACGCTGGATGGCGCCAATGAGCGGGAGGTGGCCCTGCTAGAGACGATCAAGACCAACGAGGAGCTGCTGACGAATGCCACGACCGCCCAGAACACCTTCAGAGAGAACGTGATGCACTGGACGGAGGGTCTTGTGGATACTGCCGCCGCCATTGACAAGGAGCTGATGGAGCTGGGGATGGTGGATCTTAGGTACTCCTCCGACTAGCGCCTCCAACCCAGCGTCAAGCTCAGCCTGTTCCTCAAGGGCGTGGTGACGGCTCTCCAGCGACTCCGGGAAGAGATCCCGAAGCAGCTGGCCGAGGAATCGCGCCAGATCTGCGCAGGAGCCCTCCAGAAGGTGTTGATGAAGGTGGCCTTCCGGAATCCAGGCCTCAACCTCAACGGCGTCCTCAGATCCTTGCCGCCAGATGCCGATGTGGAGGCGCTCAAAGCCCTTGTCGCACCCATTGTGGACAAGGTGGGCAAGATCAAGCGGGTTGATGGCGACCGCGTAGATTAGGCCACCAAATTTATCTTTCCCTTGTCGCTGCTGATCATGTTTAGGAGAAAAATTTATTAGATCTGCGACAAGTTATTTTGTAATATACTCTATCTTAGGCAACGATTGCAATGTTATTTCCTTTACTTGATTCCTTCCTTTGTATGTTCGTGCCCTACGTTTTTAGTGAACTTGTCGGCGCGGGCACCTTTGCCGCGAGCGCTGAGTGCGGAACATCAGCAGCCTGCTGGCGATGCCGCCTCCGACAAGCAACCTTGCCGCAACTAGTTGCAGCTCACTTCAGTTGTTGAGCGGACTCGAAACAAAGTAAGGGCACAAACTAGCTATGAGTTGGTTCCTCCGCGCACAGGTTTTCCATACAAAGTACTATCGTTCGAGGAAGATAACTTAAAAATTTAAAAACTGATTGCTCAAACTTTGGCAACTTAGCTTTTCTGTTGTTTGCTTCCCGGCAAAGCGATACTTCCTCGAGCGACGCTTGGTGGCCCACACCATTATCTTCTCCTTCCCCCCCGGTTAACTTGTGCGCGAGGGAACCTTCCTTTCTTTGAGAAGAAAGAAGAGAAAATAAAGTTATAGAGCCTTGTGGCTCATTATTGCTTACCGGGTGTGGATGCTGCACAAAATGTCAGATAACACATGCAAATTGATTATGAAAGCATGAAATTGACAAGTTGCGCGCAACACATGAGCTTTACTGATGCACGGGGTCTGCGCCCGGCTTTGTACAAAGGATTACATGCAACATCGGCAAGACTTGTACAAAAGGTGGTTGCCGGAACAGGTTCTGACAACCGCGCCCTATGGGTAAAACTTACGAAGATGTTCAATGTTCCAGGAGTTGCTCACCGGAATGCCATCTTCGGTCTCAAGGCGGACAGCGCCAGGCCTAGTGACTCGTTTCACCCGATAAGGGCCTTCCCACTTCGGCATCAACTTGTTGGAATTCTTGGCGGACTGAACGCGCCGAAGAACAAGGTCGCCTTCCTCGAAGCTTCTGGCACTAACTTTGCGGCTGTGGTAGCGACGCAAAGCTGGCTGGTAACGAGCAGCTCGTACAGTGGCCTGAAGACGGTCCTCCTCAAGGAGCAGCGCGTCATCTTGTCGCAGCTGCTCTTGCTCAAGCTCATCATAGCGAGTACTCGAGGTGACCCGTATACGAGTTCCGTGGGGAGAACTGCCTCTGCTCCGTAGACTAGAGCGAAAGGTGTCTGGCCAGTGGCTCGATTTGGCGTCGTCCTGATCGACCAAAGAACCACCGGCAACTCCTCAATCCAGTTTCTTCCGCACTTGTGCAGCCTGTCGAAAGTTCTGGTCTTGAGCCCTCGCAGCACTTCAGCATTTGCCCTCTCCGCTTGACCGTTGCTTCTCGGGTGAGCAACAGAAGCGAAGCAGACCTTGGCGCCAAGATCTTGGACGTACTACATGAAGGTGCGGCTCGTGAATTGTGTGCCGTTGTCGGTGATGATCCGGTTGGGAATCCCAAAACGGCAAACAATTAACCTGAAGAACTTGACTCGCCGACCGTCTTTGTCACCTTGCTCCTTTCGCTTCCACTTCCGGCTACTTTGTGAACTTGTCGATTGCGACGTACAAGTACTCAAAGCCCCCGACAGCTCGGGGAAAGGGGCCGAGGATGTCGAGCCCCCAGACCGAAAATGGCCAGGATAAAGGGATCGTCTGGAGAGCTTGAGCTGGCTGGTGTATCTGCTTGGAATGGAACTGGCACGCTTCACACTTGGTTACTTGTGCAGTTGCATCCTGGAGGGCTGTCAGCCAGAAGAAACCTTGCCGGAAGACTTTGCCGGCAAGTGCTCTTGCGCCAATGTGGTGACCACATATGCCTCCATGTATCTCTGCCAGTAGCTTCTGTCCATCTTCCCGGTGAATACACTTCAATTTCACACCGTTTAGTCTTCTTCTGTACAGTGTGCTGTCGACAAACTGGTACATACTTGACTGCCGGGCTACTCTCTCCGCTTCTTCTTGCTCTTCGGGAAGTTCTCCTGTCTGAAGGAAATGGACGATCTGCTGCGCCCATGCCGGAGCTTGCGGCTCGACAACAAGGACTAAAGGCACATCTGCTGCTGCGGAACATCGCTTCTCGGCGAGAACTGCGGTTCAGCCGAGTTGATATTCCCGGCAAGTTTGCCGGAGCAAAACTTGTCGGGAGCGTCTGCTTCAACAAAACAAACCCTAGGGCTTGTCGGAGCAGACTGCTCCTCAGCACTCTCGGTGTTGATCCTGGGGACTTTCGCGGCGGCGGCTTCGGAAGCTCTGCCGAAAAATAGTCGCCAGAGATCAACTTCCTCTTCTTGTTTTGTCCAGTTGATGGTGTTACGGTTGGTTGAGTCAGCTTGAGCACGAAGATTCCTGGTTCCACAGGTAACTTGAGTGCGGCGCACTTTGACAGGCCATCAGCAATATCATTCTGAGCTCTTGGAACATGTTCCATCTGTAGGCCGTCAAAGTGTTCTTCTATCTTTCTCACTTCATCAACGTAGGCTTCCATCAACGGACTCTGATAATCTTTGTTCACTTGGCGGACGACAAGCTGCGAGTCACCCCTGACAACGAGCTTCTTGATCCCAAGGTCTACCGCAATCCTGAGACCGGCAAGCAAACCTTTATACTCTGCTGTATTGTTTGTTGCTTGCTCCTTGGGAAAGTGCATTTGAACTATGTACTTGAGGTGTTCTCCGGTGGGTGCGATAAGCAGCACGCCGCACCGGCGCGCTTTGCAGCGAGAAGGCACCATCAAAGTACATCAGCCATTCCTTGCTGCCTCCTTGACGGGAAGCTCGTCTCGAAATTTCTTCGTCTTGCGTTGGCGTCCATTATGCTATGAACTCTGCGAGTGCCCTTCTTTGGATAGTTGAAGTGCTTTCAAACTTGAGGCCAAAGCTTGACAGTTCCAGTGCCCACTCGACAATCCTGCTGTTGCTTCCGGATTTTGCAATATCCTCTTCAGCGAAAGCGGTGACAAGCTGTGATCTCATGTGCTTGGAAGTAATGGCGCAGCTTTCGAGAGCCATGAGGAGGCCGAAAAGCAATTTTGCACACCGTAGTACCTTGACCTAGCCCCTGCGAAGGGAACCGACAAAGTAGACTGGCGCTGCACCATCCTTTTACGCATCTTCTCGCAATCCTGCGAGATCCGCCCTTGTCGGGACCAGAGCTCGTCGGTGAAGCCCCCTACTTGCCGCTGGATGCATCTGCCTTAGTTGCCGGCTCATCATCTGCCTCCCTTTCCGCTACTAACGCAGCACTAACCACTTGATTGGTTGCGGCTATATACAGCAGCAACTTCTCTTGTGGCCTAGGTGCGACAAGTATTGGAGTGGAGGACAGGTACCTCTTGAAGTCCTGCAGCGCAGCCTCCGCTTCGGGAGTCCATTTCATTGGACCTGCCTTTTTCAAGATCTTGAAAAATGGCAGGCGCGCTCAACAGAACCTAGAGATAAACCTCTTGAGAGGAGCCACGCAACCGCAAGTCTTCGTACATCCTTGACGCTTTGGTGCTTCAATCTGCTCAATGGCCTTGATCTTGTCGGGATTGGCTTCAATTCTCCGCAAAGACACGAAGAACCCGAGAAGCTTGCCGGAAGGGACTCCGAACACGCACTTCTCGGGGTTGAGCTTGAGGTTGATCTTGCGCAGATTTGCAAAGGTCTCATCTAAATCTTGAACCAGAGTTGCTTTGTCCTTGCTCTTGACCACTATGTCATCCATGTAGGCTTCTACATTTCTGTGTATTTGCGGCTCAAAAGCGTCATGGACTACTCTTGCAAACGTTGAACCAGCATTCTTCAGCCCAAAAGGCATCCGTACAAAACAGTAAGTGCCACATGGGGTGATGAATGCGGTTTTCTCTTCATCCTCTTCTGCCATGAAGATCTGATGATATCCCGAATATGCATCAAGAAATGAAAGCAAATCACATCCAGCCGTGGAGTCAACAATCTGGTCGATGCGCGGCAAGGGAAATGGGTCTTTGGGACAAGCTTTATTAACATCTGTGAAGTCGATACAAAGTCTCCATTTCCCATTTTCCTTGCGTACAACTACAGGATTGGCCAACCATGTAGGATGGAGCACTCCTCTGACAAGGCCTGCTGCTTCCAGTTTCTTGATCTCTTCTGCAATGAATTCTTGGCGCTCCACCGCTCGCTTCGACTTTACGCTTGATGGGCGCGCGATGAGGACAGACAGCTAAGTGGTGCTCAATTACCTTCACAGGAACACGGGGATGTCGACGGTTGCCATGCAAACACGCCGACGTTCGCCCAGGAAAGCAACGGCGCCTTCCTATTTAGGGTCGAGGTGGCACTGATGGTGAAGGTACCACCGGTGCCGTCCTCCTTGGCGGGCACCTTCTTGGTCTTCGGTGGAGCTGCCATCATCCTCTTGCACTTGCCGGTGGAGCTCGATGGTGCGTCCTCGACGGTAGCGCAGCACTCCGAAGAGGTGCGCTTGCCGGAGTGGGCATCCGAGCTCTTGCCGGACTTGGTCTTCTTCCCCCCGGGAGCTTCAGCGGCACGTGATTTGCTATCTGTTGCAGCTGCTGCCTCCCGGTAGATCTTGTCGGCGCAGATAAGAGCATCCTTCTTGTCGCCATGGACAGAAATGACACTAATCAGGCCGGGCATCTTGAGCAAGTTGTATGCATAATGAGAGGCTGCCATGAACTTGGCGAGTGCTGGACGGCCAAGTATCCCATTATAAGGCAATGGAAAATCAGCGACGTCAAACGTGACCCTCTCAGTCCTAAAGTTTAGTTCACTGCCAAATGTTACCGGCAACGTGATCTTCCCCTTTGGCTTGCTCCTTCCTGGGTTGATTCCTTGGAATGTGCCAGTTTCTTTGAGCTCACTGTCAGGGATCTGAAGCTTCTGGAGCACCGCGGATGAGATCAGGTTTAAGCCGGCCCCGCCGTCAACTAGCATCTTGGTGACCTTGAGGTTGCGGATAGTTGGCCAGACCAACATCGGCAAGCACCCGACTGCGGTTATGCGATCAGGGTGGTCCTCAATATCAAAGATGATAGGCGTGCTGGACCATTAACCTCCCGCATCCATTGCTAGAGTTGGCGGTGTGAGGTATGCAGAGAAGCGCCGCCATCAACGTAGAGGACCTCTGTAGCTTTCTGAAACTCCTGCTCATCAGCCTCATCGTCTTCCATATCTTCATCATCGTCGTCGTCTTCATCCTTGTCGCGGCCGCGGGGAGGTCTGTCTCTTTGCCGCTGCTTGGCCTTGCCGCGGCGTCCCCCCCGGCCGGGTCGCTTTTTGCTAGCTCCCCCAACACCTTCCTGGGCCTTCTCCTTGTCGCGCCACTCGTACTCAGCTTTCTGCTGTTCAACAAGCTTCTCGACCTTCTTGCAGCTCTGGAGGTCGTGGCCCTTGGTGCGGTGAATCTTGCAGTACTGCTTGTTGGAGCTGTCCTGCTTATCGGCGGCTGCCACAGGCTTGCAGTCGGCGCTAGCGGCAACCTCCTGGCTGGAGCCACCAACTTTGGCTTTCTTGGCGGCACCACCGTCGCCGGACTGCTCGACAACTAGTACCTCTTTGCTCTTCTTCCTTCGGTTGTTCCGCCGCCGACTCTTCTTTGCCGGGGCGGTCTCCGCACTATCAGATCCGGCTTCTGCGTTCTCTCCTGGGAGTCTCCTCCCTTCCTCAGCACGTGCACACTTGTCGGCCAGGGCATACAGCTCACTGACGTCCTTGACTTTGCACATCGCCATCTCTTCCCTCATCCTGCGGTTCCGCACGTTTTGATGAAACGCGCTGATCACCGCGGCAAGGTGGACATCTGGGATGTTGTAGTGCACACGGCTGAATCTCTGGATGAACTTTCGCAGGGACTCTCCTTCCTTCTGGGCGAGCAGATGAAGGTTGCTCTCTTGGCCATGAGGCTTGTGGCCGCCCGTGAAGGCGCCGACAAACTGATGGCATAGATCTGCCCAAGAAGATATGGGGCTGTCCGGCAAGTGCATGAGCCAAGATCTGACATTGGGCTTGAGTACCAGCGGGAAGTAGTTGGCGAGGATCTTGTCGTCTCGTCCCCCTGCAGCCTGCACTGCGATGGTGTAGATGC
The DNA here is from genome assembly GCA_021605205.1 of Aegilops longissima. NCBI lineage: Eukaryota > Viridiplantae > Streptophyta > Magnoliopsida > Poales > Poaceae > Aegilops > Aegilops longissima. The sequence continues at coordinate 274,811,700 of CM038678.1, forward strand.
TAAGGAACTCCGACAGATGCGTCCTGCCATCATACTTCTCTGGCACGTCTGGCTTGAAATTTTTCTTGTCGGGCCACTGGACCTGCCGCAGCTCACGACTAAACGCAGGGCAACCTACCGCGTACGGCAAGTCACCTGGTTCCCCTGGCGCCTGCACGTCGACAGAGGGCCCAGCGCGCTGGTCGGATTGACGCCGCGCTTCTCTTCGGTGCTCGATGCGAGTTCGAGCGTCTTCTTGTTGCCGTTCTTGAAGAACTTGGCGCTGATCACGGCGAGCTCGTGGATCCGGCGACGCGTGGAGTCGCTGTCGAGGTGGATCCGCCGAGTTGGTGATCTTGGCCTTCGGATGGAGAGTGCATGGTGGTTGCACCCTCATAGGTTTCGCCGCCACCGCTCATGCCTTGTCGTCTCGCCGCGGCAAGGATGCAGTTGGTTGCCATGAGTACGCCGTTAGCAAAGCCGATGAGACTCGATGGTGGCCCTCCATTCGCCGACCTTGTCGGCCGCTGGAGGGTAGTCTAGAAGCGCTTGAGCTCGCCAAGGCTTCCGCTGGAGTGATGGGTGGCAATGGCGTGCGGTGCGAGGAGCGGATATGCTCGGACTTCTAACTAACTTAGAAGGAGCAGCATCCCGCCCAGCGATCAGACTCGCTTCGCGCCAAAGATGTCAAGCGTGCACGCTGGTCTTGAGGGCTTCGCGATCCTCCAGCTCGGCCTTGATCCAACGAGCGATGGTACTATGAATACCATGACGCTGTCGGTCCCGCTGCCTCTCTGAGATGGGCGCGATGCGTGCGGACGCCAAGTCTGCGCTGCCTTGTCCTTGGACTTGGCAGCGTCATGAGCGCCCTCGTCGATGCCCGTTCTTCCGCCAGCATCTTCCCCGCCATCCGTTTGCTCCGGTGGTGGCGGGATCGACGTGGACGGCTCCGCTGCCGCCGAAGCCTTCTTCTTCGGTGGCATGTCGATGAAGATGTTGCTCGTGTGAACACCGGATCAGGTTCACACAGCCTCGATGCCCCCCCACCTGGCGCGCCAAAGATGTCGGGGAAGCTGATCGTGACCCACGAACACCTATGGGACCGGCGGACCGAGTCCCTTTTGGTTCGGTGGGGGGCGGAGATTGCACGAAAAGCAGATCGAGGCGATGCACACGATCGGTTTACCCAGCTTCGGAGCTCTCCGGAGAGATAATACTCCTATTGCTGCTTGTCTGATTGTATTGTGTTCTTGCTAGGGAGCAATGAGAGCTACAAAACCTAGCTTGAGTATCTCTAGTCTCGAATGAGTCGAACCAGCCGAACCCCCCCTACGTTGCGCATGGGCCTCCTTTTATAGGCTCAAGGGGTCACCACAGGTGGCAACGTAAACAAGGGCAAAATGGGAAAATGAGTTGCGGTTGGTACAACTACTTTGTACAGTGTACTCTACCTAACTCTGACGGCAAGGGACAAAAGCATTAAATGCCCGTCCATGTCGCCTAAACAGTGCAGAAAGGGACCGTCAGGGGCGACACCGCTTGCCACGATGGCACCCCTGTCAGTGCCGCTTACCGCTGCTCTCCGCTGGCTGCACAGCCTCTTGACACGCATGCCTCGAATGGCCCCATGGCGACACGTTGATGGATGAGCTGGAGCGGAGATGAAGAGAGGTTGCCTGCCGCGGAAAGCATCTTGCCGCGGCTGAGTCCTTGTCGTGCCCGGAAGCTTGTCGCTCACCGAGCCTTCCCAGCAAGCTCCTCTTGCCGGGGTCTTGTCTTCTGCGTGCCTTGAGTGGCCTTCCCGGCATGCTCCTCTTGCTGGGGCCTTCTCTTCTTGGCTTAAATACTTTGTTCTTGAATGGCTCCAAAGGAACCACGGAGGACCTTGGCGGTCACTAGGCAAGCCTTACCGCGGGGCGCTGCGACTGCCCGTGAACGAGTTCGGGATACTAGGGTACCCCTACTCAAGTACACCGACAAGCCCTTTCAAGTATTTGGTGATTATAGGAGATTAGAAGATCATGTGAGACACCATAGACATTGGATTTGTAGGATTAATGAATTATGTAGCTAATGGGCTTTTGGAGTTGACTTGTGCGAGATGATACTTTCGGAGGTATAAGGTGATCTGTTTGGAGGACTTGATAGAACAATTGGCATCTCAGGAACTGTGCTCAAGGATGGGATAAGGAACATTCACTCGCACACTAGAATCCTTGAAACCCTTACGCCCTACCAAACCACAACATGGCCGGATCTTGACCTTGGGCTTTGGCTCTAGATCGATAAGACCTCGGCCAATACTCAACCGTGACCATCACCAATGCCTCAGCCCACTTTACGCACCCCATAGACTTCATGGAGTGCTTGGACAAGTTAGTTGTCATCTTTCTTGATGACATACTCGTCACCGAAGACGGAAGAAGAATCGTTGAGCTGGTCAAGGAACATCTCAAGACCGCTCATGTCTAACAGAAGAACTACACCAACCACCTTCTTCAAGAACTATACTTCCGCGTTAAAGACCATGTGTATCTGCAAGCCACTCCTCTCTAAGGAACCAAGCATTACCATGACAAGGGAACCCACACCAAGATTCATCGGCCCTCTTCAAGATCACTCCAAGAAATAACAACCCCCCCCCCCCCTCTGAGATCACTACGAGACAAAGAGAAGGCAGTTACCAGCTGGAGTTGCCACCTGAGTTACCCGATGTGCACAACCAGAACGCCCGGATTCGATCGCCAGTGTCCGCCAGCTTATTCGCCGTCGTTGCCATGTCATGTGCTTGCGTGTTGCACTTTGCCATGTCATCATCTGCATTTCATATCATGTCATCATGTGCATTTCATTTTGCATGTGTGTTCGTCTCTTGCATTCGAGCTTTTTCCACATTGTCCGTTTTGCAATCCGGCGCTCCTATGCCCTCCGGCGTTCCCCTTTTTGTCTCCTGTTGTGAGCGGGTGTTAAACGGTCTCGGAATGGACCGAGGTTTGTCAAGCGGCCTTGGTAAAGCACCGTAGAACCGCTGTCACGTTTGGTCATTTGGAGGTCGTTTGATACTCCAACGGTTAACCGGTAACCGTAAAAGCCTCTTTCGTCTTGCAGCTCAACACCCTTCCAAAGTGGCCCAAAACCCTTCCAAACCCCCTCCATGCTCTCGGTCGTTCGATCACGATCGTGTGGGCGAAAATGCACCTCATTTGGACTCTCCTAGCTCCCTCTACCTATAAAACTAGACCTCTCCCGAAATTTTCGGGTCATTCTACCCTAACCCTAGCAAATTCCCCTCACGCGCACGGACAAAGCCAGCGCACCACCCTCGCCAACATGACGCGCCCACGTCAGCCCTGGCCGTTCCACGCCATGGCTGGCGCCGCCCGCGCCCCGCCGCCGATCCACCTCCTCTCCAGCCAGATCCGGCGACCCCGTGCCCGGATCTGGTGGTTCCCCTCCTCCGGCGAGCTTCCCCGACGATCCTGGCCCTTCTCCGGCCATTCCCCGCAACTCCGGCGAGTTTGCTCCGGCGAGCCTCGAAATCCGCGCCCGGGTCAACCCCCAGATCCGGAGGTGATTTTTCCTCTAAGTCCTGAAATATTTTGCATAATCATGCCATGTTCATTGCATCATAACTTGCTGCATACTGCTCCGTTTTGTGCGTGTTAAATGTCAAATTGTTCGTCTCGACGAGTACTTCATTTAATTACATTGCATCATGTTTATTTGAGTTTATCTTGATGCCTGAATCTTCGTTGCAAGAGTGCTATATGATGTTAATCTGCTGAAACTGTTATAACTTGATGATTTGTCATTTTTGCCATGATTGATGTGTGCATCCTATGAGGTTGATGCCTACATTAGTTTTGATCTATGTCATGCCATCTTTATAGGGGTGCTATCCATGTATTTTTGTGATTCCTGTAGTGAGTGCATCAAGCTTGTTAAGTAGGGTACTTGCTATTGCTGTTTTGCTAGGCTGATTCTGTTATATTATGATGCTATGTTAACCTGCTGCTACAAGTCAATCTATGCATAATCTGGAGATGTTCACTAAGGATGTTTTGTTATACATATCATTCTCTATCCATCCATGCCCCTGGTTGCATTTATAGCCTGCTTTAGCTTGTTGTAATCTTGCTCCAAAGTTGCTATATAATGTTGCTGTCAGCCTGTTAACATTATGTTCAGTTGTTGCCATGTGTTTTTCTAGTGATCCATGCACCCTAAGAACTTGATCTTGCCATGTCTAGCTTCTTAAACATGCCTTCCTACTGTCGGTTGCCTTTCCATGCCATGTATTGCTCTGTAGTGAGTGGTTCAAGCTCACCAACATGCCTACTTATTGTTGTTCCTGCCATGTATGAATCTGTAATATAACTTGCTGTGTTTACATGGGTGCCATCGTATCTTCTGGTCCTTCTTGGCTCATGGTCACTAAAGGATATTTGATCTATGCATTTAGTAGATTCATCCCATGCCTTTTGTTGCTATGATAAGTTCGTGTAACATGTTGTTTGATGGCTCTAAACATTGCAACCTGATGTTATTTCTGCTAAAGTCTGGAACTGTTATTATTTGCAATCTTGCCATGTATTTTTGAGCATGTTATATTTGTTTCTGGAGATAGCTCAGTGTTCATGTTTTGTCATGCTTTACCAGTACTTCATGCCCATGCCTTTTGATATCACGTTGAGTTGCTGTAGCATGTTGTTTTGATGCTCGCAATATGCCTAGTTGCTGTTTTGGACAGCTTGTCCTTTAAACTTGTATAGAGTGTATGTGTTGAACCGTTGCTCCGTTTTGAGTGTGCTCTATATGAAACTTGCTTAGTTTTGCATGTAGCTTCATATTATCATGTTGCATCCTTGTTTTGAGGTGTTTGCTTGATGTTTGAATGCATTTTGCATCAATGCCATGTTTATCTTGTTTTGCTCATATCTTCTAGGCCGTAGCTCCGAATTTAATGAACTTTATATGTAACTTGACTAGAATTTCGTGTAGATCATCGTGGTGCACCTTAACTTGCTGTTTAACAACTTAAACATAAGGTTTATTCAGATCTGGACCAATTTCGAAATTTGCATATGAGGACTTACCGGAATTGCTCTATGTCGTTTCCGGCCTCATTTAAACTTGCTTTGATGTGTTGGTCTTGTATGCATCATCTTTTGCCATGAGTAGCTTCATGTAGCCTTGTCATGCATCATACTTGGTTGATCATCATGTCTTGTTCATGTGTGGTGTGTTTACCATGTTGTGTGCTTCTTCTCGATAGTTCCCGTTTCGTTTCGATCGTGAGGATTCGTTCGTCTACGCTTGGTTCGGCTTCATCCGTTCGTCTTCTTCATGGACTCATTCTTCTTCCTTGCGGGATTTAAGGCAAGATGACCGTCACCTTGGATCTCACTACTATCATTCCTATGCTAGTTGCTTCGTTCTATCGCTATGCTGCGCTACCTACCTTTTGCTCCTCAAGCCTCCTAAATTGCCATGAACCTCTAACCTTTGACACCCTTCCTAGAAAACCATTGTTTGGCTATGTTACCGCTTTGCTCAGCCCTCTTATAGCATTGCTAGTTGCAGGTGAAGTTGAAGATTGCTCCATGGTGAACAGGATTATGTTGGGATATCACAATATCTCTTATATTATTAATGCATCTATATACTTGGTAAAGGGTGGAAGGCTCGGCCTTATGCCTGGTGTTTTGTTCCACTCTTGCCGCCCTAGTTTCCGTCATATCGGTATTATGTTCCTGGATTTTGCGTCCATAACGCGATTGGGTGATTTATGGGACCCCCTTGACAGTTCGCTTTGAATAAGACTCCTCCAGCAAGGCCCAACCTTGGTTTTACCATTTGCCTCACCTAGCCCTTTTCCCCTTGGGTTTCGGAGCCCAAGGGTCATCTTTATTTTAGCCCCCCCGGGCCAGTGCTCCTTCGAGTGTTGGTCCGAAACGGGCAGACTGCAGGGCCACCACGGGGCAACTCGAGGGCTGGTTTTACTCGTAGGCTGACCTATCCGGTGTGCCCTGAGAACGAGATATGTGCAGCTCCTATCGGGATTTGTTGGCACATTGGGCGGCTTTGCTGGTCTTGTTTTATTACTGTCGAAATGTCTTCTAGCCGGGATTCCGAGACTGATCGGGTCTTCCCGAGGAGAAGGAATATCCTTCGTTGATCACGAGAGCTTATCATGGGCTAAGTTGGGACACCCCTGCAGGGTATAAACTTTCGAGAGCCGTGCCCACGGTTATGTGGCAGATGGGAATTTGTTAATATCCGGTTGTAGTAAACTTGAAGTAAACTCTTCTAAAATACACCAACCGTGTGCGTAACCGTGAGTGTCTCTTTTCGGGGTTGATCAAGAGGAGAACACGGTTTCTTGGGTTATGTTTGATGTAAGTAGGAGCTCAGGATCACTTCTTGATCATTACTAGTTGACGACCGTTCCTTTGCTTCTCTTCTCGCTCTCATTTGCGTATGTTAGCCACCATATCATGCTTAGTCGCTGCTGCAACCTCACCACTTTACCCCTTCCTTTCCCATTAAGCTTTGCTAGTCTTGATATCCATGGTAATGGGATTACTGAGTCCTCGTGGCTCACAGATTACCACACCAACAGTTGCAGGTACAGGTTATGCGATGATCTTGACGCGAGAGCGATGTTTACTTGTTTTGGAGTTCTTCTTCTGCTTCTTCTTCGATCAGGGGATAGGTTCCAGGTCGGCAGCCTAGGGTAGCAGGGTGGATGTTGTTGAGTTTCTGTTTATGATTCATCCGTAGTCAGATGTTGTTCTGGTATGTTGTATTGTTGTATTCTTGTGACATTGTATGTATTGGATGTATCCCCATCTATTATGTAATGTTGATGTAATGATATCCACCTTGCAAAAGCGTTTCAATATGCGGTTCTATCCTTGGTGGGACCTTCGAGTCTCTTTAGAATAGTATCGCATATTGGGCGTGACAACAACGCTTTCCATGCATCACAACCCCGGAAGTGTTTCCAACTCCCTAACTTGCCCGATCTCTACGAGGGCATTAACCACCGAGCCATCGACCCCTAGCCCAATCTAACCTACCGCGAGCTACCCATTAACAACCTGGACCAAGTAGAACATTATATACGAAGCCACACCATCAAGTACTTCAAGGATCAAAGGAGCACCGCTCGGAACAGTATGAGGACGTGAAGAACACCCCACATCAAAGTTTTTGTATCCCTTTCCGTGCCTAGCTTGGGAATCTCGGGGACGAGATTCTTGTAAGGGGGGTAGGTCTGTCACACCCTGATTTTCATGCCACTACACTTGAGCTAACAATCATGATAAAATATGGTCTGACAAAAACTTTTGAGTGTTTTGGACTTTGCTTGATTTGATTTTTGTCTGCTGTTTGCAAGTGCTCTAAAAATCAGATAAATCCTCCAACTCTTATACTTCATCCCCTTGCTCCAAAACTTCTGCCCAATGATCATGCCATGTGTATAGGATATAAAAATAATTTCTTACAAAAATAATTTGGCCAAAAAGTATTTTCTAAATTTAGTTTTCCAAAAACCCGAATTGAGGTTTGCAATCGCAAGTACTTAATTAAGGGCAGTAAAAATCTTTCCAAAATATATTTGACTCCTATTAGATATAGGATACCCGAAACCATAAAAATATGATTTTAAAAGTTATTTTACTATTTTATATAATAGCTTTTTCTTAAGGCCAGAAATGGTCTTTAATAGGTTAAAATTATTTTTATGCTTTAAAAATATTTGTGAAAATTTAGAGAAACTTAGTGGACATATATTTCCCATATGTAGGAGTTTCAACACAAGGTCATGTTCAAAAATATTGGTCAAATCCCTCAAAAACCCTTTCTGGATATTTCAAGCTTTTGAAATATTTACAAAGGAAATATTCTCCAAAAATTCCAAGAAAATTCTAGAATGTCACATATGACATGTTTGATGATCTGGACAAGTATCATATCATGGAGAATAGTATAACCCCATGAAACCCCCTCAAAACCATTTCTGTCCATTTTGAAGTTTGAGCAACTTTACATTGCCAAACATGTCCAAATGTTCTCAAACCTAGTAAACATGCTCAAGTGGTCTGATAGTTCACCTAGACCAAATGGCACAAGTTGGAGAACAAGTTAACTTGATCAAAGAGCCCCAAAACCCTCTGTGACCATATTCAAATTTGAACAATTCTACATTACCAACTTTCTCTCCTTGATTCCAACTTTTGTGAGCAGGATCCCATGACCAAATAAGGCCACCACACCAAGTGGTGCATCAAGTAGAAGTGATTTGCTCAACTAAATCTACACAAGTCCATTTCTGCTAATTTCTAGGGTTTACAAAAGTTGCATTGGCAACTTTGCCCAAATAACCTCCAAATTGGTGGAAGGCCCTAATTACATGTGCCATTTGACCCTGTCAAGCCTCATGACAAGAGGAGTTCATCTTCTTGCCCAAACCTACATCAAACACCTACTGGCAGAAATTTAAAATGTATGTTTTGTCCACTTCCACTAATCTCCTTGAGCCCTCCTTTTTACCACAGCCCCTCCTAGTCCCCTTCTACCTCTGGTGTGCTTCCCTGCCCGAGAGGCAATGATGAAGGGGGGCTGGGACCCATTTTTCTTCTCTGGACAGCCACTTTCCCCTCCCTTTCTCACCTCTCTCTCACTCCTGCCCAGTCCCAGAGCATCCAAAGCCTCCACCCCTCTTGTTTATTCCTCCTACACACCCCACCGTGCAGGCCCCCTCCTTTCCCTCTCTCTCTCACCCCTGCGGCGCGTGCCCAGAGCCGCCCGGCTCGGCCAATGCCCGGCCTCGCATGCGCGAGCACCAGGGCCTCGCCCCGCTACCTCTCTCTCTTCCTGGCATCCTACGCGACTCCCACGAACGCCGTAGACAGCTCCTCTCCCTCCCTCCTGGCCTCCCGAGACGTTGCCGCGGCCACCCGTGCGCCGCGTCCACGGTGAGCTATGGGTCGGCTATTTAAGGCCACCCCCGAGCCCCCTCTCGACTCCTTTGCCTCTCTCTCCCTCCCAGAGACCCCTGGACCAACTCACTCCTCTCCCCGTGCCCTCCATCCATCACAACGGCCGGAGCGCCGCCGTCGGGCTCCGCCTAAATCCGGGCTATCCCGAACCTCTCCTCTCTCCCTAGCCACTCCTGCACCCTCATACCACCACCTCGAGGCCCTCCATCACCGCTGCTCATCCCGAACGCCACGCCTTCGTGTCAAGATGGCCGACAGCTTCCTCCGCTGCCACCCAGGCCATCACTGCTGCAGCCCTCCACGGCGTCGGCGCACCACATGGATGGGTGCGGCGCGCCTCCCGAAAGCACGCCGGGGGCGGAGCGTCGCGGAGACGGTCTGTAGCCAGTAATCGCCGGCGGAGCCTCTCCTCCCAGGGCCGGAGCGCGCGGGAGGTTGAAGGTGACTGCAGTGGGCCCAGCGTCGGCGACCCAAGTGGCGGGCCCCGCCGTTTAAGTGGAAACGGCTTTGGCAAAGACGCCTTAGACGTCGTCTGTCGCCCGCGTGGCCGAGCCGCTGGGCCGGCCCACGGTCTATCTGTCGCCCGTGCGCAGGATAAGGTTAAAGCCTTATTTCCTTTTTTTCTTTTTCTGTAGACTTGTAAAATCCATAAACAATTCAAATGGACTCCAAATTTGATAATCCAAATTTCTAATGACTCTATAAATCATGATATACCTGGTGTTGCAACATGCACATTTTTCCAGAGACCTTTTCTTCACAAATATTTATCAAATCCTATTTTTTCTATTTCTGTGATGAACTTTAGAAAATCATAGATAGCTCAAAATTGATCCAAATGTCATGATTCAAATTCCTAGATGCATCTAAGTTAATAACTTAGTTTAATAACATTTTTCTTAATACTTTCTGTACCCCACAAAATAATGAGCCATTTCTTCATGTTTGTCAACTTTGCAAATCCATAGAATATTCATTTGAACTCCAAATCCAAAGGAAACCAAATCCTAGATGCTTCTAAAATCATCCTTTGATAAATGGGTACCTTTGCTCATTTTCCAAAAATATATTTCTGTACACTCCTGGCAAATCCATAAACCCCTTGATTCCATCATATTGAAATGTTCAGAGATATCCACTGATCCAATTCAATGAAACCACTCGTTATTTTTCATATAACCGAGATGTCCTAGAAAAGTCAAATTAATATTTTTGGAGCCCTTATATTTCCTGCCTTGTTGTGTTGCTTATTGTGATTGTTTCCGACGTTAGTTGACGAAGTAAACGGAGTACATGGAGAAGGACCAGAAGATTTCAAGACTCAGATGAACTAGGCAAGCAGCCCTTTGACCATGTCCATGAAACCCTTTTTATGCATGTCATATATCACTTATTATTGTTGCATCGGAATCATGATGAGATGGTAAACCATGTTGGTTGGTTGCCTCTGTTACTTCCTCATTGATACTTGCATTGAGCATGACCCTACCTCCTTATGATGGTTATGCCGGAGGGAGTAGATAGGATGTTAAAGTAGTTGCTACGCAAAAAGGGACGGGAATATGCATGGTGATGGAGGCAAGTATGTTCCCAAAGACTCTTTGAAAACCACGTCGGGTGCCACTAATGCCCGAGGGAGATGTTGAGCTAGGTAACCACTTGACAAAGAAGTGGTGTACCGAAGAAGGATATGTGAGCGTGGTTTCAAAAACGGATTGGTTTAAGTTGCGACCGTTATTCCAACCTTACATGCGCAACCACTCTACCCTTGTATGGGAAAGGGCATTATTGATTACCTAGGCCGATACTAGCTTGGAGCCCGCATTACTAGTGACGGGGGAGAGTTGGTGCTCTCTATCGGGACGGGTCGTGCTGTAGGGCTGCCAAGAACATTTTATGGGGCACCGGACACACCGTTGGTACCCGTGCTGCTGGTATGTGATGAATATGGGAGCGAGGCTCCACAATTTTAAGTTGTGATATGTTGGGCACGGGGGTTACTACTAATCGAGTGGACTCCATGTTAGTGTCGTCTAGGGAAAGATAGTGATCGGTGCTTACCCGGTACTTGAGGTATCGCGGTCGTGGATGACACGGAAGTTCCCCGGATCTTGTGGGTAAAGTGTGCAACCTCTGCAGAGTGTAAAACTATTCGAATAGCCGTGTCCACGGTCAAGGACAGTTGGGTAACCGCTCTTGGGCTACGTCCATATGTTTACGAAACCTGGTGAGTATATATGGATGAGTGGAGAGAACTACATGGGTCAAGTCCAAGGACTTGACATGATTGAGTTGGGTTGGTGCTCACTCCATTTATGTTGATATATATCACTTGTCCTCAGGGATTAGATGAATCCTCTTGATGCATGCTATGCAAGTTGTTGAACATGTCATTGCACTCAAAACAAGCTTTCTGCAAAAATTTACCTATATTATGCATTGTTGAATCTTGAACCAAAACATGGGTTGCTTGCGAGTACATTCAAAGTACTCATTGGCTTGCCACTGGTTATTTTATTGGCCAGGCATGAAAGAACAGGATGTGATGAAGGACACGTTGGTGACGAACATGCGAGCTAAGATGCTTTCCCAGTCAGAATGCCTGTAGGGTTAAGGCAGATGGCATGGGTCCAAGTTAACGACGAAGATTTCCGCCGCGATGATATACTCAAGACCTGACCATAACGGTCCTACTTTTGCAAAACGGTATGTATGGATGTAAGACTCTTGTTATTCAGCTTCTATGTGTTCAGTGAGCATTGATCTCTGGGATCACTGTACACGTGCATTCGGTGATCTCGACTTATGAGTCGGGGTCCCCACAAAATTTCTGAAATTTTTAGTAACTTCAAACAAAAGTGAACCAAACTCAACAAATTGATAGCAACTACTCCCACAAGTGCCTAGAGCCTATATCATGCATTAGAACTACTTGGAACCATATAAATTTGACATGCAAGCTCAAGAACATGGTCACCTAGGCAGCACAAATTTGCAATGAATAAAGCACTAGAGCAAAAACTAATTGGACCAATGGAGGAGTCACATACCAAGGAACAATCTTCCCAAGCAGTTTTGTGAGAGGTGCTTTGAGCAAGGAGATCAAATATCGTAGCAAAATGAGCTAGAACTCGCGCTTGAGCTGGATATTGGTGTTTGTTGGATTGCAGGAATAAGTGGAGGAGGGCCACCATGGGCCCACGAGGCAGGGGGCGCGCCCTCCACCCTCGTGGCTAGGTGGTTGACCCCCCTGCTGTGTTCTCAGTTCCAGAAGTCCTCAATTTTTCAAGAAAAAATCATTTTTCATTTTCAGGGTATTTGGAGAACTTTTATTTTCCGGGTATTTTTATATTGCATGGATAAATCGGAAAAACAGACAGAAAAATACTATTTTTACTTTATTTCAACTAAATAACAGAAAGTAGAAGGAGGGTACAGAAGGTTGTGCCTTCTAGTTTCATCCATCTCATGCTCATCAAAAGGAATCCACTAACAAGGTTGATCAAGTCTTGTTAACAAACTCATTCCGAATAACATGGGACCGCAGAAATTTCGAATAACACTATGTTACCTCAACGGGGATATGCACATCCCCTATAATAAGGATATCATATTTCTTCTTGACAGTAGGAAGAGGAAATTAAAAACCTCCAAATATAATCAATGGAATTTTTCCAATAGATTTGATACTATGAACTTGTGGTTGTTTCCTCGGAAAGTGTACCGTATGCTCATTACCATTAACATGAAAAGTGACATTGCCTTCGTTGCAATCAATAACAGCCCCTGCAGTATTCAAAAAAGGTCTCCCAAGAATAATAGACATGCTATCGTCCTCGGGAATATCAAGAATAACAAAGTCCGTTAAAATAGTAACGTTTGCAACTACAACAGGCACATCCTCACAAATACCAACAGGTATAGCAGTTGAATTATCAGCCATTTGCAAATATATTTCAGTAGGTGTCAACTTATTCAAATCAAGTCTACGATATAAAGTGAGAGACATAACACTAACACCAGCTCCAAGATCACATAAAGCAGTTTTAACATAATTTCTTTTAATGGAGCATGGTATAGTAGGTACTCCTGGATCTCCAAGTTTCTTTGGTATTCCACCCTTAAAAGTATAATTAGCAAGCATGGTGGAAATTTCAGCTTCCAGTATATTTCTTTTATTTGTAACAATATCTTTCATCTACTTAGCATAAGGATTCATTTTGAGCATATCAGTTAATTGCATACGCAAAAAGATAGGTCTAATCATTTCAGCAAAGCGCTCAAAATCCTCATCATCCTTTTTCTTGGATGGTTTGGGAGGAAAAGGCATGGGTTTCTGAACCCAAGGTTCTCTTTCTTTACCATATTTCCTAGCAACAAAGTCTCTCTTATCATAACGTTGGTTCTTTGATAGTGGGTTATCAAGATCAACAACATGTTCAATTTCTAGATCATTATAATTACTAGGTTGAGCATCATCATGAAGATCATCATTAACATTTTCACTAGGTTCATGTTCATTACCAGATTGTGTTTCAGCATCAGAAATAGGGATATCATTTGGATTCTCAGGTGGTACAGCAATAGGTTCACTAGAAGCATGCAAAGTCCTATCATTTTTGTTTTTCTTCCTTTTAGAAGAACTAGGTGCATCAATATTATTTCTCTGAGAATCTTGCTCAATTCTCTTAGGGTGGCCTTCAGGATACAAAGGTTCCTGAGTCATTCTACTAGTTCTAGTAGCCACTCTAACAGCATAATCATTTTTCTTACTATTCATTTCATTGAGCAAATCATTTTGAGCTTTAAGTACTTGTTCTACTCGAGTGGTAACCATAGAATCATGTTTGCTAACGAGTTTAAGTTCACCTATAACATTAGCCATATAATCACCCAAGTGTTTAAGCATACCGGAATTGTATTTCAATTTTCTACCAAAATAAGCATTAAAATTTTCTTGTTGGACAATAAAATTATCAAACCCTTCTAAGCATTGTCTAGCAGACTTATAGTGAGGAAGATCACCTTCATCAAATCTATAGAGATAATTTACCTTTACTACGTGTGTCGGGTTATCAAGACCATGAGGTTCTTCAATAGGTAATGGATTAAGATCATATGTTTCTTCAACAAGCGGTAGATTAAGACCATGTATTTCTTCAATAGGAGGTCAATTCTTAACATCTTCAGCTTTATTACCTTTTATTTCATAGATTTCTTTGTCTCTTGCACATCTTCAGGACTGAGACATAGAACACCTCTCTTCTTCTGAGTTGGTTTAGGAATAGGCTCAAAAATTGTCTTGGGAGCTGGCTCAGGAAGTGTCCAATTATTTTCATTAGTCAGCATATTATTCAATAGAATTTCAGCTTCATCCGGTGTTCTTTCCCTGAAAACAGAACCAGCACAACTATCCAGGTAATCTCTGGAAGCATCGGTTAGTCCATTATAAAATATATCAAGTATTTCATTTTTCTTAAGAGGATGACCAGGCGAAGCATTAAGAAACTTGAGAAGCCTCCCCCAAGCTTGTGGGAGACTCTCTTCTTCAATTTGCACAAAGTTGTATATCTCCCTTAAAGCAGCTTGTTTCTTATGAGCAGGGAAATATTTAGCAGAGAAGTAATAAATCATATCCTGGGGACTACGCACACAACTAGGATCAAGAGAATTAAACCATATCTTAGCATCACCCTTTAATGAGAACGGAAATATTTTAAGGATATAAAAGTAACGAGATCTCTCATCGTTAGTGAATAGGGTGGCTATATCATTTAATTTAGTAAGATGTGCCACAACAGTTTCAGATTCATAGCCATGAAAAGGATCAGATTCAACCAAAGTAATTATATCGGGATCAACAGAGAATTCATAATCCTTATCGGCAACATAGATAGGTGAAGTAGAAAAAGTAGGGTCAGGTTTCATTCTATCTTTAAGAGATTGCTTATTCCATTTAGCTAATAACCTCTTGAGTTCATATCTATCCTTGCAAGCTAAAATAGCTAAAGAAGCTTTTTTATCAAAAACATAAACCTCAGGAATAACAGGCAAGCCTGCATCATCACATTCATCGATACAATCAGTTCCAATAATTTCTTTCTCTCTAGCCCTTGCAATTTGCTCATCAAGAAATTCACTCAGGGGCACAGTAGTATCAAGCATAGAAGTAGTTTCATCATAAGTATCATGCATAGGAGAAGTGGCATCATTAATAACATGCGACATATAAGAACGAATAGGAGAAGCAGGTTTAGGTGTCGCAAGCTTACTCAAAACAGAAGGTGAATCAAGTGCAGAGCTAGATGGCAGTTCCTTACCTCCCCTCGTAGTTGAGGGATAAATTGTTGTCTTAGCGTCTTTCAAGTTCTTCATAGTGACCAGCAGATATAAATCCCAAGTGACTCAATGAATAGAGCTATGCTCCCCGGCAACGGCGCCGGAAAATATTCTTGATAACCCACAAGTATAGGGATCGCAACAGTTTTCGAGGGTAGAGTATTCAACCCAAATTAATTGATTCGACACAAGGGAACCAAAGAATATTCTCAAGTATTAGCAGTTGAGTTGTCAATTCAACCACACCTGGATAACTTAATATCTGCAGCAAAGTGTTTAGTAGCAAAGTAATATGATAGTAGTGGTAACGGTAACAAAAGTAACGGAAGCAAAAGTAATATTTTTGGTGTTTGGTAGTGATTGTAACAGTAGCAACGGGAAAGTAAATAAGTGAAGAACAATATGTCAAAAGCTCGTAGGCATTGGATCGGTGATGGAGAATTATGCCGGACGCGGTTCATCTTGTAAAAATCATAACATAGGGTGACACAGAACTAGCTCCAATTCATAAATGTAATGTAGGCACGTATTCTGAAAATAGTCATACGTGCTTATGGAAAAGAACTTGCATGACATATTTTGTCCTACCCTCCCGTGGCAGCGGGGTCCTAATGGAAACTAAGGGATATTAAGGCCTCCTTTTAATAGATAACCGGAATAAGGCATTAGCACATAGTGAATACATGAACTCCTCAAACTATAGTCATCACCGGGAGTGGTCCCGATTATTCTCACTTCGGGGTTGCCGGATCATAACACATAGTAGGTGACTATAGACTTGCAAGATAGGATCAAGAACACACATATATTCATGAAAACATAATAGGTTCAGATCTGAAATCATGACACTCGGGCCCTAGTGACAAGCATTAAGCATAGCAAATTCATAGCAACATCAATCTTAGAACATAGTGGATACTAGGGATCAAACCCTAACAAAACTAACTCGATTACATGATAGATCTCATCCAACCCATCACCGTCCAGCAAGCCTACGATGGTATTACTCACGCACGGTGGTGAGCATCATGAAATTGGTGATGGAGGATGGTTGATGATGATGACGGGGACGAATCCCCCACTCCGGAGCCCCGAACGGACTCCCGATCAGCCCACCCGAGAGGTTTTAGGTCTTAGTGGCGGCTCCGTATCGTAAAACGCGATGATTTCTTCTCCTTGATTTTTTTCTCCCCGAAAGCAAATATATAGAGTTGGACTTGGCGTCGGAGGAGCTCCAGGGGGCCCACGTGGTAGGGGTGCGTCCTAGGGGGGGCGCCCCCCACCCCCGTGGACAGGGTGTGGGCCCCCTGGTCTTCATCTTTTGCAAGGATTTTTTATTATTTCCAAATAGACGTTCCGTGGAGTTTCAGGTCATTCCGAGAACTTTTGTTTCTGCACATAAATAACACCATGGAAAGTCTTGTGAAAACAGCGTCAGTCCGGGTTAGTTCCATTCAAATCTTGCAAGTTAGAGTCCAAAACAAGGGCAAAAGTGTTTGGAAAAGTAGATACGATAGAGACGTATCAGGAACCCGCGCACGTGTACGCTCGTGCAGAGGCGAAACGCCTCCTTAATGTAAATAAGCAAGTCCTCCCAGCAAGCCGTCCTGCCGGTGCCCTCTACGCCTGCCGGAGAATCACATTTGTCGTGTTACAGGTAGAGGGTCCAACCCCCCGTCCACCTACTTTTAGCAAGGGCTACTACGACCACTCCGACCGAAGCGGCGTTCGGGCCGGGAATGGGAGCGCCCGAGTTTTTAAAGAAGAGTGGCGAGGTTTTCTAATGCTCAAGCCATAGGTTACGAACATGAATGGGCAAGAGGTAAACTTTATCTGTTTGGTTTGCCGGGGATCGCTGTGCCGGGCGGTCTTCTCAACTTCTTGCCGGAGCCGGGTCCTTAGCGGGATCGCGTGTCCTCGCCGTTGCTGGAAAGAAGAGAGGGCAAGAGCATGGAACCTTGGCGGTGCACCAATATTTGTTGGAATCAAAAAGCAGTATAATATCCTGGACAATCATGCATATATGTATACACATAAACATGGAAATCAATAGGAAACTATACATGCTAAGGGATTCCTTTCCGATCACATACAGTGCTGCGCACTCTCAGAGATAGGGTTACATGCCTCGCCGGCAAGACTAGTACAAAATGGGGGTTGCCAGGGCTCCCGGCAACAACACCTTATGGGTAAAACTTGCGAAGATGTTTGATATTCTAGGAATTGCTCACCGGAATTTCACCTTCGGTCTCCAGGTGGACTGCACTGGGCCTGGTGACTCGTATTACCTGATATGGGCCTTCCCACTTCGGCGTCAACTTGTTTGAATTCTTATCGGATTGAATTCACCGAAGAACAAAGTCACCTTCCTCAAGGCTTCGGGCATGAACCTTGCGGCTATGGTAGCGGCGCTAGGCATGCTGGTAGCAAGCGGCTCGCACAGCAGCCTGAAGATGATCTTCCTCAAGGAGCATCGCATCATCTTGGCGCAAATGCTCTTGCTCAAGCTCGTCACAAGAGAGCACTTGAGGTGACCCATATATGAGTTCGGTGGGGAAACTGCTTCTGCCCCGTATACCAGGGCAAAGGGTGTCTGGCTAGTGGCTCGATTTGGTGTCGTCCTGATTGACCAAAGAACCGTTGGCAACTCACCAATCCAGCGCCTTCCGCACTTGTGTAGCCTGTCAAAAGTTCTTGTCATGAGGCCACGAAACACCTCTCCATTCGCCCTCTCGGCCTGGCTGTTACTTCTGGGATGAGCAACAACAGCAAAACAAACCTTCACTACAAAAAAGGGCACATCCGTTGACATTTTAGGCCGAATGAAATTTTTTTGTCATACTTATGACACTTCTATGACGATAATTGTGACAAAACCCGGTATCATCATAGATGTGGTGGGGTCCTACTTCTATGACAAAAAAATCATGACAAAAAATGGGCTTTTTGTCCTGGGCGGGCCGGAGACGCAGTTGCATGACATTCTTTGTGCCGTCCATGACGGAAAAAACCGTGGTAGAAGCAAGGGCGAGGAAAATATCGGGGTGTTCCCGGTAACGGTGGGTGGTCGGGGTCGAGCGATGCGCGTTTCTCTACTCTTATAAAAATCACAATTGGTGATGATGGTGTGTCTGCCATCTATCAATTTCGACCGTCCAATCTGCATCTAACACATCTAAGACAAGCTCTGACACTTTTGCAAAAAGACCCCCGGCACTCTCCTTGTATTCTTTTCAGAAAGCCCCTTCGTCTCTCCCTTCCAGACCCATCCAGATCCATCCCCTCGCGACCTTTCTCCAGCAAGCCATGGATGTCCGATCTGGCGCGATGGCCGCTGCCGGCGCCGTCCGCCCCAAATGCCTCCTCTCTGCCACCGCAACCCACCACCCACGACCACCACGGCCTCCCCTCCTCCGCCCCCTTTTCCCGTCTCCTGTATGCTGCCAACGCCGTCCATTCCCCGACGCCTCTCATGCCTCCACCTGTGCCGCAGCAGTCCACCACCCAGCAACGCAGTCCGTCCCTAGCTGTCTTTCTTTCCTCCATTCGGTTTCTGCCGCCCAGCTCGCTCGACATCGTCGATACCGCATTGATCTCGCACCCGTTGCTGTCGCCGCTCGCTCATCGTCGCCAGAACATGGTACATGCATCTCTTGCGCGTGTGGAGAGGTCCCACACCCTGCCCGGCATGCCCGCTCGCCGTTGCCTATACGGGACGGTCGCGCTCGCCCGGACTGCATCGAGTCCTCCCAAGCGCCGCGCCGTGCCACGTCGAGAAACGAGTTGGCCATCCATCTCTTCCATCCAAGTGCATCGCCGACTCTTCGTTTATTTTTTGTACGTGTACACGGTGTTTCCTTAGTTCTGAACCAATTAGATTTTAGGTTACTCAACCGAAGTTTATGGATGTAATTTTGGTTCCTACTTTTCTTCCACGATTTGATAGCCTAATTGAGTTCTGATTACAACCAGATTATAGCTTAATGAACTTTAAAAGGTACACTATGCACGAGCATGAGACAGGAATTGTGTGCTGTTTGGAATTTTTGGACGTTTTTGGCTACTGCTCTGCTCTACTCCATTCGAAGAATGCTTCTGCTGCATTCGAACAGGTTCGATAACATTCAGTTAGGCATGAGTTTGTATTGATTATGAGTCATAGTTCAGGTTTGAAACATAGTTATTGTAGTTTCACTATACATCTGCTACAGTTCTTGCTTAAACATTTCATTTAGATCAAATGGGAAGGAGGTAGTGTACCGACCAAGTTAATGTTCCGCCTCCTACTTCAGGGGACATGCCTTAGTCTGAAAATCACACAAGATGTCTTCGTCTTCTTTCCACCGGAGATAGCCCAAACCAAGCTCTTTGTGGTATGTAACAATGTTCTCTGACCAAGTTATACAGAATCGATGCTCTATTTCATCATCTGAACAATTCAAAATATGAGGAAGCTCTGCGGTAGATCTAGAAACGGTGCCACTGTCAGTCCGATACAGAGCTCCAATGATACAACCACAATAACTGCATCTAGCACATTATATGTTCATCATAGCCATGTCACAGTTGTAAAATGAGAGCAATCGATAGTTATTGTAGTTGTATCATTATGCAGCTGCATTAGGAGCAGCTAGCAGACCATCTAAAACATCATCTGCTGCTACAGGTATTAGGAGGATCCTTTTTATGAAGCATTATCTTTTGTGGATTACATGTCGTTACTTTGTCGTTTGAAAAATGCATAGTCAGTAGCCACTGCCATTTTCCTCAAAAAACAAATGAAATACAAAATATACCAAAGAAGAGTTAATAGTTTCATCAATAATACCAAGTTACCAATGTTCATGGAACCAGAGCTACAACCTTTGAGAATGGCTCATTTACCACCCATTCAAGTCACACACCAGAAATCAAGCTCGGTAGGCTGAATGTGACAAATATCGCGAGGAGCGATATACCTCCAAGTTATATATAATGATCCTTGAAAGGGTATTGTCCTCTAAAGTATTTAAGGTTGGATCTGCATGTAATCGTGATGCAGCAGATGTTCGGCTCCACGAGACTTGGGTTGGGTTGACGACGTCATTGCGACAAACGTGTGGCTCCATGGAACTTTGGTTGTGTTGGCAGTGTTATTGTACAGGGACTTGTTTGATGCGATTAGAACCTAACCTTCTCTAAAAAAAGTGGCTCATAAATTTTGTTATTCCACCTTATTTTATGTGGTTCGTAGTGTAGCACGGGCATCTTACTAGTCTCTCATACAAGCACGTGCGTGTGTGTGAGGCATTGGGCTCTAACTGAAACCGAGCGAGGTGTTGGGCTCTAACTGAACCTGAGCGATTGCACTGCAGGCCGTTACTGAACCCGAGCAATCGATCGATGGCTGTTAACTGAACCCGATTGAGCGATTCGCCGCCATCGCCGGTAATCAAGCTGATCGATGCTGCCTCTGGATGAACAGTGAGTGTTGCTGGGGGGTTTGGATGGACAGTTCCGGGTGGGGGTGGATGAACAGGACCCCGTGGTGTTGCCTCTGGATGAACATGACCCCAATCGATCGAGCCAGTTGGGCTAGATGAACAGGACCCCGTGGAGGACTGGATGAACAGGACCACCCCGTGGAGGGCTGGATGAGCAGAGCATGTGGAGGGCTGGATGAGCGATGGCCGTGGAGGGTGGTTGAGCAGAGCCGATGGAGAGTGCTGGTTGAGCGAGAGCGGTGGAGTAAGCGCGGTGGAGGCTGGATGAACAGTCGCAGGTGGGAGGCTGGAGGAAGTCAACGGTGGATGAATAGTAGCCCGTGGAGGCTGGAGGGGGTCGATGGTGGAGATGAACAGTATCCCGTGGAGTCCCTTTTTGCGGCACGCCACACCCCTCCCGATGAACAGGACCCCCGTTTCGACTGTAGCGCTCCAACATAAGTCCGTTTCCTCCATTTTGCGGTATGCCACACCCCTCCCGATCAACAGGACCCCCGTTTCGACCGTAGGAGGTCTGTTTCCTCCATTTTGTGGTACGCCAGACCCCTCCCGATGAACAGGATGACGTTTCGAACATGGCCGGTCGAACACAAGGTTGTTTCCTCCGTTATGCGGTACGCCAGGCCTCGTTTCCATCGGCTGTTCCGTCCAAGCGGGTTGGCTCCCACGCGTTCCGGTGCCTCCCGATGAACACGAAGCATTCCGTTGCCTCCCCATGAACACGATGACAACGCAGTTTCTTCGTTCCAACCCAGCCATGTACACGAGCCCTGGCTGTACGTACGCGCGAGTAGGTGAACGAGACCCCGCCCGTATGTATGTACGTGGACGTATTTACTTTCTTGCACCCTGGCCGATGTACGTACGTGTACATGCTACATGTGCGCCTCTACTACGACACGTGCGCGCCTCTACATCAACCAGTATGTACGTACACGTTCGCGACCAGAATGACAACGCTACGTACCCTTCGACTAGGTGGGTCCCGACTGTCAGGCACTTCCTTGCGTGTGAAGTTGTAGCTGGTGGGTCCCGGCAGTCAGGGGGGCGAATCATCTTTTTTGCCCGAACGCACTTCCTTGCATGCGAACCTGTAGCTGGTAGGTCCCAGCAGTCAGGGGGAACGTTTTTTTCGCGAAATACGGTGGCCCGTCCGGTGGGTCCCCGCTGTCAGGTGCAGGAATAATTATTTTCTGCGTAATAAGGAGGCACTTCCTTGCGGCTGTCGTGGACCCAGCTGTCAGCCTCTCCACGTACAGTACTCTTCCGATGGAAGTCGGTCGTTGACAACATTGACCACTCCTCGTCGAGAGCACCAAGGCGGTGGACGACGGCGAGGCCTAGGAAGGGGACGACACAGAGCCAGGGAAGATGCAGCAGTGGATGCCCACGCGGAGAGGAGTACGAGTGCTCACTAGTTCGGCTGCGGTTTGAGGCTGCCGTCGCCGCAGAATAACAGGGGGTGTGGGTGAGTAGATGGATGGCCTGGCCAGCGTTGGGAGTAGTAGGGGGCGGTGAGGCCTCCGCGGCATCACAGCCTGCCACGGGAGGCAGAAGCATGCGGCCCGACCGGCACTGCTTTGGGCGGCTGGAGCAAGAAGACCAGAGGTTGAAGAAGCACTACGTCAGTTGGATAGACATCATACGGTCACTAGAGTTAGAATTATTCATATTGACTAAGTTGACAAAGCACTCCGTCCCCGTCAACTTAGTAGGACCACAAGTCAGCCTCCCACCAAGGTGGGTCCCAACTAGCAAGGGGAGTATTCATCTTTTTGTGCGTAATAAGGAGGCACTTCCGGTGGGTCCGAGCTGACAGCAGGGGGAACGTGTTTTTTGCGAAATACGGTGGCCCATCTGGTGGGTCCAAGCAGTCAGGGGGAAAATAGTTTTTCACCAAATACGGTGGCCCATCCGGCAGGTCCCTGCTGTTAGGTGGAGGAATAATTATTTCCGCGTAATAAGGAGGCACTTCCTTGCTGTCGGCGTTCTGGGAACGGGGGTCCCCAGACTTGCCTGCCTGCGGCCCATGGCGTGGCTATGCTGCGGGCCGTACGGCCCATCTTCATCAACAAGGCATCCCAGACCTTCGCGAGGGTTCAAGCCTCGTGAGGCGGACGACACAAGGCCTCCTCTAGAGCGGCCTAACCAGGCAGGCTCACGAGGAGCGGAGATATCAAGGCGGGGCAAACCTCACAAGGGACTCGTGACGTGAGCCATGACGAACGGTGCCAGGCGGGCCCCGGTACGCGCAGAGTCCTTGTTTCCTCTTTGGTGCTAAGGAGGCAAGCGTAGACGAAGATTACCGAGGCATCAGGCAAAGGTTGCCATATTGGTGCAACAAGACCAAGACCAGGAGGACGGCAAGGCGGAGGTCATCGTGGAGCCCAAGACAGCGTCACCCCAGGGCTTTTCGCAGGCGAAGACCCCTTTTGTCAGGATAGCTGGTACTAGCTGTCCTGTCAGGACCGGTTTTCCAATAAAACCTTTATTGAGAAACCGACCCTTTCATCAGACCAGTATAGAAGAATCCTCCTTACTGGTAGATAATTCCTTGATACAGAAATCTAGAAGTACTAAATATTATACAAGGTTGAGCTGAGGCTGCTCAACAATTTATTACAAGCACGCCAATATTATACATAAAGGCGGATATGACACAAATGGGTATGGTGGCATAACTACTAACTCGAAATAAAAGTGGTGGTGGATATGTCATAGTGAAGTGGGTGACATGACCCTAAAATCTTGCAGCTCATTAAGCGTCGGAGTGAGGCTCAATGATTTTATTTGGGTAGCTGAAGCGTATATAAAACAAGTGACCAACTTCAGGGTCGCATGGGACTGACTGGGACTCCTCTAGGCGTCGGACTCGCTATCAAACTATTCATCCATAAGATCGCCTTCGTCAACATCTGGCCAAATCAATAAGCCAGGTGAGTACTTTGAATGTACTCGCAGGACAGATTGGACATAAGATATAACAAATGCAAATATGATGCACATGAGCAAATCAGTAATGTGTACTCAGATAATAAATTTGCACTTCATGTAAAATAACAAGGAAGTCAGGCGGTAGTCCTCCCGAAATCCCAATAAAATAGCTGCAGACCGATCAGGTGTCTGAAGCGACACCTCGAAAGGTAAGAATAAACTAACATGCCACAGTCGGGCGTCAGGGCGACACCACATAAAGGGCTTATATTGAAAAGTAAATGACAGTACACGCCACAGTGGGACGTCTAAGCGACATCTTGAAAAGGGCTTATAATGAAAGTAAATAACACGGATGCCAGAGTCGAACGTCTGAGTGACATCACATAAAGGGCTTATATCAAAAGTAAACAACAAGAATGCCACGGTCGGACGTCTGAGCGACATCACATAAAGGGCTTATATCAAAAGTAAACAACAAGAATGCCATAGTCGGACGTCTGAGCGACATCACATAAAGGGCTTATATCCGAAAGTAAATAACAAGAATGCCACAGTCGGATGTCTGAGCGACATCACATAAAGGACTTATATTTCTTCATTCCAATTCAAGTAACTCATGAAGGTAAATCACCCAAGGAATTACTCAGTACATAATAATAAACTGGTTAGTCCATCCACAGGAATAATATTCAGCCGAGTTTACCACTCTCAGTTTCCTGTTTATACTCCGGAGACTGCCACTGAGGTTGACACTGAGATTTGACACTGAGACTGACACTGACACTGAGATGTTTTTCAAGTCCTTGATCGCGGACATGGATACTCGAATGGTTTTGACTCTGGAGAGTTTGTACTCTTTACCCACAGCCAACGGATTTCAGTAGTCACAAAGGACTAGTTCCGTTTACGGTATTTTAGAAGAAAGACATCTAACCAGTACACACCCATTCCACATTCCGCTGCGAGGAATCACCCTAGGCAACGTTTAAGAAAAACTCTAAGATAGGGAGGCCACAACCACGAATAGCGTGGGATCAAATTTATATCGCGCGCTCTAAGGGGTGATGCCCTCTAGGTCCCAACTGGAAACACCCATGCCCCCTGACAGGATGACGGGCTTTAATCCAGGGCCATGGAACCCTCATCACGGCCCCTCTATTTGGTGTGTACAAGGAAAGAGGTTTGCAACTTACTAAACCGTATTCTTTGCAGAAAACAAGTGGCAGCACGAAAAGGGGACGGACGGTAACATGACTTGATCCACATTAACGCTGGAGTTAAACGGTTGACATAAGACTGGCATGCTTCAACAATACCATCTTACCGCCTTTCATGTCACCACATGATCATGTTATCTCCCATCAAATGAACACATTAAGTTTCGAAGCTCACTCGTAGTTGCCTTGCATGCAATATAACACTCACCGATGCTTATATAAACATGCCATGAAATAACTACTCAAGCAAACATGCAAAACACTCATCATATCAAAGGTTCAAAAATGCTTGCCTGGTTCGGAGTAGTCGGACTCTAGCTCGGCGAAGTTTGCGGTTCCGTCTCCCCCTTCTGTATCTATGTTATAAAGAAAATCGAATACTAACGTAAATAACGTGTGTGCAATAAAATTGTTCCAATTTTTTTCAAATAAATATGATAAAAAACTAGATATAAAAAGAATCAACTCAAAATCATCTTTTGTTTAAAAGTTATAAAGGTTTTAGTCCAGGGACTAATCTGTGATGAAACAGAAACTTTTCAGGGGCCAGTTTAGAAAAACAGAAAATGCTTCGGTTGAAAATACGCCAACCCAAAGGGAACACGTACTTTGCCCAAAGGCGTTTTTCAAAAAACATTTCAAATAAAAAGAGAGAGGCTGACAAGGGGGTCCCGCATGTCAGGTTTGAATTTCAAAACAAAGTCCACCTGCGCCCGAGGCTTGCGGTGGTCACCGGCGTCGGTCCACGGCGAGGTAGGGGGAGTGGATGGTACCTACGGACTCACGGAGCTCTCCCGTGTCTGTGGGTGGTGGAGTTGGTCATCGGTGAGCACCACGTCGACGGCGGCCTCCACTCCAGGGGACGGTTGTTCGGGCGGTGATGGATCTCGCCGAGGAGGGCTGCAAACGTCAAATTGGGGCTCGGGTTAGAAGAGTGGGTGTACTAGGACGCTGCCGACAAGGTTTGGTAGGCGGGGATGCTCTCACCACAAAGGATTTTGCCGGAGCCCGAAGCGGATCGGGGCGGCCGGAGTCGTGGTAGAAGGCCTCCTCGAGGTCCTCTTAGTGGCTGGAAGTAGTTCTAGCGAGGTGGAGGGGTAGTGCTGGGTCGAGAACGAGCTCGAGGCCTCCTTTTATAGCCGGTCCGAGGCAGTTGCCGAGAACGGGGTATCTCCGGCGAGCAATTACGGCGAGGCAGTGGTTGGGCTGGAGGTTTAGGTGACTGGGAAATTGCGGATTGGTCTACTGGTTCGATACAGAGGCTAATCTTGGTACGACTGGGGCGATACTCCAGGCCTTCAACGGAACGGCCTCACGGACTCGTCGGAAATAGAGAGCGCGCTATGCGCCTCTATGGCCACGGTGACTGTGCTGCAGCTCACACGGGGAAGAGGACGGCCACGCGGAGGCTTTTGGTGGAGTGGGCGGTCTTTGGGCGGCGCCAATGGCGTGGCTGGCCTTCGCTGACCGCCACGGGCGGTTCTGCCATCGCGGAAGACGCCGGCGTTGGCGAGACACGTCGCCACCGACGCTTGTGCCCGTCCAAACAACCGTGCGGTGCGATGGATAAGAAGGAGGAACAGGGAGCATGGCGCCACTGCAGTTACTGGCGAGATCGACGTGAGGCTCTGAAGAAAACGAAACTGACAACTGAAACTGATCACTGAAACTCTGAATTTGACAGGAATAGTGCACGCCAGTTGTTCGACGAAATGTTTTGGGCACGATGAAAATTTTTTCTGGAGTTGGGACATGGTGAGGTGATCTCTTGATGCATCTAGAGGCGGCCTGATTTATCTCAGATTTTGAGGAAAAGAAAACAAATGAATTTTACCAAAAATGGCAAATCTGGTCAAAACTTACAGCAAGCAAATTTTGAAAAAATTGAACTATGGACTAGCAGATCTTGATGGATCTAGGTTGAGGGTACTAAGGACTAGCCATTGGAGTTTATTTTGGACCAAAACTCAAAAGAAATCTGGCAGTTCCTTTGTAAGCCACCAAGGTCCAAAAATAAATGACAGAAAATGATTTGAGGATAAAATAAATAGAATAAAAATCTAAAAGAGATTGAAACTGTCACAGCCCTAGAATTTGATTGCGAATAGTTGCACAAGCATTCATGCATCATGTCTAACTTTAATTGAAATCTTGAAATGGGGATGTTCAAACCCTTGCACCACTTGAATCAACTAGGTTCAACTAAAAATTGCATTCCATGAAACCAAAATGATACTTATTAATATTTGGTATTTTTGGCAAGGGCTTTGTTCCAAACCAAAAATAATGAACATTTTTAAGGAATTATTTTGGGCATTGAATTTAAATCGATATTGTATTTGGATTTGGTTTTATATTTTTAATATGTGGAATATAATTTCAGATAACTCTGAAATAATTTATGTGCCTTTGGATAATCCCATTGTGCAATATAAAATATTCAGAGGAATGTTGTCACTGTTTTCAATTTGTTTGGAGTTCAAAACAGTGGCAAAATCTATACCTACTAATAAAGCAAGGTGCGCTTCGCCAATTTTTTCATCCGTTCACCCATATTATTAATTATAATTTTGAGATTTTAACTATCCAAGGTGGTACTAATAGTTTCTGCCCCTGCGATTTTATTCCCGTCAGTTCTCATGGGCCTTTTTTTTTGTTCGCACGTCATTGTGGGCCGCACGCACCTAGTTCAGGGGAGAAAAATGTTGTGCGGGCTGAACAAAAAATAATAGGCATGGGGTTTCGAACTCATGACCTGAGCAACTCATTACGGCTGCTGCCACATGAGCTACGTAATACTAGATCAGAAATAAAACAGATCAGTGAAACCTACCTGGCCAAACCCACCTGGCGGCCACTTACCTGGCCCAGCCCACCAGAGCCGCCACCGTCTCCCACCTCGCGCCAGAAGGATGCGAGGCGTGTGGCCACAACGCGTCGGCACGCGCCCGAGCCACCTCCTGCTTCCGCCGCTTCTGGAACCAGCCCCGAGCACAAAGCGGTCTCCTGGTTCCCTTGCACCTCTCCCCACTCTCCCCGTGCTCTTTCCCCTCCCCTGTCTCTCCCCCTCGCGCGCAGTCCGAGCGCTGCCGCCGCCGCCGATGAGCACCACCGCAGCCACCGCCTCCCCCTTGCTTCTCCGACGTGCCCACGAGCTCCGCCTGGAATCCCTCTTCCTCCCCACCGAGCCGCGCCTCGCCGGAGGCCCTGCATCGTCGACATCTTCATCATCTTCGTCGCCGGCCGCCGGAGATCTTCCCCGCTTGCGCTTGCTCGGTGCTTCCCGAGCACACCGAGGCCACCCCGCACTCCTCGTGAGCTCCTCTTCCTTCTCCCTAGCCACGCCACTCGAGCTGCCCCTAACCCCGTTGGCCATCACGGCCGGAGCTTAGCTCCGCCGCCATGTCATTGTCGTGTACTGTCACCTACAGCCAAGAATCGAGCGTGTCACGGTGCTCAGTGGGACCCACGTTTAGATTAGTTCTTAACCCAGTGGGACCCACATGTCAACTTTGAACCTGCTTACGTGGCCGTTGAACTAGTCCCACATGTCAGCCGCTGTAATCGGCACTGGGTCACTGACCAGTGGACCTCACTGGTCAGGTTTGACCTGGGTGGCGCCTGTTGACTGCTAAGGTCAGCATGACGTAATGCTGATGCAATAATGTAATTTCTGGATTTATTTCTTTTCAGGAAATTTCAGAAAATAGTGCTAACTTCTAAAAATCATAGAAAATAATCTATAACTCAGAATGAAATAAATTATATATGAAAAATTATCAGAAAAATGCAACCTATCCATCTGCATCATTTTCATGCATGTTTGAGAAAGTTAACCTCACTATTTAGGATGAAACATGATTAGGACAAATTTGATAATAGATTTGGAGTTGGAATTGGATCTAGTTTTGAATTCCACTTCAATCAAAATGACTTTCTGTTGCTTTAGTTCAAATCACAGCATATTGCCATGAAATTATCATGCATCATATTTGTTGCATTGCATTGATTGTGTCCCTCTTTGTTTGCTGGTATTCGTCCCCTCTCGACAGACATGGTTCCGACGATGAGTTCGATGACACGGATGAGGAGCTATAATATCTTCAGGAGTGCCAGGCAAGCAAAACCCCCCTTGTTCATTCCAATATAATCCCACTCTATCACTCCTGCTCTCTTCTACTGCATTAGGAAAACAACGAATCATCTGTTACTTGCTGCGGTAGCTGAACCCCTTTATCCTCTGCATGACCTGTCATTCCACAATAAATAGATGAAATCCACTAGCATGAGTAGGAGTTGTTTGAGCCCTGTTGTGCCTACTCATTAATGCTTGTTTGTCATGCCTGCTACTGCTTAGAGTTGAGTCAGGTCTGATTCATCGAGGATGAATCAGAGGTGTGTGAACATGTCCTACTGTGTGTGAGCTAAGTGTGTGAACACGATTTGGTAAAGGTAGCGGTGAGAGGCCATGTAGGAGCACATGGTGGGTTGTCTCATTGAAGCCGTCCTTAGGAACTGAGTTCTGTGTTTGTGATCCATGAAACAGTTACTACCACACATTGGGATCCTTAATTGACTCTCTCGGCTTCTTAACCACCCTTGCCCCCTGTCCGGGAGTTGCAAAGTAGTTTCTGGTGTTTGTAGCATGCTGGGGGCCGCACGCAGCGCTGACCTTAGGGGTGGGCTATGTTGCGGTAGGCACGTGGCACGGTGTACCGATTCATCCGTTTCGTGCCTCGGGAACCCTACACACATCGTTCGGGGCCATTAGTGGAAACCTCGGCCGGACTCCCTGCGGATGGAACCCGAATAGGCAATAAACCTGGACTACGAACTTGAGTGTTTAGGTAGGCCGTGGCCGACACCCTCGCCAGGCTTCCGCTTGAAGGTTGCCGAGATACATGACGTGTACATGGCGGTAAGTGGCGAGAGCGTGTGTGAAGAAGTACACCCCTGCAGGATTAACATCATCTATTCGAATAGCCATGTTCGTGGTAAAGGACTTCTGGGTTGCCTATAACAGTTCATAGACAAGTGAAAGTGGATACTCCAAAATGCGCAAGATAAGCGTGAGTGCTATGGATGGCGTTCTCGTATGAAGACGGGAGCGGATCCATAGTGGTGTATTGATATGGTGAATATGTGGACTCGTGTGCGCCACCTCAAAAGAGTTACTTGCAGTCGTAGTTAGGATAGCCACCGAGTCAAAGCTGGCTTGCTGCAGTCAAACTCCACCACCCCCTTGTTGATAATGATGCATATGTAGTTAGTTCTGATGTTAGTCTTGCTGAGTACATTTGTACTCACGTTTGCTTATTTTATGTTTTGCAGAGAGACGTCAGTCTCGCTAGTAGTTCCGCGTGGACTTCGACGTTTAGCTTGTTACCTCAGCTACGATCTTGTGCCCTCGGCAGGATCTGGTAGATAGTCAGGCTTCTCAGCCTTTTTCACTTATAGATGTCTGTACTCAGACATGTTTAGCTTCCGCATGTGTTTCACTTGTATGCTCTGAATGGTGGGTCGAGAGACCCATGTTTGTAATATCTCGCTCCTCGGAGCCTAATGAATAAATACTTTGAGTAGTAGAGTTATGTTCTGATGCCATGTTGTATTTACACATATCGAGCATATTGTGTGTATGTTTGAAATGCTTGGTATGTGTGGGATCCGACAATCTAGTTGTTTATCCTTGGCAGCCTCTCTTATGGGGAAATGTATTCCAGTGCTTCCTTGAGCCATAGTAGTCCGCTACAGCCCGGTTCACCGGAGTCCTGCTAGCCCAGCACTAATGGTCAGGACACTTGACTGGCCGGCATGTGTTTCACTTCGTTCCTATGTCTGTCCCTTCGGGGAAAAGTCACGCGGTGACATCCAGAGTCCTGCCTAGCCTGCTATAGCCCGGGTTCCCGGAGTCCTGTTAGCCCAGTGCTATAGCCCGGATTCACACGCTGCTGACCGACATGCTCGATGTGATTCATGTATGCCTGTCCCCATGGGTTAGTGCCGCTTTGGGTTCACGACTAGCCATGTCGGCCCTAGTTCTTTGTCATATGGATGCTAGCGACACTATCATATACGTGAGCCAAAAGGCGCAAACGGTCCCGGGCCATGGTAAGGCGACACCCGTGGGAATACCGAGCGTGAGGCTGCAAAGTGATATGAGGTGTTACCGGCTAGATCGATGTGACTTGGAATCGGGTTCCTGACAGGTTTGGTATCGAGCTTTCATCAGAGGGATTACCAAGCCAAACTGGTCGAAGTTGTGTCTAGAAATGCTTTAGTTATGTAAGGGAATTGATTGTGGAAGGGAACGTAAGGCTCTTTTTACTCCTTATACCTCATGGCCTTCTGATCTGAGTCAACCTCTTCTCTTCTACGGGGATTAAGAACTAGGCCTTCTCATCTATCTATTAGGATGACGTGTTACTAATCCATAGACTTATAGTATTGTTCGTTTCAAGCCCCATTTCAGTTCCTACTACTTCCGTGTGTTGCTTGTTGATCTCAGAACCTTGTTATTGTGATGTTGAGTGGTCATGCCACTATTTCGCAGGATGTCTCAAATCATTTTGAGCATTTACAGCCGTTATGTTGTCCGAGTCATCCCAGATTTCTAAATAATATGATGCATTTGCAAATCCCTTCTCTCCGTTTCTAATGTTCATTTGGGCCAGTTTAATCACACAAATTAGTGTGTTGAGGTACTCCGCTGCCTCGGCATATATGTTGGAGCTATTATTATGAACCTAGGTGTTTTAGGGAGTCACCTAGTAATCCAACCATGTTTTGTGTTCCCGGTGTGATGATTCTGGCCATTATTCTCGAAAGCATCCTGTGATGCCATTTAGTAGTAGGTATTCTATTCATGGGTTCTTGAACCCGAGATTCACCTTACTTACCTCCTGTTGATAGTGTTCGCTAGTTCCTTTAGGATATTAGTAACTTTGTGATAGTCCTCGAGGTCTGTGGTATCTCATTCTTCCAATACCATGAACCACTTATGGCAGAAGTTTGTTGGATCAAAGGATCACAATCAGAGTACTCTTGAGGAGTTCTCCATTCATAATTGTGACTCTGGCAGTTCTACCTTCTCTGCATGGGTTATCCAGAAGAAATATTGAGCTTCGCTCGACATACTAATCTATGCATCCACAACTCAGAAAGATATATGTTCCTTTGAGTTGTCCCTCTTTAGTTGTATCCCGACCCTCGTCTGTCATTTGTTAGTCAGGGGTAGTCGTGCACTCGTATTATCGATGCCTATTACTCTTGTGGTTCGCCAAGCCATTCTATTCCAGAAATTACATTATTGCATCAGCATTACGTCATGCTGACCTCAGCAGGTCAACAAGCACCACCCAGGTCAAACCTGACCAGTGGGGTCCATCGCCGATGACCCAAAGGCCGATCTGGCGGTTGACATGTGGGACCAGGTCAACGGCCACGTCAGCAGGGTCAAAGTTGACACGTGGGTCCCACTGGGTTAAGAACTAATCTAAACAGAAAATTAACTTAAGCTAAACAGGCACAGGGTCCACATGGCAGTGGCGCTAGGGGTGTTTAGCAGAGTCATTAGCACTAATTAAACCGGGATTAGGCCGGCGGCTAATCGCCGGCGAGGCCAGATGCGGTGGTGGGGTTCGGGATTGCGCTACGGGGCACGGTTCGAGCTGCGGCTAGGCGCGTTGGAGAGCCCTTGCCGGTGCGCGTCCAAGGGTGGTGGAGGCCGGGCCTATGGTGGCCGGAGCCGACGACGGCAAGCTCCAAGGCGGCGGCCGGAGTTCGGGCGTGCACGAAGACGACGTTAGGATACACGGCAGTGGGCGCAGAGGGGTGCTACGGCCTCCTGGGGGTGCACTGAGCACCGTGACACGCTCAATTGCGGCTGTAGGTGACAGTGGCCACGGCGGCGACATGGCCGGCGGAGCCAAGCTCCCGGCCGTGATGGCCAACGGGGGTTAGGGGGCAGCTCGAGTGGCGTGGCTAGGGGGAGATGGAAGAGGAGCTCACGAGGAGTGCAGGGGTGGCCTCGGCGTGCTCGGGGAAGCACAGGAGCGAGCGCAGCGGCGGGGAAGATCTCCGGCGGCCGGCGACGAAGATGATGAAGATGGCGATGATGCAGGGCCTCCGGCGAGGCGCGGCTCGGTGGGGAGGAAGAGGGAGTCGAGGCGGAGCTCGTGGGCACGTTGGAGAAGCGAGGGGGAGGCGGTGGCTGCGGTGGTGCTCGTCGGCGGCGGCGGCAGTGCTCGGACTGCACGCGAGGGGGAGAGACAGGGGAGGGGAAAGAGCACAGGGAGAGTGGGGAGAGGTGCAAGGAAGCGGGGAGGCTGCGTGGCGCTCGGGCTGGTTCGAAGCGGCGGAAGGGGAGGTGGCTCGGCGCGTGCCGGCAGGTGGTGGCCACACGCCTCGCGTCCTTCTGGCGCGAGGTGGGAGACGCTGGCGGATCTGGTGGGCTGGGCCAGGTAAGTGGCCGCCAGGTGGGTTTGGCCAGGTAGGTTTCCCTGATCTGTTTTATTTCTGTTCTGTTTTCCTTTATTAATTCATTTTGCCACTGTATTGAACTCCAAACAAATTGAAAATAGTGACAACATTCCTCTGAATATTTTATATTGCATAATGGGATTATCCAAAGGCACATAAATTATTTCAGAGTTATCTGAAATTATATTCCACATATTAAGAATATAAAACCAAATCCAAATACAATATTGATTTAAATTCAATGCCCAAAATAATTCCTTAAAAATGTTCATTATTTTTGGTTTGGAACAAAGCCCTTGCCAAAAATACCAAACATTAATAAGGATCATTTTGGTTTCATTGAATGCAATTTTTAGTTGAACCTAGTTGATTCAAGTGGTGCAAGGGTTTGAACATCCCCATTTCAAGATTTGATGCATGAATGCTTGTGCAACTATTCGCAATCAAATTCTAGGGCTGTGACAACTGTGGGTCAGTTGTCACAAC
This sequence comes from Aegilops longissima, assembly GCA_021605205.1. NCBI lineage: Eukaryota > Viridiplantae > Streptophyta > Magnoliopsida > Poales > Poaceae > Aegilops > Aegilops longissima. The sequence continues at coordinate 274,845,630 of CM038678.1, forward strand.
GCCAGAATTGTTTGTAACTAGATGCACCAGTGAGTTCCATGCATCATGTTTAAATTTTTGAAACTTGAAATGGGGATGTCCAAACCCTAGCAACAAATGAAATTCAACAAGGGTCAAAGTTAAATCTTTTCAATGAACCCAAAATGCCCCTCATAAATGTTCATCATTTTTGTTTTGGTCTAGAACCTCTGCCAAAAAAATGGTGCACCTTTCTCTAGGACATTCTGGGTTATTGAATTCAATCATACATTATTTGTTCTTGGACATTAAATGCTATAAATAATTTTAAATGTCCAAATGATCTTGAAAGTAAATGAGGGCTGTTGGAAATATTCCAAACAGAGCCCACAAATATTTTCAGGATTTTTGAAAATGCTCTAGCATTTTTATTAAAGCAAAAACAATTACAGAAAATAGAAAAACAGAAACTAAATATAAAACTGGAGGGAGAGGGCACATGCACTGCAGCCCACTGGCAGGCCACTGGCGGCCAGTTAGGCTGGCCCAGCCAGCCAGCTGCTGCTTCTTCAACCGTCTGCCAGAAGAAGAAGCGGATCGCGTGGCGCAGCCTTGCACCGAACAGCAGCCACCTCCTGCTTGCCACCTCCTGCCTCCCCCTCACGCCACGGAGACGCCTAACGCCTCCCCTCACTTTCCCCTCGCTCTCTGGCTCTCCCGCCCCCTCCTCTGTTCCCTCGCTTGCGCCCGAGCGGAGCCCGTCGCCGTCGCCCGCTGTTGCCGCGGCCAGAGCCACGTCCCCGCCCTTCGCCCGAGTCCAGAAGCTCCGCCTCGTCTGCCTCGTCCTCTCCATCGACTCACGCGAGGCCGGACGCCTCGAAGCGCCGCCCCCGACGCCTTCTTCTTCCTCGGGTCGCCGAGATCGCCTCCGCCGCCCCGCTCGCTTCGGACCTCCTCCGAGCTCTCCGTCTGCACTGCTACAACCACCGTGAGCTCCTGCCCGTTACCCCTCCTTCGTTTTGCTTGGTTCCGTGCCGTAGCACCCTCACCCGCGAGATCCGAGCTCTGGCCGCCGCCATGGCCGACGAAATCCATGCTCCTGTGCTCTCCTGCTCGCCCCATCACCACAAACATGCTCACCGTGTCCCCGGGAAGCGAACGCGCCGCGCCTTTTGCTGTAGCTCGCGCTGAAACCCCGCACCCGCTCGAGCCCGAGCTACGCCGCCGCTAAACGTCGACGCCGGCGACACATCCGGCCACCCCAGGACTGCCCGAAGCCACCAACCAACGCGCCTTGTTGCGCCGCTTCCAAAGCGCCCAGCCATGCGAGCTCCCATCGCCGGAGTTGGCCGGACGGGCGTCGCCGTCGTGCTGTGCTTAGCACCGGCGTTTAGCCGCCGACGTGGCACCGTCATTAGCGGTTAATGACTCCACTAATTAACCCCCTCTCTCACTGACATAGGGGCCCCATGCCCAAATTAACCCTGGGATTTATTCCATGTTTAGTTTACATTAATCCAGGTGGCCCCGCTGGTCAGTTTGACTATGCCACGTCATCGTTGACCTGGCCCATCGGTCAGCCTCTGTTCCCGCCCTGTGCCACTGACGTGTGGACCCCACAGGTCAGGTTTGACCTGGATCGCACCCCGTTGACTCACTTACGTCATGTTGGCGTAGTGCTGACGCAGTAATGCATTTTCTAGAATTAGTTTAATTCTAAATATACAGGAAATTCCAGAAAATAGCCAAAACTTCGAAAATTCATAGTAATTCAACCGTAAATCCAAATGAAATAATTTATATATGAAAAATGATCAGAAAAATCCAATATATCCATCTGTACCATTTTTATGCATGTTAGAACAAATTCTAGCTGCTGTTTAGCACAAATCATATAAATGGAAATTAAATATCCACATATGGAGTTTGAATTTGAATCTTGGGTTCAAACCAACTTCATTTAACTTGTTGCTAGATGCATCAGCTTAATCAACAGCATATTGCCATGTCACATTCATGCATCATATTGTTGCATCGCATTGATTGTGTTCTTTCATGTTTGCCGGTGTTATCCCCTCCCGGTAGACGATGTTCCGACAACGTGTTCGATGACACCGATGAAGAATTATATTATCTTCAGAAGTGCCAGGCAAGCAAAACCCCCCTTGTTCATTCCAATACAATCCCACTCTCTCGCTCCTGCTCTCTTTTACTGCATTAGGACAACAACGATCCATCTGTTACTTGCTGCGGTAGTTGAACCCCTTTATCCTCTGCATGACCTGTCATTGCCACAGTAAATAGATGAAACCCACTAGCATGAGTAGGAGTTGTTTGAGCCCTGATGTGCCTACTCATTCATGCTTGTTTGTCATGCCTGCTACTACTTAGAGTTGAGTCAGGTCTGATTCATCGGGAATGAATCGGAGGTGTGTAAACATGTCCTACTGTGTGTGAGCTAAGTGTGTCAACACGATTTGGTAAAGGTAGCGGTGACAGGCCATGTAGGAGTACATGGTGGGTTGTCTCATTGCAGCCGTCCTCAGGAACTGAGTTATGTGTTTGTGATCCAGGAACAGTTACTACCATGCATTGGAATGCTTAAGTGCCCCTCTCGACTTATTAATCAACCTGATTTCTGTCCAGGAGTTGCAACTAGTTTCTGGTGTTTGTAGGTAGTGTTAGTAGTCTACCAAGTGGCACCCGGTACAGGTGGGCTTGGGACAGACTAGGCACCATGGCACGGTGTACCAAGCATAGAACCACCCGTTGAGGTGGGCTTGGGAACCCTGCACACATCGTTTGGGGCCATGAGCGACACCCCGGCCGGATCTCCTTGCGGATGGAACCCGAATAGGAGATAAACCTGGACTAGAGACTTTTGTGGTTAGTCAGGTCGTGGCCGACTCCCTCGCCAGGCTTCCGCTTGAATGTTGCCGAGATACACGAGGTGTACATGGCGGTAAGTGGCGAGAGCGTGTGTGAATAAGTACACCCCTGCAGGTTTAATATGATCTATTCGAATAGCTGTGTCCGCGGTAAAGGACTTCTAGGTTGCCTGTACAGTTCATAGACAAGTGAAAGTGGATACTCTAAAATGCGCAAGATAAGCGTGAGTGCTATGGATGGCGTTCTCGTAGGGAGACGGGAACGGATCTATAGTGGTGTGTTGAAATGTTGAATATGTGGACTCATGTGCGCCACCTCAAAAGAGTTACTTGCACTCGTAGTTCAGGATAGCCACTGAGTCAAAGCTTGCTTGCTGCAGTCAAACTCCACCACCCTCTTTACTGAAACCGATGCATATGTATTTAGTTCTGATGTAAGTCTTGCTGGGTACATTTGTACTCACGTTTGCTTATTTTATGTTTTGCAGAGAGACGTCAGTCTCGCTAGTAGTTCCGCGTGGACTTCGACGTTTAGCTTGTTACCTCAGCTACGATCTTGTGCCTCGGCAGATCTGGTAGATAGTCGGGCTTCTCAGCCTTTTCATTTGTAGATGTCGTACTCGGACATGTTAAGCTTCGCGTGTGCTTTGTTTTGTATGCTCTGAATGTTGGGTCATGAGACCCGTGTTTCTAATATCTCGCTCCTCGGAGCCTAATGAATAAATACTTGAGTCGTAGAGTTATGTTGTGATGCCATGTTGTATTTACACATATCGAGCATATTGTGTGTATGTTTGAAATGCTTAGTATGTGTGGGATCCGACAATCTAGTTGTTTATCCTTGGCAGCCTCTCTTATGGGGAAATGTAGTCTAGTGTTTCCTTGAGCCATAGTAGTCCGCTACAGCCCAGTTCTCCTACTGCTCTGGACACTTGACTGGCCGGCATGTGTTTCACTTCGTTCTGTGTACATCCCTTTCGGGAAAAGTCACGCGTGACATCGAGTCTGCCTAGCTGCTACAGCCCGGGTTCCTGAGTCCTGTTAGCCAGTGCTACAGCCCGGATTCACACGCTGGCGACCGACATGCTCGAAGTTGATTCATGTATGCTGTCCCCATGGGTTAGTGCCGCTTTGGGTTCACGACTAGCCATGTCGGCCCGGTTCTCTGTCATATGGATGCTAGCGACACTATCATATATGTGAGCCAAAAGGCATAAGCGGTCCCGGGCCATGGTAAGGCGACACCCGTGGGAATACCGTGCGTGAGGCCGCAAAGTGATATGAGGTGTTACCGTCTAGATCGATGTGACTTGGAATCGGGGTCCTGATAGCTTTGGTATCAGAGCCTGACTGCCTGTAGGATTACCATGCCAAACCGGTTGAAGTTGTGTCTAGAAATGCTTTAGTTATGTAAGGGAATTGATTGTGGAAGGGAACGTAAGGCTCTTTTTACTCCTTATACCTCATGGCCTTCTGATCTGAGTCAACCTCTTCTCTTCTACGGGGATTAAGAACTAGGCCTTCTCATCTATCTATCAGGATGACGTGTTACTAATCCTTAGACTTTTAACATTGCTGGTTTCAAGCCCCAGTTCAGTTTCTATTACTTCCGTATGTTCATAGCTGGCCTCGGAACCTTGATATGATGTTATTGAGTGGTTATGCCACCATTTTTCATGATGTCTCAAATTTTGTTGAGCATTTACAGCCGTTATGCTGTCCGAGTCATCCCAGGTCTCTAAATAGTCTGATGCATTTGCAAATCCATTCTTCCCGTTCCCGATGTCCTTTATGGTAAGAATAAGCACACTAACCGGTGCATTGAGGTAATTTATTGCCTTGACATTTATGTTGGAGCTATTATTATGACCCTAGGTGTCTAGAGTATCACCTAGCAATCTAGCCATGTTTTGTGTTCCCAGTGTGATGATTCTGGCCATCATTCTCGAAAGCATGCCGTGATGCCACTTAGTAGTAGGTATTCTATTCCTGGGTTCTTGAACCCGAGATTCACCCTACTTACCTCCTGTTGATAGTGCTGCTAGTTCATTTAGGATGTTAGTAACTTTGTGATAGTCCTCGAGGTCCGTGGTATTTCCTTCTTCCAAATACTATGAACTGCTTATGGCAGAAGTTCTTTGAACCAAAAGATCACAATCAGGGTGCTCTTGAGGAGTATTACATTCATAATTGTGACTCTGCCAGTCCTACCTCTCTGCATGGGTTATCCGGAAGAAACATGTTGAACTTGGTTCGACATACTAATCTATGCATCCACAACTCAGAAAGTTATATGTTCCTTCGATTTGTCTCTCTTTAGTTATATTATGACCTTCATCTATCAACTGATAGTCAAGGGTATGTGTGCGATCGTGTTTATCGATGCCTATTATTCTTGTGGTCCGTCAAGCCATTCTATTCCGGAATGACTAGGAGAAACAAACTCCAGTACCTCATCCATATCTAGGATTGGGTCAAAGCAATTGTACTCCGCAGATCAAAATGCCAATCTAGATTTTGCTCTGTTCTACCTTGGAGTATTACTATATTTATATCAAGAATATCATGGAATTGCACACCATCCTATGAACTCTTGGCATAGTGATACTTCTCGCCATCATTATTCATTCCTCGGATTCGTGTTGTCGCAACCGGAATGCTGACAAGTGAATCGTGATGTGTGAAATTTATACTCCTAGCAACTCCGTTGCTTGGTAGTTAAAGGACAATAATTTCATCCTTAGCATGTTGGTTATTGAATCATCATCCTAAGGTTGATCGTGCTACCTAGTCCTTATTCCCGGTGAACTTTGCAACCAATGAGTTAGGATTGTGTCAATCCCTTGCTCTTTGGATCATATCATCTTGCCTCGCAAGCAAGATTTTTCTCGAGCTTAGTAGCATATTGGTGGTTTGTGATTTTCTGAATATCTTCTCGGAAGTATTACCAGGTTGTCACCTGACCGCTATGTTGAGCCCGTGATCAAGTTGGTTTTATTACAAACCACCCCTTCTCCAAGAATCTGTGTTGGATACCCCTGAGCTAGTTGGTTAAGCTAAACAACAACTTGGAGAGTTGGAAGATAAAAGCTTACCTGACTTAGTTCATCTCTAAGGGATATCCTTGTGTGCGTGTGTGTGTGTGTCGAAGAAAGATGATATCTTCGTTGATTGATCCTCGTGGTCAGTTGTCGGTGCTATTGTCTTATCCAACCCTTGATTTGAGTATGGGCTATCGTCAAATCAAATCAGAACCAACGATGTTCGTAATGTTGTCTTACTCGTGGTTGATGCCTCGAGCATACACCATTACATCTTTTGGTCTGACCAATGCTATCACCATGTTCACATGATGGTGGAAGTCCAGTGATATGGAAATTTCGATGAGTTGCTGTTGAGCCCATCAGCAGCATTTTTGTCTCCCCATGATTCATGTTGAACATCAACCTAGTGTTGAAAACATTGTAAGCAATGCCTTCGTGTTCCGTTCATGAAGCTTATGCTTGGATGGAAGAAGTGACTTTCTTGAATTCATGTGCATTTGGTGCAAGTTGCCGCCGTGAGTTCGAGAAAGGTTGTTTTTGTTTCCTCTGGAATCATCCCAAGTCAGTCATGCACGTGCAAAGTATTCTGTAGTCTGTTAGACTAATCATCTTCATTCCATATGAATCTCCTAGCACACCAAGCCACTAACCGATTTGTTCAAGGAGAAGAAGCTCCTTCTTAAGAGCTAACCCGGGCTTATAAAAGGACTTCGATATCCTCGTTGATGGTTCCCCACCTGAACTCGGTAGTGTTTTATTATAAGACTACTACGTGGTCATGCTTGTTTTGGACAACATGTTCACAGGTTTGTAGCAGAACTAGCTCATGTTTTGGAGCTTGCTATCGCAGTTCATCTTCTGAGAGTCTCGCAACATTATCTCGTCGATTTGTGTTGCAAACTTTCTTTTCCAGACATGACGTCTGAAATATCCTGTTACCAACCAGATCGGAATCTCAGGCAGATATGATGGTTGGAACATTCCAACAGTTGCATTTTGTTCCCAGCTTGCATCACCATTGTGCCAATTTCCCATGGGTTGCCCTTCTCAGCAGTTGCGGCCAAGATCATCTTAAATAGTGGACTTGTCATGAGTCCCGTCCATTTCCGGTGATAAGAAAAATTCATCCATTGCGTTGTCTTCAACAAGGTAGTCCACATGTCTTCTCTTCTACGGGGATTAAGAACTAGGCCTTCTCATCTATCTATCAGGATGACGTGTTACTAATCCTTAGACTTTTAAGATTGTTGGTTTCAAGCCCAGTTCAGTTTCTATTACTTCCTTATGTTCATAGCTGGCCTCGGAACCTTGATATGATGTTGTCGAGTGGTTATGCCACCATTTTTCATGATGTCTCAATTTTTTTTGAGCATTTACAGCCGTTATGCTGTCCGAGTATCCCAGGTCTCTAAATAGTCTGATGCATTTGCAAATCCTTTCTTCCCGTTCCCGATGTCCTTTATGGTAAGAATAAGCACACTAACCGGTGCGTTGAGGTAATTTATTGCCTTGACATTTATGTTGGAGCTATTATTATGACCCTAGGTGTCTAGAGTATCACCTAGCAATCTAGCCATGTTTTGTGTTCCCAGTGTGATGATTCTGGCCATCATTCTCGAAAGCATCCCGTGATGCCACTTAGTAGTAGGTATTCTATTCCTGGGTTCTTGAACCCGAGATTCACCCTACTTACCTCCTGTTGATAGTGTTGCTAGTTCCTTTAGGATATTAGTAACTTTGTGATAGTCCTCGAGGTCCGTGGTATTTCCTTCTTCCAAATACTATGAACTGCTTATGGCAGAAGTTCTTTGAACCAAAAGATCAGAACCAGGGTGCTCTTGAGGAGTATTCCATTCATAATTGTGACTCTACCAGTCCTACCTCTCTGCATGGGTTATCCGGAAGAAAGATGTTGAACTTGGTTCGACATACTAATCTATGCATCCACAACTCAGAAAGTTATATGTTCCTTCGAGTTGTCCCTCTTTAATTATATTCTGAACTTCATCTATGAACTGATAGTCAACGGTACGTGTGCGATCGTGTTTATCGATGCCTATTATTCTTGTGGTCCGTCAAGCCATTCTATTCCGGAATGAATAGGAGAAACAAACTCCAGTACCTCATCCATATCTAGGATTGGGTCAAAGCAATTGTACTCCGTAGATCAAAATGCCAATCTAGCTTTTGCTCTGTTCTACCTTGGAGTATTACTATCTTTATATCAAGAATATCATGGAATTGCACACCATCCTATGAACTCTCTGCATAGTGATACTTCTCGCCATCATTATTCATTCCTCGGTTTCGTGTTGTCGCAACCGGAATGCCGACAAGTGAATCTTGATGTGTGAAATCTATACTCCTAGCAACTCCGTTTCTTGGTAGTTAAAGGACAATAATTTCATCCTTAGCATGTTGGTTATTGAATCATCATCCTAAGGTTGATCGTGCTACCTAGTCCTTATTCACGGTGCACTTTGCAACCAATTAGTTAGGATTGTTTCAATCCCTTGCTCTTTGGATCATATCATTTTGCCTCGCAAGCAAGATTTTTCTCGACCTTAGTAGCATATTGGTGGTTCGTGATTTTCCGAATATCTTCTCGGAAGTATTACCAGGTTGTCACCTGACCGCTATGTTGAGCTCGTGATCAAGTTGGTTTTATTACAAACCACCCCTTCTCCAAGAATCTATGTTGGATACCCCTGAGCTAGTTGGTTAAGCTAAACAACAACTTGGAGAGTTGGAAGATAAAAGCTTACTTGACTTATTTCATCTCTAAGGGATATACTTGTGTGCGTGTGTGTGTGTGTGTCGAAGAAAGATGATATCTTCGTTGATTGATCCTCGTGGTCAGTTGTCGGTGCTATTGTCTTATCCAACCCTTGATTTGAGTATGGGCTATCGTCAAATCAAATGAGAACCAACGATGTTCGTAATGTTATCTTACTCGTGGTTGATGCCTTGAGCATACACCATTACATCTTTTGGTCTGACCAATGCTATCACCGTGTTCACATGATGGTGGAAGTCCAGTGATATGGAAATTCCGATGAGTTGCTGTTGACCCCATCAGCAGCATTTTTGTCTCCCCCATGATTCTTGTTGAACATCAACCTTGTGTTAAAACTTTGTAAGCAATGCCTTCGTGTTCCGTTCATGAAGCTTATGCTTGGATGGAAGAAGTGACTTTCTTGAATTCATGTGCATTTGGTGCAAGTTGCCGCCGTGAGTTCGAGAAAGGTTGTTTTTGTTTCCTCTGGAATCATCCCAAGTCAGTCATGCACGTGCAAAGTATTCTGTGGTCTGTTAGACTGATCATCTTCATTCCATATGAATCTCCTAGCACACCAAGCCACTAACCTATTTGTTTAAGGAGAAGAAGCTCCTTATTAAGAACTAAACCGGGCTTATAAAAGGACTTCGATATCCTCGTTGATGGTTCCCCACCTGAACTCGGTAGTGTTTTATTATAAGACTACTACGTGGTCATGCTTGTTTTGGACAACATGTTCACAGGTTTGTAGCAGAACTAGCTCATGTTTTGGAGCTTGCTATCGCAGTACATCTCCTGAGAGTCTCGCAACATTATCTCATCGATTTGTGTTGCAAACTTTCTTTTCCAGACATGATGTCTGAAATATCATGTTACCAACCAGATCGGAATCTCATGCAGATATGATGGTTGGAACATTCCAACAGTTGCATTTCGTTCCCAGCTTGCATCGCCATTGTGCCAATTTCCCATGGGTTACCCTTCTCAGCAGTTGCGGTCCAAGATCATCTTAAATAGTGGACTTGTCATGAGTCCCGTCCATTTCCGGTAATAAACAAAAGTCATCCATTGCGTTGTCTTCAACAAGGTAGTCCACATCATCCATCCTAGTTCGATTTTGCCATTTCTTCGAGCTCTTTCAATCGATCAATTGTAAATTGCCTTAAGCTGGTATGAAGAGTTTCAATGATCTCTAAATCAAAGGTGATTCTTTTGCCACTTAAGGGAATATATCGACGAGTCACCATCCCTAAGGTGTCTTGTTGTGGTATCATGGCAACTCAACTCCTCGCTACGTTGACAACCGTTCACCAACTTCTTAAGTGTGAAATTTTGTCTACGTAGTGAACCTTCGTCATATGTTACACTTCATCCCGCTGGATGTATGTTTCATGTCTCAGCTCGAGGAATGTTCAACGTCTCATTCCGTGAGTTGATGGTCAGTTGTCCGATCTTCGAGAAGATCAATCCTTCTAGAGTTTTCCTTTTCCTCTCGTTCTCATGATAGGTGGAGTTCTCAGAGCAAGACGTCGAGACAAAGATGGTGATCGAATCAACGTTTTTATGAGATGCAACCTGGATGGTGAAGATTATGTTAGTTTGTGTCCCTCTGTCTTCTTTCCTCACGACTTGAATCTCGGGACGAGATTCTTGTTTAGTGGGGGTGAGTTGTCACAACCCCAGAATTGTTTGTAACTAGATGCACCAGTGAGTTCCATGCATCATGTTTAAATTTTTGAAACTTGAAATGGGGATGTCCAAACCCTAGAAACAAATGAAATTCAACTAGGTTCAAAGTTAAATCTTTTCAATGAACCCAAAATGCCACTCACAAATGTTCATCTTTTCTGTTTTGGTCCAGAACCTCTGTCAAAAAAAATGGCGCACCTTTCTCTAGGACATTCTGGGTTATTGAATTAAATCATACATTATTTGTTCTTGGAAATTAAATGCTATAAATAATTTTAAATGTCCAAATGATCTTGAAAGTAAATGAGGGCTGTTGGAAATATTCCAAACAGAGCCCACAAATATTTTCAGGATTTTTGAAAATGCTCTAGCATTTTTATTAAAGCAAAAACAATTACAGAAAATAGAAAAACAGAAACTAAATAGAAAACCGGAGAGAGAGAGGGCACTATACAGCAGCCCACGGCGGCGCTGCTGCTTCTTCAATCTTCCGCGGAAGAAGAAGCGGAGTGCGTGGCGGCCTTGCAGCCGAACGCGGCCACCTCCTACTTGCCACCTCCTGCCTCCCCCTCATGCCACGGAGACGCCCGACGCCTCCCCTCACTTTCCCCTCGCTCTCTGGCTCTCCCGCCCCTCCTCTGTTCCCTCGCTCGCGCCCGAGCGGAGCCCGTCGCCGCCCTGCTTTGCATTGCCGCGAGAGCCACCTCCCCGCCCTTCGCCCGAGTCCAGAAGCTCCGCCTCGTCTACGTCGTCCTCTCCGTCGACTCACGCGACGCCGGACGCCTCGAAGCGCCGCCCCCGACGCCTTCTTCTTCCTCGGGTCGCTGAGTTCGCCTCCGCCGCCCCGCTCGCTTCGGACCTCCTCCGAGCTCTCCATCTGCACTGCTACAACCACCGTGAGCTCCTGCCCGTTCCCCCTCCTTCGTTTTGCTTGCTTTCGTGCCGTAGCACCCTCACCAGCGAGCTCCGAGCTCCGGCCGCCGCCATGGCCGATGAACTCCATGCTACTGCGCTCTCCTGCTCGCCCCATCACCATAAACATGCTCACCGTGTCCCCGGGAAGCGAACGCGTCGTGCCTTTTGCTATAGCTCGCCCTGAAACCCCGCACCCGCTCGAGCCCGAGCTACGCCGCCGCTAAACCTCGATGCCGGCGACACATCCGGCCACCCCAGGACTACCCGAAGCCACCAACCAACGCGCCTCGTTGCGCCGCTTCCAACGCGCCCAGCCACGCGAGGTCCCATCACCGGAGTTGGCCGGACGGGCGTCGCCGTCGTGCTGTGCTTAGCACCGGCGTTTAGCCGCTGACGTGGCACCGTCATAAGGGTTTAATGACACCGCTAATTAACCCCCTCTCTCACTGACATAGGGGCCCCATGCCGAAATTAACCCTGGGATTTATTCCCTGTTTAGTTTAGATTAATCCAGCCGGCCCCGCTGGTCAGTTTGACTATGCCACGTCATCGTTGACCTGGCCCACCGGTCGACCTCTGTTCCATACATGCCAGCGGCGTGTGGACCCCACAGGTCAGGTTTGACCTGGACCGCACCCGTTGACTCGCTTCGTCATCTTTGGCGCAGTCTTGTGTGATAATGTATTTTCTGGAATTAGTTTAATTCTAAATATACAGGAAATTCCAGAAAATAGCCAAAACTCCTAAAATTCATAGTAATTCAACCGTAACTCCAAATGAAATAATTTATATATGAAAAATGATCATAAAAATCCAATCTATCCATCTGTACCATTTTCATGCATGTTGGAACAACTTATAGTAGCTGTTTAGCACAAATCGTATAAATGGCATTTAAATATCCACATATGGAGTTTGAATTTGAATCTTGGGTTCAAACCAACTTCATTTAACTTGTTGCTAGAAGTATTAGCTCAATCAACAGCATATTGCCATGTCACATTCATGCATCATATTGTTGCATCGCATTGATTGTGTTCTTTCTTGTTTGCCGGTGTTATCCCCTCCCAGTAGACGACGTTCCGACAACGTGTTCGATGACACCGATGAAGAACTATATTATCTTCAGAAGTGCCAGGCAAGCAAAACCCCCCTTGTTCATTCCGATACAATCCCACTCTCTCGCTCCTGCTCTGTTTTACTGCATTAGGACAACAACGATCCATCTGTTACTTGCTGCGGTAGTTGAACCCCTTTATCCTCTGCATGACCTGTCATTGCTACAGTAAATAGATGAAACCCACTAGCATGAGTAGAAGTTGTTTGAGCCCTGATGTGCCTACTCATTCATGCTTATTTGTCATGCCTGCTACTGCTTAGAGTTGAGTAAGTTCTGATTCATCGCGAATGAATCGGAGGTGTGTAAACATGTCCTACTGTGTGTGAGCTAAGTGTGTGAACACGATTTGGTAAAGGTAGCGGTGAGAGGCCATGTAGGAGTACATGGTGGGTTGTCTCATTGCAGTCGTCCTCAGGAACTGAGTTCTGTGTTTGTGATCCATGAACAGTTACTACCACGCATTGGAATGCTTAAGTGGCCCTCTTGACTTATTAATCAACCTGATCTCTGTCCAGGAGTTGCAACTAGTTTCTGTTGTTTGTAGGTAGTGTTAGTAGTCTGCCAAGTGGCACCCGGTACATGTGGGCTTGGGACAGACTAGGCACCGTGGCACGGTGTACCAAGCGTAGAACCACCCGTCGAGGTGGGATCGTGAACCCTGCACACATCGTTTGGGGCCGTGAGCGACACCCCGGCCGGATCTCCTTGCGGATGGAACCCGAATAGGCGATAAACCTGGACTAGAGACTTGTGTGGTTAGTCAGGTCGTGGCCGACTCCCTCGCCAGGCTTCCACTTGAAAGTTGCCGAGATACACGAGGTGTACATGGCGGTAAGTGGCGAGAGCGTGTGTGAAGAAGTACACCCCTGCAGGGTTAATATGATGTATTCGAATAGCCGTGTCCACAGTAAAGGACTTCTGGGTTGCCTGTACAATTCATGGACAAGTGAAAGTGGATACTCTAAAATGCGCAAGATAAGCGTGAGTGCTATGGATGGCGTTCTCGTAGGGAGACGGGAACGGATCTATAGTGGTGTGTTGAAATGGTGAATATGTGGACTCGTATGCGCCACCTCAAAAGAGTTACTTGCAGTCGTAGTTCAGGATAGCCACTGAGTCAAAGCTGGCTTGCTGCAGTCAAACTCCACCACCCTCTTTACTGAAACCGATGCATATGTAGTTAGTTCTGATGTAAGTCTTTCTGGGTACATTTGTACTCATGTTTTCTTATTTTATGTTTTGCAGAGAGACCTCAGTCTCGCTAGTAGTTCCGCGTGGACTTTGACGTTTAGATTGTTACCTCAGCTACGATCTTGTGCCCTCGGCAGGATCTGGTAGATAGTCAGGCTTCTCAACCTTTTTTATTTGTAGATGTCTGTACTCAGACATGTTAAGCTTCTGCGTGTGCTTTGTTTTGTATGCTCTGAATGTTGGGTCATGAGACCCATGTTTGTAATATCTCGCTCCTCGGAGCCTAATAAATAAATACTTGAGTCGTAGAGTTATGTTGTGATGCCATGTTGTATTTACACATATCGAGCATATTGTGTGTATGTTTGAAATGCTTTGTATGTGTGGGATTCGACAATCTAGTTGTTTATCCTTAGCAGCCTCTCTTATGGGAAATGTAGTCTAGTGCTTCCTTGAGCCATAGTAGTCCTTCTGCCCGGCTCACTTTGAGTCACTGCTAGCCCAGCACTCTGCTCTGGACACTTGGTAGCGGCATGTGTTTCACTTCGTTCTGTATACATCCCTTGAAATGTCACCTTGGTGACATCCAGTCCTGCCTAACTTGCTACTGCCGGGTTCTGAGTCTGTTAGCCCGATGCTACAGCCAGTTCACCGCGCTGCAGACCGACATGCTTGAAGTTGATTAATGTATGCCTGTCCCCATGGGTTAGTGCCGCTTTGGGTTCACGACTAGCCATGTCGGCCGGGTTCTCTGTCATATGGATGCTAGCGACACTATCATATCGTGAGCCAAAAGGCATAAGCGGTCCCGGACCATGGTAAGCGGCACCGTGGGAATACCGTGTGTGAGGCGCAAAGTGATATGAGGTGTTACCGGCTAGATCGATGTGACTTGGAATCGGGGTCCTAAGCTGTCGGGACCCGATTCTAAGTCACCGATCTATAACCTCATATCACCTATCACTTCCACAAATATTGCCTTACCATGGCCCGAACCGTTGAACTACGTCATGTGCAACCCAAAGAACCAACAACATGACAGTCGTGAACCCAAAGTAGCACAACAAGGGACATGAATCAACATCGAGCATGTCGGTCGGCAACGTCTTGATCCGGCTGTGTAGAGGGCTAACTGACTCCGCGAGGCTGTAGCAGCTAGGCAGACTCGATGTCATCGCGTGACATTTCAAAGGGATGTAGAAAGAAGTGAATCACATGTCGGCCAGATCAAGTGTTCCGAGCAGAGTGCTGGGCTAGCTGGACTCGATAAAATGGGCTGTAGCGGACTACCATGGCTTGGTGGAAGCACTGGACTACATTTCCCATAAGAGAGGCTACCAAGATAGACAATTGGGTTGTCGGATCCCACACATAGCAATACGTTACTGCGTCGCATAACATGCAAGTATGTGCTGTACAACATGGCATCACAACATAACGCAAACTCATATAGATAAAGGCCGGAAGAGCCACATAGCATTAAATACAAGCAGAGTCACATGACCCATCATTTAGAGCATACAAGCAACGAAAGCATTACATGTGCGAGTGCGGACAACTACAAAGAAAAAGGCTAAAAGCGACTATCTAAAGACCCCCAAGGGTACAAGATGCGTAGCTGAGGTAACAAGCTGCTCGTCGAAGTCAAGCGAACTACTAGTAAGACCGAAATCTCCGCTGCAAAAACATAAATAAAGCAACGTGAGTACAAAGGTACTCAACAAGACTTACATCAGATCTATCATACATGCATTTGTATCAAGAAGGTAATGTGGGGTTTAGTTGCAGCAAGCCATCTTTGACTCATTAACTATCTTGTTCTCGACTACAAGAACTTCTTTCGGTGATATGGCGCTGCAGGTCCACTAGTCACCACACAATACACTACTATGGATTCATCCCCGTCTCCCTACGAGAAGGCCATCCATAGCACTCACACTTGTCTTGAGCATTTTAGAGTATCCACTTCAAGTTGTCTATGTACCATCTAAGCATCCAAGAAGTCCATAACACTGAAGACCCGGCTATTGAATAGATCATGTTAACCTGCAGGGTGTACTTCTTCACACACGCTCTCGCCACTTACCGCCATGTACACGTCATGTATCTCGGCAACCTTCAAGCGGAAACCTGGCGAGGGTGTCGGGCACGACCTGACTAACCACACGAGACTCTAGTCCAGGTTAATCGCCTATTCGGGTTCCATCCGCAAGGAGATCCGGCCGGGGTGTCGCTCACAGCCCCAAACGATGTGAGCAGGGTTCCCAAGCCCACCAACCGAGTGCCACTTGGTACACCGTGCCACTGTGCCTAGTCTGTCCCAAGCCCACCTGGTCGGGTGCCACTTGGTAGACTACTAACACTACCTACAAACACCAGAAACTAGTTGCGACTCCTGGACAGAGACCAAGTTGGTTAATAAGTCGAAGGGGCCGAGTTACCGGAACCCAATGTGTAGTAGTATCGAGTCATTGGACAACATACATAGAACTCAGTGCTTAAGGACGGTTCCAGTGAGAAAACCCACGATGTACTCCTACATGGCCTCTCACCGCTACCTTTACCAAATCGTGTTCACACGTCCACTCTCAGCATCAGAACAAAGAACACTGCACTCCAGTTCATTCCCAATGAACCAGACTTGACACACTCTAAGCAATAGCAAGCATGGCATGGTAGGAACACAACAATGGCTTCAATCAACTCCTACACATGCTAGTGGGTTTCAACTAGTTACTGTGGCAATGACAGGTCATGCAGAGCCGTCAACAAGAGAGTAGGATTGTATCGGAATGAACAAGGGGGTTTGCTTGCCTGGGAGATCAACTAGGGAGGCACTGCTTCACAGACAGGTACTCTGGTTCGGTCTTCGGAGCATGACCTATCAAGAAGGAACAGTATCGGCAATCAATACACAAGCATATGCAACAATATGATGCATGAACATGGCATGTAGATGTGATGTTGTTTGAGCTAATGCAGCTAGAGTTCATTTGGTTGAAGTCCATTTGAACCAAAGATTCAAATGCATTTCCAAAGTAAGTTCAGTATAAATGCCATTATAGTGTTTCACTTATACAGCAGGTATAAGTTGGTTTATCATGCATGAAACTGGTATAGATGGATAGATTGTATTTTTCTGATAATTTTTCATATATAAATTATTTCAATCTGAGCTACGGTTGAATTTCTATGATTTTTTGAAGTTTGGATCATTTTCTGGATTTTCTTGATTTAATTTAAATCCAGAACATGAAAAACTGCGTCAGCATGACGTCTGTGTGACATCATCAGGTCAACAGCGTTAGCCCAGGTCAAACCTGACGCTGGGGTCCACATGTCGACCTCTAACTAAACTAACCTAGCTTAGTTAATACTAACCTATCTTAATTAGCGGGGGGTTATGTAGCACCGACCTAAGCGAGGTTAGGCGGCGAGGTCAAAGCGGTCAAACCCGCGGCGTTTAGCCGGCGAGCGAGGCGAACAGCGGAGGGCTCGAGGCCACGTCTCCGGCAACCAAAAGGACCGCGGAGACCATCTGCGAGGAGCCCAGGCTCGCGCGCATCCAGTGGGACACGGGAGACCGTGGGGTGCGGGCTCGCGGGAGCGAGCTTCGCAGCGGCGACGGAGCACGGGCTTGGCGGGAGGCGGCTGTAGAACGCAGGGAGGCCACCGAGGCTCTGCGGCACCCTCGTGGCACCAGGAGCACGGTGACGTGCTCGGTTGCGGGCTTCGGTGCCCAGGGCGACGGCGGCGACATGGACGGCGGCGAGGAGCTACGGCCATGGCGGGGGAAGGGGGCTACAGCGCGGGAATGGAGAAACGGAGAGAGGGGAACGGTGTAGAAGCTCACGGCGGTTCGGACGAGGCGGTCGGCGAGTTCGGGGAGGGGCTGGTGACGACGTAAGGCCGCCGGCGATCTCGGTGGCCGTGGGTCGAAGATGACGATGTTGACGGCGTTCCAGGGTGCTCCAGCTTGCGTGGCTCGGCGGAGATCTTCCGAACAAGGAGGCGGAGCTCCTGTGCGTGTCGGAGAGGCGAGGGGGAGGCGGTGGCTACGGTAACGACGAACGACGGTGACGATGGCCGTGAGAGAGAGAGCGACGAAGAGGGGAACGAGAGAGAGTGAGAGGGTCCGGGGGCGCGTGGCGTCGTCTGGGCGTTCTAGGGCGTCGAGGAGGACGCCAGGTAGGCAGCTGCGTGCTTGCACGCCTGGCGTTAGCACGCTTCCCTCGCCTCTTGGCAAGAGGAGGTAGGCGCCCACAGTGGGCTGGGCGGAACGAAGCGGGCGGCCAGGGCGCCCGCGGCTGTAGGTAAGTGCCAGGTAAGCTTTTCTGTTTTTGTTTTCTGTTTTCTAATTTTCTGACATTTGTTCTGATTTAGTAAAATACTAAATCAACTTATTTTATTCTGTAATTTTATTAGGGACAAGTTGGACCACTCCAAAGCCCCTCACCAAAATTCAGAAATATTGGACTATCTAGTCTAGGTCATACCAGAATTAGGGATGTGACAGCTTGTCAGGACCCCGATTCCAAGTTACATCGATCTAGCCGGTAACACCTCATATCACTTTGCGGCCTCACGCACGGTATTCCCACGGGTGTCGCCTTACCATTTCCTAGGACCGTTTGTGCCTTTTGGCTCACGTATATGATAGTGTCGCTAGCATCCATATGACAGAGAACCCGGGCCGACATGGCTAGTCGTGAACCCAAAGCGGCACTAACCCATGGGGACAGGCATACATGAATCAACCGAGCATGTCGGTCGACAGCGTGTGAATCCGGGCTGTAGCACTGGCTAACAGGACTCGGGAACCCGGGCTGTAGCAGAGCTAAGCGAGGACTCGGATGTCACCGCGTGACATTTCCCGAAGGACGGAACCACGAGCGAAGTGAAACACATGCCGTCCGATCAAGTGTCCAGCGGTAGTCTTTGGGCTAGCGAGATTCGGTGAACCGGGCTGTAACGGACTACTATGGCTCAAGGAATCACTAGACTACATTTCCCCATAAGAGAGGCTGCCAAGGATAAACAACTAGATTGTCGGATCCCACACATACCAAGCATTTCAAACATACACCCAATATGCTCGATATGTGTAAATACAACATGGCATCACAACATAACTCTACGACTCAAGTATTTATTCATTAGGCTCCGAGGAGCGAGATATTACAAACTTGGGTCTCATGACCCAACATTCAGAGCATACAAAACAAAGCACACGCGGAAGCTTAACATGTCTGAGTACAGACATCTACAAATGAAAAAGGCCGAGAAGCGACTATCTACGAGATCTGCCGAGGGCACAAGATCGTAGCTGAGGTAACAAGCTAAACGTCGAAGTCCACGCGGAACTACTAGTGAGACTGACGTCTCTCTGCAAAACATAAAATAAGCAAACGTGAGTACAAATGTACCCAGCAAGACTTACAACAGAACTAACTACATATGCATCGGTTTCAGTAAAGAGGGTGGTGGAGTTTGACTGCAGCAAGCCAGCTTTGACTCAGTGGCTATCCTGAACTACGACTGCAAGTAAATCTTTTGAGGTGGCGCACACGAGTCCACATATTCACCATTTCAATACACCACTATAGATCCGTTCCCGTCTCCCTACGAGAACAACCATCCATAGCACTCACGCTTATCTTGCGCATTTTAGAGTATCCACTTTCACTTGTCTATGAACTGTACAGGCAACCCAGAAGTCCTTTACCGCGGACACGGCTATTCGAATAGATCATATTAACCCTACAGGGGTGTACTTCTTCACACATGCTCTCGCCACTTACCCCCATGTACACCTCGTGTATCTCGGCAACCTTCAAGCGGAAGCCTGGCGAGGGAGTCAGCCATGACCTGACTAACCACACAAGTCTCTAGTTCAGGTTTATCGCCTATTCGGGTTCCATCCGCAAGGAGATCCGGCCGGGGTGTCGCTCACGACCCCAAATGATGTGTGCAGGGTTCCCAAGCTCACCTCGACGGGTGGTTCTACGCTTGGTACACCGTGCCACGGTGCCTAGTCTGTCCCAAGCCCACCTGTACCGGCTGCCACTTGGTAGACTACTAACACTACCTACAAACACCAGAAACTAGTTGCAACTCCTGGACAGAGATCAGGTTGATTAATAAGTCGAGAGGGGCACTTAAGCATTCCAATGCATGGTAGTAACTGTTCATGGATCACAAACAAATAACTCAGTTCCTGAGGACGGCTGCAATGAGACAACCCACCATGTACTCCTACATGGCCTCTCACCGCTACCTTTACCAAATCGTGTTCACACACTTAGCTCACACACAGTAGGACATGTTTACACACCTCCGATTCATTCCCGATGAATCAGACCTGACTCAACTCTAAGCAGTTGCAGGCACGACAAACAAGCATGAATGAGTAGGCACATTAGGGCTCAAACAACTCCTACTCATGCTAGTGGGTTTCATCTATTTACTGTGGCAATGACAGGTCATGCAGAGGATAAAGGGGTTCAACTAACGTAGCAAGTAACAGATGGATCGTTGTTGTCCTAATGCAGTAAAAGAGAGCAGGAGCGAGAGAGTGGGATTGTATCGGAATGAACAAGGGGGGTTTTTCTTGCCTGGCACTTCTGAAGATAATATAGTTCTTCATCGGTGTCATCGAACACGTTGTCAGAACATCGTCTACCGGGAGGGGATAACACCGGCAAACAAGAAAGAACACAATCAATGCGATGCAACAATATGATGCATGAATGTGACATGGCAATATGCTGTTGATTGAGCTAATGCATCTAGCAACAAGTTAAATGAAGTTGGTTTGAACCCAAGATTCAAATTCAAACTCCATATGTGGATATTTAAATGCCATTTATATGATTTGTGCTAAACAGCAGCTATAAGTTGTTCTAACATGCATGAAAATGGTACATATTGATAGATTGGATTTTTCTGATCATTTTTCATATATAAATTATTTCATTTGGAGTTACGGTTGAATTACTATGAATTTTAGAAGTTTTGGCTATTTTACTGAATTTCTGTATATTTAGAATTAAACTAATTCCGAAAATGCATTCTTTTGCATCAACACTACGCCAAAGATGACGTAAGCGAGTCAAAGGGGTGCGGTCCAGGTCAAACCTGACCTATGGGGTCCACACGTCGATGTACGAGGCGAATAGAGGCTGACCGGTGGGCCAGGTCAACGATGACGTGGCATAGTCAAACTGACCAGCGGGGCCGACTGGATTAATCTAAACTAAACAGGGAATAAATCCCAGGGTTAATTTGGGCATGGGGCCCAAATGTCATTGAGAGAGGGGGTTAATTAGCGGAGTCATTAACCGCTAATGACGGTGCCACGTCGGCGGCTATACGTCGGTGCTAAGCACAGCACGACGGCGACGCCCGTCCGGCCAACTCTGGCGATGGGAGCTCGCGTGGCTGGGCGCGTTTGAAGCGGCGCAATGAGGCGCGTTGGTTGGTGGCTTCGGGCAGTCCTGGGGTGGCCGGATGTGTCGCCGGCGTCGAGGTTTAGCAGCAGCGTAGCTCGGGCTTGAGCGGGTGCGGGGTTTCAGCGTGAGCTAGAGCAAAAGGCGCGGCGCGTTCGCTTCCCGGGGACACAGTGAGCATGTTTGTGGTGATGGGGCGAGCAGGAGAGCGTAGGAGCATGGAGTTAAATCGGCCGTGGCGGGGCGGAGCTCGGGCTTCATGGTGAGGTGCTACGGCATGAAAGCAAGCAAAACGAAGGAGGGGGAATGGGCAGGAGCTCACGGTGGTTGTAGTAGTGCAGACGGAGAGCTCGGAGGAGGTCCGAAGCGAGCGGGGCGGCGGAGGCGATTTCGGCGACCTGAGGAAGAAAAAAGCATGGGGGGCGGCGCTTCAAGGCGTCCGGCGTCGGTTGAGTCGACGGAGAGGACGAGGCAGACGAGGCGGAGCTTCTGGACTCGGGCGAAGGGCGGGGAGGTGGCTCAGTCAGCAACAACAGGCGGCGGTGTGGGCTCCGCTCGGCGCTTGAGGGAATAGAGGAGGCGCGGAGGCCAGAGGCGAGGGAAAGTGAGGGGGCGTCAGGCGTCTCCGTGGCATGAGGGGGAGGCAGAGGTGGCAAGCGGAGGTGGCGCGTTGGGCTGCTTGCTCGCCATGCACTGCTTCTCCTTCAGCGGAAGGTGGAAGAAGCGAGCAGCGCTAGCTGGGTGGGCCAACCAAGCCCAGGCCGCCAGTGGCTTTGGCCAGTGGGCTGCAGTCTGTGCCCTCTCTCGGTTTTCTATTTAGTTTCTGTTTTCTATTTTACGTAATTGTTTTTGCTTTAATAAAATTCTAGAGCATTTTCAAAAATCCTGAAAATATTTGTGGGCTCTATTTGGAATATTTCCAACATCCCTCATTTACTTTCAAGATCATTTGGACATTTAAAATTATTTATAGCATTTAATGTCCAAGAACAAATAATGTATGATTTAATTCAATAACCCAGAATGTCCTAGAAAAGGTGCACCATTTTTTGGCGGAGGTTACGGACCAAAAAAATGATGAACATTTATGAGGGGCATTTTGGGTTCATTGAAAAGATTTAACTTTGACCCTAGTTGAATTTCATTTGTTGCTAGGGTTTGGAAATCCCCATTTCAAGTTTCAAAAATTTAAACATGATGCATGGAACTCACTGGTGCATCTAGTTACAAACAATTCTGGGGTTGTGAAAACTCACCCCCACTAAACAAGAATCTCGTCCCGAGATTCAAGTCATGAGGAAAGAAGATAGAGGGACACAAACTAACATAATCTTCACCATCCAGGTTGCGTCTCATAAAAACGTTGATTCGATCACCATCTTTGTCTCGACATCTTGCTCTGAGAACTCCAGCTATCATGAGAACGAGAGGAAAAGGAAAACTCTAGAAGGATCGATCTTCTCGAAGATCGGACAACTGACGATCAACTCACGGAATGAGACGTTGAACATTCCTCGAGCTGAGACATGAAACATACATCCAGCGGGATGAAGTGTAACAGATTTCGAAGGTTCACTACGTAGACACAATTCCACACTTAAGAAGTTGGTGAACGGTTGTCAACGTAGCGAGGAGTTGAGTTGCCATGATACCACAACAAGACACCTTAGGGATGGTGACTCGTCGATATATTCCCTTAAGTGGCAAAAGAATCACCTTTGATTTAGAGATCATTGAAACTCTTCATACGATCTTAAGGCAATTTACAATTGATCGATTGAATGAGCTCGAAGAAATGGCAAACTCGAACTACGATGGATGATGTGGACTACCTTGTTGAAGACAACGCAATGGATGACTTTTGCTTATCACCGGAAATGGATGGGACTCATGACAAGTCCACTATTTAAGATGATCTTGGACCGCAACTGCTGAGAAGGGCAACCCATGGGAAATTGGCACAATGGCGATGCAAGCTGGGAACGAAATGAAGCTGTTGGAATGTTCCAACCATCATATCTGCCTGAGATTCCGATCTGGTTGGTAACAGGATATTTCAGACGTCATGTCTGGAAAAGAAAGTTTGCAACACAAATCGACGAGATAATGTTGCAAGACTCTCAGGAGATGAACTGCGATAGCAAGCTCCAAAACATGAGCTAGTTCTACAAACCTGTGAACATGTTGTCCAAAACAAGCATGACCACGTAGTAGTCTTATAATAAAACACTACCGAGTTCAGGTGGGGAACCATCAACTAGGATATCGAAGTCCTTTTATAAGCCCGGATTAACTCTTAAGAAGGAGCTTCTTCTCCTTGAACAAATCGGTTAGTGGCTTGGTGTGCTAGGAGATTCATATGGAATGAAGATGATCAGTCTAATAGACCACATAATACTTTGCACATGCATGACTGACTTGGGATGATTCCAGAGGAAACAAAAACTGTAAGTGCATCTAGTGCCCCTTAGTGATTTTGGTGTATTGAAGACTTATAGGTTAAGGAACTAATGTGTTTTTGAGTGTACACAGGTCTATAAGTCTATGAGGAGTTTGATATTCTGAGAGAAAGTCGACCCTAAAATGAAGTTCTTGATGAAGACTTGATATTCGAAGACTTTAGAAGACTTTGAAAGTGAAGAAATTGGTGTGACCTTGAAGACTTGTATTCATTTGAGGAACATGAAGCGTGAAGACTTTTGTTTTCGTAGTTTCATTTTCTCTTTCTTGAGTCATAGGAAACCCCGTACTGTTAAAGGGGGTCGAGGAAATACTAAGGAAAAATTTCCATGTGATGCTCAACTCAAAATCCTACACCTACCAATCCCTTTCGAGTGAAGCCTTTGGAAATCTCATACAGTCCAGTCAATTTCTTCAGTGACAGAGACAAAGCTCTTCTAGTCGCTGAGGAATTTGTTCTGACCGAGGAGTTAGGAATTCGCCAAGTCTTGGATTGCCTACACATGAGAACATGATAGCCACGAGGAATTTGTGATTCAAATTTCCGACCGTTCTTTGTCTCTGGCCACCTGTCCCAAAATATCTTATCCACCTAACGGTCATATCATTGAAGGGCATTTATGTCTTATCATGTCGGGCTGCTCCCTAGGCTATAAATAGCCGCCCCTACAACCACTAGCTGGTTGGCTGCTCAGAGAGAAACTTGACACTTGTCATTTGAGAGCAACCCATCCTCAAGGACTTTGGCGAAAATCATCAGTGAGGAAAAACCCAAAACCAAACCCCTACAAACCCAAAGTGATTGAGCATCATCAAGAGATTGATCCCGCGTGGATCCGACGCTTGTTACCTTTGAAGACTGTGCTTCTTCCAGACGGTTAGGCGTCATGGTCTAGAACATCAAGAGGAATTGTGGATCGCCGAGTGACCAAGTCTGTGAAGGTTTGGAAGTCGCTGAAGACTTACCACGAGTGATTGGGCGAGTGCATGTGACCTTAGTTCAAGGAGAATACGGTGAGGACTTGGTGTCTGAGCTGCGTGCTCGATGGATCGGGTGTCCGGACTGTGTGTCCTCGAGTTTAAATACTCAGCCACTCCAACCAGACGTACAACTAAGACAGCAGTTGGAACTGGTCTACCAAATCATTGTCTTCACCAACCTACCTGGTTCTATTTTCTCAACCCTTTCATTTCCTCATTACTGTGCTGAGTGTTCATTCATATCTGTGTTTGAAGACTTTGACTGAAGACTTTCTCAATTTCCTCAGTTCAATTTCTTCAGTATGTTTGTCTTCTTCTTGTGCTATCCTGTGTTTACGCTTTCTGTACTCTTGATTGTGTTCATTTCATCATGATGACCATGCCCACATTCTCTTATGCTTACTTCTGAGTACTTATTCCGCTGCAAGTAGTTCTTCGCTAAGGAATTTCCTCACCGGCAAATTCCTCGGTGAAGAATTCATAAAAATCGCCTATTCACCCCCCCTCTAGTCGATATAACGCACTTTCAATTGGTATCAGAGCAAGGTACTCCTTGTTACGTGTGATTTTAGTTTAACCACAGGAGTTTTAGTTATGTCGACCGCAGGAATGAAGAAAGTGACATGCCCTATCTTTGGCGGTCACGATTATCCCAAGTGGAAGGCCATGATGAGGAAGCGCCTCATGGCAATGGACAGCGAGTTGTGGACCGTCACGAAATTGGTCTTACTGATCATGCAAGGCGGCGACGCAGATGATATTCATAAGTATACTCGACTTGACATCATGGCGAAGGATATCATCTGTTCCTGCCTATCTAGAGATGAATTCAAGCGCATTATGCATCTTTGCAATCTGAAGCTTATCTGGGACCAAATCTCGGCGTCTATGAAGGTCATCGAACCGTCATGATCCTTGGTTTGAGGACTTCAAGGAATCTCTCAAACGATGACTTTCGAACCAGAATCATCATCTTACGCATCATGTCTCATGGCAAAGGGTGTCGAGGTAACCAAATGTTCCTCATCTGAATTTAGTGACCGTGCATCTGATGATGATGGATCTAATGATGATAATGAACCTAGCTATACCAAACTTGTTTGCATTGCCACCAAACAACAACATGCCTTGGAAAAGGTTCAAAACATGCTAGATAAGAGTGATGATATGTTAGGTGAAGAAATGGATCGCACTAAAGCCCTGACTGAAAATCTTCAGAGACTTTAGTCTAGGTTTGACAGCCTTCAAGGTCATCATAACACTCTCTTGTCTGATCATGAGAAACTTTCTTATGAATTTCTTCAAAAAAGCAAAATCTTGAGAAGCTAAGAGTGAGTTATGAAGATCGTCAGAAGGAGCACGATTCATTACTTGCTCAACAAATCAGCGCTTCTCAGGAAGAATTTATTCCTCCATGCTTAAAGTGCATTGAACGTGAATCTGCTAATTCTTCACCTGAATGTTCAAATGCTTCAACTGTTACAAATTCTTCACCTGCCTCTGCTATCACTAATGTCCTCATCTCAGGACATTACTAGTATCACTGACGATGCAGGGCTGAAGGAATTGTACATGACAGGCATGTACAAAAGCCTCAAAGGGCATCAGACTCTTTGTGATGTGCTTAAAAAGCAGATCCTCGACAGGAACCCTAGGAAAGAGGGTATTGCCTTTGAGAGGAAACTCAATGCTGATGGAACATATTGGAAGCTTTGGCGGTATCCCAAAACCTCATGGGTTGCTGCAAAGGGACCTCCAGTTGATCCATCTAACTTATCTGGCTTTACATGCGAATCTCCTCATTCTTCTGATGAGTCATTTGACTCTAACTATAAACTGTTCAAAATCAGAATGGTGAAGTATTTGCTAGATATGTTGGCACTAACTACAGGAACGGTTCCCCTATGAAGAAAATCTGGGTTCCCAAGAAGTGCCTTGAAAGTCTTCAGGTGAATGTCCTCATGACACCACCTGTGAAGAATAGGAACCCCAGATCAAATTCTTCATATGGACCAAATTCTTCATATGGATCCAAGTCCTCATACGGACAAAATTCCTCACGTGGATCAAATTCCTCAAAAGGATGAAAGTCCTCATATGATTATCATCGTGCTAACAACTCTGTCTCGCAGGATAGAGCTAAGGGCTATGAATATGAGCATTATTCTTCAAACCAATATGTTCATAAGTCCTCGAAGAATTTCTCTGCTTATTCATATGCTTACCCTAACCCCTCTTATGTGAAACGAAATGGATTGGCCTCTATGCCACCATTCTCATATGGTGCTCGCAGAGTGATGAACTCTTTGCCACCCCTTCAGATGTGGGTGGTGAAGAAAAAGAACTAACCTCTTCTGCAGGGTCAGGTCTCCAGACGTGCTTTAAACGTCTGAAGAATTTACTAGGGGCCTAACAAAAATGCCTGAAAGGACGCAGGCTAATCATGATGAAATGAAATTTCATTTCACACGTCCTCATACTGGTTATCTGTTATACTGACTGATGAAATTCATCTGATGAACTTGATATCATATTCTTCACTGATGAAGTATATGAGATTGTAAGTTGCACTAATTCATCTGTAGGATGATCAACCCAAAGCCACTGAGTGGGTTCTCGATAGTGGATGTACAAATCACATGACTGGTGACAAGAATCTATTGATGGATGCTCCCTTATCACCACCACACCTGAAGCATATCATCTTTGCTGACAAAGGCAAAAGTCAGGTATTGGGTCTTGATAAGGTTGCGATCTCTAAGGACATACACATGGACAAAGTCATGCTTGTTGAGTCCTTAGGATACAACCTCATGTCAGTCTCAATGCTTTGTGATCTTGATATGGTTGTTATCTTTGGCAAGTATCATTGTGTTGTGATTATGGAAGCTGACAATTCCAAAGTCTTCGAAGGCTTTAGTAGAGGAGACTTGTATATTGTTGATTTCTCTACAGGACCACAACCAACCGTGTGTCTACTTGCAAAAGCTTCAGAAGGCTGGCTATGGCATCGGCAACTTGGTCACGCAGGCATGAGGAATTTGAACACGCTTGCAAAGAAGAAGCATGTCATTTGCATTGATAATATGAAATTCCTCAAGGATCACTTGTGTGGAGCTTGTGAAGCTGGAAAAATGACCAAGGCCAAGCATCCAGCGAAGACTATCATGACCACTACTCGTCCCTTCGAATTGTTTCACATGGACCTCTTTGGTCCTAATCATTACTCAGTTGTCACTAATGACGCATCTTTATATGGATTTGTTATTGTTCATGATTACTCTCGTTACACATGGGTACACATTGTTACTTACAAAAATGAAGTGCAGGAAGTCTTCAAACGATTTTCCTCGAGGGCTTCAACTAACTTTGGTGTGAAGATCGACACATCGGGGTGACAATGGAACTGAGTTCAAGAATTCGGTCTTGATGCCTATCTTGATGAACTTGGTATTACTCATGAGTGATCTGCTCCCTATACTCCTCAAAGAAATGGCGTCGTGGGCGCAAGAACAGAACTCTTGTTGAGATGGCTTGCACTATGCTTGATGAATACAAAACGCCTAGTCGTTTTTGGATCGATGCAATTGATACCGCGTGCCACATCATCAACATAGTATATCTTCACAAATTCTTCAAGAAGACTGCCTACGAACTCCTTACTGACAAGAAACCCAATGTAAGTTATTTCAAAGTCTTCGGTGCTAAATGCTGGATTAGGGATCCTCATCACAATTCTAAATTTGCACTGAAAGCACATGAAGGTTTTATGCTTGGTTACGGAAAGGACTCGCACACCTACAGAGTCTTCAACATCGCTCTTCACAAGATTGTTGACAGTGTAGATGTGCGGTTCGATGAAACTAATGGCTCGCAAAGAGAGCACCTACCTTCTATGTTAGATGAACCAGCTCCTGGGGAATCTATCAAGTTCAAGGCAACCGAGGATGTCATTCGTACTGAAGAATCTGCTGAAGAATTCATTCCTGTACGCGAAGAACGTCGAGCTGATGCACCTGAAGATAATGCTGAAGACAATGGTGCTGAGGAAAATGATCAAATTCCTCGACGATTACCAGCTCATCCTAGCGTTGCAAAAGAAGTACAAGTTGACAAGATCATCGATGACATTGAAGCGCCAGGTCCTCTCACACGCTCAAAAGCTTCACATTTATCTAACTTTTGTAGGCACTATGCTTTTGTCTCTATCACGAGCCCACTAAGGTAGATGAAGCATTTACGGAGCCCGAGTGGATTCAGGCCATGCAAGAAGAATTACATCAGTTTGAGCTCAACAATGTCCGGAACTGGTCAAATGTCCAGATCCTCGCAAGCATAATATCATTGGCACAAAGTGGATCTACCGCAACAAGCAAGATGAAAATGGCCTTGTGGTGAGGAATAAGGCACGACTTGTAGCTCAAGGCTACACACAGTTGAAGGAATTGATTTCGATGAAACTTTTGCACTGTTGCTAGACTTGAGTCTATTCACATATTACTTGCCTATGCTAACCATCACAATAACACTTTATATCAAATGGATGTGAAAAGTGCATTCCTCAATGATAAGCTTGAGGAAGAAGTATATGTTGCTCAACCCCGTGTTTTGAAGATCCAAAGAATCGACAAAGTCTTCAAACTCAACAAGGCCCTCTATGGTCTCAAACAAGCCCCACGGGCGTGGTATGATACATTGAAGCAATTCTTCGTGAAGAATGGCTTCACACCCGGTTCACTCGACCCTACTCTCTTTACTAAATCATATGATGGTGAACTGTTTCTATGCCAAATATATGTTGATGATATTATCTTTGGCTGTACTGACCAACGTTATAGTGATGAATTTGCCTATATGATGAGTGAAGAATATCAAATGTCAATGATGGGAGAGTTGAAATTCTTCTTAGGTCTTCAAATTCGTCAACAATACAATGGCATATTCATATCTCAGGAGAAATACCTCAAAGACGTCCTGAAGAAGTTTGGCATGCAAGATTGCAAAGGCGTGAAAACTCCTATGCCCACAAATGGCCATCTATGCACTGATGAAAATGGTATTGACTTCGATCACAAGGTATACCGCTCCATGATTGGTTCTCTATTGTACTTATGTGCATCTAGGCCAGATATAATGCTTAGTGTTTGCATGTGTGCCCGATTTCAAGCTACACCAAGGAATCACACCATAAGGCTGTGAAGCATATTCTTGATATCTAGCTCACACACCAACACTAGGATTATGGTACCCCAAGGGCTCTACTTTTGATCTCATTGGATATTATGACTCGACTATCTTGGTGATCGTGTGGACCGCAAGTCAACATCTGGTACTTGTCATTTCCTCGGACGATCTTTAGTCAGTTGGTCCTCGAAGAAACAGAACTGCGTATCACTGTCTACTACGGAAGCTGAATACATTGATGCTGGCTCGTGTTGTGCTCAATTGCTGTGGATGAAGCAAACTCTCAAGGACTACGACATCAATGTGAAGAATGTGCCGCTCTACTGTGACAATGAGAGTGCCATCAAGATTGCTCACAACCCAGTTCAGCACTCGAAGACAAAGCACATTCAAATTCGTCATCATTTTCTTCGTGATCATGTGTTGAAGGGCGACTTCTCCATCGAGCATGTGAAGACTGAAGAACAGCTAGCCGATATCTTCACTAAGCCCTTGGATGAGAAGAGATTTAGCAAGTTGCGGTGTGAGCTAAATATCTTACAATCTTCGAATGTTCTTTAAAAAGGACACACATCCTGACACTTATGCAAATTTGATGACTTAGATGTGCAACACATGAAGAAACGTTTTTCTTCAATCAATGAAGAATAACACTCTAAGTGTGAAGAAATTAATGAAGAATTTGATTCTCATAACCCTACGACAATTGTACGCGGTGTCTGAAATCATCACTCTTATACGGTGGGCCATGCCACCACCAAAGTTGAAAATCTTCAATTTGAGTTTTTCCTCAGCTTTGAAATTCTCCAGTTCCTCAAATTCTTCAACTTTGCAAAATCTTCACTGTTTCCGTCGTTTTTCTTCATTGGCTATATATATATATATATATATATATATATATATATATATATATATATATATATATATATATATATATATATATATATATATATATATATATATATATGGTTTATGTCCTCTACACATTCACTTATGGCTATTTCTTCAAGTCGCTTTTTACGCTAAGTGAATGTGATCGGACCCTTCCCCTCTATGCTATACTCAACCCAATCTATTCACAAATTCTTCAAGTGTGTTCTATTTGAAACTCGTTCAAAATCTTCACTGTGTCCTTGTCACCAAGAAATTGCGAGCGGAACTTTAAAACTGATCTTATCCAAACTTTCGGTTTTGCCGCTCAAACCGTTCCGCATCCCACGATGCATTATTTTACTCACCCACGATCGTACACGATCTCCACTACCTGTCGTGGGTGACACATGTCGTGAGAAGGAGAATGGTCGGGCACGTTAGTCCTAAATCTTGAGGCGAACAGTTTTCACCGCCTCTATAAATACTCCTCTCTCCATCCTCACTTCTTTTACTCCGCTCGACCTCTCTCTCCGCCGAGCTCCTCAAACCCTAACGCCGCCGCTACTCCATCGTCGCGGTGAGGAAGAGCTTCACTGCCTCGACCTCGTCGCCGATGTACTCAGCGCCGACATGAAATATTCACTCCGCCGCCGCCGTAGCTATCTTCCTCCGCCAAGTTAGGGCATGGAAGATCTGAGCAGCGAACTTCCCTCTGTTCTTCTTAGTTCGTCGTGTTCTTCACTTGAGTAATTAAAAGTTACTTTTATTACTGCGCTTTGATTCTCAAACCTTCCTGAAAATCTTCAAAGGTGTTTATTCTTCAAATCTTCACACATATGAACACCTCAAACAAAATAAGATATTGATTCGTTTCTCTAAGCAATGATTTTCTTCAAGATTCCTCAATTGTGTGGATCCTCGATCTATACAACTCTGGAACCTAAGACAAAGAACGCTTAGTGAAATTCTTCAAGGCTCATCTGGTTAAATTCCTCAAACTAGTTCTTTTTGAAAAACCTTCTGAGAACGCATATGACCTCTCCAAATTCCTCGCAACTATACTCTATTCATAGGAACTCATGTCCGCTGCTGAATCACTAGGTTCTCATCAACTTAACTCATTTGCAGCGTTCCTCGAAGAAAACTTGCATACTTCTTCAGAGAATTCGTTTGTTCAAATTCCTCACCTGAAGAATATGGTAGAAGGAAAGAAGTCACAGAAAGGAGGAAAGAGGCCTGAGGTCATGACTGCCTTTGAAATCCCTGAGGAAATATATGCTGATTATTGCACACTGATGAAGCCGAGTTAAGCAAAGAAAACAAAAATCAGCGCAAGGTGCGCATTCAAAGATTGAGCAGAGATGGGCAAGGAATGGAGGAGTACATATATGTAACTCCAAAGTACATGAAGAAATTCGCTCTCAATCCTCCATGCCCAAGAGCTCCATTGGCACCTGGTCAAGAAGCTGACCCCACCAGCATCAAGCGTGGTGAGGACTTTCCTGAAGAATGGGCCAAGCGCCAAGCCAAATTGGCAAGACAAGCCAACGAGGCAGTGAGGGAATTCAATGAGGACTCTGCTATTGCTGCTGCCACTGAGGCCTCTGTCAAGCCAAGAAAATATATGGCAAAGAAGCCCACACACAAACCAAATGCTTCACCAACAGTGCCCTCACGGCCAAGTTCCTCAGCAGTGCCCTCACGGCTAATTCCTCATGCTGCTCCTGCTCCTTCAAAATCCTCAGCTCCTTCAAATTCCTCAGCAGCTCCTCCCAAATCCTCAGCAGTTCCGACAAAGTCCTCAGCACCTGTGCATCTGGCCACGTGCCAAAGGACTGCTGGCTTCTCCATTGCCTCTGGTGTCTCAGCAAGTTCCTCAGCTGCACCAAAGTCTTCATCTGGCCCGACTCTGCTGAAGACTAAGGCCACAGCTGGACGAGGTCCTCGGCCAAGTCCCAAGAAAAAGCAGGTCGCCTTCCAAGTGCCACCTGAAGATGATGAGGCTGATGATGATGAACTTGCGGAAATCATCAGAGATCGCCAAGAAAGGGCCGCTAGAGCCAAAGGCACATCTGTGCCACTGCTGTTGGATCCGAGGAAAATCCTCGATTACATTGATCTCGGCACAAGGACCCAAACACCCCTATGCCTGATTTTCATCGACCCTGGACAAAGTCATATCTTGACCCATTTCATCATCAAGAGAAATGGAAGTTTGAAAAGGCAAGAGAGATCAAGAAAGCTCAATACGAGAAAGGAGAAGTTCACGAAGAAAACGTTGTCGAAATGACACGAGGAACTTCTCAAGGTCGAGACTGAAATTCAAGACCTCAAAGAAAAACTTGATGCTTATTATGCTGATTGGCAAGGAGCCAAGGTCAGATTAAATCAACTGACGAAGAAATTCACCAATGTTGCTGCCCCAGCGCAACATGAAATTCCTCAGTGGAGCCTCGGCTCAATCGAAGAACATGCCAAGCACCCACGATGAAGTTCAAAGCTCTTGAAGAAAATGCCAGTTTTCAGGGCTGATGATCCCATTCCAGCCCGGCGAAGAAATTGCCGGGCATCCACTAGTGGTGCGCTGAAGAAACCGAACAAGTCGAGGCAATCGCTGCATCAGTTCCACCTGAGAAAAATCAACCAGATTCCTCAGCTCCTCCTGCGCCAACACCAACTCCAATTCTTCCATCTGCCTCTGATGTGAAGAAGACCAAGGCTGCAGAACGAGCTGCAATGAAGAAACGGAAACCATCAGCTGCGTCAAATTCTTCGGCTGCGAAGAAAATGAAGCCAATGACCAGCTCCTTTGAAAATCCTATTGATGCTGTTCCAATTTCCTCAATTCCATCAAAGGACCTTGTTCCTTTTGATGAAGATTATGTGATCCCAAGCGGATCTGATGAAGAAAATCATTCTGCTGCTTCGACAGAGCAGATTGATGAAGAAATTGAAGTGGAAGCAATCCCTTCAACCCCAATCATTTCCTTGCCTACGCCTCATTTCACAGCTGAAGAGCCCCGTGTTGAGGAACTTGAAGAAGATGTGGATATTGGAAGCACGACACCAGTGATGAACGGTGAATTTTGGGAAAGTCTGCATCCAAATTCTCCACTCTTCACCCAAATCCAACAGATACCTCGGTCCCCTGCTCCAACGGTTCAAATGGGCTCTGAAGAAACTCATCCCACTTCATCATCCATGAAGAAATTCCAGCCACTAGCGCCGATGAACTGTTGTCGCTGATCCTCGATACACTTGTAGAGGAACAAGAAATTCCTCGACTGAAGAACCTGAGATTGCGATTCAGAGGTCGTGATGCAACTCACCGACACTCCTTGCCAAAGCCAAAGAATCCCTTCTCAACAAAGCAAAAGTTCAAGGCTGAAGACTTCTTGGCGAGCATGTATTCTTCACTGATTACAATCCATATGATTACGCTTTCGCATAAGGAAGAGGCGTTTACGGACTGCCAGTCAAGCTAATTTCTATTCCTCGGTGCTCTTCAACAAAGACAAAGTCTTGATCATGCTCATATTCCTCATGTGGACATGGAGTCTCGCCGGGCTTTGAGCCAGTCCTCGGTGTTCTTCACGACGCAGACTTCGAATTTCTGCTGACATCATGTGATTGGAATGAAGAACTCATTCTTCAATTCTATGCAATGCTGCACATCACCGAGACGCTGAAGGCGTGAACTCGTGGGTGTTAGGCTGGATGTCTGAAAATACTCACTACAAGGCACCGACAACTGAATTGCTTCGTGCCCTACCACTCGATCCTTAACTTGATGGTGCTCGTTGTATCTACAACGAACCAAAACTTTCAAATCACTATATGCAAGTCTTGATGAAGCCTTTGAAGCCGTGGCAGGCCCCAAGAACCAAATTCCTCGTCAAGGAATTGTTGTATGTGCCTCGGACTGT
Organism: Aegilops longissima; assembly: GCA_021605205.1. Taxonomy (NCBI): domain Eukaryota; kingdom Viridiplantae; phylum Streptophyta; class Magnoliopsida; order Poales; family Poaceae; genus Aegilops; species Aegilops longissima. The sequence goes on from CM038678.1 coordinate 274,880,086, forward strand.
CTATCGGATTCAGCGAAGACAATGAGTCCTATCAAAGGCCACGACTCAAATGATGAAGAAGTCGTTGGCATCATGAAGAATATGCTTTTCAATATCATTCATGGCGTTCCCGTCAACTTCCATGATTTCTTCATGAGGACTCTGGAAAACATTGCTATGTCACCATTTGAGCTGAAGCCTTATGCGCCTTGGATAATGAGATTCATCAGGACAAGGTCTTCACTCAATTACAAGGCTGATACTCTGAACCACTGTAGCTACTTGCCCCCGATTGAAGTCCTCAAACGGACATTTACCTCAGCTGATGACAAGGGCAAGGCCACTGCTGTGATTGATGAAGGCATTCGTCCATTGGATGGACAGTTTCGCAAAGCTCCATCCTACTCCACCAATGATGACTCTGCCACACATGATTCTGCCACAAATACCTCAGCCAAGCAAAGTCCTCAAGCCACAGCACCCAGGGTGATGACTGATCGTGAGTTACTCCTCAATCTTCATCAGAAGGTTGATAGCAATCATAAATGGGTCAAGCGTCAGTTTGGTTCAATTCTTCACAACATGACCTCAACACACAATGCAGTGAAGAAAAACCACTACTACCTCCATGAAACCTTCAAACGCACCTGGGCTGTTCTTTCAAATGTCTACAACGCGGAAGAACTGACGGCAATGGGTCTCAAGGAAGAATTTGACTGGTCTGCACCTCCTCCGAAGAAATACAAGAAGGTCAAAGTTCCTTCCTTGGTGGCCAGCTCCTACTCTTCATCGCGTGACACTGATGAAAATGAAGACTTGGACGACACTGCGGCAGGCCCTACTACAACAGCTGACCCCAACAACGCTGGCGCTCCTTCTTCAACTTGAAATTCTTGAGGCGTTAGTCCTCGGTTCGATCCTTTTGGTCATTCGATGACAAAGGGAGAAAATTTGAGTTAGTCTTCAAGCGGGTCTATTATATGGGCAAATTTTTTTTGTTAAGTTACAACTCTCGTTCTTCTGAAACTTTTATTGGATGGAGTTGTATTCTTAAACCCGATGGTGCTTTGATACTTTTGATGCACTGTGCTCTTGCACTATGCTCTGATACTTTTGATGCACTGAGCTCTGATTCTCTTGAGCTCTGATACTATCGATGCGTTATTTTGCATGCTTGTTCCTCATTAATGTTATCGCACGCATGCTGAATTTCATCAAGCACCATATTTCATCATGCATTTCAAATTCTTCATATTATATGTCAAATGCGTGTATGAATTACAAGATATAGGGGGAGATCTCCATGATTCAACTCTTCAAATGTGCATTGCCTCAAAAGCAAATTCCTCACTATGCACATCTTCAGGGGGAGTTCTTCTATATCTTGCAATCAAATTCCTCAATATCAGTATTTACACTTCATATGTTTATCCCCGTTGAAAACTTAACATGTATAGTCATCAATCACCAAAAAGGGGGAGATTGTAAGTGCATCTAGTGCCCCTTAGTGATTTTGGTGTATTGAAGACTTATAGGTTAAGGAACTAATGCGTTTGTGAGTGTACACAGGTCTATAAGTATATGAGGAGTTTGATATTTACAGAGAAAGTCGACCCCTAAAAATGAAGTTCTTCGACTGAAGACTTTGAAAGTGAAGAAATTGGTGTGACCTCGAAGACTTGTATTCATTTGAGGAACATGAAGCGTGAAGACTTTTGTTTTCATAGTTTCATCTTCTCTTTCTTGAGTCATAGGAAACACCGTACTGTTAAAGGGGGTCGAGGAAATACTAAGGAAAAATTTCCATGTGACGCTCAACTCAAAATCCTACACCTACCAATCCCTTGAGTGAAGCCTTTGGAAATCTAATACAGTCCAATCAATTTCTTGATGTGAGAGACGAAGCTCTTACGGTCATTTGAGAATTTGTTCGACTAAGGAGTTAGGAATTCACGGTCACGGATTGCCTACGAGTGAGGAACATGATAGCCCCGAGGAATTTGTGATTCAAATTTCCAACCGTTGTTGTGCTCTCTGCCACCTGTCCCAAAATATCTTATCCACCTAACGGTCATATCATTGAAGGGCATTTATGTCTTATCATGTCGGGCTGCTCCCTAGGCTATAAATAGCCGCCCCTACAACCACTAGCTGGTTGGCTGCTCGAGAGAAACTTGACACTTGTCATTTGAGAGCAACCCATCCTCAGAGGACTTTGGCGAAAATCATCGAGTGAGGAAAAACCCAAACCAAACCCCTACAAACCCAAAGTGATTGAGCATCTCTGAAGAGATTGATCCTGCTTGGATCCGGCGCTTGTTACCTTTGAAGACTGTGCTTCTTCCAGAGGATAGGCGTCATGGTCTAGAAACATCCAAGAGGAATTGTGGATCGCCGAGTGACCAAGTCTGTGAAGGTTTGGAAGTCGCTGAAGACTTACCACGAGTGATTGGGCGAGGTCTATGTGACCTTAGTTCAAGGAGAATCTGGTGAGGACTTGGTGTCCCGAGCTGCGTGCTCAGCGATCGGGTGTCCGGGCTGTGTGTCCTTGAGTTTAAATACTCGGCCGCTCAACCAGACGTATAACCGAGACAGCAGTTGGAACTGGTCTACCAAATCATTGTCTTAACCAACCTACCTGGTTCTATTTTCTCAACCCTTTCATTTCCTCATTACTGTGCTGAGTGTTCATTCATATCTGTGTTTGAAGACTTTGACTGAAGACTTTCTCAATTTCCTCAGTTCAATTTCTTCAGTTTGTTTGTCTTCTTCTTGTGCTATCCTGTGTTTACGCTTTTCTGTACTCTTGATTGTCTTCATTTCATCGTGATGACCATGCCCGCATTCTCTTATGCTTACTTCTGAGTACTTATTCCGCTGCAAGTAGTTCTTAGCTAAGGAATTTCCTCACCGCAAATTCCTCGATGAAGAATTCATAAAATCGCCTATTCACCCCCCTCTAGTCGATATAGCACTTTCAAAACAACCTTTCTCGAACTCACGGCGACAACTTGCACCAAATGCACATGAATTCAAGAAAGTCACTTCTTCCATCCAAGCATAAGCTTCATGAGCGGAACACGAAGGCATTGCTTACAAAGTTTTAAACACTAGGTTGATGTTCAACAAGAATCATGGGGAGACAAAATCTGTGCGATGGGCTGAACAGCAACTCATCGAATTTCCATATCACGGACTTCCACCATCATGTGAACACGGTGATAGCATTGGTTAGACCAAAAGATGTAATGGTGTATGCTCGAGGGATCAACCATGAGTAAGACAACACTACGAACATCGTTGGTTACGATTTGATTTGACGATAGCCCATACTCAAATCAAGTGTTGGATAAGACAATAGCACCGACAACTGACCACGAGGATCAATCAACGAAGATATCATCTTTCTTCGACACACATACACATGCACACAAGGATATCCCTCAGAGATGAACTAAGTCAGGTAAGCTTTTATGTTCCAACTCTCCAAGTTGTTGTTTAGCTTAACCAACTAGCTCAGGGGTATCGAACATAGATTCTTTGAGAAGGGGTGGTTTGTAATAAAACCAACTTGATCACGAGCTCAACATAGCGGTCAGGAGACAACCTGGTAATACTTCCGAGAAGATATTCGGAAAATCACGAACCACCAATATGCTAGTAAGATCGAGAAAAATCTTGCTTGCGAGGCAAGATGATATGATCCAAAGAGCGAGGGATTGACACAATCCTAACTCATTGGTTGCAAAGTGCACCGGGAATAAGGACTAGGTAGCACGATCAACCTTAGGATGATGATTCAATAACCAACATGCTAAGGATGAAATTATTGTCCTTTATCTATCAAGCAATGGAGTTGCTAGGAGTATAGATTTCACAGATCACGATTCACTTGTCGGCATTCCGGTTGCGACAACATGAAACCGAGGAATGAATAATGATGGCGAGAAGTATCACTATTCCAAGAGTTCATAGGATGGTGTGCAATTCCATGATATTCTTGATATAAAGATAGTAATACTCCAAGGTAGAACAGAGCAAAAGCTAGATTGGCATTTTGATCTGCGGAGTACAATTGCTTTGACCCAATCCTAGATATGGATGAGGTACTGGAGTTTGTTTCTCCTAGTCATTCCAGAATAGAATGGCTTGACGGACCACAAGAATAATAGGCATCGATAAACACGATCGCACACATACCCTTGACTATCAGTTGATAGATGAAGGTCAGAATATAACTAAAGAGGGACAACTCGAAGGAACATATAACTTTCTGAGTTGTGGATGCATAGATTAGTATGTCGAACCAAGTTCAAAATGTTTCTTCCGGATAACCCATGCAGAGAGGTAGGACTGGCAGAGTCACAATTATGAATGGAATACTCCTCAAGAGCACCCTGGTTGTGATCTTTTGGTTCAAAGAACTTCTGTCATAAGCAGTTCATAGTATTTGGAAGAAGGAAATACCACGGACCTCGAGGACTATCACAAAGTTACTAATATCCTAAAGGAACTAGCAACACTATCAACAGGAGGTAAGTAGGGTGAATCTCGGGTTCAAGAACCCAGGAATAGAATACCTACTACTAAGTGGCATCATGGGATACTTTCGAGAATTATGGCCAGAATCATCACACTGGGAACACAAAACATGGCTAGATTGCTAGGTGATACTCTAGACACCTAGGGTCATAATAATAGCTCCAACATAAATGTCAAGGCAATAAATTACCTCAACGCACCGGTTAGTGTGCTTATTCTGACCATAAAGGACATCAGGAACGTGAAGAAAAGATTTGCAAATGCATCAGACTATTTAGAGACATGACTCGGACAGCATAACGGCTGTAAATGCTCAAAAAAAATTGAGACATCATGCAAAATGGTGGCATAACCACTCAACAACATCATATCAAGGTTCCGAGGCCAGCTATGAAGATACGGAAGTAATAGAAACTGAACTGGGGCTTGAAACCAACAATCTTAAAAGTCTAAGGATTAGTAACACGTCATCACGATAGATAGATGAGAAGGCCTAGTTCTTAATTCCCGTAGAAGAGAAGAGGTTGACTCGGATCGAAAGGCCATGAGGTATAAGGAGTAAAAAGAGCCTTACGTTCCATTCCACAATCAATTCCCTTACATAACTAAAGCATTTCTAGACACAACTTCGACCGGTTTGGCTTGGTAATCCTACAGTGGTCGGGCTCGATACCAAAGCTGTCGGGACCCGATTCCAAGTCACATCGATCTAGCCGGTAACACCTCATATCACTTTGCGGCCTCACGCATACGGTATTCCAGGTGTCGCCTTACCATGGCCCGGACCGTTTAGCCTTTTGGCTCACGTATATGATAGTGTCGCTAGCATCCATATGACAAAGAACCGGGCCGACATGGCTAGTCTACATCCCAAAGCGGCACTAACCCATGGGGACAGGCATACATGAATCAACTTGAGCATGTCGGTCGCCAGCGTGTGAATCCGGGTTGTAGCACTGGCTAACAGGACTCCGGAAACCGGGCTGTAGCGAGCTAGGTAGGACTCGGATGTCACCGCGTGACATTTCCCAAAGGGACGAACAGAGCGAAGTGAAACACATGCCGCCAGTCAAGTGTCGAGCGCAGTAGTCTTTGGGCTAGCAGGACTCCGGTGAACCGGGCTGTAGCGGACTATTATGGTCAAGGAAGCACTAGACTACATTTCCCCATAAGAGAGGCTGCCAAGGATAAACAACTAGATTGTCGGATCCCACACATACCAAGCATTTCAAACATACACACAATATGCTCGATATGTGTAAATACAACATGGCATCACAACATAACTCTCGACTCAAGTATTTATTCATTAGGCTCGAGGAGCGAGATATTACAAACATGGGTCTAATGACCCAACATTCAAAACATACAAAACAAAGCACACACGGAAGCTTAACATGTCTCGAGATGAGACATCTACAAATGAAAAAGGCCGAGAAGCGACTATCTACCAGATCCTGCGAGAGGGCACAAGATCGTAGCTGAGGTAACAAGCTAAGCGTCAAGTCCACGCGGAACTACTAGCGAGGCTGTCGTCTCTCGCAAAACATAAAATAAGCAAGCGTGAGTACAAATGTACCCAAAGAAGACTTACATCGAACTTACTTCATATGCATCGGTTTGATAAAGAGGGTGGTGGAGTTTGACTGCAGCAAGCCAACTTTGACTCAGTGGTTATCCTGAACTACGACTGCAAGTAACTCTTTTGAGGTGGCGCACACGAGTCCACATATTCACCATTTCAACACACCACTATAGATCCCTTCCCGTCTCCCTACGAGAACGCCATCCATAGCACTCACGCTGTCACACCCTGATTTTCGTGGCACAACACTTAAGATGATAAATCATGATAAAATGTGGTTTGACAAAAACTTTTGCATTATTTGACTTTTTATTTGGAGTTGGTTTTCTCTCTGTGTTTTTCAAGTGCTCTTTAAGGTCAACACAACTCCACCTTCTATACTTCATCTCCTTGCCCCAAGCTCCTGCCCAATGATCATGCCATGTGTATAGAGCAATATAGTATTTTCTTACAAAAATAATTTGGCCAAAAGTATTTTATAAAATTAGTTTTTCAAAAACCCTTGAATTGAGATTTGCCTTTGCAAGTACTTGATTTGTGGTATGAAAATATTTCAAAGAGTATATTTGAAACCTATTAGATATAGGATTCCTGTAAACCACAAAATATAATTTTAAAAGTTATTTTCCTATTTTATTTAAAAGCTTTTATTAAGGCCAGAAATGGTCTTTAATAGGGAAAAATTATTTTATTGTTTTAAAAATATTTGACAAAAATCAGGGAAACTCAGTGGGCATATATTTCCCATATATAAGAGTTTCAACACATGGTCATGTTCAAAACATTGGTCAAATCCCTCAAAAAACCCTTTCTGGATATTTCAATCTTTTGGAATATTTACAAAGGAAATATTCCCCAAAAATTCCAAGAAAATTCTAGCATGTCACATATGACATGATTGATGATATTGCCAAGTCTCATGTCATGGAGAATAGTATAACCCCATGAAACCCTCTCAAAACCACTTGACCTTTTCAAGTTTGAACAACTTTGCCTTATCAAATATGTCCAAATGCTCTCACACTTGGTGAACATGCTCAAATGGTGTAATAATGCACCTAGACCAAGTGGCACAAGTTGGAGAACAAGTTAAATTGATCAAAGAGCCCCAAAACCCTTCCTGTCCAGAACCAAATTTGAACAACTTTGTACTACCAACTTTCTCTCCTTGACCCCAACTTTTGTGAGCATGTTCACATGACCAAATGAGGCCACTACACCAAGTAGTGCATCAAGGAGAAGTGATTTGCTCAACTAGATCTACACAAGTCCATTTCTGCTCATTTCTAGGGTTTACAAAAGTTGCATTGGCAACTTTTCCCAAATAAGCTCAAATTGGTGGGAGGCCCTATTTATATGTGTAATTTCACCTGTGGAGTCTCATGGCAATTGGAAATCATTTGCTTGCCAAAACCATTATCAAACACCTTCTGCCACTTTTCAATAATCACCATTTTGACCACTAAAACTATTCTCCTTGAGCTCCACTTTTTACCACAGCTCCTCCTAGTCCCCCTCTACCTCCAGTAACAGTGGCTGCATCTCAGCTCAATGATTGAGGGGTGAAACCACCTCATTTACCCCTCTGGACAGCCCCTGTACCCCTCTTCCTCACCTCCCTCCTCACTCCAGTGGCCATCCATGGCATCCAATGCTTCCTCCCCTTTGTTTACTCACCCCACAAAGCCCCAGACACTAGTGGACATGCCCCTGACGCATAATCAATGCCATGGCATGCCATTTGGGCGCTCTGGGCGTGCTCTGATCTTGCTCCCGCCTGTGCCGCCCCTCCAAGTAGCTCCAGCCACCTCGGGCCTCCCAGTAGCGCCCGCGATGCTCCTCGGCGTTAGCGTCACGCTACACTGCCGGCCCCCTCCTCTCTCTCCCTCTCCGGCCCTCCTCGCATGCGGACAGAGCGCCGCCCGAGCGCGCCAGTCATTGCCCGTGATGGGGACCCGCTCTGCCGCGTTCCCCGCTCCCTCTCTTCTCCCCCTGGGTGTAGTCGACCCCCACGAACACCCCAGACACACTCAAACAGGCCCCCGTTACCGATAGCAACGGCAACGAGCTCGCCGGCGCACAAGTCCACGGTGGACCATCGCGCGGCTATATAAGCCCTCCCCGGGCCGCTCTAGTGGTATTCGCCTCCTCCTCACACCCCCAAGAACACGCCTGCACCACCCAAACGTCCTCAAGGGGCTTCTGTGCTCGGGATCGACCGGAGCTCCGCCGCCTCGGGTTGCCGTCGATCCAGAGGTACGGGCCCTCTCAGCCCCCGCTCTCACTCGATCTAGAACCGCAGAAGCCCACTGACCATTTTCCCCTAGTTTCCCCTCTCTTTAGCTGCCGAAAACGGCCGGAATCGCCGCCTCCCGAAACTCCTCCGCCGTGCCTCCTCGTCGCCGGCAAACCAGGCCACCCCGGCGACCAACTCCGGCACCACCCGAACGGCGACACGACGAGGAGTCCAGCGGTGCCATCAGCTCACCCCGCCGTGCTCGGAAACGTCGCCGGTGAGCTCGCCTCCTCTCTGGCCCGAGGTAGACGACGACGGTCGTGGGCCCTGTCCGTCAGCCTCACACCCTGACGGGTGGGACCCACCCGTCAGGTTTAAACACGCACGCGCACGCACCGGTTTGCTGCGTCGGCTGGAGACGTATTTTCCAAATACACCTTTGACGTGGCAGCCTAGCTCGGGCTGGATCCCTCTGGGCCTGCTGCACTGTGGCCCTTACGCCCGGTTACACAGTCTTTGCTTCTTCTTTTCTTTTTACGGAGACTTGCAAAATTGCACGAGTTAAATATTAATCCAAATGGAATAATTCCAACTCCTAAAATCTTAGAAAAATCCCACCTATTTAATGGTGTAACTTCCATAAATATCCATCAAGCTTTTCTGCATTGTTCAAATTTAAATTCAAATTTGAGCATTTATATTCCCCTCTGAAAATCCATTTCTCCTATCATACAACTCCAAATCCATAACTAATAATTTTCTCCTTCTTAGAATTCCCCACAGTATTTAGCAAAAATAAGTTGACATTTTTCTCGAGCACTTTGGTTTTCTGTTTTACTATTGCCTTATTTTTCTCGTTATTTTCTTGCGACGATTTGATCCCGTATTAGGCGAAGTTTCTTTGAAGAAGAAGAAGAAGGAGAAGGGTTTGAAGAACTTGAAGGCGTTGAAGACCAAGGCAAGCAGCCCTTTGACCATGTTTATGATGAAGGAAATATGCCCCGGAGGCAATAATAAAGTTATTATTTATTTCCTTATTTCATGATAAATGTTTATTATTCATGCTAGAATTGTATTAACCGGAAACATAATACATGTGTGAATACATAGACAAACAGAGTGTCACTAGTATGCCTCTACTAGACTAGCTTGTTAATCAAAGATGGTTAAGTTTCCTAACCATAGACAAAGGAGTTGTCATTTGATTAACAAGGTCACATCATTAGTTGAATGATCTGATTGACATGACCCATTCCATTAGCTTAGCATCCGATCGTTTAGTATGTTGCTATTGCTTTTATCCATGACTTATACATGTTCCTATAACTATGAGATTATGCAACTCCCGTTTACCGGAGGAACACTTTGGGTACTACCAAACGTCACAACGTAATTGGGTGATTATAAAGGAGTACTACAGGTGTCTCCAAAGGCAGATGTTGGGTTGGCGTATTTCGAGATTAGGATTTGTCACTCCGATTGTCGGAGAGGTATCTCTGGCCCTCTCGGTAATGCACATCACTAAGCCTTGCAAGCATTACAGCTAATGAGTTAGCTGTGAGATGATGTATTACTTTAACGAGTAAAGAGACTTACCAATAGCGAGATTGAACTCGGTATTGGATACCGAACGATCGAATCTCGGGCAAGTAACATACCGATGACAAAGGAACAACGTATGTTGTTATGCGGTCCGACCGATAAAGATCTTCGTAGAATATGTAGGAGCCAATATGGGCATCCAGGTCCCGCTATTGGTTATTGACAGAGGCGTCTCTCGCCATGACTACATTGTTCTCGAACCGTAGAGTCCGCACGCTTAAGGTTTCGATGGCGGTTATATTATGAGTTTATGTATTTTGATGTACCGAAGGAGTTCGAGTCCGGATGTGATCACGGACATGACGAGGAGTCTCGAAATGGTCGAGACATAAAGATTGATATATTGACGGCTATATTCGGACACGGAAAGGTTCGGAAGTTTCGGAGAAAACCGGAGTGGGAGGGGTTACCGGAACCCCTCGGGGAAGTAATGGGCCTTATTGGGCCAAGAGGGGAGAGAGAGGGCTGCACCAGGAGGTGGCGCGCCCCCCCATGGGGAGTCCGAATTGGACAAGGAGGGGGGGGGGCGCGGCCCCCCTTTCCCTCTCCCTCTCCCTCTCTTTCCTTCCCCCTTCCTTCTTCCTAGTAGGACTAGGAAAGGGGAGTCCTACTCCCACTAGGAGGAGGACTCCCCCCTCCCTTGGCGCGCCTCCTAGGGCCGGCCGGCCCTCCCCTTGCTCCTTTATATCTCACAGGGGCGGGGCACCCTAGAACACACAAGTTGATCCTTGAGATCGTTCCTTAGCCGTGTCGGTGCCCCCTCCACCATATTCCACCTCGGTCATATTGTAGCGAGTGCTTAGGCGAAGCCCTGCGTCGGTAAAACATCAAGATCGTCCTGCCACGCCGTCGTCTTGTGGAACTCTCTCTCCCGGAGCTTTGCTAGATCGGAGTCCGAGGATCGTCACCGAGCTGAGCGTGTGCCAAGAACTCGGAGGTGCCGAGTAACTTGCTGGGATCGGTTGGATCGCGAGGAGAGCGTCGACTACTTCCTCTACGTTGTGATCGCTTCCGCTTGGTCTCACGAGTGCGTAGAGAACACTCTCCCTCTCGTTGCTATGCATCACCATGATCGTGTGCGTGGGAAATTTTTGAAATTACTACGTTCCCCAACATATGAAACCCTTTTATGCATGCCATATAGCATTTTTATTGCTTGCATCGGTCATGATTTTGTGGTGACCACATGGGGTGGCTTGCCACGTTACTTCCTCATTGATACTTGCATTGTGCATGACCCTACCATATTATGAGGCGATCTCTAAATCAAAGTGATTCTTTTACCACAGGAATATATCGGCAGTCACCATCCTAAGGTGTCTTGTTGTGGTATCATGGCAACTCAACTCCCGCTACGTTGACAACCATTCACCAACTTCTTAAGTGAGGTTGTGTCGTAGTGAACCTTCATCATATGTTACTTCATCCCTGGATGTATGTTTCATGTCAAGCTCGAGGTGTTCAGCGTCTCATTACGTGAGTTTATCGTCGATTGTCCGATCTTGAAGATCGATCCTTCTGATTTTCCTTTCCTCTCATTCTCATGATAGCTGGAGTTCTCGAGCAGGCGTCGAGACAAGGATGGTGATCGAATCAAGCGTTTTTATGAGATGCAACACTGATGGTGAATTATGTTAGTTTGTGTCCCTCATCTTCTTTTGTAACACCGGGAGTAACTTTCCATATTTGTAACTCCAACTCTTGCCATTTCGGCATTGATATATGATATTCCCTCCGTGGTTGGGTTTTCTTCATTTTGCATTTTGTCCATGTCATGCATTTTATATTATGTCATCATGTGCATCGCATTTGCATACGTGTTAAATCTCATGTTTGAGCATTTTTCCGTTGTCCGTTTGCAATCAAGCACTCCTATCTCCCTCGGGCCTTTTACGTTTTTCCGTGTGCGGGTATTAAACTTTCTCGAAATGGACGAGGTTTGTCTAGTGGCCTTGGTATACCACCCGAACCACCGGTCATGTTTGGGTCATTTGGAGCTCGTTTGGTACTCAGCGGTGAGCCTCTCGCAAAGGCCTCTTTTAAGTTGCAGCCTTCAAAACAGCCCAATAACCCATCTAAGTCTCTTCCATGCTCTCCGTCGTTCGATCCTGATGGTGTGGTAGAAAACACCTCATTTGGACTCTCTAGCTCCCTCTATGCCTATTTAAACACCTCCCGAAAATCCGGATCATCCCGAAAACCCTAAAAATCTCCTCTCGGCGCGGACGTGTCCGTCCGTAGCCGGACGGCTCCGCGCCGCCGCCGCCCAGCCAGCCCGCGCCTGCGTGTTGCCGCCGCCATATATGCGCCAGCGAGCCCAGCGAGCCACGGCAAACGCCCGAGCGTCGGGAAACTCGCCGCCAGCGCGCCTCGCCGCCCGGCCGGGCGCCCTCCGCCCGCCCCTTCGCGCCAGCCGGCCCGCTCCCGCCCGCCACCAGCCGGCGCGCGTCGCCTCCGGCCTCGGGACTCCGCCCGCGCCTCATGGATCGACCTCCCGCCCGTCCGCCCGTGCCGCCTCGGCGCCGCCCGCTCCGTCCCCTCGGCGCCACCTCCCGGCCGCAGCACTTCTCGGCCGAGCTCCGCCACCGGACCCTATGTCGGGACGGATCTGGATCGGATCCGGTTGACTTCCCTTTCCCCCTCTATTTTCTTCTAAGTCTTTTTCCTCTTATGATATTTTGTCATTTTTTCTTACGTGGTATATCTTTGCATCGTAGATCCATTTTGCGTATAATATGTCAAAATGTTCGTCTCGAAGAGTAGATCATTTCACCTCATTGCATCATTTTCATTTGAGCTCATCTTGATGCCCTAAATGCTGTTGGAAGAGTGCTATGTGATGTTAGTTTCTGTTTCTTAACAGAACTTGCACTTTTATTATTTTGCCATGATTATTGTGTGCACCCTATGAATTTGAGTTCTACATGTGTTTTGAAATATGCCATGCCATCTTTCCAGGGTGTATTCCATGTATTTTTGTGATCTATGTGGTGACTAGCACAAGCATGCAAAGTAGGTGTCCTGATGTTGCTGATTTCAGCCCTGTTTTAGCTGATTTTGATGCCATGTTAACTTGATGCTACCAGAGATCTATGCATATTTTGAGATACTTCAGTAAGGATGTTTTGTAAATCATGTCTTGCTATATCCATCCATGCCTTTGTTTGCAATTATGGAGTGCCATAGCTTTAGTCAATCGAGCTCTACTTTTGCTATCAAATGTTTCTGGCAGATTGTATGCATGTTATTCAATTTTGCTAGGTTGTTGTGGTTGGCCCATGTATCCTATGTTATTGTTCTTGCCATGTATGTCTTCTATGCCATGTCTTATTGATGTATGTATGCTTAGTTTTTCATATAAGGCTCTGGTGAGTGCATTGAGCTTGTAAACATGCCTACTAGTTATCAGTTTTTGACATGCCATGTTGCTGAATCTGTTATGAAACTTTCAATATTGACATGGGTGTTACTATATTTTCTAGTCCTTTTTGGCTTATGGTCAGTAAGGGACTTTTGTTCTATCTTTGAGTAGATTCATGCCATGCCATGTTTTGCTATTTTAAGTTCCTGTAGCATGTAGTTTTGCTGCTCTGAACATTGCAACCTGATGCTGTTTTGCCATGTCCAGCCTGATATTTTGTGCACTTTGCCATGCTTGTTTGAACCTGTTGTGATGTGAACTAGCCGTAGCTCAGTGCTCATCTTTTGTCGAGCATCTTGTGTAGATCACTGCCATGTACTTTGTTGATACGTTTGGGTGCAGTAAGCTTAATTATTTGTTGCTTGCTAAGTGGCATCATGCTGTTAATGGCAGATTTGTGCCATTCTTGTTTTGCTTGTCATTTCAAACCGTGCATCCGATTCGGTGATCTTTATATCGATTTCAGCGAAATCATCTCATCTTTCAGTGGCATACTTGGTTTGCCAAGTTGATGCCTAGTTCATCATTTACCTTCGGGCCTTATCGCATTGCATATCGCATCCGCATATCATGTCATGTTTTGCATCATGTTGATTGTGCATTGCTCCGATTTATTGGTTCCTTTGTTTGTGTTGTTGCTTTGGGTAGAGCGGAGCGAGTGCGTGAGCGAGGAACCTGTTGAAACGCTTTAGGATCAAGCTTTCGACAACTCTAAGAACATTGCGAGCAAGATGACCATACCCTCGAAATCACTTCTATCTTTGCTATGCTAGTTGCTCGCTCTTTTGCTATGCCTATGCTGCGATGCCTACCACTTGCTATATCATGCCACCCATATTGCCATGTCAGCCCTAACCATCCTTTTCCTAGCAAACCGTTGATTGGCTATGTTCTGCTGCTTTCGACCCTCTTATAGCGTTGCTAGTTGCGGTGTTGAAGTTTGTTCCTTGTTGGACATGGAGTTGTTGTTCCTTGTTGGAACATGTTTACTTGTTGGGGATATCACAATATATCTGCTATAATTAATGCATCTATATACTTGGTAAAGGTGGAAGGCTCGGCCTTATGCAGTGTTTTGTTCCTCTTGCCACCTAGTTTCCGTCATCGGTGTTATGTTCCTTGATTTTGCGTTCCTTACGGTTGGGTGATTTATGGGACCCCCTTGACAGTTCGCTTTGAATAAGACTCGTCCGGCAAGGCCCAACTTTGGTTCATTTGCCGCTAAGCCTTTTCCCGGGTTTTCGAGCAGGGTCATCTTTATTACAACCCGGGCCAGTTCTCCTCGAGTGCTGGTCCAAACCTGTCGTTCGCCGGTGTGTCGGAACAACTTCAGGCTGGCTATCGGTTTGGACAATCGGTGTGCCACGAGCGAGATATGTGCAGCTCTATCGGGTTGTCACATTGATGGTGGCTGCTAGTCTTGTTTCTGTCGAAATGTCTTGTAGTCCGAGTTCGAGATTGATCGGGTCTTCGGTAGAAGGAATATCCCGTTGACCGTGAGAGCTTATAATGGGCTAAGTTGGGACACCCTGCGGGGTAATATCTTTCGACCGTGCAGCGGTTATGAGGCAGATGGGAATTTGTTAATGTCGGTTGTAGAAAACCGAAGTTGACCTCAATTAAAATACACATCAACGCGTGTGTAGTGATGGTCTCTTCTCGGTCCGGGTGAACTGCGATGTTGGAGTTATGTCGGCGTAAGTAGTTCGGATCACTTCTTGATCGCTACTAGCTTCCGCGTCCGTGCTTTGCTTCTCTTCTCGCTCTCTTTGCGATGTAGCCATATGCTAATACTTGCTGCAGCTCCACTTTACCTCTGTCCTTCCTATAAGCTTAAATAGTCTTGATCTACGGGTGTGAGATTCTTTGAGTCCCGTGACTCAGATACTTCAACACAGTTGCGGGTTAGGCGAGGCCGGTCTGGGTGACTCAGCCAGAGCTCAAGTGGGAGTTCGACGAGGCGTGGTGGTTACTATGTGTCTTTTCGATGATCATGGTGGTGCGAGTTGGGACGATTAGGGGATCGTGTAGCATTTGGGGTATCTTCTTTTATTTTGTTCGTGGTCGGACCTTGAGTGTACTACGAATGATGGATGTTTATTTATGTCTTTGTGTGAAGTGGCATTGTAAGCCAACTATGTATCTTTTCCCTTATTTATTACATGGGTTGTGTGAAGATTACCTCACTTGCGACATTGCTTTCAATGCGGTTATGCCTCTAAGTCGTGCCTCGACGCGTGGGAGATATAAGCGCGTAGGAACTAAGTTGGTGTCGAGCCTTCCCGACAAGAGCCCCTACTTGATTGTTCTTTGGCGTTGTTGAGTCTAGAATGGAAAATGTTTTGAGTCTTAGGATTATATATATCGGAGATAGGATTCTTTTTACTCCCGGTCCCTTAAATGCTTCTGAGGTATCTGGCGTGAGTTTGACTCTTCTCTCCTCAAATTTCACTAAAAATTTTAGGATCACGTGGGTATCTTGGAATCGTTCAGATGGTTTTGTGGCGAACATTGTTCTTGGTGCCTCGACATTTAGGGGTTGTGGCGGTGTCGGGGAGTTGAGCTCCAGGTGTTGTCGTCACAATTTTATCGTTGCGATTCGGAATACGAGTTTTGCGACATGAAATCTCTTTTTGTGGTTGTTGGTGAGATAACCACGATAGCCCGTCTTGTGGCGGTCTTGAGAATTGCCATGACTTGTATACGGATGTTTTTGAAGGTCGAGGTACGATTTCGAGTTTCTTGGTTATGTGTTGTGGGATGGATCTGTGGATCTAGGTATTGTTAGTTTGGGTGATATATTTTGTGTCCCTGTATCCCCAACACCAGATTGCATAACGAGAAAGTTTGGGAGTTTATAGGTGGAATTCTAGTAGCTACGGGATATTCTTTCGACGGATGTATGATTTGAGATTGGGGTTCAACGTCTAGTGGTCCGCCCATTCACGGTCGATTCTGATGGTGAGGCGTCTTAAAGAATCCTTGGCTATGCTGATTGGGGGCGTCTTGTTTGTCATCGTAAATGCTATCTCGTCGTGTCCGTGTGGGCCCCACAGAACTGGTAAATCTCGTCATGTGTTGTTCGGCTCATTTAGAAGCCAATCTTTTGTTTCAGTTGTGATATTGAATTGTTTCTAAAACAGGATGTTGTTTCCATATCTTTATCTAAGTGGCTTCTCACCTTATGGGCGTGTGATGTTTAACTTTGGAATTCATTCGTTCATTCTTGTTGAATGTTTATTGTGAAGACTATATGTTGCAATTTCTATCCGTTGATTCTACTTATCTTTTGTCTATCAAAGGACTAACGGATGTCACCCTCTTGAGGATGGCTCCATGTAGCGCAATCCGGATCGCAATGATGGGGATCGATCGACCCTCCACCTCCACCTCCGCCTCCGAGGCTGAAGCTATCATGGAGCCACCAATGCCAATGCCGGATGATTTTGCAGCTCTTGCAGAAGCGTACTCGAGGGCAAGGCAATCAAGGAAATCAAGGTCAAGGCAACAATCAGCCGCACTTTGCTACTCTCGATCGGTTCCTCGCTAATCAGCGAAGTCTTTCGGTTTACATAGCCGAGGCCCTGACTGACGATTGGTTAGTGGACATGCAAGCATTTTGATTGTAGCAATGTCAACTGAGGACTTTGTCAAGTTTGCATCGTTTCAACTCAAGGATCAAGCTCTTTGAGTGGTACCGACAATACAAAGATTCGAGAGGAGGTCGTGTCATTACAGGATGAGTTCGCCGTGATTTGAGACCTCATCACATTCAAAAGTGTTGTTGAGAGCAAGCGTGAGTTCCGCAATCTCAAGCAGGGCAACATATCGTCTATCAATACAATATCCAGTTCGAGCTGCTCGTTTTGCTAAGCAAGGCGTGCGATGAAAAAAAGTATGATCTATCAATTCGGAGGTGGTCTAGAAGATCTGCAATTAGCTCTTGTGCTTTTGAGCGATTAAGTATGATGATTTCTACAACATGGCACTGAAGCAAAGCGGCCCAGCTCAAATGTGAGGCTTCTAAGAAGAAATCGGGGATGCGATTCAGGTCTTCTTCTTCCTCTCAAGTGGCAGCTAAGCGGAAAAGTTCTACCTTCCTCCTCCTCGTTCCGCAGCCTTATCGGCGAGAAGAACTCGGTGGCGTGGATCTTCCCACCCACAACCCAAGCTATCAGAACAAGTCTAATTCTCAAGCTCCAAGGTCAAGTGCTCCTTACCACGTCCGCTCTACGAGGTGACTTGCAACAAATGTCGGCGAAAGGTCACTATCACGAACAAGTGCTTCAACAGGCGCCTTCGCCTCCTCCTCCTGTGAAATCTTCGGCAATGCGGTGGTCGAGCATAATCCCAAGTTTGCAAAGGTCAATATGATGAATGCAGCTCAAGCGGATTCTTGATGTGATCATGGGTAATCTTCTTGTTAATGATATTCTGCAAAAGTTCTCTTTGACTTTGGTGCATCGCTTAGTTTCATCTCTAAACCATTTGCATCTAAGCATGACTTGTCTTTCCAAGACTTGCCTAGACCATTAGCGTTGTCTCTCCGGGTAAATGCATGAATACAAGCTACATGGTTCGGATGTCTCTATCAAGATGGCGATTATAGATTTACGCTAAACGGTGGTTCTTGGTGACTCGGATATTGATCTTATTCTCGGAATGGGTGGCTTTATCGGCTAAAGCTCGGCTTGATTGTGCTGCCGGGGAATTCAATTGACTCACTCTTCTAATGATGTGATCATCTATGCTTCGTGATGAAACCATTGGTTGTTTTCTCTAAATGAGAAGGCGAACTGAATGCTATCTCTCAATTCGATCGTTTGTGAGTACCAAGATGTCTTTCGAGAAAGCTTCGGGTATGCCTCCTCATCGGCGATTGAGTTAGTTATCGATCTTGAGCACGGCCTTGAACGTTACAAGCGTCCATACAAGCTTGGACATGGTGAAGGAATTGAAGAAGCATTCGATGAACAAGGCGTCGGGTTTGATCGGACCGAGTTCATCTCCTTGGGGTTGTGGTGTTCTTTTGTCGGAAGAAGGATGGCGCGGACCGACTTTGCGTCGATTACCGTCCATTGAATAAGAAGACAATCAAGAACAAGTATCCACTTCCCAACATCAATGAGCTTTTCGAGCAACTCAAAGGTGCTAAGTGTTCTCAAGCTTGACCTTCGTATGGGTTATCATCAGATTCGCATTCGTGAACAAGATATTCCCAAAGACGGCATTGAACAAGCTTTGGTTCTTATGAATATCTTCATGTCTTTCGGCCTCGTCAATGCTCCTCCAACTTTCTCTCGGATGATGAACTTCATTTCAACTACACCAATGAATTCGTCTTGGTCTATCTTGATGATATTTTGGTCTTCTCCAAGAATAAGAAGGATCATGCCAAACATTTGCGATTGGTGCTAGACAAGCTCGAGAGTATCAATTCTATGCTAAGTTCTCCAAATGTGAATTTTGGCTTGATGAAGTGCTTTATCTTGGTCATATCATCTCCGCCAAGAGCATTTGTTAATCCGAAGGTGTCATAATTGTGAATTGGGAACCTCCTCGAGAATGTCAAGCACTCCATGATTTTCTTGGTCTTGCAAGCTATTGCGAAGATTCGTTGAGAACTTCTCCAAGATTGCAAAGCCTCTTTCCAACCTCCTCGAAGCATGTGAAGTATATACGGTCTCCGAGTGTGGCGTTGCTTTCAATACTCTCAAAGAAACTCGTCACAGCTCTGTCTTGACTCCTCTGATGAATCCAAGCCATTTGAAGTTTTACGTGATGCTTCTCTTCAAGGTCTCGGTCTGTGTTAATGCAAGAGAAGAGTTGTATACCTCTGCTTGATTGAAGCCAGCGAAAAGAACTACCCCACTCACGATCTTGAGTTGGCGGCGATTGTCCATGCATTGATAACGTGGAGACATCTCTTGTTGGGAAGGAAAGTGGACATTTTCACGATCACAAGAGTCTCAAGTACATCTTCCTCAACCCAACCTCAACCTCGAGGCGGACTCGATGGGTGAAATGATTCAAGAGTACAACCCAAGTATTGAATATACTCGGGCAAGGCCAATGTCATTGAGATGCTTTGAGCAGGAAGCTTCTTGCAGCAGTCTAATCCTCAAGCCTTTTCGGCGGATCTCTGTGAAGCTTTCCATAAGCTGAATCTTCAAGTTGTTCCTCAAGGCTTTCTTGCCAACCTCATAGTATCTCCTACTTTGGAAGATCAGATTCGTGAGGCTCTTGGATGCCATGGTGAAAAAGGTGAAGCGTGGTATCGACAAGGGCATTTCAAGTATAAGTGCTTCCACATTGATGACAAAGACACTCTATTCTTTGAGGACGGATTGTGGTTCCTAAGGGTGATCTGAGAAGTCATTATGAGCAGGCTCACAATTAGCTATCCATTCATCACGGAATGCGAAGATGTACCATGACCTCAAGCAGTCATATTGGTGGACTCGAATGAGCGAGAATTGCTCAATTCGTTGAATGAATGTGATGTCTGCGGAAGAGTGAAAGCGAACACCAAGACCAGCTGGTCTCCTTCAACCTCTTGCTATTCGGAATGGAAGTTTGATCATATCGAGATGGACTTCGTGGTGGCTTTCCAAAGTCAAAGCGTGGAAATGATGCTATCTTCGTTGTCATTGACAAGCTTACTAAAGTGGCTCATTTTCTTCCTATCAAAGAATCCATCACAGACTCGGTTGGCGAGCTATACACCTCGAGTTGTCTCCTTTCACGGCATTCCACAAGTGATCTCTTGAACCGTGGCAGCATCTTTACCTCAAATTTTGGGATTCTTTTCAGAAGGCCATAGGCACCAACATTCGTTTCAGCACTGCTTTCCATCCTCAAACAAGTGGCCAAGTTGGCGAGTAAATCAAATCCTTGAAGATATGCTCGGGCTTGTGTCATTTCTTCGGTATGAAGTGGGAAGATTGTCTTCCATATGCGAGTTCTCCTACAACAACAGCTTAAGCGAGTTGGGGCAGGCCCATTGAAATTCTCTATGGCGAGAAAGTGTCGTACTCCTCTCAATTAGTGCGGGCAATTGAGCGCCAACTTCTTGGCAATGACTTGATCCTGAAGCGGAAGAAATGTGCCAAGTCATTCGTGAGAATCTCAAAGCAGCATGTCATCGCGAGAAACTATTATGATGATAAGCACCGTGATGTGGCTTTTGAAATCGGAACCATGTCTACCTCAGCGTCTCTCAATGAAAGGTACCGTCAACCCGGTATCAAAGGGAAGCTTGCCCCTAGATCGTGGGTCCTTTCAAGATCATTGGCAAAGGCGATCTACGCCTATCAACGAGCTTCCATCCAACTTTGCAAGCGTGCGCGATGTGTTTCACGTGTCACAACCATAAGTGCTTCAAGACTCTGAGCACTATCAACCGAAGAGATTGACCTTCAGAAGATCTCTCTTATCATGAGCACCCGTTGCTATTCTTGAGAAGCGGCGCAAGACTACTTAACGTCAATCAAATTCCTGAAAGTGAAGTGGTCACACCATTCGACCCGAAGCTACACGGGCGCGAGGATCACCTCCGTTCTGAATATCCGGAGTTCTTTCGGTCCTAGATCTGGGAGATCCTCTTGTAGTGGTGGAGTGTTGTAACACCCGGAGTAACTTTCCATATTTGTAACTCCAACTCTTGCCATTTTGGCATTGATATATGATATTCCCTCCGTGGTTGGGTTTTCTTCATTTTGCATTTTGTCCATGTCATGCATTTTATATTATGTCATCATGTGCATCGCATTTGCATCGTGTTAGTCTCATGTTTCGAGCATTTTTCCGTTGTCCGTTTTGCAATCGGCACTCCTATCTCCCGGCCCTTTTACGTTTTTCCGTGTCGCGGTATTAAACTTTCTCGAAATGGACGAGGTTTGTCTAGTGGCCTTGGTATACCACCCGTAGACCACCGGTCATTTGGTCATTTGGAGCTCGTTTGGTACTCAGCATTAACGCACTCTCATAAAGGCCTCTTTTAAGTTGCAGCAACACCTTCCAGCCCAATAACCCATCTAAGTCTCTTCCATGCTCTCCGTCGTTCGATCCGATCGTGTGGTGAGCTACACCTCATTTGGACTCTCCTAGCTCCTCTATGCCTATTTAAACACCTCCCCGAAAATCCGGATCATCCCCGCCCTAAAAAATCTCTCTCTCCTTGCCGTCGTGTCGTCGCGCGAATGGCAAACCAACGCCGCGCAGCAGCCGCGCCTCCCGCGTGGGCGCGCCGCCCGCGCGCCGCCCGTGGGCCAGCGAGCCTGGCCAGCGCCCCCAGCCGTCGGGCGACTTCCGCGCATATCTCCGCGCCGCCGCGGCCTTCCCCGCCTCGCGCCGCCTGCGCCCGCCGGCCGCCCCGCCGCCGCCGCCACGGCCCATGCATCGCCGCGCCAGCCTCACGGGACTCGCGCCGCGCCTCCGGATCCCTCGCGCCCGATCCGCCGGCCGCCGCCTCCGGCGCCCGGCAGGTCCCCCTCGGCGCCACCTCGGCCGCGCCCCCTCCTCGGCGGCTCCTCCACGCCCGGCCCACTCGCCTCGGGACGGATCTGGATCGGATCGGTTGACTCCCTTTCCCCCTCTATTTTCTTCTAAGTCTTTTCACTTTGATATTTTGTGTCATTTTCTTAGTGGTATATCTTTGCATCGTAGATCCATTTTAGCGTATAATATGTCAAAATGTTCGCCTCGAAGATTAGATCATTTCATCTCATTGCATCATTTTCATTTGAGCTCATCTTGATGCCCGAAATGCTGTTGGAAGAGTGCTATGTGATGTTAGTTTCTGTTTCTTAACAGAACTTGCACTTTGTTATTATTTTGCCATGATTATTGTGTGCACCCTATGAATTTGAGTCCTACATGTGTTTTTAAATATGCCATGCCATCTTTCCAGGTGTATGCCATGTATTTTTTGATCTATGTGGTGACTAGCACAAGCATGCAAATAGGTGTCCTGATGTTGCTGATTTCAGCCCTGTTTTAGCTGATTTTGATGCCATGTTAACTTGATGCTACAGAGATCTATGCATATTTTGAGATACTTCAGTAAGGATGTTTTGTAAATCATGTCTTGCTCTATCCATCCATGCCTTTGTTTGCAATTATGAGTGCCATAGCTTGAGTCAATCGAGCTCTACTTTTGCTATCAAATGTTTCCTGGCAGATTGTATACATGTTATTCAATTTTGCCTAGGTTGTTGTGGTTGATCCATGTATGCTATGTCATTGTTCTTGCCATGTATGTCTTCTATGCCATGTCTTCTTGATGTATGTATGCTTAGTTTTCATATAAGGCTCTGTAGTGAGTGCATTGAGCTGGACCCCCAAGTCAGGTTTGACCTGGACCGCACCCTGTTGACTCGCTTTTACGCCATGTTGGCGTAGTGTCGACACAGAATGCATTTTCTCGAATTAGTTTAATTATAAATATACAGGAAATTCCGTAAAATAGCCAAAACTTCTAAAATTCATAGTAATTCAACGGTAACTCCAAACGAAATAATTTATATATGAAAAATGATCAGAAAAATCCAATCTATCCTTCTGTACCATTTGCATGCATGTTAGAACAACTTATAGCTGCTGTTTAGCACAAATCATATAAATGGCATTTTAATATCCACATATGGAGTTTGAATTTGAATCTTGGGTTCAAACCAACTTCATTTAACTTGTTGCTAGATGCATTATCTCAATCAACAGCATATTGCCATGTCACATTCATGCATCATATTGTTGCATCTCATTGATTGTGTTCTTTCTTGTTTGCCGGTGTTATCCCCTCCCGCTAGACGACGTTCCGACAACGTGTTCGATGACACCGATGAAGAACTATATTATCTTCGGATGTTCCAGGCAAGCAAAACCCCCCTTGTTCATTCCGACATAATCCCACTTTCTCGCCTCCTGAGCCTAACGAATAAATACTTGAGTCGTAGAGTTATGTTGTGATGCCATGTTGTATTTACACATATGGAGCATATTGTGTATGTTTGAAATGGTTGGTATGTGTGGGATCCGACAATCTAGTTGTTTATCCTTGGCAGCCTCTCTTATGGGGAAATGTAGTCTAGTGCTTCCTTTAGCCATAGTAGTCCGCTACAGCCCGGTTCACGGAGTCCTGCTAGCCCAAGACTATCTGCTCGACACTTGATGGCGGGCATGTGTTTCACTTCGTTCATGTGTCTGTTCTTCGGGAAATGTCACGCATGACATCCGAGTCTGCCTAACTGCTACAGCCGGGTTCCCGAGTCCTGTTAGCCCAGTGCTGCAGCCCGGATTCACACGCTGACCGACATGCTCGAAGTGTTCATGTATGCCTGTCCCCATGGGTTAGTGCCGCTTTGGGTTCACGACTAGCCATGTCGCCGGGTTCTCTATCATATGGATGCTAGCGACACTATCATATACGTGAGCCAAAAGGCATAACGGTCCTGCTCCATGGTAAGGCGACACCGTGGGAATACCGTGCGTGAAGGCCGCAAAGTGATATGAGGTGTTACCGGCTAGATCGATGTGACTTGGAATCGGGTCCCGACAGCTTTGGTATCGAGCCTTGATGCTGTGAGGATTACCAAGCCAAACAGTCGAAGTTGTGTCTAGAAATGCTTTAGTTATGTAAGGAATTAATTGTGGAAGGGAACGTAAGGCTCTTTTTACTCCTTATACCTCATGTCCTTCGATGATCCGAGTCTCTTCTCTTCTATGGGGATTAAGAACTAGGCCTTCTCATCTATCCATCAGGATGACGTGTTACTAATCCTTAGACTTTTAAGATTGTTGGTTTCAAGCCCCAGTTCAGTTTCTATTACTTCCGTATGTTCATAGCTGGCCTCGGAACCTTGATATGATGTTGTTGAGTGGTTATGCCACCATTTTGCATGATGTCTCAAATTTTTTTGAGCATTTATAGCCGTTATGCTGTCCGAGTCATCCCAGGCCTCTAAATAGTCTGATGCATTTGCAAATCCTTTCTTCCCGTTCCCGATGTCCTTTATGGTAAGAATAAGCACACTAACCGGTGCTATGAGGTAATTTATTGCCTTGACATTTATGTTGGAGCTATTATTATGACCCTAGGTGTCTACAGTATCACCTAGAAATCTAGCCATGTTTTGTGTTCCCGTGTGATGATTAAGCCATCATTCTCGAACGCATCCCGTGATGCTACTTAGTAGTAGGTATTCTATTCCTGGGTTCTTGAACCCGAGATTCACCCTACTTACCTCCTGTTGATAGTGTTTCTAGTTCCTTTAGTATATTAGTAACTTTGTCATAGTCCTCGAGGTCCGTGGTATTTCCTTCTTCCAAATACTATGAACTGCTTATGGCGAAGTTCTTTGAACAAAAGATCACAACCAGGGTGCTCTTGAGGAGTATTCCATTCATAATTGTGACTCTGCCAAATTCTACCTCTCTGCATGGGTTATCCGGAAGAAACATGTTGAACTTGGTTCGACATACTAATCTATGCATCCACAACTCATAAAGTTATATGTTCCTTCGAGTTGTCCCTCTTTAGTTATATTCTAACCTTCATCTATCAACTGATAGTCAATGGTATGTGTGCGATCGTGTTTATCTATGCCTATTATTCTTGTGGTCCGTCAAGCCATTCTATTCCGGAATGACTAGGAGAAACAAACTCCAGTACCTCATCCATGTCTAGATTGGGTCAAAGCAATTGTACTCCACAGATCAAAATGCTAATCTAGCTTTTGCTCTGTTCTACCTTGGAGTATTACTATCTTTATATCAAGAATATCATGGAATTGCACACCATCCTATGAACTCTTGGCATAGTGATACTTCTCGCCATCATTATTCATTCCTCGGTTTCGTGTTGTCGCAACCGGAATGCCGACAAGTCAATCGTGATGTGTGAAATCTATACTCCTAGCAACTCCGTTGCTTGGTAGTTAAAGGACAATAATTTCATCCTTAGCATGTTGGTTATTGAATCATCATCCTAAGGTTGATCGTGCTACCTAGTCCTTATTCCCCGTGCACTTTGCAACCAATGAGTTAGGATTGTGTCAATCCCTCGCTCTTTGGATCATATCATATTGCCTCGCAAGCAAGACTTTTCTCGAGCTTAGTAGCATATTGGTGGTTCGTGATTTTCCGAATATCTTCTCGGAAGTATTACCAGGTTGTCACCTGACCGCTATGTTGAGCTCGTGATCAAGTTGGTTTTATTACAAACCACCCTTCTCCAAGAATCTATGTCGGATACCCCTGAGCTAGTTGGTTAAGCTAAACAACAACTTGGAGAGTTGGAAGATAAAAGCTTACCTGACTTAGTTCATCTCTGAGGGATATCCTTGTGTGCGTGTGTGTGTGTGTGTGTGTGTCGAAGAAAGATGATATCTTCATTGATTGATCCTCGTGGTCAGTTGTCGGTGCTAGTGTCTTATCCAACCCTTGATTTGAGTATGGGCTATCGTCAAATCAAATCAGAACCAACGATGTTCATAATGTTGCCTTACTCGTGGTTGATCCCTCGATCATACACCATTACATCTTTTGGTCTGACCAATGCTATCACCGTGTTCACATGATGGTGAAGTCCAGTGATATGGAAATTCCGATGAGTTGTTGTTGAGCCCATCAGCAGCATTTTTGTCTCCCCCATGATTCATGTTGAACATCAACCTAGTGTTGAAAACTTTGTAAGCAATGCCTTCGTGTTCCGTTCATGAAGCTTATGCTTGGATGGAAGAAGTGACTTTCTTGAATTCATGTCCATTTGGTGCAAGTTGCCGCCGTGAGTTCTAGAAAGGATGTTTTTGTTTCCTCTAGAATCATCCCAAGTCAGTCATGCACGTGCAAAGTATTATGTGGTCTGTTATACTGATCATCTTCATTCCATATGAATCTCCTAGCACACCAAGCCACTAACCGATTTGTTCAAGGAGAAGAAGCTCCTTCTTAAGAGCTAACCCGGGCATATAAAAGGACTTCGATATCCTCGTTGATGGTTCCCCACCTGAACTCGCTAGTGTTTTATTATAAGACTACTACGTGGTCATGCTTGTTTTGGACAACATGTTCACAGGTTTGTAGCAGAACTAGCTCATGTTCTGGAGCTTGCTATCGCAGTTCATCTCCTGAGAGTCTTGCAACATTATCTTGTCGATTTGTGTTGCAAACTTTCTTTTCCAGACATGACGTGTGAAATATCCTGTTACCAACCAGATCGGAATCTCAGGCAGATATGATGGTTGGAACATTCCAACAGTTGCATTTCGTTCCCAGCTTGCATCGCCGTTGTGCCAATTTCCCATGGGTTGCCCTTCTCAGCAGTTGCGGTCCAAGATCATCTTTAATAGTGGACTTGTCATGAGTCCCATCCATTTCCGGTGATAAGCAAAAGTCATCCATTGCGTTGTCTTCAACAAGGTAGTCCACATCATCCATCCTAGTTCGAGTTTGCCATTTCTTTGAGCTCTTTCAATCGATCAATTGTAAATTGCCTTAAGCTGGTATGAAGAGTTTCAACGATCTCTAAATCAAAGGTGATTCTTTTGCCACTTAAGGGAATATATCGACGAGTCACCATCCCTAAGGTGTCTTGTTGTGGTATCATGGCAACTCAACTCCTCGCTACGCTGACAACCATTCACCAACTTCTTAAGTGAGGAATTGTGTTCACGTAGTGAACCTTCATCATATGTTACACTTCATCCCGCTGGATGTATGTTTCATGTCTCATTCCGAGGAATGTTCAACGTCTCATTCTGTGAGTTTATCGTCAGTTGTCCGATCTTCGAGAAGATCGATCCTTCTAGAGTTTTCCTTTTCCTCTCATTCTCATGATAGCTGGAGTTCTCAGAGCAAGACGTCGAGACAAGGATGGTGATCGAATCAACGTTTTTATGAGATGCAACCTGGATGGTGAAGATTATGTTAGTTTGTGTCCCTCTGTCTTCTTTTGTAACACCCCGGAAGTAACTTTCCATATTTGTAACTCCAACTCTTGCCATTTTCGGCATTGATATATGATATTCCCTCCGTGGTTGGGTTTTTCTTCATTTTGCATTTTGTCCATGTCATGCATTTTATATTATGTCATCATGTGCATCGCATTTGCATACGTGTTCGTCTCATGTTTCCGAGCATTTTTCCCGTTGTCCGTTTTGCAATCCGGCACTCCTATCTCCCTCGGCGGCCCCTTTTACGTTTTTCCGTGTGCGGGTATTAAACTTTCTCGAAATGGACCGAGGTTTGTCTAGTGGCCTTGGTATACCACCCGTAGACCACCGGTCATGTTTCGGGTCATTTGGAGCTCGTTTGGTACTCCAACGGTGAACCGCACTCTCGCAAAGGCCTCTTTTAAGTTGCAGCCCAACACCCCTTCAAAACAGCCCAATAACCCATCTAAGTCTCTTCCATGCTCTCCGTCGTTCGATCATGATCGTGTGGGCGAAAACTACACCTCATTTGGACTCTCCTAGCTCCCTCTATGCCTATTTAAACACCTCCCCCGAAAATCCCGGATCATCCCCCCGAAACCCTAAAAAAATCTCCTCTCCGCGCCGGACGTGTCCGTCCGCGCCGGACGAAACCCGCGCCGCCGCCCGCAGCCAGCCCGCGCCTGCCACGTGGCGCCACACACACATGCCAGCCGCCATGGGCCTGCTGAGGCCACACTTGCCCGCCCGGCCGATCCGGCCGACTCCGCCGCCGCCCGCACACCGCCGCCCGGCACGCGCCCGCCTCGCGCCGCCGCCTGCGCCCGACCGGCCGGCCCGCGCCCACCGCACCGGCCGCGCCGTCGCCTCCGGCCTCCCGGGACTCCCCGCCGCGCCTCCGGATCCGGCCTCCGCGCTCAGTCCGCCTGGCCTTGCCTCCCGGCGCCGCGGCCAATCCCCCTCGGCGCCACCTCGGCCAGCCGCACTTTTCCTCCGGCGAGCTCCGCCACCGCCGCCACCACTCAGATCGGGACCGGATCTGGATCGGATCCGGTTGACTTTCCTTTCCCCCTCTATTTTCTTCTAAGTCTTTTCACTCTTATGATATTTTGTGTCATTTTCTTCGTGGTATATCTTTGCATCTGTAGATCCATTTTATGCGTATAATATGTCAAAATGTTCGTCTCAAGAGTAGATCATTTCACCTCATTGCATCATTTTCATTTGAGCTCATCTTGATGCCCTAAATGCTGTTGGAAGAGTGCTATGTGATGTTAGTTTCTGTTTCTTAACAGAACTTGCACTTTGTTATTTTTGCCATGATTATTGTGTGCACCCTATGAATTTGAGTTCTACATGTGTTTTGAAATATGCCATGCCATCTTTCCAGGGTGTATTCCATGTATTTTTGTGATCTATGTGGTGACTAGCACAAGCATGCAAAGTAGGTGTCCTGATGTTGCTGATTTCAGCCCTGTTTTAGCTGATTTTGATGCCATGTTAACTTGATGCTACCGAGAGATCTATGCATATTTTGAGATACTTCAGTAAGGATGTTTTGTAAATCATGTCTTGCTCTATCCATCCATGCCTTTGTTTGCAATTATGGAGTGCCATAGCTTTAGTCAATCGAGCTCTACTTTTGCTATCAAATGTTTCTGGCAGATTGTATGCATGTTATTCAATTTTGCCTAGGTTGTTGTGGTTGGCCCATGTATCCTATGTTATTGTTCTTGCCATGTATGTCTTCTATGCCATGTCTTATTGATGTATGTATGCTTAGTTTTTCATATAAGGCTCTGTAGTGAGTGCATTGAGCTTGTAAACATGCCTACTGTTATCAGTTTTGACATGCCATGTTGCTGAATCTGTTAACTAAACTTTCAATATTGACATGGGTGTTACTATATTTTCTAGTCCTTTTGGCTTATGGTCAGTAAGGGACTTTTGTTCTATGCTTTGAGTAGATTCATGCCATGCCATGTTTTGCTATTTTAAGTTCCTGTAGCATGTAGTTTTGCTGCTCTGAACATTGCAACCTGATGCTGTTTTTGCCATGTCCAGCCTGATATTTTGTGCACTTTTGCCATGCTTGTTTGAACCTGTTGTGATGTGAACTAGCCGTAGCTCAGTGCTCATCTTTTGTCGAGCATCTTGTGTAGATCACTGCCATGTACTTTGTTGATACGTTTGGGTGCAGTAGCTTAATTATTTGTTGCTTGCTAAGTGGCATCATGCTGTTAATGGCAGATTTGTGCCATTCTTGTTTTGCTTGTCATTTCCAAACCGTGCATCCGATTCGGTGATCTTTATATCGATTTCAACCGAAATCATCTCATCTTTCAGTGGCATACTTGGTTTGCCAAGTTGATGCCTGGTTCATCATTTACCTTCCGGCCTTTTATCGCATTGCATATCGCATCCGCATATCATGTCATG
The DNA here is from genome assembly GCA_021605205.1 of Aegilops longissima. Taxonomy (NCBI): domain Eukaryota; kingdom Viridiplantae; phylum Streptophyta; class Magnoliopsida; order Poales; family Poaceae; genus Aegilops; species Aegilops longissima. The sequence goes on from CM038678.1 coordinate 274,909,821, forward strand.
TTTTGCATCATGTTGATTGTGCATTGCACCGTGATTTATTGTGGTTCCTTTGTTTGTGTTGTTGCTTTGGGTAGAGCCGGAGACGAGTGCGTGAGCGAGGAACCTGTTGAGAACGCTTTCGAGGATCAAGCTTTCGACAACTCTAAGAACATTGCAGGCAAGATGACCATACCCTCGAAATCACTTCTATCTTTGCTATGCTAGTTGCTCGCTCTTTTGCTATGCCTATGCTGCGATGCCTACCACTTGCTATATCATGCCACCCATAGTGCCATGTCAGCCCCTAACCATCCTTTTCCTAGCAAACCGTTGATTGGCTATGTTACCGCTTTGCTCAGCCCTCTTATAGCGTTGCTAGTTGCAGGTGAAGCTGAAGTTTGTTCCTTGTTGGGACATGGAGTTGTTGTTCCTTGTTGGAACATGTTTACTTGTTGGGGATATCACAATATATATCTGCTATAATTAATGCATCTATATACTTGGTAAAGGGTGGAAGGCTCGGCCTTATGCAGTGTTTTGTTCCACTTTGCCACCTAGTTTCCGTCATACGGTGTTATGTTCCTTGATTTTGCGTTCCTTACGGTTGGGTGATTTATGGGACCCCTTGACAGTTCGCTTTGAATAAGACTCGTCCAGCAAGGCCCAACTTTGGTTTTACCATTTGCCGCCTAAGCCTTTTCCCCGGTTTTCGCGAGCCCGAGGGTCATCTTTATTTTAACCCCGGGCCAGTTCTCCTCGAGTGCTGGTCCAAACTGTCGACCGCCGGTGGCCATCGGGGCAACTCGAGCTGGCCTATCGGAAGTTTGGACAATCCGGTGTGCCACGAGAACGAGATATGTGCAGCTCCTATCGGGTTTGTCGGCACATTCGGGCGGCTTTGCTAGTCTTGTTTTATTGCTGTCGAAATGTCTTGTAGTCCGGGATTCCGAGATTGATCGGGTCTTCCCAGAGAAGGAATATCCTTCGTTGACCGTGAGAGCTTATAATGGGCTAAGTTGGGACACCCTGCAGGTAATATCTTTCAAAGCCGTGCCCGCGGTTATGAGGCAGATGGGAATTTGTTAATGTCGGTTGTAGAAAACCGAAGTTGACCTCAATTAAAATACACATCAACGCGTGTGTAACCGTGATGGTCTCTTCTCGGGAGTCCGGAAGTGAACACGGTGTTGGAGTTATGTCGGCGTAAGTAGTTCAGATCACTTCTTGATCGCTATTAGCTTCACGTCCGTGCTTTGCTTCTCTTCTCGCTCTCTTTTGCGATGTAGCCACCATATATGCTAGTCGCTTGCTGCAGCTCCACTTTACTACTCTGTCCTTCCTATAAGCTTAAATAGTCTTGATCTCGCGGGTGTGAGATTGCTGAGTCCCGTGACTCACGATACTTCAACACAGATTGCAGGTTCCGACGAGGCGGTGCAGGTGACTCAACCGAGCTCAAGTGGGAGTTCGACGAGGAACGTGGTCGTTACTATGTGTCTTTTCCTGATGATCGATAGTGGTGCCGAGTTGGGACGATTCGGGATCTGTAGCATTTGGGGTATCTTCTTTTATTTTGGTTCCGTAGTCGGACCTTGAGTGTACTCTGAATGATGGATGTTTATTTATGTCTTGTGTGAAGTGGCGATTGTAAGCCAACTATGTATCTTTTTCCTTATTTATTACATGGGTTGTGTGAAGATTACCTCACTTGCGACATTGCTTTCAATGCGGTTATGCCTCTAAGTCGTGCCTCGACACGTGGAGATATAGCCGCATCGGGCGCTATGTTGGTAATCGAGCCTTCCCGACTTAGGAGCCCCTACTTGATTGTTTGTTTGGCGTTGTTGAGTCTAGAATGGAAAATGTTTTGAGTCTTAGGATTATATATATCGGAGAGTAGGATTCTTTTACTCCCGGTCCTTTCGTCAGCTCTGTGAGGTATCCCGACGTAGAGTTTTGACTCTTCTCTCCTCAAATTTCACTAAAAAATTTTAGGATCACGTGGGTATCTTGGAATCGTTCGATGGTTTTGTGGCGAGAACATTGTTCTTGGTGCCTCGACATTTAGGGGTTGTGGCGGTGTCCGGGAGTTGAGCTCCGAGGTGTTGTCGTCACAATTTTATCGTTGCGATTCTGGAATACCTGAGTTTTGCCGACATCGAAATCTCTTTTGTGCAGTTGTTGGTGAGATAACCCCGATAGCCCGATCTTGTGGCGAGTCTTGAGTATTGCCATGACTTGTATAACGATGTTTTTGAAGGTCGAGGTACACGATTTCGAGGATTTCTTGGTTATGTGTTGACGGATGGATACAATTGGATCTAGGTATTGTTAGTTTGGGTGATATATTTTGTGTCCCTGTATCCCAACACCAGATTGCATAACCAGAAAGTTTCGGAGTTTATAGGTGGGAATTCTAGTAGCTTACGGGATATTCTTTCCGACGGATGTATGATTTGAGATTGGGGTTCAACGTCTAGTGGTCCGCCCATTCACGGTCGATTCTGATGGTCGCGAGGCGTCTTAAAGAATCCTTGGCTATGCTGATTCGGGGGCGTCTTGTTTGTCATTCGTGACGTCCGCTATCGTCGTGTCCGTGTGGGCCCCACCACTAACACTTTGGGCGTAAATCTCTATCATGTGTTTGTTCGGCTCATTTTAGAAGCCAATCTTTTGTTTTCAGTTGTGATATTCGAATTGTTTCTAAGACAGATGTTGTTTCCATATCTTTATCTAAGTGGCTTCTCACCTTTATGGACGTGTGATGTTTAACTTTGGAATTCATTCGTTCATTCTTGTTCGAATGTTTATTGTGAAGACTATATGTTGCAATTTCTATCCGTTGATTCTACTTATCTTTTTGTCTATCAAAGGACTAACGGATGTCACCCTCTTGAGATGGCTCCATGTAGCGCCTCAATCCGGATCGCAATGATGGGGATCGATCGAACCCTCCACCTCCACCTCCGCCTCCAGAGGCCTAGCAAGCTATCATGGAAGCCACCAATGCCAATGCCCAGATGATTTTGCAGCTCTTGCAAGAACGTACTCAGGGGCAAGGCAATCAAGGCAATCAAGGTCAAGGCAACAATCAGCCGCACTTTGCTACTCTCAGTCAGTTCCTCGCTAATCAGCCGAAGTCTTTCGGTTTACGTGTCGAGGCCACGACGCTGACGATTGGTTAGTGGACATCTGCAAGCATTTTGATTGTAGCAATGTCAAACTGAGGACTTTGTCAAGTTTGCATCGTTTCAACTCAAGGATCAAGCTGCTTTGAGTGGTACCAAGAATACAAAGATTCGAGAGGAGGTCGTGTCATTTCACAGGATGAGTTCCGCCGTGATTTCGAGCTCATCACATTCCAAAAGTGTTGTTGAGAGCAAGCGTGAGGAGTTCCGCAATCTCAAGCAGGGCAACATGTCTGTCTATCAATACAATATCCAGTTCGAGCTTCGCTCGTTTTGCTAAGCAAGGCGTGCACGATGAAAAGAGTATGATCTATCAATTCAGAGGTGGTCTAAGAGAAGATCTGCAATTAGCTCTTGTGCTTTTGAGCGATTAAGTATGATGATTTCTACAACATGGCACTGAAGCAAGAAGCTGCCCAGCTCAAATGTGAGGCTTCTAAGAAGAGAATCGGGGATGCGATTCAGTCTTCTTCTTCCTCTCAAGTGGCAGCTAAGCGGAAGAAGTTCTACCTTCCTCCTCCTCCGTTCCGCAGCCTTATCGTGAGAAGAACTCGGTGGCCGTGGATCTTCCCACCCACCCAACCCAAGCTATCGTAACAAGTCTAATTCTCAAGCTCCAAGGTCAAGTGCTCCTTACCACCGTCCGCTCTACGAGGTGACTTGCAACAAATGTCGTGAGAAGGTCACTATGCGAACAAGTGCTTCAACCAGGCGCCTTCCGCCTCCTCCTCTGTGAAATCTTCCAGCAATGCAGTGGTCAAGCATAATCCCAAGTTTGCAAAGGTCAATATGATGAATGCAGCTCAAGCGGAGGATTCTTCTGATGTGATCATGGGTAATCTTCTTGTTAATGATATTCTGCAAAAGTTCTCTTTGACACTGGTGCATCGCTTAGTTTCATCTCTAAACCATTTGCATCTAAGCATGACTTGTCTTTCCAAGACTTGCCTAGACCATTAGCAGTTGTCTCTCCGGGTAAATGCATGAATGCAAGCTACATGGTTCCGGATGTCTCTATCAAGATGGGCGATTATAGATTTCTGTCTAAACCAGTGGTTCTTGGTGACTCGGATATTGATCTTATTCTCGGAATGGACTGGCTTTATCAGCACAAAGCTCAGCTTGATTGTGCTGCCAGGGAAATTCAATTGACTCACTCTTCTAATGATGTGATCATCTATGCCGCTCGTGATGAAACCATTCGGTTGTTTTCTCTAAATGAGAAGGGCGAACTGAATGCTATCTCTCGATTCGATCGTTTGTGAGTACCAAGATGTCTTTCGGTAAGAGCTTCCGGGTATGCCTCCTCATCGGCCGATTGAGTTCGTTATCGATCTTGAGCACGCATCGAACCCGTTTGCAAGCTTCCATACAAGCTTGGACCTGATGAGCTGAAGGAATTGAAGAAGCAGCTCGATGAACAAGAGCGTCTGGTTTGATCGGACCGAGTTCATCTCCTTGGGGTTGTGGTGTTCTTTTGTCCGAGAAGAAGGATGGCACGGACCGACTTTGCGTCGATTACCGTCCATTGAATAAGAAGACAATCAAGAACAAGTATCCACTTCCCAACATCAATGAGCTTTTCGAGCAACTCAAAGGTGCTACAGTGTTCTCAAAGCTTGACCTTCGTATGGGTTATCATCAGATTCGCATTCGTGAACAAGATATTCCCAAGACAGCATTCAGAACAAGCTTTGGTTCTTATGAATATACTGTCATGTCTTTCGGCCTCGTCAATGCTCCTCCGACTTTCTCTCGGATGATGAACTTCATTTTCAACCCCTACACCAATGAATTCGTCTTGGTCTATCTTGATGATATTTTGGTCTTCTCCAAGAATAAGAAGGATCATGCCAAACATTTGCGATTGGTGCTAGACAAGCTCAGAGAGTATCAATTCTATGCTAAGTTCTCCAAATGTGAATTTTGGCTTGATGAAGTGCTTTATCTTGGTCATATCATCTCCGCCAAGGGCATCGCTGTTAATCCCGAGAAGGTGTCCGCAATTGTGAATTGGGAACCTCCTCGAATGTCAAGCAGCTCCATGATTTTCTTGGTCTTGCAAGCTATTGCGAAGATTCGTTGAGAACTTCTCCAAGATTGCAAAGCATCTTTCCAACCTCCTCGAAGCATGTGAAGTATGTCCGGTCTCCACGAGTGTGGCGTTGCTTTCAATACTCTCAAAGAGAAACTCGTCACAGCTCTGTCTTGACTCCTCTGATGAATCCAAGCCATTCAAGTTTTCTCGTGATGCTTCTCTTCAAGGTCTCGGTCTGTGTTAATGCAAGAGAAGAGAGTTGTGGCTTATACCTCTCGCCAGTTGAAGCCCAACGAAAAGAACTACCCCACTCACGATCTTGAGTTGGCGGCAGTTGTCCATGCTTTGATAACGTGGAGACATCTCTTGTTGGGAAGGAAAGTGGACATTTTCACTGATCACAAGAGTCTCAAGTACATCTTCACTCAACCCAACCTTAACCTCAGGCAGACTCGATGGGTCGAAATGATTCAAGAGTACAACCCAAGTATTGAATATACTCCGGGCAAGGCCAATGTCATTGCAGATGCTTTGAGCAGGAAAGCTTACTGCAACAGTCTAATCCTCAAGCCTTTTCAGCCGGATCTCTGTGAAGCTTTCCGCAAGCTGAATCTTCAAGTTGTTCCTCAAGGCTTTCTTGCCAACCTCATAGTATCTCCTACTTTGGAAGATCAGATTCGTGAGGCTCAACTTCGGATGCCATGGTGAAAAAGGTGAAGCGTGGTATCGACAAGGGCATTTCCAAGTATAAGTGCTTCCACATTGATGACAAAGACACTCTATTCTTTGAGGACGGATTGTGGTTCCTAAGGGTGATCTGAGAAAAGTCATTATGAGCGAGGCTCACAATTCGCTTCTATCCATTCATCCCGAAAATGCGAAGATGTACCATGACCTCAAGCAAATATATTGGTGGACTCGAATGAAGCGAGAAATTGCTCAATTCGTGAATGAATGTGATGTCCGGAAGAGTGAAAGCAGAACACCAAAGACCAGCTGGTCTCCTTCAACCTCTTGCTATTCCGAATGGAAGTTTGATCATATCGAGATGGACTTCGTGGATCGGCTTTCCAAAGTCCAAGCGTGGAAATGATGCTATCTTTGTTGTCATTGACAAGCTTACTAAAGTGGCTCATTTTCTTCCTATCAAAGAATCCATCACAGCAGCTCGGTTGGCGAGCTATACACCTCGAGATTGTCTCCTTTCACGGCATTCCACAAGTGATCTCTTGAGACCGTGGCAGCATCTTTACCTCCAAATTTTGGGAGTCTTTTGAAGGCCATGGGCACCAACATTCGTTTCAAAGACAGCTTTCCATCCTCAAACAAGTGGCCAAGTTGAGCGAGTAAATCAAATCCTTGAAGATATGCTTAGGGCTTGCGTCATTTCTTTCGGTATGAAGTGGGAAGATTGTCTTCCATATGCCGAAGTTCTCCTACAACAACAGCTTCCAAGCGAGTTGAGGCAAGGCCCCATTCGAAATTCTCTATGGCGAGAAAGTGTCGTACTCCTCTCAATTAGTGCGAGACAATGAGCGCCAACTTCTTGGCAATGACTTGATCACGAAGCGTAAGAAATGTGCCAAGTCATTCGTGAGAATCTCAAAGCCGCATAATCGCGTCGGAAGAGCTATTATGATGATAAGCACCGTGATGTGGCTTTTGAAATCGGAGACCATGTCTACCTCCGCGTCTCTCAATGAAAGGTACTCGTCGCCCGGTATCAAAGGGAAGCTTGCCCCTAGATCGTGGGTCCTTTCAAGATCATTGGCAAAAGAGGCGATCTAGCCTATCAACTTGAGCTTCCATCCAACTTTGCAAGCGTGCGATGTGTTTCACGTGTCACAGCTTCGCAAGTGCTTCAAGACTCTGAGCACTATCAACTTCAAGAGATTGACCTTCAAGAAGAAATCTCTTATCATGAGCACCCCGTTGCTATTCTTGAGGAAACCGAGCGCAAGACTCGCAACAAGTTAATCAAATTCCTGAAAGTGAAGTGGTCACACCATTCCGACCGAGAAGCTACACAGGGCGCGAGGATCACCTCCGTTCAATATCCGGAGTTCTTTCAGTCCTAGATCTCGGGACGAGATCCTCTTGTAGTGGTGGAGTGTTGTAACACCCCGGAAGTAACTTTCCATATTTGTAACTCCAACTCTTGCCATTTTCGGCATTGATATATGATATTCCCTCCGTGGTTGGGTTTTTCTTCATTTTGCATTTTGTCCATGTCATGCATTTTATATTATGTCATCATGTGCATCGCATTTGCATACGTGTTCGTCTCATGATTCCGAGCATTTTTCCCGTTGTCCGTTTTGCAATCCGGCACTCCTATCTCCCCCGGCGGCCCCTTTTACGTTTTTCCGTGTGCGGGTATTAAACTTTCTCGAAATGGACCGAGGTTTGTCTAGTGGCCTTGGTATACCACCCGTAGACCACCGGTCAAGTTTCGGGTCATTTGGAGCTCGTTTGGTACTCCAACGGTGAACCGCACTCTCGCAAAGGCCTCTTTTAAGTTGCAGCCCAACACCCCTTCAAAACAGCCCAATAACCCATCTAAGTCTCTTCCATGCTCTCCGTCGTTCGATCACGATCGTGTGGGCGAAAACTACACCTCATTTGGACTCTCCTAGCTCCCTCTATGCCTATTTAAACACCTCCCCCGAAAATCCCGGATCATCCCCCCGAAACCCTAAAAAAATCTCCTCTCCGCGCCGGACGTGTCCGTCCGCGCGGAATGGCTCCAACGCCGCCGCCCACAGCCAGCCAGCGCCTGCCCGTGGGCGCCGCCGCCCATGTAGCGCCGCCGTGCCCGAGGCCCACGGCCCGCCCGCCAGGCCGATCCGGCCGACTCCCGCCCCGCCTCCGCCGCGCCAGCCCTGCCCGCCTCCGCCGCCGCCTCGCCCGACCGGCCGGCCCGCCTCCGCCGCCACCGCCGGCGCGCCGTCGCCGCCCGCCTCGGGACTCCCGCCGCCGCGCCTCCCTGGATCCGGCCTCGCGCCCGATCCGCCGGCCGCCGCCGCCTCCGGCGCCGCCCGGCTCCCCCCTCCGGCGCCACCTCCGGCCGGCCGCACCCCCCTCCTCCGGCGAGCTCCTCCACCGCCCGCCACTCGCGTCGGGACGGATCTGGATCGGATCCCGTTGACTTCCCTTTCCCCCTCTATTTTCTTCTAAGTCTTTTCACTCGATGATATTTTGTGTCATTTTCTTCGTGGTATATCTTTGCATCTGTAGATCCATTTTGCGCGTATAATATGTCAAAATGTTCGCCTCGAAGAGTAGATCATTTCATCTCATTGAATCATTTTCATTTGAGCTCATATTGATGCCCGAAATGCTGTTGGAAGAGTGCTATGTGATGTTAGTTTCTGTTTCTTAACAGAACTTGCACTTTTGTTATTTTTGCCATGATTATTGTGTGCACCCTATGAATTTGAGTCCTACATGTGTTTTTAAATATGCCATGCCATCTTTCCAGGGTGTATGCCATGTATTTTTTGATCTATGTGGTGACTAGCACAAGCATGCAAATTAGGTGTCCTGATGTTGCTGATTTCAGCCCTGTTTTAGCTGATTTTGATGCCATGTTAACTTGATGCTACCGAGAGATCTATGCATATTTTGAGATACTTCAGTAAGGATGTTTTGTAAATCATGTCTTGCTCTATCCATCCATGCCTTTGTTTGCAATTATGGAGTGCCATAGCTTGAGTCAATCGAGCTCTACTTTTGCTATCAAATGTTTCCTGGCAGATTGTATACATGTTATTCAATTTTGCCTAGGTTGTTGTGGTTGATCCATGTATGCTATGTTATTGTTCTTGCCATGTATGTCTTCTATGCCATGTCTTCTTGATGTATGTATGCTTAGTTTTTCATATAAGGCTCTGTAGTGAGTGCATTGAGCTCGTAAACATGCCTACTCGTTATCAGTTTTGACATGCCATGTTGCTGAATCTGTTAACTAAACTTTCAATATTGACATGGGTGTTACTATATTTTCTAGTCCTTTTGGCTTATGGTCAGTAAGGGACTTTTGTTCTATGCTTTGAGTAGATTCATGCCATGCCATGTTTTGCTATTTTAAGTTCCTGTAGCATGTAGTTTTCTGCTCTGAACATTGCAACCTGATGCTGTTTTTGCCATGTCCAGCCTGATATTTTGTGCACTTTTGCCATGCTTGTTTGAACCTGTTGTGATGTGAACTAGCCGTAGCTCAGTGCTCATCTTTTGTCGAGCATCTTGTGTAGATCACTGCCATGTACTTTGTTGATACGTTTGGGTGCAGTAGCTTAATTATTTGTTGCTTGCTAAGTGGCATCATGCTGTTAATGGCAGATTTGTGCCATTCTTGTTTTGCTTGTCATTTCCAAACCGTGCATCCGATTCCGGTGATCTTTATATCGATTTCAACGAAATCATCTCATCTTTCAGTGGCATACTTGGTTTGCCAAGTTGATGCCTGGTTCATCATTTACCTTCGGGCGCATTTACGCATTGCATATCGCATCCCGCATATCATGTCATGTTTTGCATCATGTTGATTGTGCATTGCACCGTGATTTATTGTGGTTCCTTTGTTTGTGTTGTTGCTTTGGGTAGAGCCGGAGGCGAGTACGTGAGCGAGGAACCTGTTGAGAACGCTTTCGAGGATCAAGCTTTCGACAACTCGAGAACATTGCGGGCAAGATGACCATACCCTCGAAATCACTTCTATCTTTGCTATGCTAGTTGCTCGCTCTTTTGCTATGCCTATGCTGCGATGCCTACCACTTGCTATATCATGCCACCCATATTGCCATGTCAGCCCTAACCATCCTTTTCCTAGCAAACCGTTGATTGGCTATGTTACCGCTTTGCTCAGCCCTCTTATAGCGTTGCTAGTTGCGGTGAAGCTGAAGTTTGTTCCTTGTTGGGACATGGAGTTGTTGTTCCTTGTTGGAACATGTTTACTTGTTGGGGATATCACAATATATATCTGCTATAATTAATGCATCTATATACTTGGTAAAGGGTGGAAGGCTCGGCCTTATGCCCGTGTTTTGTTCCACTCTTGCCACCTAGTTTCCGTCATACGGTGTTATGTTCCTTGATTTTGCGTTCCTTACGGTTGGGTGATTTATGGGACCCCTTGACAGTTCGCTTTGAATAAGACTCGTCCAAAGAAGGCCCAACTTTGGTTTTACCATTTGCTGCCTAAGCCTTTTCCCCGGGTTTTCGCGAGCCCGAGGGTCATCTTTATTTTAACCCCGGGCCAGTTCTCCTCGAGTGCTGGTCCAAACTCGTCGACCGCCGGTGGCCATCAGGGCAACTCGAGCTGGCCTATCGAAGTTTGGACAATCCGGTGTGCCACGAGAACGAGATATGTGCAGCTCCTATCGGGATTTGTCGGCACATTCGGGCGGCTTTGCTGGTCTTGTTTTATTGCTGTCGAAATGTCTTGTAGTCCGGGATTCGAGATTGATCGGGTCTTCCGGTAGAAGGAATATCCTTCGTTGACCGTGAGAGCTTATAATGGGCTAAGTTGGGACACCCTGCAGGTAATATCTTTCAAAGCCGTGCCCATGCGTTATGAGGCAGATGGGAATTTGTTAATGTCGGTTGTAGAAAACCGAAGTTGACCTCAATTAAAATACACATCAACGCGTGTGTAACCGTGATGGTCTCTTCTCGGCGAGTCCGGAAGTGAACACGGTGTTGGAGTTATGTCTGACGTAAGTAGTTCAGGATCACTTCTTGATCGCTATTAGCTTCACGTCCGTGCTTTGCTTCTCTTCTCGCTCTCTTTTGCGATGTAGCCACCATATATGCTAGTCGCTTGCTGCAGCTCCACTTTACTACTCTGTCCTTCCTATAAGCTTAAATAGTCTTGATCTCGCGGGTGTGAGATTGCTGAGTCCCGTGACTCACAGATACTTCAACACAGTTGCAGGTTCCGACGAGGCGGTGCAGGTGACTCAACCGAGCTCAAGTGGGAGTTCGACGAGGCGTGGTCGTTACTATGTGTCTTTTCACGATGATCGATAGTGGTGCCCGGTTGGGACGATTCGGGGATCTGTGTAGCATTTGGGGTATCTTCTTTTATTTTGGTTCCGTAGTCGGACCTTGAGTGTACTCAATGATGGATGTTTATTTATGTATTGTGTGAAGTGGCGACTGTAAGCCAACTATGTATCTTTTTCCCTTATTTATTACATGGGTTGTGTGAAGATTACCTCACTTGCGACATTGCTTTCAATGCGGTTATGCCTCTAAGTCGTGCCTCGACACGTGGGAGATATAGCCGCATCGGGGGCGTTACATCTTTCCTCACGACTTGAATCTCGGGACGAGATTCTTGTTTAGTGGGGGTGAGTTGTCACAACCCCAGAATTGTTTGTAACTAGATGCACCAGTGAGTTCCATTCATCATGTTTAAAATTTTTAAACTTGAAATGGGGATGTCCAAACCCTAGCAACAAATGAAATTCAACTAGGGTCAAAGTTAAATCTTTTCAATGAACCCAAAATGCCCCTCATAAATGTTCATCATTTTTGTTTTGGTCCGTAACCTCTGCCAAAAAAATGGTGCACCTTTCTCTAGGACATTCGGGTTATTGAATTAAATCATACATTATTTGTTCTTGGACATTAAATGCTATAAATAATTTTAAGTGTCCAAACGATCTTGAAAGTAAATGAGGGCTGTTGGAAATATTCCAAACAGAGCCCATAAATATTTTCAGGATTTTTGAAAATGCTCTAGCATTTTTATTAAAGCAAAAACAATTACAGAAAATAGAAAACAGAAACTAAATAGAAAACCGGAGAGGGCATCAGACTGCAGCCCACTGGCGAGCCACTGGCGGACCAGTTGGCTGGCCCAGCCCAGCCAGCGCTGCCTGCTTCTTCAACCTTCTGCCAGAAGGAGAAGTAGGTGCGTGGCGACCTTCTGCTTGCCACCTCTTGCCTCCCCCTCACGCCACGGAGACGCCCGACGCCTCCCCTCACTTTCCCCTTGCTCTCTGGCTCTCCCGCCCCCTCCTCTGTTCCCTCGCTCGCGCCCGAGCGGAGCCCGTCGCCGCCGCCCGCTGTTGCCGCGGCCAGAGCCACCTCCCCGCCCTTCACCCGAGTCCAGAAGCTCTGTCTCGTCTGCCTCGTCCTCTCCGTCGACTCACGCGACGCCGGACGCCTCAAAGCGCCGCCCCCGATGCCTTCTTCTTCCTCGGGTCGCCGAGATCGCCTCCGCCACCCCGCTCGCTTCGGACCTCCTCCGAGCTCTCCGTCTGCACTGCTACAACCACCGTGAGCTCCTGCCCGTTCCCCCTCCTTCGTTTTGCTTGCTTCCATGCCGTAGCACCCTCACCCGCGAGCTCCGAGCTCCGGCCGTTGCCATGGCCGATGAACTCCATGCTCCTGCGCTCTCCTGCTCGCTCCATCACCACAAACATGCTCACCGTGTCCCCGGGAAGCGAATGCGCCGCGCCTTTTGCTCTAGCTCGCGCTGAAACCCCGCACCCGCTCAAGCCCGAGCTACGCTGCTACTAAACCTCGACGCCGGCGACACATCCGGCCACCCCAGGACTGCCCGAAGCCACCAACCAACGCGCCTCGTTGCGCCTCTTCCAACGCGCCCAACCAAGCGAGCTCCCATCGCCGGAGTTGGCCGGACGGGCGTCGCCGTCGTGCTGTGCTTAGCACCGGCGTTTAGCCGCCGACGTGGCACCGTCATTAGCGGTTAATGACTCTGCTAATTAACCCCCTCTCTCACTGACATAGGGGCCCCATGCCCAAATTAACCCTGGGATTTATTCCCTGTTTAGTTTAGATTAATCCAGCCGCCCCGCCGGTCGGTTTGACTATGCCACGTCATCGTTGACTGGCCACCGGTCGACCTCTGTTCCATACAATGCCAGCGACGTGTGGACCCCACAGGTCAGGTTTGACCTGGACCACACCCGTTGACTCTCTTCGTCATCTTTGGCGTAGTCTTGACGCGATAATGCATTTTCGGAATTAGTTTAATTCTAAATATCAGAAATTCGGAAAATAGCCAAAACTTCTAAAATTCATAGTAATTCAACCGTAACTCCAAATGAAATAATTTATATATGAAAAATGATTAGAAAAATCCAATCTATCAATATGTACCATTTTCATGCATGTTAGAACAACTTATAGCTGCTGTTTATCACAAATCATATAAATGGCATTTAAATATCCACATATGGAGTTTGAATTTGAATCTTGGGTTCAAACCATCTTCATTTAACTTGTTGCTAGATGCATTAGCTCCATCAACAACATATTGCCATGTCACATTCATGCATCATATTGTTGCATCGCATTGATTGTGTTCTTTCTGGTTTGCCGGTGTTATCCCTCCCGGTAGACGACGTTCCGACAACGTGTTCGATGACACCGATGAAGAACTATATTATCTTCAGAAGTACCAGGCAAGAAAAAACCCCCTTGTTCATTCCGATACAATCCCACTCTCTCGCTCCTGCTCTCTTTTACTGCATTAGGACAACAACGATCCATCTGGTACTTGCTGCGGTAGTTGAACCCCTTTATCCTCTGCATGACCTGTCATTGCAACAGTAAATAGATGAAACCCACTAGCATGAGTAGGAGTTGTTTGAGCCCTGATGTGCCTACTCATTCATGCTTGTTTGTCATGCTTGCTACTACTTCGAGTTGAGTCAGGTCTGATTCATCGGGAATGAATCGGAGGTGTGTAAACATGTCCTACTGTGTGAGCTAAGTGTGTGAACACGATTTGGTAAAGGTAGCGGTGAGAGGCCATATAGGAGTACATGGTGGGTTGTCTCATTGCAGCCGTCCTCAGGAACTGAGTTCTGTGTTTGTGATCCATGAACAGTTACTACCACGCATTGGAATGCTTAAGTGCCCCTCTCGACTTACTAATCAACCTGATCTCTGTCCAGGAGTTGCAACTAGTTTCTGGTGTTTGTAGGTAGTGTTAGTAGTCTACCAAGTGGCACCCGGTATAGGTGGGCTTGGGATAGACTAGGCACCATGGCACGGTGTACCAAGCGTAGAACCACCCATCGAGGTGGGCTTGGGAACCCTGCACACATCGTTTGGGGCCGTGAGCGACACCCCGGCCGGATCTCCTTGCGGATGGAACCCGAATAGGCGATAAACCTAGACTAGAGACTTGTGTGGTTAGTCAGGTCATGGCCGACTCCCTCGCCAGGCTTCCGCTTGAAGGTTGACGGGATACACGAGGTGTATATGGCGGTAAGTGGCGAGAGTGTGTGTGAAGAAGTACACCTCTGCAGGGTTGATATGATCTATACGAAAAGCCGTGTCCGCGGTAAAGGACTTCTGGGTTGCATGTACAGTTCATAGACAAGTGAAAGTGGATACTCTAAAATGCGCAAGATAAGCGTGAGTGCTATGGATGGCATTCTCGTAGGGAGACGGGAATGGATCTATAGTGGTGTGTTGAAATGGTGAATATGTGGACTCGTGTGCGCCACCTCAAAAGAGTTACTTGCAACTGTAGTTCAGCATAGCCACTGAGTCAAAGCTGGCTTGCTGCAGTCAAAGTCCACCACCCTCTTTACTGAAACCGATGCATATGTGTCGGATTTCGGGTTCCAGCAGACCCTTGAGGTTCGAACACTGGCGTGCGCGCGGAGATCCAACCCTCCACCGACTCGCACCTCGCCGAATCGCTGGGACCTAAACTACTAAACGGAACAGCACAAGCGACACGAGATTTATACTGGTTCGAGCCACCATTGTGGTGTAATACCCTACTGCAGTGTGTGTGGTGGATTACCTCTTGGGCTGATGAGGAACAATACAAGGAAGAACAGCCTCGTGAGGGTATGTTCTTGGCGGGTGCGATGAACTGCTAGGTGGTGTTCAGTCGCTCTAGCTACTGGTTTCTTGATGAGGATTCGGATCTCTATCCCCTGTCTTCCTCTTCCAGATGCCCCTAGCTCTGAGTGTGGCTAGTCCTATTTATAGGCGAAGGCCCTGGGCCTCTTCCCAAATATTGAGCGGGAAGGGCGCCAACAATTAGCCATTTGAAGGGAACAATGGGTACACTTATCTGACTAAAGTTGGTACTCGCTTTGCCAAAGGCTCTGTGATGGCCTTTGCTTGGGCTCCACAATGACTCCTTCCAGCCGTTGGGCTGGTCTTGGTCTTGTTGCAATCAAACGGATGCCTTTGCTTGATGCTCTCGCTGCGCTTGCTCCCTTTGCACCAAAGAGGAAAGGAGGGCCTTCGTGAGCTGGCGCCCGATGGAGCCCTTGGTCGTCATGGCTTGCGTCATGGGCACCTCGCGAGTACCCTGCCATGAACTCTCCGCCTCCTCATGAGCCAACCTGGCGAGGCCGTGCACGAGAAGTTCCTTGTCGTCCGTCTCATGAGGCTTGGCCCTCGCGAGGTCTTGAGCTGCGTTGATGAAGATGGGCCGTCTGGGCCTCCTTGAGCCATGCCGCAGGCTGCAGGCGAGCAAGTCTGCGGACCCCGTTCCCGAACGCCGACAGAGCCCCCGGGCCCATGGCGCGCCGAACTTGGCGGCGAGAGGCGAAAGGGCAAGTCTGCGGCGTCGCGAGCCCTAACAGCCTGCGGTTTGGGGCACCGCGTGGCGGTTGATTGGGCGCGTCGCGCTTTGCTTCCCGCGATGCCTCGGTAACTACCGGATTCGACCAGTCCCTGCATGCAGAGTCGGTCATGATTACCGGTGATCGTGGAGGCCGACGGTTGGCCTTCGCCGGCTATAAGTACGGAACGGCGCGTGCCCTTCCAGTCTATCCTTCTGCTTCTCCTCCTCCTCGTTCCGTCTAGTTGCCATGGCTCCGATCCACCGGTTCTCCACGGAAGAGAAGGGAAAGGCTCCTCAAGAGGATCCTGACCTGCTCCCCCAAAGAAGCGGCTTGCCCTCTGGTGTCAGGGCAAGAGCGCTCGCTAGGAGGCGCCCGTGCCCTGGTGCGAGCGGCCGCCACTAGGGTTTCCTCTTCCCTTGTACGCGCGCATTGGCGGCTCTGAAGGAGGCGACGCCGCTGACGGCGCCGGCTGGTCACGAAGGTGTGCGTCTTCCCCCCTGGGATCCACGCCGAGGGCTCCTGTCGGGAGTTCGTGCTTCACGTTGCCACACCTCCTAAATATTGGATTCGTCTTCCTTCTTTCTTCGCCTCCTTCGTCCGGCAGGGGGAACCCCTGGGACTCTGGCTGCAGCACGCCGGCTGCGGCACCCTCGCGACCGGGGCAGAGGTCGCGGTAGTTGCCCCGGGCGAGGTCTTCGTGACTCGAGGCTGGGGCGAGGTCGCCTGGTCTGCGGGGCGAGGGCGCCCTCACGATCCACCTGGAGTACGATGGTGCTTCGGTGGTGTCCTTCAAGGTCTTCGACGCAGAGGGTCGTCGGCTGGAGTGCTGCCCCGGGAGAGGTGGTCGGGGTCCTGCTGCGGTGACACAGAGGCCGACCGACCACTCCCTTAGCAGCTCCTCAAGCGGCGAAGGCACCGGAGGATCCAGCGACTCCGCCGAGCTCTTCGCGACGCCGGAGACGAGCGACGACAGCTACGAGCCCCCGAGCCTGCGCCGATCCCGGAGCGGGGTGGGCTCGTCAGGCCGTCGCCGCCCCTGATCTGGATGGGGTTGGCGCCGGACCGGGTGGCCCACTGTTGATGATGGCATCTACCGCGATGCCCCCTGTAGTTAGGATTCCTTAGGATGCGCGCCTTTTGTTCCTGCGAGGGGCCAAGAATATACCCCACGGGGGCTTGTAAGATGTTTGTAGCTCCATCTGTCAATATAAACCTTTTTATGAGGCAGTGCGAGATGCTCATTCCGTTCTAGCTCAGTTTCCTCCTTTCAGTCCTCACGAGGGCCTGATGCTCTGCGCCGACAGGTCCCAGTCCCAAGGCGGCTTGATCGTCGCTGGTATTCAGGTCGCGATGCCGTGGTCAAGGCCAGAGGTGGCGGCCGAGGTCGATAAGAGCCCACGAGTCGCGATGCTCGGGGTCCCCTTAGCGCTCAAGCAGCCATCATTCGGTGAAAGGAGGCGGCGTTGCTAACACGGGGTTGCATTGAGTGTGGGGATGGTGTTGCGATAACTAGTGTGTCCGGGGTGACTTATCTCGAGGTCGAGGACAATGCTTCGTGGTGCGGCGCTAGGTCCGTGCTTAGGCGGCGAGAGATTGCGTGGCGAGGTCGTTTAGGTGCTCCTTGGAGGGACCTGCAGGTTCACCACAAAAGGAACAAGAGCTCTCCGTGGCGATCGTTAGTCCTGCCATTAGTTGCTTGGGAGGCGCGAGAGGCCTCGCGAGGTGTGTTAGGCGCCCGTGAGCCAGCTGCAGGACTCACGGGCCCTACCTCAAGGCGGGTTGCGCTGGCTCTGGGCCTTATCTTTGAGTGTGTTCCTGCAAATTTGGCGGATGCGGTGCTCTCGTCTTGGGTCCTGCTCTCGGGCTGGTCTCGGCCGTCGCTAGCAAGCCAGGTCGCGATGCCATGGACAAGACCAGAGGGTGAGGGCGGAGGCGGTAGGAGCCACGAGTCATGATGCTCAGCACCCCCCTTTAGCAGCATAAGCTGGGTTAGATGACTAAACTCTACATCCTCGGGTCCGGCTCTCGGGCTGGTCTCGGCCGTCGGCGGCAAGCCAGTCGCGATGCCATGGACAAGACCAGAGGGTGAGGGCGGAGAGCGATAGGAGCCACAGTCGCGATGCTCGTGCACCCCCTTTAACGCATAGCTGGGTTAGATAATGAAACTCTCGTCCTCGGGTCCCGTCTCTCGGGCTGGTCTCGGCCGTCGGCTGCACGCCCGGTCGCGATGCCATGGACAAGACCAGAGGGTGAGGGCGGAGAGCCGGTAGGAGCCACTGAGTCGCGATGCTCAGGCACCCCCTTTAACGTGCAAGATTCCGTCACCCAGGAAAAGGCACCAAATAACAAGCATGGTGGAGCGAGAGCATAATCCTAAGAAAAAGTAAGAAGGATACATGCCACTGGGACAGGCCTGAGCGGCTTGGGGATGATGCAGCCCGAGGGGAGCCCCCAATAGGATAGGCTACTGACATGAAATAAAAGGGATACATGCCGCAGGGACGGACCCACGCGGCCTGGGAATAATGCGGCCCTGAAGGCGCTCCCAGCCGAAAATAAAACTTAAAGATGTCACCTGGTGATGTTGGGGACGAAGGGGTGTTGGTGTAGCAGACTCGGTGGGCTGCGGGAGCCGATCCTCACGAGCCCCCAGGCCCGGGGGCCTCGGCAGGATCCGGAGGCGCTGGCGGCTCCTCGGGGGCCATCTCCATCTCCGCCAGGGCTGTGGCGTGCTTGACCTCTCAAGCCTCCAGGATGGCCCTCATGAGACGCTGGTGCGCAGCAGCCGCGTTTGGCAGGCCATGAGGCATGCGCATGTAGCTGTGGGCGGGCCTGCATAGCGTCCCACTCGCGAGGGCAGGCGCTCTTGAGATGCAGCTCGGTTGAGCCTGGTATGTCGATCACAGACGCGCAGCCCACCATCCTCGCTTTGGATGGGGGCCTGCGGGTAGGCGGCGGCTGCCCCTCATGACCCTTGACTCTTGTAGCTCCTGAATGGCCTTGCTGACGAACTCCTGAGGGTTCGGCCCTCCTTGCCTTGCTCCTGCTTGCGGTAAACATGCTTCGAAGCACGCCTCCATGTGGCGCCCAAGCGCCTCCCTCGTGACCTTGGCGAGGTCGGCGGCCCTCCAGGGGAGAGCCCCCGAGCCCGGCCTGAGGAGGGCGCCGGGCGCGCTTTCCTATGCGATGGAAGGAGGCTCCCCTGGCCGGTGGGGCCACAGAAACCTGCCTCTTGAGGAGCCGGGCGGTCGATGTCTTCTTCTTCTTGGGTGCGGCCTCGTGAGGCCTCCTGCTGTTAATGTCTGGGTCTTCTAGCGATGCGGCTGAAGGCTCGCTCCAAGGAGCACTGCGTCTCTCTCTTCACAGGGCACCGTGATGACCCCGCCGCTTCTGGCATCTTGAGGGCGTTGTAGCCGTGGTGGAGTTCTGACCATGAATTTGGCCAGCGTCGGGTACCCGAGGATGGCGTTGTCTGGCAGGAGAATGTGGGCGACGTCGAAGTCGATGAGCTCGGTGTGGTAGTTGTCGTGAGCCCGAAGTTGACAGGAGGCGGACCTGCCCGATCGGGACCGTGGAGCCGTCGGTGACTCGGAGAAAGGCTTGGTTGGCTGAAGCTATTGTAAGGCGCGAAGATTGTTGAATGTTTCCACGGACGGGGCGTTGAGTCCTGCCCGCCCGTCGATGAGGGTCTTGGTGACTAGCACGTTGCTGACGATTGGGGAACAAAGCATCGGGAGAACTCCGGCTGTGGCCGCGCACTTGAGCTGATCCACTGAGCTAAATGTGATGGCGCACGCCGACCACCTGAGAGGGCGCGTGGCCTCGAGCTTGGGGTGGACTGCATTCACTTCGCGGGCGAACTGCTTGAAGATGCGCTGAGAGGCTGGGGCTTGAGCTCCGTCCAGGATGCAGGCAATCGCACGCGGTTCCTGGAAGCCCCCAACCCCCTCGTCCTGATGACGGTCCTCAATTCTCCTTGGCTGCGGCAGCAATGGAGGGAGGCCTGCGTTCCCCTGCGGGCGATCCTCGCGAGGCTTATCCCTCCAGCCTCCCTCGCGAGGCGGGTCTTGCCAACGGTCCTCGCGAGGTTGGTCGTGCCACCCTTGGCGCGGGCCGCGGTCTTCCCAGCGTCCTTCATTCCTTCCTCCTCCTCGGCCGTAGCCCCGGTCGCTGCGCTCGGGGCGTCTGCCGACCCTTCCTTCGCGTACGGCCCGGAGCTCTTGGCATTCATTGGTGTTGTGGGTGTGGAGGTCGTGGTACCGCAGCATCCGCGCCCTTGGAGGACTCGGGCTGATCTCGCCTCGCTTGGTGTCTGGTTCGTCCATGATCACGGCAGCCCCTTGCGCTTCACGTCCTTGGCCTTGGACTTCTTCTGTTCGGGATCGCGGCGGCAGCTCGAGGAGGAGAGGCGCCTCCTCAACCATGGCGCACTTGGTCGCCAAGTTGAACAGCTCGATGGGTGCACAAATCTTCATGCATCCCCAGCTCCTCCTTCATCTTGGCGTCGCGCCGCGCCCGTCCGGAGAAGGCAGAGATGATGGCCTCCTCCGTTACCACAGGGATCTTGAGGCGTCGTTGTTGAAGCGCTAGATGTACTTTTGCAGGGTTTCCCAGGCTGCTGCTTGATTCGGCGCATGTCGCTCACGGAGGTGGCGGTCGCGAGTACCACGGAAGTTGGCGATGAAGCGGTCGCATCTCGGCCCAGGAAGAGATCGTGCCTGGGGCCAGATTCAGGAGCTAGGTGCGGGCTCCGTCCTTGAGCGCCATGGGAAACCAGTTCGCCATGACCTTTTCGTCCCCGTTGGCAGCCTCGATGCCCAGCTCGTAAAGCTGGAGGAACTCCGTAGGGTCAGCCGTGCCGTCGTAGCGAGGAGGCAGGTCTGGCTTGAACTTGGCGGGCCACGCGACGTTGCGCCTTCCGGAGGTGAAAGCGCAGCAGCCGCCCGTGGCGCGAGGGGCCTCGGGCGGCGAGAGCTTGGTCTTGCGGGCCTCCTGCGCGCGGCTGGGGCAGCAGCGAGTCTGGACGTCTTGGGCGGGAGCGCGCGGGCAGCTTCTCGTGGGCGAGGAACTTCTTGACAGCTCTGCTCTTGCCGCGCCGGCGCCTGGCGGAGCGGGTTCCGCCCAGGGGCCGCGCACCTTGGGGCCAGGGCGCCTTCTTGAGGAGGAGGCGGCTGAGGCGCCCCGGGAGCTTCATCTCCCGTGCGGGCCGGGGTGCGGTGCAGCGAGACGGACGGTGCCGGGGCACCTCCTGCAGCGCGGACGAGCTCGTCGACTCGGTCGAGCCATTCTTCGCAGACGTCATCGACGGGGCGGTAGCGCAGGAGCTCGTTTGCCACGATGAGTGCAGCTCGGGCCTCCATGGCAGCGAAGCGCGCGTGGCGAAGAACCAGCGGGGTGGCGCGGCGTGGCGGTGCGGCCATCCCGCCTCATGGACGGGTCTTTGGGGCGATGCTTGCTGCTTGTTCCCCGCCGGGCCGGTGGCGGCGTTGACGGTAGGCGACGGGGAACGACGAGGGCGCCCGACGACGGTAGCTGTCTGGGTGACATGGGAGGCGAGGGCGGCTAGGCGCTTCGGCGCTGGTCGGCAGGCGTCGGACATGGTTGCGGTGGTCGGGAAGAACGAGGCGACGAAAAGCGAGATTCAGCGCACCCTACCGCGCGCGCCAAATGTTGGATTTCGGGTTCCGGCAGACCCTTGAGGTTCGAACACTGGGGTGCGCGCAGAGATCCAACCCTCCACCGACACGCACCTCGCCGAATCGCTGGGACCTAAACTACTAAAGGGAACAGCACAAGAGACACGAGATTTATACTGGTTCGGGCCACCATTGTGGTGTAATACCCTACTCCAGTGTGTGTGGTGGATTGCCTCTTGGGCTGATGAGGAACAATACAAGCAAGAACAGCCTCGTGAGGGTCTGTTCTTGGCGGGTGCGATGAACTGCTAGGTGGTGTTCAGTCGCTCAAGCTACTGGTTTCTTGATGAGGATTCGGATCTCTATCCCCTGTCTTCCTCTTCCAGATGCCCCTAGCTCTGAGTGTGGCTACTCCTATTTATAGGCGAAGGCCTTGGGCCTCTTCCCAAATATTGAGCGGGAAGGGCGCCAACAATTGGCCATTTTGAAGGGGAACAGCGGGTACACTTATCCAGACTAAAGTTGGTCCTCGCCTGCCAAAGGCTCTGGTGATGATGCCTGCTTGGGCTCCACAATGACTCCCTTCCAGCCGTTGGGCTGGTCTTGGTCTTGTTGCACCGAAACGGATGCCTTTGCTTGATGCTCTCGCCTGCGCTTGCTCCCTTTGCACCAAAGAGGAAAGGAGGATGCTACGCGGGCTGGCGCCCGACTGGCGCCCTTGGTCGTCATGGCTTGCGTCATGGGCACCTCGCGATGTACCTTGCCTTGAACTCTCTGCCTCCTCATGAGCCAGCCTGACGAAGCCATGCCTGAGGAAGCTCCTTGTCGTCTGCCCATGAGGCTTGCCCCTCGCGAGGTCTTGAGCTGCGTTGATGAAGATGGGCGTCTTGGGCCTCCTTGAGCCACGCCGCGAGGCTGCAGCGAGCAAGTGCTGGGACCCCGTTCCCAGAACGCCGACAATATGTAGTTAGTTTGGATGTAAGTCTTGCTGGGTATATTTGTACTCACGTTTGCTTATTTTATGTTTTGCAGAGAGACGTCAGTCTCGCTAGTAGTTCCGCGTGGACTTCGACGTTTAGCTTGTTACCTCAGCTACGATCTTGTGCCCTTGGCAGGATCTGGTAGATAGTCAGGCTTCTCAGCCTTTTTCATTTGTAGATGTCTGTACTCAGACATGTTAAGCTTCCGCGTGTGCTTTGTTTTGTATGCTCTGAATGTTGGGTCATGAGACCCATGTTTGTAATATCTCGCTCCTCGGAGCCTAATGAATAAATACTTGAGTCGAGAATTATGTTGTGATGCCATGTTGTATTTACACATATCGAGCATATTGTGTGTATGTTTGAAATGCTTGGTATGTGTGGGATCCGACAATCTAGTTGTTTATCCTTGGCAGCCTCTCTTATGGGGAAATGTAGTCTAGTGCTTCCTTGAGCCATAGTAGTCCGCTACAGCCAGTTCATCGGAGTCCTGCTAGCCCAGCACTCTTGCTCTGGACACTTGGTCGGCCGGCATGTGTTTCACTTCGTTCACATGTATCATCCCTTGGGAAATGTCACACGGTGACATCCGGAGTCCTGCCTAGCCTGCTCTGCACCGGGTTCCCTGAGTCCTGTTAGCCCAAAGCTACAGCCCAGATTCACACGCAGCTCAATCGACATGCTCGAAGTTGAATCATGTATGCTGTCCCCATGGGTTAGTGCCGCTTTGGGTTCACGACGAGCCATGTCGGCCCGGTTTCTCTGTCATATGGATGCTAGCGACACTATCATATACATGAGCCAAAAGGCGCAAACGGTCCCGGTCCATGGTAAGGCGACACCCATGGGAATACCTTGCGTGAGGCCGCAAAGTGATATGAGGTGTTACTGGCTAGATCGATGTGACTTAGAATCGGGGTCCTGACACGACGCTTCAGACGGCTTCCACTTCAATCCCGTCGTTTGTTCTTCCATCCCTCTCGATGTGTTTTGTGTCTCAACCCAAGATGTTCAAAACATCTCATTCCGCGAGTTGAGATTGTATAGTTAATCTTTGAGAAGATCAATCCTAGTAGAGCTCCTTTCCGTCGTCATCGCATGGATGAAGATCTCAAAAGCGAGGATGTCAAGATCATCGTATGCAATGAATCAACAACCTTATGAGGTGCAACCTGGATCGTGAAGATTGTGTTGGTCTTGTGCCCCCTGTGTCTTCTTACCTCACGTCTTGAATCTCGGGACGAGATTCTTGTTTAGTAGGGGTGAGTTGTCACAGCCCTAGAATTTGATTGCGAATAGTTGCACAAGCATTCATGCATCATGTCTAACTTTAATTGAAATATTGAAATGGGGATGTTCAAACCCTTGCACCACTTGAATCAACTAGGATCGACTAAAAATTGCATTCAATGAAACTAAAATGATCCTTATTAATATTTGGTATTTTTGGCAAGGGCTTTGTTCCAAACCAAAAATAATGAACATTTTTAAGGAATTATTTTGGGCATTGAATTTAAATCAATATTGTATTTGGATTTGGTTTTATATTCTTAATATGTGAAATATAATTTCAGATAACTTTGAAACGATTTATGTGCCTTTGGATAATCCCATTGTGCAATATAAAATATTCACAGGAATGTTGTCACTATTTTAAATTTGTTTGGAGTTCAAAACAGTGGCAAAATGAGTTAATAAAGGAAAACAGAATAGAAATAAAACAGATCAGGGAAACCTACCTGGCCAAACCCACCTGGCGGCCACTTACCTGGCCCAGCCCACCAGAGCGGCCACCGTCTCCCACCTCGCGCGGAAGGGCGAGGCGTGGCCACCAGCAGCGTCGCAGACGCGCCGAGCCACCTCCTGCTTCCGCCGCTTCTAGAACCAGCCCCGAGCGCCACGCGGTCTCCTCCTTCCCTTGCACCTCTCCCCACTCTCCCCGTGCTCTTTCCCCTCCCCTGTCTCTCCCACTCACAAGATTCTCGAAGGCTTGCCGCCCACCGACGAGCACCACCGCAGCCACCGCCTCCCCCTCGCTTCTCAAACGTGCCCACGAGCTCCGCCTCGACTCCCTCTTCCTCCCCACCGAGCCGTGCCTCGCCGAAGGCCCTGCATCGTCGACATCTTCATCATCTTTGTCGCCGGCCGCCGGAGATCTTCCCCGCCGCTGCGCTTGCTCCGGTGCTTCCCCGAGCACGCCGAGGCCACCCCTGCACTCCTCGTGAGCTCCTCTTCCTTCTCCCCCTAGCCACGCCACTCGAGCTGCCCCCTAACCCCCGTTGGCCATCACGGCCGGGAGCTTGGCTCCACCGGCCATGTCGCCGCCATGGCCATTGTCACCTACAACCGCAACTGAGCATGTCACGGTGCTCAGTGCACCCCCAGGAGGCGGTAGCACCCCTCTGCGCCCCCTGCCGTGTTTCCTAACATCGTCTTCGTGCATGCCCGAACTCCGGCCGCCGCCTTGGAGCTCACCGTCGTCAGCTCCGGCCACCATAGGCCTGGCCTCCACCACCCTTCGACGCGCACCGGCAAGGGCTCTCCAACGCGCCTAGCCGCAGCTCGAACCGTGCCCCGTAGCACAATCCCGAACCCCACCGCCGCCTCTGGCTTCGCCCGCGATTAGCCGCCGGCCTAATACCGGTTTAATTAGCGCTAATGACTCTGCTAAACACCCCTAGCGCCACGACCATGTGGGCCCTATGCCTGTTTAGCTTAAGTTAATTTTCTGTTTAGATTAGTTCTTAACCCAGTGGGACCCACATGTCAACTTTGACCCTGCTGACGTGGCCGTTGACCTGGTCCCACATGTCAGCCGCTGTAATCGGCACTAGGTCACTGACCAGTGGACCCCACTGGTCAGGTTTGACCTGGGTGGCGCCTGTTGACCTGCTGAGGTCAGCATGACGTAATGCTGATGCAATAATGTAATTTCTGGATTTATTTCTTTTCAGGAAATTTCCAAAAATAGTGCTAACTTCTAAAAATCATAGAAAATAATCTATAACTCAGAATGAAATAAATTATATATGAAAAATTATCATAAAAATGCAACCCATCCATCTGTATCATTTTCATGCATGTTTGAGAAAGTTAACCTCACTGTTTAGGATGAAACATGATTAGGACAAATTTGATAATAGATTTGGAGTTGGAATTTGATCTAGTTTTGAATTCCACTTCAATCAAAATGACTTTCTGTTGCATTAGCTCAAATCACAGAATATTGCCATGACATTATCATGCATCATATTTGTTGCATTGCATTGATTGTGTCCCTCTTTGTTTGCCGGTATTCGTCCCCTCTCGATAGACATTGTTCCGACGATGAGTTCGATGACACCGATGAAGAGCTATAATATCTTCAGGAGTGCCAGGCAAGCAAAACCCCCCTTGTTCATTCCGATATAATCCCACTCTCTCGCTCCTGCTCTCTTTTACTACATTAGGACAACAACGAATCATCTATTACTTGCTGCGGTAGCTGAACCCCTTTATCCTCTGCATGACCTGTCATTCCACAGTAAATAGATGAAATCCACTAGCATGAGTAGGAGTTGTTTGAGCCCTGTTGTGCCTACTCATTCATGCTTGTTTGTCATGCCTGCTACTGCTTAGAGTTGAGTCAGGTCTGATTCATCGAGGATGAACCAGAGGTGTGTGAACATGTCCTACTGTGTGTGAGCTAAGTGTGTGAACATGATTTGGTAAAGGTAGCGGTGAGAGGCCATGTAGGAGTACATGGTGGGTTGTCTCATTGCAGCCGTCCTCAGGAACTGAGTTCTGTGTTTGTGATCCATGAAACAGTTACTACCACACATTGGGATCCTTAATTGACTCTCTCGGCTTGTTAACCACCCTTGTCCCTTGTCTGGGAGTTGCAAAGTAGTTTCTGGTGTTTGTAGCATGCTGGGGGCCGCACGCAGCGCTGACCTTAGGGGTGGGCTGTGTTGTGGTAGGCACGTGGCACGGTGTACCGATTTTCCCGTTTGGTGTCTCGGGAACCCTGCACACATCGTTCGGGGCCGTTAGTGGAAACCTTGGCTGGACTCCCTGTGGATGGAACCTGAATAGGCGATAAACCTGGACTAGGTACCTGAGTGTTTAGGTAGGCCGTGGCCGACACCCTCGCCAGGCTTCCGCTTGAAGGTTGACGAGATACACGAGGTGTATATGGCGGTATGTGGCGAGAGCGTGTGTGAAGAAGTACACCCCTGCAGGGTTAACATCATCTATTCCAATAGCCGTGTCCTCGGTAAAGGACTTCTGGGTTGCCTATAACAGTTCATAGACAAGTGAAAGTGGATACTCTAAAATGCGCAAGATAAGCGTGAATGCTATGGATGGCGTTCTCGTAGGAAGACGGGAGCGGATCCATAGTGGTGTATTGATATGGTGAATATGTGGACTCGTGTGCGCCACCTCAAAAGAGTTACTTGCAGTCGTAGTTAGGATAGCCACCGAGTCAAAGCTGGCTTGCTGCAGTCAAACTCCACCTCCCCCTTGTTGATAATGATGCATATGTAGTTAGTTCTGATGTAAGTCTTGCTGAGTACATTTGTACTCACGTTTGCATATTTTATGTTTTGCAGAGAGACGTCAGTCTCGCTAGTAGTTCCGCGTGGACTTCGACGTTTAGCTTGTTACCTCAACTAAGATCTTGTGCCCTCGGCAGGATCTGGTAGATAGTCAGGCTTCTCATCCTTTTTCACTTATAGATGTGTGTACTCAGACATGTTTAGCTTCCGCATGTCTTTGACTTGTATGCTCTGAATGCTGGGTCGAGAGACCCATGTTTGTAATATCTCGCTCCTCGGAGCCTAATGAATAAATACTTTGAGTCGTAGAGTTATGTTGTGATGCCATGTTGTATTTACACATATAGAGCATATTGTTTGTATGTTTGAAATGCTTGGTATGTGTGGGATCCGACAATCTAGTTGTTTATCCTTGGCAGCCTCTCTTATGGGGAAATGTATTCTAGTGCTTCCTTGAGCCATAGTAGTCCGCTACTGCCCGGTTCACGGAGTCCTGCTAGCCCAGACTCTTGCTCGGGACACTTGATTGGCCGGCATGTGTTTCACTTCGTTCTGTGTGTCCCTTGAGGAAATGTCACGCGGTGACATCCGTAGTCCTACCTAACTGCTATAGCCGGGTTCCCAGTTCTGTTAGCCAGTGCTACAGCCCGGATTCACACGCTGGCGACCGACATGCTCGATGTGATTCATGTATGCCTGTCCCCATGGGTTAGTGCCGCTTTGGGTTCACGACTAGCCATGTCAGCCCAGGTTCTTTGTCATATGGATGCTAGCGACACTATCATATACGTGAGCCAAAAGGCGCAAACGGTCCCGGGCCATGTTAAGGCGACACCCGTGGGAATACCGAGCGTGAGGCTGCAAAGTGATATGAGGTGTTACCGGCTAGATCGATGTGACTTGGAATCAGGGTCCTGACAGAATTTTTTTGGAATTGGAGGTTTGGCTTGACCCAAAGTAGGGGGGTGGTTTTTGGAAGAAAGTTTTCAACATAGGTCATGGCAATAGAGAGATTTTTGAATGGGAAAGAATAAATCCATAATCCATAGGAATTCTTTTTAATAGAAAGAATTGTAAAAACTTTCCAAAATTTTATTTGTATTGAGCCAACCCAAGATGAAACAAAATCTTCAAGACCCAAAAATCAAGGTTGGACAGAACTCATAAAAAAATTGCCACAAAAGAATTTTTTTGAGAAGGAGAGTCCTTAAAAAAATATTTAATCACCTCCTTCCAATTAATTAAAGAATTTGATAAAAGCCAAATCAAAATTTTTTGGAGTGTTACAACACCTACCCCCTTAGGAAAAATCTCGTCCCCAAGATTTCAGCTGATCCTCAAATAGGTGTGGGTACTCTGTCCGAAGGAAGTCCTCTCTTTCCCATGTTGCTTCATCCTCGGTGTGATTGATCCACTGAACCTTGAAAAACTTAATTGTTTTCTGAAGGGTCCTCCTTTCAAACTCCTCCAATATTTTTATTGGCTGTTCCCTGTAGGTGAGGTCTGGTTGCACGTCAATACTCTCGTGAGATACGTGCTTCTCTGGGTTGCTTACACATTTCCTCAACTGTGAGACGTGGAACACGTGGTGGATGTCTGACAGTTCTTTGGGTAGGTCTAGCTGGTAGGCTACTGTGCCTCTTCGTGCAATCACACAGAAGGGTCCAATAAATCGTGGTGCTAGCTTTCCTTTAACTTTGAATCGTTGCAGGCCCCTCATAGGAGATACTCGTAGGTACATATATTCACCGGGTTGAAAGCTAACCTCGTGATGTTTTTGATCGTAATAACTCTTTTGTCGGCTCTGGGCTGTCTTGAGTCGATCCACGATTAGTCTAACTTTCTCCTCGGCTTCCTTGAGCATATGCGGGCGAAGATACCACTGCCTCTTGTTTCCACCAATTTAATGGGAATGCGACATCTTCGCCCGTACAAGTCTTCAAAAGGTGCCATTTGTAGACTGGCTTGGTAATCTTTGTTGTTGTATCTTGAACTTCGGCATAGGGCAAGCTTTCTTCCCAACTGGTTCCATAGGTGAGAACACATGCTCTCAGCATGTCCTCTAGAATTTGGTTCACATGTTCAGTTTGTCCTCCAGTCTGGGGGTGGTATGCTGTACTGAATAGTAGTTGAGTTCCCAGAGCTTGTTGTAATTGATCCCAAAATTTAGAGACGAATTGAGTGCCTCTGTCGGATATTATAGTTTTTGGAATTCCATGTA
The DNA here is from genome assembly GCA_021605205.1 of Aegilops longissima. Taxonomy (NCBI): domain Eukaryota; kingdom Viridiplantae; phylum Streptophyta; class Magnoliopsida; order Poales; family Poaceae; genus Aegilops; species Aegilops longissima. The sequence goes on from CM038678.1 coordinate 274,938,975, forward strand.
GACAAACTATACGGGAGAGGTAAAGTTTTGCAACCTTCTGAGTGGTGTGGGTTGTCTTTACTGGGATGAAATGTGCCACCTTAGTTAATCTATCCGTGATGACCCATATAGTATCATTCCCGTGTCGTGACCGAGGTAGTCCGACAATAAAATCCATCCCAATTTTGTCCCATTTCCACTCAGGTATCATGTTTGGTTGTAATAGTCCTGCTAGTTTTTGGTGCTCGGCTTTAATGCGCTGACATGAATCACAACATGCAATGAATGTGGCTATATCCCTCTTCATACCGTGCCACCAAAAATTTTCCTGAATCTCCTTATACATTTTGGTTCCTCCAGAGTGGATTGAATGTGGAGCGGTGTGGCCTTCGGCTAGAATTTGCTGTTTGAGGTCCTCTATATTTGGCACATAAAGTCATCTCCGTGCCATAATATTCCCTTATCGTCTCGATGAATTACAAGCTTTGCCCAGACTCACTTTTCTCTTTATGCCTTCGATCTTTGGGGTGTCCATCTGAGCCTTCTTAATCTGTTCCATTAGGGTGGGTTGTATTTCCAAATTTGACACATTGCCTTCAGTGACCATCACCAAGTTGAGTTTGGCGAACTCCTGCTGAAATTCAGGTCTCAAGTCTTGTAGACTGTCGTTGCCCGAGCTGGGGTTGCCACTAAGAGCAGCTGCCACTACATTCGCCTTTCCGGGATGGTAGTGAATGCCAACATCATAATCTTTCACTAATTCCAACCAGCACCGTTGTCGCAAATTGAGTTCTGGTTGTGTGAAGATATATTTAAGGCTTTTATGGTCCGTATATATTTCACAAGGATTTCCAAGCAAAAAGTGCCTCCACTCTTTGAGTGCATGAATGACTGCTGCCAATTCCAAGTCGTGAGCAGGGTAGTTTTCTTCATGCTTTCGTAGTTGCCTAGAAGCATATACGACTACTTTTCCTTCTTGCATTAAATGCCTTTTGAGGCCCTTAGGGATGCGTCACAATATACTTCAAAGCCTTTGTGTATGTCTGGTACAACCAATACTGGTGATGTTGTTAACTTCCTTTTGAGTTCTTGGAAACTTTTCTCGCAAGCTTCAGTACATACAAATTTCTTATCCTTCTTGAGTAACTGTGTCATTGGTTTTTCTATGGTGGAGAACCCCTCAATAAACCTTAGGTAATATGCAGCCATTCCCAGGAAACTTCGTACATCTGTTACGTTGGCTGGTGGTTTCCAGCTAAGTACAGCCTTGACTTTTTCTGGGTCCACGGCAACACCTTCTTGGGTCAATACGTGGCATAGAAAACCAACCTGTCTTAACCAAAATTAACATTTGCTGAATTTGGCGTATAATTGATGTTTCCTTAATTCTCCCAGTACAATTATGAGATGTTCAACATGTTCTTCTGGTGTCTTAGACTATACCAGGATATCATCAATGAACACCACAACAAATTTGTCCATAAATTTCATAAACACTTTGTTCATGAGGTGGACAAAATATGCGGGGGCGTTTGTCAGTCCAAACAGCATTACTGTAAATTCATATAATCCGTATCTGGAGGTGAATGATGTCTTAGCGATATCCTCTGTCCGTACTTTCAATTGATGATACCCCGATCTTAAATCAATTTTCGAGAAAACCTTGGATTGTGCGAGCTGGTCAAATAAATCATTTATCCGTGGCATCGAATATTTGTTTTTGATGGTGACCATGTTGAGTGCTCGATAGTCTATACATAATCTCAGTGTCTCATCCTTTTTCTTGGCAAATAATACTGGTGAACACCAAGGTGAGGAGCTGGCCCGTATAAATCCTTTGTCCAGTAATTCTTTTATTTGCTTCTTTACTTCTACCAACTCGGAGGGTGCCATTCTGTAAGGTTTCTTGTAAATGGGGGTGGTTCCAGGTGCTAGTTCAATGCTGAACTCTATTTCCCGGTCTGGTGGCATGCATGGTAGTTCTATAGGAAATACGTCCAGGAACTCACTCACCACTGGAACTTTTATTAACTCTAAAATGTCCACCTTGTTCAACCTTGGTTGCCGTGATACTGGTCTTTCTTGAGCTGCAACCTTTATCGTCTTCCTGTGATGATGGGTAATAATTACAGTCCGACAGCAGTCGATAAATCCCTTGTTGGTGGTTAACCAGTCCATTCCTACGATAACATCCAGTCCCTTATTTTCCAATACAATGAGGTTTGCCTAAAAATTTAATCTCTCAATCTCAATAACCACACCTTGGCAGTAACTCTAAGTGATTTGCTTAATCCCGGGGGACTTGATGATCATGGATTTTCCCAAGGGAAGCATCGAAAAATCATGTTGCAAAGCAAATTTCTTTGAAATGAATGAGTGAGAAGCTCCAGAACCAAACAAAACCGTGGCAGGTATTGTGTTGGCGAGGAGCGTCCGAGTACGATATCGGGGCATCCTGTGCTTCCTCCTTGGTCACATGGTTCAAGTGACCCTTCTTGTGGTTGTTATTGGGGTTGAAGTTGTTACACTTGGGAGCTAGATTATTTCCACCGTTGTTCGGCTTGGGGCGAGTTCCTTGGTTTTGGGCCTTTGTTTGGCATAGTGTCCTTCCTCTCCACATCGTAGCCCGGTAACACACAGGCGTCGTAAAATCCTTGTCCCTTGCATGAAAATTTTTGTTTGGGCGTGGAGCGTTGGTTGTGGGTTTATTCGCTCCAATCTTCGAAAATCAGTCTTGTTCCGGTTGTTGCGGCGTGAGTAGTCTTGCCCTTTTAACGCTTGAAAACTCTCCAAGCTGCGGCGCTCATTTTCAATGTAATAGCCTTGTCCATAAGTGTTTTAAATCCGGGAAGGTGTATGCGACCAGGTGGCATTTAAGTCTTTGGTGCGGACCGTCCAGAAATTTTCCATCTTTTTATTTTCAGTCATATGCTCTTCGTTGGCATAACGAGATAATTGAGTAAACTGACTATTGTACTCAGTCACTATCATGCTTCTCTTCTTGAGGTCATCAAACTCCCTTTTCTTGATCTTCATAATGCTTTTGGGAATGTGCACCCCACGAAAACCTTCTTTAAATAACTCATGAGAAAAACCTTCTGGGCATTTTCCACTCTGGGGTATTTTTGCATAACTCATGAGAAAAACAGAGTGGCAAAAATAAATAATTTTTGCAAAGGCAGAATTTTAAGAACTCAAAAAAAATTCATGAAAATACTTGATTGCGGATGGAGAAGGACCGCTCAGTACATATCTTACATGCAAGCCGTAATTATACAATGCATCACTCAGGATGTGAGTACACATTCCTGACATGTTATTTAGGCTAGTGCACTTCTCCGAGTTCCTACATGATGCGCACACAAACTACTTCTCACCAAACCTATATACATATACACATATCATACAAGCTGGTACATCAGCGTGGCTGCTAGGCGCCTCGGTTGGTGAAAACTTCCTTGGCCTGCCGAGGTAAGACCAGGATCTTGGAGACTCAACCTCCTACTCACTAATAGGCTCGGTAGTAGTGGGTTGAGGAGCTGGTCTTGGCGCGGCGGGTGGTGCAACCTTGGCTGGAGTAGGAGCAATGACTTTGTCAAACGCCTCAGTGGTAGGCAGATGGCGAGCAGTGGCTAAGATGGCAGGTGCATAGGATGCTGAGGATCAGATGTATGATAGTGGTGGTGCTGTACGGAGGAGCTCCCTCCTGTTGGCGGAACAGCCTTGAACAAAGTCCATACGAGCAGCCACAAAGTCGTCCACGAGGTTATCAAAAGCTGCCTCAAGAGCTTTGAGATACTCAACGAGCATCTCAATAGCCTCATCTCTCTCTCCCCTAGTGCAAGCAAATGCATAGTGACAAGTGTATGGCACGTGGCATGGGAGGTAGCGGTAGCGACGAGCCTTCATCGAAGGAAGAGCATCCCGGAGACGATCTATCGCCTCACGGGCAGCCATCTGCATGGCATGCCTCTCCGTAGGCATGGCCCTTCCCACAAATCGGAGTGGCATGACTCGAGCGTCCTCCCTTGAATTGCACCGCGACTTTGGTGCATAGACCTTGTCGCTGAGCTTGTCTGGTAGAGTGTGAACTCGGATGAGCCGATGGCCCGATCACGACCTTGGTGATGGAGCGAAAGCTTGATAAACCCGTCGGTACATTGGCGAACACACAGTGACTCACGATTAAGCTGCCGACCATCTACAAAGGTAGACAAAAATTCTGAATAGTCAAATCATAAATTTATGATGACTAACAGAAAATTGCTACATTTGAAAAATTAAAATAGCACTTATGACACTAGTAACCGATTTGCGATCGCACCTAGTGGCTTCCTATAGTCAGCCTGGCTCTGATACCAAGGTTGTCAGGACCGGTTTTCCAATAAAACCTTTATTGAGAAAGCGACCCTTTCATTGGACCAGTATAGAAGAATCCTCCTTACTTGTAGAAAATTCCTTGATATAGAAATCCAGAAGTACTAAATATCATACAAGGTTGAGCTGAGGCTGCTCAGCAATTTATTACAAGCACGCCGATATTATACATAAAGGCGGATATGACACAAAGGGGTATGGTGGCATAACTACTGAATCGAAATAAAAGTGGTGGAGGATATGTCACAGTGAAGTGGGTGACATGACCCTAAAATCTTGCAGCTCATCAAGCGTCGGAGTGAGGCTCGATGATTTTATTTGGGTAGCGGAAGCGTATATAAAACAAGTGACCAACTTCAGGGTCGCATCGGACTGACTGGGACTCCTCTAGGCCTCGGACTCGCTATCGAACTCTTCATCCATAAGATTGCCTTCGTCAACATCTGGCCAAATCAACAAGCCAGGTGAGTACTTTGAATGTACTCGCAAGACAGATTGGACATAAGATATAACAAATGCAAACATGATGCACATGAGCAGATCAGTAATGCGTACTCAAATAATAAATTTTCACTTAATGTAAAATAACAAGGAAGTCAGGTGGTAGTCCTCCCAAAACCCCAATAAGATAGCTGAAGACCGATCGGGTGTCTGAAGCGACGCCTCGAAAGGTAATAATAAACTAACATGCTGCAGTCAGGCGTCAGGGCGACACCACATAAAGGGCTTATATTGAAAAGTAAATGACAGTACGCGCCATAGTCTGACGTCTAAGCGACATCTCGAAAAGGGCTTATAATGAAAGTAAATAACACGGATGCCACAGTCGGACGTCTGAGCAACATCACATAAAGGGCTTATATCAAAAGTAAACAACAAGAATGCCACAGTCGGACATCTGAGCGACAGCACATAAAGGGCTTATATCAAAAGTAAACAACAAGAATGCCACAGTCAGACGTCTGAGCGACATCACATAAAGGGCTTATATCCGAAAGTAAATAACAAGAACGCCACAGTCGGACGTCTGAGCGACATAACATAAAGGGCTTATATTTCATCATTAGAATTGAAGTAACTCATGAAGGTAAATCACCCAAGGAATTACTCAGTACATAATAACAAACTGGTTAGTCCATCCACAGGAATAATATTCAGCCGATTTTACCACTCTCAGTTTCCTGTTTATACTTCGGAGACTGCCACTGAGGTTGACCCTGAGATTTGACACTAAGACTGACACTGACACTGATATGTTGTTCAAGTCCTTGATCGCGGACATGGATACTCGAATGGTTTTGTCTCTGCAGAGTTTGTACTCTTTACCCACAGCCAACGGATTTCAGTAGTCACAAAGCACTAGTTCCATTTATGGTATTTTAGAAGAAACACATCTAACCAGTACACACCCATTCCACATTCCGCTACCAGGAATCACCCTAGGTAATGTTCAAGAAAAACTCTAAGACGGGGAGGCCACAACCTCGAATAGCATGGGGTCAAATTTATATCACGCGCTCTAAGGGGTGCCCCCCTCTCGGTCCCAACCAGAAACACCCATGCCCCCTGACCGGATGACGGGATTTAATCCAGGGCCATGGAACCCTCATCACGGCCCCTCTATTTGGTGTGTACAAGGAAAGAGGTTTGCAACTTACTAAACCGTATTCTTTGCATGAAACATGTGGCAGCACGAAAAGGGGACAAATGGTAACATGACTTGATCCACGTTAACACTGGAGTTAAACGGTTGACATAAGACTGGCATGCTTCAACAATACCAGCTTACCACCTTTCATGTCACCACATGATCATGTTATCTCCCATCAAATGAACACATCAAGTTTCGAAGCTCACTCGTAGTTGCCTTGCATGCAATATAACACTCATTGATGCTTATATAAACATGCCATGAAATAACTACTCAAGGAAACATGCAAAACACTCATCATATCAAAGGTTCAAACATGCTTGCCTGGTTCGGACTAGTCGGAGTCTAGCTCGGTGAAGTTTGTGGTTCCGTTACCCCCTTTGGTATCTATGTTATAAAGAAAACCAAATACTAACGTAAATACCGTGCATGCAATAAAATTGTTCCAAATATTTTTCAAATAAATATGATAAAAAACTAGACAGAAAAATAAAGATGACAGAAAAATAATCAACTCAAAATCATCTTTTCTTTAAAAGTTATAAATGTTTTAGTCCAGGGACTAATCTGTGATGAAACAGAAACTTTTCAGGGGCTAGTTTAGAAAAACAGAAAATGCTTCGGTTGAAAATACGCCAACCCAAAGGGAACATGTACTTGGCCCGAAGGCGTTTTTCAGAAAACGTTTCGAATAAAAAGAGAGAGGCTCACGAGGGGGTCCCGCATGTCAGGTTTGAATTTCAAAACAGAGTCCACCGGCGCCCGAGGCTCGCGGTGGTCGCCGGCGTCGATCCACGGCGAGGTAGGGGGAGTGGATGGTACCTACGGACTCACGGTGCTCTCCCGCGTCTGTGGGTGGTGGAGTTGGTCATCGGCGAGCACCACATCGACGGCGACCTCCACTCAGGCGGACCGTGGTTCGGGCGGTTGTCGGATTTCGGGTTCCGGCAGACCCTTGAGGTTCGAACACTGGGGTGCGCGTGAGATCTTTCCCCTACCAGCTCATGCGTTAACGGTTTGTGAGGGATCTAAACTAGGAACGACGAACAGCACAAGAGACACAAGGTTTATACTGGTTCGGGCCACCGTGGTGGTGTAATACCCTACTCCAGTGTGTGGTGTGGTGGATTGCCTCAGGGGCTGACGATGAACAGTACAAAGGGAGAACAACCTCGCGAGGGGCTATTCTTGAGCTGGTGCGATGAACTGCTTGGGTGAGTTCAGTCGCCTCTCTCTCTCTCTCTCTCTTTCTCTCTGGTTGATTCGTTGACCCCTAGATGGTCTCTCGATGGTCGATCTCTCCCCGCCCCTCTGACCGGTGGGTGGCTAGTCCTATTTATAGGCGGAGGCCCTGGGCCTCTTCCCAAATAATGAGCGAGAAGGGCGCCAACAATTGGCCATTTTTAAGGGGAACATCTAGTACACTTATCCTGACTAAAGTTGGTCTTTGACTGCCAAAGGCTCTGACGGTGATGCCGTCCTGGGCTCCATGATGACCTTCATCATGCCGTTCTGCTGGTCTTGATCTTGTTGCACTGAAGCGGTAACCTTTGCCTGATGCCTTGGCCTGTGCTTGCCCCCTTTGCACCGAAAGAAAAACAAGGACACTGCGCAGGCCGGCGCCCGCCTGGCGCTTGCCTGGTCCTCGATCGTCATGGCTTGCGTCACGGGGCACCCTCGTGAGGTACCCTGCCTTGATCTCTCCGCCTCCTCGCGAGCCTGCCTGACGAGGCTGCTCCTGAAGAGGCTCCCTGCCGTCCGCCTCGTGAGGCTTGGCCCCTCGCGAGGGTCTCGAGCTTGAGCTGATGAAGCTGGGCCACGCTGGGCCCCCACTTGAGCCACGCTGCAGGCCGCAGGCAGGCAAGTCTGGGGACCCCCGTTCCCAGAACACCGACAGTAGCACCCGGGCCCAAGGCGCACCCGGACTTGGCTTAGCAGGGAAGCGAAGGGGAAAGTGCGAAGCGCCGCGGGCCCCAATAGCCTGCAGCCTTGGGTGCCACGTGGCAGTTGATTGGACGTGGGCGTCTCCGCTCCCCCACAATGCCTCGGCAACCGCATGACTTGACAAAAAGGGGTGCCGAGGCCAGACTGACCTGCTTTGTTCTCGCTTGCCTTGCTCCAGATCCCCTTTCTCGCCCTTCTCGTTCCTGCTTCTGAAATCCTCCAGATATGCCTCAATCCTTCTCGTCCGGCGAGCTATGGCGCCGCGTAAGACTCCGACTAAGGCCTGGTACTCCCCAGCTCTGGATCCCCCGAGCGTGTCGGAGAGGAATCTCACCCTCCTGTGCCCGAGGACGATGGCGCAGGGCAACGCGGGAGCGGCTGTGTGCAAGGCTGGCTCCAGCCAGCCTGAAGGCATGGGAAGCACCTTCTATCCGCTCTTCGTGAGCGCCATCGTCGCCGGTCTGGTGGCTCCTTTTTCCGAGTTCTTCCTTGCTGTTCTTCGCCTGTACAACTTGCAAGCTCTGCACCTCCACCCCAACTCTGTTCTTCTTCTGGCAATCTTCGCCTACTATTGCGAGGCTCATGTTGGGATAAAGCCCTGGGTGGCCTTGCTGCGCCATTACTTTTATCTCCGGGTTTCTCGTGGCCCTATCTCCGCATGCGTGAGTTTTGTCATGTATTCTGGCTCCAACGCCATCTTGAAGCCCGGGAAGAGGATTGAAGGCTTCCGGAGCAGGTGGGTCATGGTGGACGCCGGGCGCATCCACCCCCGGCTTGTGCTGCCCACGAGGCGGCCCAAGGCTATTGATGCATGGTCTCGCACGGAGCTCGTCGACCTCCGCGCGAGGGCGGTGCTAGAGAGGATGGACGCGGACCTGAGGCTAGGCAACCTGGGGTTGGCGAAGCTGACCGGGGCCACACTTCTGAGGGAATTTCTGGAGCACCGGGTGGCTCCACTCCGGGAGCACTCGCTTCCACTGTGGAGGCTCGGGGAAGCAGATGTTGCCCTTCGCTTGAGCTCGGCAGCCCTGGCCAACGAAGATCTGGTCACGGCCCTCCACTCCTTGGTCGGGGGAGACATGGCGAGGCCGGTCGGTGATCCCGTCCCCCTGTTTCTTCGTGACGACTGGGAGCAGTCGGTGGGTGCCATACCCACCTTCAACGGTGAGGGGCTGGTGCCCGCAGTGGCTCCCGGGGATCTAACGGCGTTGCCCATGGTGAACGTGTCCTCCAGCAACTCCAGCGGGAGTGGGGAGGAAGAAGAGGAGGAGGAGGAGGAAGAAGAATTCGACTCCGAGGCGACTGGCGAGGAGTAGGAGGAGCCCTTCCCTCGGCGCGTGTCTCGCACCCTTCGCTCCATGCCGGATGACGACGAGGACAGCGCCGGGCAAGGAGGAGTGGCTTCTCCCCCGGTCCCAAGGAAAGACAGGTCGGGGCTGGTGCCCCCAGGATCCGCTCTGGCTCCGGGGCGGTCTGAGGCTAGCTCTGACCTTCCCGACGTGTCCTATGCTTCCATGCCTCCCATGGCTGACCACAGCTGCAGGCTCTCGGGCTTCAAGTTTGGCCGGAGGCTGCTTGAACCCGCAAGCGATGACCTGTAAGTACTCGATTTGTGCTCTGCTTTGTTTCTGTCGAAGAAACTTGACGCCTGCGCTCCTTGACCAGGGCGGCACCTGAGGCGAAGTGGTTGAGGAGGGCTTCTGCGGCCCTGCTTCAGGCGAGCTCGCCTGCCGAGGCAGCGCTTCCGTCTGCGGGGAAAGGAGGCACCGAGGCTCGCACTTCCCCTGCCCGGTCATCCTCGCGAGTCCAGCAGGGACACTCTGGCGAGGTATCAGCCCCCGTGGTCCCGCTGAACTTGGAGAGGCCCAGGCTTGGTGCTGCTGCTGAGATGCCCATGGCCCGGGAGGCTCCTTCCTCCCAAGCCGTGATCACGATGCCGTCCTCTCCACCTACTCCACCAGCTCCCGTCTCTTCTGATCCCTTCGCTGTCTTGGGTCAGGCCGCCGACGAACTTAGCCGGCTTCGGGAGGATCTCCAGAGCACGGACCCCCGCCTGGTGGTCGGGCGCCTGGAGTTAGCCCTCGGCTGGGCCCGCTCCGCTGCCTCTGTCCAAGCGGCACTGAGGCAGGCTGCGTCCGCCTCCGACGAGGAGAAGCAAGCCGCCCGCCAGGCTAAGGCTGCTCGCGATGCTGCTCAAGGCAAAGTTGCGGATGCCCAGGGCCGCTGCAAGGCGTTGGAGGCTGAGCTGCAAGGCCTGCGCGAGGAGCTCGCGAAGGAGGTCCGCATCCGCCTGGAGAAGGAGGAGGGGATGAAGGCTCGGGAGGCTGCTGTGAAAGACTGGGACGCCGAGCTTTTCGACCGTCCTGGCCGGTTGGAGACACTGGAGCAGGCAATGAAGGTGGAGAGGGCCGAGCTAGACCGCAAGGCGAAGGTCCTGGCCGAGGACGGGGTGGCCTTCGCCAAGCTGGAGAATAAGGCTTGTGCCACACTAAAGACGCTCTATGAGAACGGCTTAGAGGACCCGTTGGCTGGCAAAGAGGACGGCCCTGCCGAGCTGCTTCCCTTCCTGGTCCGTGCGCTTGAAGATGCCGCGGAAGGCCTTGGCCCCATGGCCGAGGCCGAGGCGCGCACCCTGTCGTCTGCAGCGCTGACGCGCGTCCTCAGCCACATCTACCTTCACGACCCCAACGTCAACCTCGACAGCCTGATGGAACCCGTGAGCGGCGACCTTGCCGCCGCTGCTGCTGAGGCCATGAAGGGCCGAGCCGAGGTTTTGCTGGGGAAGTTCCGTGCCTTCAGCGTCTTGCCTAGATGCGACGCCACCAGTTCCGCGGCTTCAGGAGGCGAAGCCGCCCAGCGCGGCTCCACCGCAGGCGGCAGCGCCACTGGAAAGCGATCCCCTTGCGTCCTTTGTCCTATTTTAATTCCTGCAACATGCACCATGCCTCGTGGAGGCGTTTAAACTTGTGTTTGGTGTTGTGAGAATACTCTATGGCTTGTAATATTAGCTTTTGAATTCCTTAGGGTTTGCATTTTCCCTCCTAATTGCCTGTGTTCTACGTCGGTTGGGCCCGGCCCCGCGCATACCTCAGCCACCGTTAGCCCCGACCGGAAACCAGGATGGGACCAAGGAGTGAGGGGCTACGTGGCAAGTTAGGATCCTGAGTCGTGATGCCCAGGAGTCCCCCTTGACGCGCGAACAACAATTAGGGAAGGGAGGCGTAGGAGTAGACTTGTCATTCTACGTCGGAAGGGCCCGGCCCCGCGCATACCTCAGCCGCCGTTAGCCCCGACCGGAAACCAGGATGGGACCAAGGAGTGAGGGGCTACGTGACCAGTTAGGCTCCGGAGTCACGATGCTCAGGAGTCCTCCTTGACGTTTAAACGAATTTTCATACCTTGGCTCCGCTCGGGGAGGCGCGCGACAACCAGGTCCGAGGGACCTGGCTGGGTGGCATACGTTCGGGCGTGGCCCGGGCGCAGCCCCCATGTCCAGGCCCCTCGCACGGCACTCCCGAGGGGAGGCGTTGCGATTGCGCCGGACACTAAGCTCTGGGCTCCCTGAGGTTGATACGGTTGTGAGCCGCCCTTAGTTGTTTATCACCAGCGCGGAGCATAGCGCTTTCGTATGTGTACGGACATAGCCGCTCCTCGGCAGTGTCGTCAGCCAGCGCGGAGCATGGTGCTTCCACTGGTACGTGGGAGGGGGCTCACCTCGGAGTAGCCCCTGGCGTGTACAGCCCATACGACACGTGGCCGGCACGGTAGGGCTAGGAGAGGTGTCACGGGAACCCGTGAGCCAAGACGGGACTCACGAGCCCTACCTCGGCGGGTTGCGCTGGCTCAGGGCCTTTATCAATGGTGTGTTCTGCAGGTTAGAATGCAAATGCTCTCGTCCTCGGGTCCGGTCCTCTAGCGATCTCGATCGCCGCTGGTATGACAGTCGCGATGCCGTGGGTCAAGGCCGGGGTGAGGCTGGAGAGCGATGAAGTCCATGAGTCGCCATGCTCAGTACCCCCTTTTAGCGTGCAAGCGCTTGGCATTGGGGCGGAGAGGCCCGCGACAGGTAGTAGGCAATAATTACATGAATCAGGCTAAGCGCAGAGGAGCAAATCCATCTAGATAGGTGCGGAGAAAACTCACGCGACTTGGTCTGGCCCGAGCAGCTTGGGGATAATGTAGCCCGTGGGGCGCCCCCAACAATGTAAGTAAAGAACATAAGCAGAACAGATACACGCCGCAGGGACGGACCCACGCGGCCTGGGAATGATGCAGCCCGAGGGGCGCTCCCAGCTGAAAACGGAACTCGGAAAGGTATCACCTGATATAGTCGGAGATGGCAGGATGTTGAGGTTGCGGATGACGCACTATGAGGAAGCCGGCCCTCACGAGCCCTCCGGACCTGGAGCATCGGGAGGCTCCGGGAGCTCAGGGGTTTGTCGAGAGCCACCTCCATCTCTGCCAGGACCGCGCGCTACTTGACCTCCTGAGCTCCCAGAGCACCCCTCAGCAGGCGCTGATAGGCGGCGACTGCATTTGGCAGGCCCAAAGGCATGCGAACGTAGCTGTGAGGAGGCCCCTCACAACGCCCCACGCGCGAGGCCCAGAGGCGCTCCTGAGACGAGGCCCGGTTGAACCCTGGTATGTCGATCCAGATCCGTAGCCCGGCATCCTTGCCTGGATGTGGGGCCACGGCGGGCAGGCGGCGACAGCCGCGCATGACTCTTGACTCCTGTAGCTCCTGGGTGTTCCTTGCGATGAACTCCTGAGGGTTTGGCCCTCCTTGTCTCATACCTTCCTGAGGGAAACGTGCCTTGAAGCATGCCTCCAAGTGGTGCCCGAGCGCCTCCCTCGTGACCTCGGCTAGGTCGGTGGCTCACCATGAAAGAGCCCCCAATCCGCGCCTGAGGAGGGCATCGGGCGCGCCTTCCTATGCGACAGAGGGTGGTGCCCCTTGAACGGGCGCGAGTCCTGATGCCACGCCTCCGGAGGTGCCTCCCTCGCAAGGGCCTGGACCAGGCGAAGCCTTCTTCTTCTTAGGGATCGCCTCGGGGAGTCTCTCGCTCCAGTGATCTGGGTCTTCGATTGGTGCGGCTTGGAAGGCGCGCTCAAGAGAGCACAACGCATCCCTTTCCTCACAAGGCACTGTGATGACTCCTCTGCTTCCCGGCATCTTGAGAACATTGTAGCCATGGTGAGTCACTGCCATGAACTTGGCCAAAGCTGGGCACCCGAGGATGGCATTGTATGGCAGGCGAAAGTGGGCGACGTCGAAGTCGATGAGCTCGGTGCGGTAGTTGTTGCGCCGTCCGAAGGTGACGGGAAGACAAACTTGCCCAATCGGAACAGTTGAACCATCAGTGACTCCTGAGAAAGGCATGGTTGGTTGAAGCTGATCATATGGCACTTGGAGATCGTTGAATGTCTCGATAGACAGGACGTTGAGCCCTGCTCCGCCGTTGATGAGGGTCCTGGTGACTTGCACGTTGCTGATGACTGGTGAGCAAAGCATGGGGAGGACTCCGGCCGTTGCCACGCACTTGAGCTGATCCGCTGAGCTGAACGTGATGACGCACAATGACCACCTGAGAGGGCATGTGGCCTCAGGCCTGGGGAGGACTGCATTCACCTCGCGAGCAAACTGCTTGAAGATGCGTTGAGAGGCTGGGGCCTGAGCGCCACCCAGGATGCAAGCGATCGCGCGTGGCTCCTGGAAGCCCCCAGCCCCCTCGTCCTGATGATTGTCTTCGTACCTCCTTGGTGGCTGTGGCAAAGGTGGGAACCCCACGTTACCCTGAGGGCGATCCTCACAAGGCTGGTCCTTCCAACCTCCCTCGCGAGGTGGGTCCTGCCAGCCGGTCCTCGCAAGGTCTGTCACGCCATCCTTGGCAAGGGCCACGGTCTTCCCAGCGTCTTGCGCCTCTTCCTCCTCCTCGGCCGTAGCCTTGATCGTTGCGCTCGGGGCGTCGGCCAATGCGCCCTTCTCGCACGGCCCTGAGCTCTTGGCATTCGTTGGTGTTGTGGGTGTGGAGGTCGTGGTACATGCAGTACCCGCTGCCCTTGGATGACTTGGGCTGATCCCTGCCTCGCTTGGTGTCTGGTTCCCCCGCCAGCATGACAGCCCCCTTGCGGTTCACGTCCTTGGCCTTGGGATTCTTCCCTTCTGGATCGGCAGCCAGAAGCTCGAGGAGGGAGAGGCGCCCTTCCTCGGCCCTGGCGCATTTGGTTGCCAAGTTGAACAGCTCCAGGGATGTGCACAGGTCTTCATGCATTGCTAGTTCCTCCTTCATCTTGACGTCACGCACGCCATCGGAGAAGGCTGAGATGATGGCTTCCTCAGTCACCTTGGGAATCTTGAGGCGGGTGTTGTTGAAGCGATGGATGTACTTCTGCAGGGTCTCCCCCGGCTGTTGCTTGATGCGGCACATGTCGCTCACGGCCGGAGGCCGATCGCGAGTGCCTTGAGAGTTGGCGATGAAGCGGGTGCGCATCTCGTCCCATGAGGAGATCATGCCGGGAGCCATGTTCAAGAGCCAGGTTCGGGCTCTGTCCTTGAGCGCCATGGGGAACCAATTTGCCATGACCTTTTCGTCCCCGTTGGCGGCTTCGATGCCCAGCTCGTAGAGCTGAAGGAACTCTGCGGGGTCGGCCATGCCGTCGTAGCGAGGAGGCAGGTCCGGCTTGAACTTGCCGGGCCATGCGACGCTGCGTAGCTCGGCGGTGAAGGCGCGGCAGCCTGCAGTGGCCATCGGGGTCCTCTGCTGACGCAGAGCTTGTTCTTGTGGATTCCCGCGCACCGCTGCCTGGAGCAGCGCGGGGTTTGATGCGGTGGCGCTGGAGCATGGTCGTGGCGCTCTGGTGCTGGGAGCATGCGAGCACCTTCTTGGGGACGAGGGATCTCCTGGCAGCTCCTTTCTTGCTGCGCGGGCACCAGACGCGGAGGGTCTCGGCCTGGGGCCACGCGCCTTGGATCCAGGGCGCCTTCTTGGGGAGGAGGTGGCGGGGGCACCTCCGGCTCCTTGCCTCCCACGTGGGGTGAAGGGCGAGGAAGCGAGAGGGATGGCGCGGGGGAGCCCCCTGTGGCGCGGACGAGCTCAGCGACGCGGTCGAGCCACTCCTCGTAGACGTCGTCGACAGGGCGGTAGCGCAGTAGCTCGTTCGCCGCGATGAGCGCGGCTCGAGCCTCCATGGGAGCGTGGTGTGCGCGGGACGAAGAACCAGTTGGGGTCAGTGACGGGGTGGCGGTGCGGCCATCGCCACGCACCGAAGGATGCAAGGACGAGGCATGCTGCTCGTTCCCCGCCGGGCCGGTGGTGGCGTTGGCGGCAGGCGACGGGGAACGACGTGGGCGTTCGCCGACGGGCACCGTCTGGGCGACGCGGGAGCAGCCCGGCGCTCAGCGCGAGCTCGGCGAGCGTCAGCCATGGGCACGACAGAAGATCACACACGACCAGCAGAAGAGAGATTCCGGTGCACCCCTACCTGGCGAGCCAAATGTCGGATTTCGGGTTCCGGCAGACCCTTGAGGTTCGAACACTATGGTGCGTGCGGAGATCTTTCCCCTTCCAGCTCATGCGTTAACGGTTTGCGAGGGATCTAAACTAGGAAAGACGAACAACACAAGAGACACAAGGTTTATACTGGTTCAGGCCACCGTGGTGGTGTAATACCCTACTCCAGTGTGTGGTGTGGTGGATTGCCTTAGGGGCTGATGATGAACAGTACAAAGGGAGAACAGTCCCGCGAGGGGCTGTTCTTGAGCTGGTGCGATGAACTGCTTGGGTGAGTTCAGTTACCTCTCTCTCTCTCTCTCTCTCTCTCTCTCTCTCTCTCTCTCTCTCTCTCTCTCTCTCTTTCTCTCTGGTTGATTTGTTGACCCCTAGATGGTCTTTCGATGGTCGATCTCTCCCCCCCTCTGCCCGGTGGGTGGCTAGTCCTATTTATAGGCGGAGGCCCTGGGCCTCTTCCCAAATAATGAGCGGGAAGGGCGCCAACAATTGGCCATTTTTAAGGGGAACATCTAGTACACTTATCCTGACTAAAGTTGGTCTTCGACTGCCAAAGGCTCTGACGGTGACACCGTCCTGGGCTCCACGATGACCTCCATCCTGTCGTTCTGCTGGTCTTGGTCTTGTTGCACCAAAGCGGTAACCTTTGCCTGATGCCTTGGCCGGTGCTTGCCCCCTTTGCACCGAAAGGGAAACAAGGACACTGCGCAGGCCGGCGCCCGCCTAGCGCCCGCTTGGTCCTCGATCGTCATGGCTTGCATCACGGGGCACCCTCGTGAGGTACCCTGCCTTGATCTCTCCACCTCCTCGCGAGCCTACCTGAGGAGGCTGCTCCTGAAGAGGCTCCCTGTCGTCTGCCCCGCGAGGCTTGGCCCCTCGCGAGGGTCTCGAGCTTGAGCTGATGAAGCTGGGCCATGCTGGGGCCCCACTTGAGCCACGCTGCAGGCCGCAGGCAGGCAAGTCTGGGGACCCCCGTTCCCAGAACGCCGACAGCAGTGATGGATCTCGCCGAGGAGGGCTGCAAATGTCAAATTGGGGCTCGGGTTAGATGAGTGGGTGTACTAGGAGGTTGTCTGTAACGCCCCAGACCGGAGCTTCAGTTGCCTTCCAGGGTTTCCGAGTTTTGTCGTGCGATTTGTTTTGTTTTTGCATTGCATCATGTCATCATGCCATCATATCATTAATTTTTTTAAAACTCTTCTAAATAAATTGCATGGATTTCTCGATCCATTTAAATCGAGGGAAGGGTGACTTCTCTTTATAACATACCCTCCCAATAGTATTAGGGAGCTATAATAAATATTCCATTGTTTTGGAATCACCATAACCCACTTGCAAATATTTCCCATGCCTTTTCTGCTCCGAGTTGACCTCAAACCCTTTGCCCTAAATTTCTTTTATCATATTCCGGAGCTCCACCAAAAATCCGAACATTTTTGGGCCTTCCAAACTTCCACTTCCTATTCAAACCATTTGAATTATATTCAAATGAATTTGAATTTTTTTCCTTCAATCATGGCCTTTCTATTTTTCTTGGAACGAGCATATTTTTGCGAGTCCGGAAAAATTACCCTCATACCCTAATTCTTGTCCACTCATTTCTTTTCTCTCCCTTTCTTTCTTTGCGTTTCTGTTTTTTTAAGTGTTTAAAGAGAGAGAGTTCCAGCCGAGGCCCAGCTCCTCTCCGTGCAGCGCCGCAGCCCACTACCCCTTCGATCCGGGCCAAGGCCTAGGCCCAGCCGCGCCCCCCTCTAACCCTAGGCCGACCCCTCCTGTCGATCTCTCCCTCTGCCTCCGCCTCCTGCGCGTTCTCCCGATCCCCTTCTCTCTCTCGATCCCTTCCCTCCAGCGCCGTCACAGGGGAGGAGCCCCTCGTACCACCGCCCGACCTCCTCGCTGCTGCTTCCACCATGGCGCCGCGCCCTGCTTCCTCCTCCTAGCGCCGCCGCCAGGGCATCTCGCCCGACCCTGCGCCGCCTCGTCCCGCTGCCAACCCTCCTCGCCGGAGGAGCACCAGGAGGAGTGGAGCACCACTTTCGTCGCCTCCGCTTCGCGACAGCAGCCGCCTGCATCCCCTCTGCTCCGCCCCGCACCTCGCCCTTGCCTCCCTTTGCCGCGGCCACCTCTCCCTTCTCCTCGTTCCCGCACTCTACCTCCTCTGCCCCGAGCTCCAAGCGCCGCCCCATGGCCCGAGGCCCCCTGCTCCGGTGAAGCCTAGCTCCGCCAACGAAGGCCTCCTATGGCCCCGCCTCTCCTTCACGCAGCTCTGCACCCTCTCGTCGCCCTTGAACTCCTCCTCCAGCTCTGCTCGGGTCCGTGAGGCCCATCGCCTCCCGATCCGGCGACCTGCGCCCAGGTCGGCCCTCCTTCGCCCGGATCCCGCCGGACCAGCTTCCCGTGACTTCCTCTGCCTCTGATCCGATCGCTAACTACCGCCACCAACCGCTGCTCCGCCTCCATCGAGTTCCATCCCCTGCTGTCACGTAATCGCCTAGATGCAACCCCGACCCCGTCGGCCCCTTCCTTGTTCAACGCTCAAGCCTTCATGCCCGAGGCCTTCGTCATCTCTCTGTGTTGCGCTGCGTGCGACCACATCGACCACATGGTACGCCACCTCTGCAGCCTCCTGCTGCTGTTTCGTGCACCGCCGCTGCCGGTGTAGCGACGCCAAGACCCGAGGCTTTTGGTGTTGCTCTGTTTTGGAACGCCAAGTACCACGACGCCGAAGACCGTGTACAACTACTGTTTCCTGCCTAGAACAACTACCGCCCGACATGTGCGACTACGAAGCGAGCGACTACTTCCACGGCGTCCGTGAACAACTACCGCTGCCGCCGTGAACCACTACTTCCCACTACGACACGAGTACAACTACTTCCACTACATCGCGAGCGTCTACTTCCCTCTTTAACTCGAACCGCTCGAAAAAGGCACGCTTCAAGGTATAACAGCCGAGACGATCCGCCGTGGACCGAATGCATGTGTTGGATGAGATGCACTGTTTGCACCGTGATCGAATCATCCTTGCGATGCCCCTCTTTTGCCATGCCACCGTTCCGCGGGAACCCGGTAATCGGGATCACCCCCACCATCTTGCATGACTCGCTCACGTCCACGCTTTCTTTTGCACCGACATCTCGATGAGCTGTCGGAACCGATATGTTGCCGTGGCACCATTTTCGGATTCGTTGCCGTGGCACCCCTTTCTTCCACCACGGTGACATAATGCTTCATAATGCTCTTGTCAACATTTTCATAAAAATTGCATAAACTTGCACTTGTCATCCGCATCATGATAACAACAATTAAAATGTTTAAAATTGTTGTTTGCATTAATTTGCATAATTGCCATGCTAAAATGATTTGTTTCATAACTAAATAACCGTAGCTCCATTTTAAATAAATTATATATGTAATGGGGTAGAAAAATGCCTAGTTTAACATGGTAGCATTACTTTGCATGTTTAACAACTCTAAAATATGCTTTAGGTCAGATCAGTACCGAATCCATAATTTTGCATATGGGGATTTTCCGGAATTGTTGTTCGTTGTTTCCGGCCTCATTTAAACTTGCCTAGATAGGTAGTTTCATTATGCTTCACCCTCTTGCCATGTTTAATAACATTTAATATTGTTGAGTACCTATTCGGGAGAGAACTAAATAAGTGATGTGGTGTTCCGTCAATATGCAACTCGTTGCATATTGAGCTCCACTTAATTTGTAGTGTTGTTTGTGCATATTGCCACGCCATGCCTCATTAAACCGGACATGCATCATACTTGTTTGCGCATCAGGCCATGGTTATGTGATGGTTGTTTACTATGTTGTTTGTTTGTTTCCGGGTTGCTTCTCTCGTTAGCTTCGGTTCCGTTCCGGAGTTGTGAGGATTCGTTCGACTTCGTCCGTTTGTCTTCTTCATGGACTCGTTCTTCTTCCTTGCGGGATTTCAGGCAAGATGATCATACCCTCGAAATCACTTCTATCTTTGCTTGCTAGATGCTCGTTCTTTTGCTATGCCTATGCTGCGATGCCTACCACTTGCTTATCATGCCACCCACATTGCCATGTCAAACCTCTAACCTTTTCACCCTTCCTAGCAAACCGTTGTTTGGCTATGTTACCGCTTTGCTCAGCCCCTCTTATAGCGTTGTTAGTTGCAGGTGAAGATGAAGTTTGTTCCTTGTTGGAACATGGAGATGTTGTTCCTTGTTGGAACATGTTTACTTGTTGGGATATCACAATATATCTTATATTATTAATGCATCTATATAATTGGTAAAGGGTGGAAGGCTCGGCCTTATGCCTGGTGTTTTGTTCCACTCTTGCCGCCTAGTTTCCGTCATACGGTGTTATGTTCCCGGATTTTGCGTCCCTAACGCGGTCGGGTGATTTATGGGACCCCTTGACAGTTCGCTTTGAATAAGACTTTTCCAAAGAAGGCCCAACATTGGTTTTACCATTTGCCTCACCTATGCCCTTTTTCCCTTGGGTTTCCGGAGCCCGAGGGTCATCTTTATTTAGCCCCGGGCGGTGCTCCTTCAGTGTTGGTCGAACCGAGCAACTGCGGGGCCACCTCGGGGCAACTTCGAGGTTGGTTTTACTCGTAGCTTGACTTATCCGGTGTGCCACGAGACCGAGAACGTCGACTCCTATCAGATTTGTCGGCACATCCGGGCGGCTTTGCTGGTCTTGTTTTATTGCTGTGAAATGTCTTGTAGCAGGATTCGAGACTGATCGGGTCTTCCGGGAGAAGAATATCCTTCGTTGATCGCGAGAGCTTATCATGGGCTAAGTTGGGACACCCTGCAGGGTATTATCTTTGAAAGCCGTGCCAGCGATTATGTGGCAGATGGGAATTTGTTAATGTCCGGTTGTAGAAAACCGAAGTTGATCTTAACTAAAATACACCAACCATGAGAGTGTAACCGTGATGGTCTCTTCTCGTGGTCCGGAAGTGAACACGGTGTTGGAGTTATGTTTGGCGTAAGTGGTTTCAGGATCACTTCTTGATCATAGTTGTTCGACCGCTTTGCTTCTCTTCTCGCTCTCTTTTGCGTATGTTAGCCACCATATATGCTAGTAAACTTGCTGCAGCTCCACCTCACTACCCTGTCCTACCTTTAAGCTTAAATAGTCTTGATCTCGCGGGTGTGAGATTGCTGAGTCCCCGTGACTCACAGATACTTCCAAAACCAGTTTGCAGGTGCCGATGAAACCGTGCAGGTGACGCACCCGAGCTCAAGGAGGTGCTCGATGAAGATCTTGTTCTTTGTGTTGTTCCGTTTCAGCTGATCAGTAGTGGAGCCCAGTTGGGACGATCGGGGATCTGTGTAGCATTTGGGGTAGTCTTCTTTTATTTTGGTTCCGTAGTCGGACCTTGATTGTACCTGTGTGATGTAATGTTTTACTCATGTATTGTGTGAAGTGGCGATTGTAAGCCAACTATGTATCTCTTTCCCTTATGTATTACATGGGTTGCGTGAAGATTACCTCACTTGCGACATTGCTTTCAATGCGGTTATGCCTCTAAGTCGTGCTTCGACACGTGGGAGATATAGCCGCATCGAGGGCGTTTTAAATTGGTAATCAGAGCTTTCCCCGACTTAGGAGCCCCCTACTTGATTGTTTGCTGGCGTTGTTGTGTCTAGAATGGAAAATGTTTTGAGTCTTAGGATTATATATATCGGAGAGTAGGATTCTTTTACTCCTCAGCCCTTAAATCGCTCTGGTGAGGTCTCTGGCGTAGATGTTTTGTCTTTCCTCTCCTTAAATTTCACTAAAAAATTTTAGGATCACGTGGGTATCTTGGAATCGTTCGATGGTTTTGTGGCGAGAACATTGTTCTTGGTGCCTCGACATTTAGGGGTTGTGGCGGTGTCCCGGGAGTTGAGCTCCGAGGTGTTGTCGTCACAATTTTATCGTTGCAGTTCGGAATACGAGTTTTGCCGACATCGAAATCTCTTTTGTGCAGTTGTTGGTGAGATAACCCCGATAGCCCGATCTTTGTGGCGAGTCTGGGAGTATTGCCATGACTTGTATAACGGATGTTTTTGAAGGTCGAGGTAAGCGATTTCGAAGGTTTCTTGGTTATGTGTTGACGGATGGATACAATTGGATCTAGGTATTGTTAGTTTGGGTGATATATTTTGTGTCCCTGTATCCCCAACACCAGATTGCATAACCAGAAAGTTTGGGAGTTTATAGGTGGAATTCAAGTATCTCGTAGGATATCTTTCCAACACACACATGATACGATATGGGATCTATCGTGTGTTTGTTCCGGCTTATTCTGCAAGCCAAATCCTTTGTTTTGTTCCGTTTTGTGGTATTCAAGTTGCTTCAATGCCAAGTGTTGATTCCATACCTTTCCTAAATGGTGTTCTCATATTGCTATGTGAATGCTAATCCTTCTTGATCACTGAGCTTGTCATGTCAATTCTTTTCTCAACCGGCGTGCTTCTCTTCAAGTGGATCCGATCATTCCAACATTCGCAAGATCAATTCTAAGCTTTTTCTCAACGGTGTTCGTTTCATCCGACCTAAGTTGCCTTTGTTTTCCCGCCCTCCCACCCCTTTTTCGTCAAGGACTCAGATTTCTTAATCAAGTATCCATTTTTATTGAGTGAAGTTTCTTCATTCTTTTCCTTTATTGTTTTATCCGGTGATTTCTCATGAAGACGCAAAGGAAGTTTCAACCTTATCATTGTTCCATTCTAATTTTCTTCTCCAGTGGATTTAATTCAAGTTTTCGGTGTTGATCATATTCCCTTCCTTGTTTCAAATGTTTTCTCATACCGGTGCACCTCATAATCTTTTAGTTCTTGTTATTCAATTGTTCTGGAGTGTTGAAGATATCCCAGAAGATTCGTGTTTCCATTCTTAATCCGTTCAAACTATTTCAAGATTGTTATCTCATTCAAGCCATTTAATTCTACCGGTGCAATATCTATTTCAAACATTTGTTCAACGGTGGTTCTTTTGAGTGGGCCCTAACCCACAGGTCTTTTTCCAGGATCTTACCTGACTCTTTTATTTTCCCGGAGCTATTCCCAAATCCTTTTCGAAGTTTGACGTAAGAATGATTTATCATCAGTCAAATGTCTTTCTCCAAGATCTTTTCAAATTCTTTTCATCTTGTGGTTCAACCTTTCTAATTTTCATTCCGGAGTGCTTCAATAATTCATGGTGGTGTTTCTCGTCGTCATTCTCGAATTTTGAAGACCGAAGAAGAGTTTCTTTTAATCTTGCTCCATTCTCTTCAAGATTCATGGGTCTAGTTTGATGCCATCATATCATTAATTGTTTCCGATTGTGAGAATTCTTTTCACCCATCCGGAGCAATGCAGGAGTCTTTTCAGTTTGATTCTTCGGAGCCCATCATTTCAGAATTATTCATTCAAGCGTTCAACTCTTGTTTTCCAAATCTGACCGGTGCATCATTCAAGTATTCACTAATCAGTTCATGATTTCTCCGTTCTCATGTATCTAAATTCTCTCAAGTATCTTCGTTCATTTCTAATTCCTTACGGTGATTCGTTCTTTTGCTTCGTTCTTTTTCAATTCTTACGGTGGTTCGTTCAAGATTTCACTTCCTTTGTTATCATATTAATTTATTCGTTGTTTCAATCCTACCGGCGGATCGTTGAAGACCTTCCCAAGTTTGCGCCATATCTATCTTAATCCTTTCTACGAGAATAAGTAGTATGACAAATCCATTGCTTGTCATCAATTTAATTGGTGAAGGATGCGCATAATGTAATTCTTATTCTTGTTCCATCGAGTAAATTCAATTCCTTATTCCGGAGATTCATCAAAATTCTTGGTTTCATTTGTTCATCTTTCTTTCCGGAGTTCCAAGTTTTCTCAGTTATATCATTTTTAAGCTTCATCTTAACACTGCAAGGCTTCACCTTTTGTTTTCAACTTCTCTTTCTTTTATCATCCTTTTTATTACCGGAGTTCTTCATGGAGGCTCTACATGGTGCTTCCTCAAGGATTCTTTTCATTCTTCAATTGTTCTTCAAGATTTCTCTCGGAGTTAAGATCCTTCAAGCCATACTTCAAAATAAGCATGGTGTTCAACACATGTTTTGTTTTGAGGCGTTCAAGCATTCTTCATCTTGCATTTCGAAGTGCAATTCTTTCTACCTTATCTCTTGAGATGGTGTTATGTCATTCTCGACAATTTGAGTTCGTGTTTCATGATTCACATGTTGTCAAGAATGAGGTATTTTAAATCCATCAATCTCTTCATTGGACTTATCTTGGGCTATATTTCACCTAAAGCTTTCCCTAAGGATTGTTGCTATTTATGGTGCTTATAAATGACCCAAGTTCTTCATTGGTCCTCTCGGTGAAATAAGTTTCTCGTCTCCTTGTTGATATCAATCCAATCGTTTGTTTCCGTTGGTGGCAGAAGCTCACCTCATAATGTGGAGATGTTTCCATAAGTCCACTAAAAGGTTATTCTTTTCGTTGTTGGTTTTCCAACAACTCCGTTCTATCCTTGTTTGTAAGGATGCTTCATTCAAATTCATTTGTGGTAGAAGTTGTCATTTTCTTCTCCATTCCTTTATTCCAATGATCTATCTTCTATTATTTCATCCGGAGGCATTGTGATGTTGCTCTCTTCGACCCATCGTCTCGTTTTGTCTAGATCATGTTCTTTTTCTTACTTATCCATTTAACCGGAGTGTTGCGTCATCTCTTCAAGTTCTTTTCATCTTATCAAGTTTTCCTTCTTCTTTTAGTCGGAGTGCTGCCCAAATTTTATCAATCTTATTTCTTCTCTATCTTGTTTTAACCAGAGTGGTTTCAATATCTATTTTATCACTAAACCTCTTGGTTCTCGTCGTATCCCATGTTCCTTTTTTCTAACAGAGTGTTTTCAACCTTGTTCATCTTCGTTGTGTTCTTTCTTTCATTTTGCTCAACCTCTCAAGGTTCATGGTTTCACTCGTTTGTCAAAGAAGCAACTTAGTTTACCTCTTCTCTTCCTTTCTGTTTTCCCTCCGGTGCCATCCTAGATCTCGGGACGAGATCCTCTCGTAGTGGTGGAGTGTTGTAACGCCCCAGACCGGAGCTTCAGTTTCCTTCCAGGGTTTCCGAGTTTTGTCGTGCGATTTGTTTTGTTTTTGCATTGCATCATGTCATCATGCCATCATATCATTAATTTTTTTAAAACTCTTCTAAATAAATTGCATGGATTTCTCGATCCATTTAAATCGAGGGAAGGGTGACTTCTCTTTATAACATACCCTCCCAATAGTATTAGGGAGCTATAATAAATATTCCATTGTTTTGGAATCACCATAACCCACTTGCAAATATTTCCCATGCCTTTTCTGCTCCGAGTTGACCTCAAACCCTTTGCCCTAAATTTCTTTTATCATATTCCGGAGCTCCACCAAAAATCCGAACATTTTTGGGCCTTCCAAAATTCCACTTCCTATTCAAACCATTTGAATTATATTCAAATGAATTTGAATTTTTTTCCTTCAATCATGGCCTTTCTATTTTTCTTGGAACGAGCATATTTTTGCGAGTCCGGAAAAATTACCCTCATACCCTAATTCTTGTCCACTCATTTCTTTTCTCTCCCTTTCTTTCTTTGTGTTTCTGTTTTTTTTAAGAGTTTAAAGAGAGAGAGTTCCAGCCGAGGCCCAGCTCCTCTCCGCGCAGCGCCGCAGCCCACTACCCCTTCGATCCGGCCCAAGGCCTAGGCCCAGCCGCGCCCCCCTCTAACCCTAGGCCGACCCCTCCTGTCGATCTCTCCCTCTGCCTCCGCCTCCTGCACGTTCTCCCGATCCCCTTCTCTCTCTCGATCCCTTCCCTCCAGCGCCGTCACAGGGGAGGAGCCCCTCGTACCACCGCCCGACCTCCTCGCTGCTGCTTCCACCATGGCGCCGCGCCCTGCTTCCTCCTCCTAAGCGCCGCCCCAGGCATCTCGCCCGACCTGCGCCGCCTCGTCCCTGCCAACCCTCCTCGCGGGAGGAGCACCAGGAGGAGTGGAGCACCACTTTCGTCGCCTCCGCTTCGCGACAGCAGCCGCCTGCATCCCCTCTACTCCGCCCCGCACCTCGCCCTTGCCTCCCTTTGCCGCGGCCACCTCTCCCTTCTCCTCGTTCCCGCACTCTACCTCCTCTGCCCCGAGCTCCAAGCGCCGCCCCATGACGCCCGAGGCCCCCCTGCTCTGGTGAAGCCTAGCTCCGCCGCCAACGAAGGCCTCCTATGGCCCCGCCTCTCCTTCACGCAGCTCTGCACCCTCTCGTCGCCCGCGAACTCCTCCTCCCGGCTCTGCTCGGGTCCGTCGAGGCCCATCGCCTCCCGATCCGGCGACCTGCGCCCAGGTCGGCCCTCCTTCGCCCGGATCCCGCCGGACCAGCTTCCCGTGACTTCCTCTGCCTCTGATCCGATCGCTAACTACCGCCACCAACCGTTGCTCCGCCTCCATCGAGTTCCATCCCCTGCTGTCACGGGATCACCTAGATGCAACCCCGACCCCGTCGGCCCCTTCCTTGTTCAACGCTCAAGCCTTCATGCCCGAGGCCTTCGTCATCTCTCTGTGTTGCGCTGCGTGCGACCACCTGTCGACCACATGGTCGCCACCTCTGCAGCCTCCTGCTGCTGTTTCGTGCACGCCGCTGCGGTGGCAAGCGCCAAGACCGAGGCTTTTGGTGTTGCTCTGTTTTGGAGCGCCAAGTACCACGACGCAAGACCCGTGTACAACTACTGTTTCCTGCCTAGAACAACTACCGCCGACATGTACGACTCTGAAGCGAGCGACTACTTCCACGACGTCCGTGAACAACTACCGCCGCCGCCGTGAACCACTACTTCCCACTACGACACGAGTACAACTACTTCCACTACATCGCGAGAACGTCTACTTCCCTCTACGAACTCGAACCGCTCCGAAAAGGCACGCTTCGAAGGTATAACAGCCGAGACGATCCGCCGTGGACCGAATGCATGTGTTGGATGAGATGCACTGTTTGCACCGTGATCGAATCATCCTTGCGATGCCCCTCTTTTGCCATGCCACCGTTCCGCGGGAACCCGGTAATCGGGATCACCCCCACCATCTTGCATGACTCGCTCACGTCCACGCTTTCTTTTGCACCGACATCTCGATGAGCTGTCGGAACCGATATGTTGCCGTGGCACCATTTTCGGATTCGTTGCCAAGGCACCCCTTTCTTCCACCACGGTGACATAATGCTTCATAATGCTCTTGTCAACATTTTCATAAAAATTGCATAAACTTGCACTTGTCATCCGCATCATGATAACAACAATTAAAATGTTTAAAATTGTTGTTTGCATTAATTTGCATAATTGCCATGCTAAAATGATTTGTTTCATAACTAAATAACTGTAGCTCCATTTTAAATAAATTATATATGTAATGGGGTAGAAAAATGCCTAGTTTAACATGGTAGCATTACTTTGCATGTTTAACAACTCTAAAATATGCTTTAGGTCAGATCAGTACCGAATCCATAATTTTGCATATGGGGATTTTCCGAATTGTTGTTCGTTGTTTCGGCCTCATTTAAACTTGCCTAGATAGGTAGTTTCATTATGCTTCACCCTCTTGCCATGTTTAATAACATTTAATATTGTTGAGTACCTATTAGGAGAGAACTAAATAAGTGATGTGGTGTTCCGTCAATATGCAACTCGTTGCATATTGAGCTCCACTTAATTTGTAGTGTTGTTTGTGCATATTGCCACGCCATGCCTCATTAAACCGGACATGCATCATACTTGTTTGCGCATCAGGCCATGGTTATGTGATGGTTGTTTACTATGTTGTTTGTTTGTTTCCGGGTTGCTTCTCTCGTTAGCTTCGGTTCCGTTCCGGAGTTGTGAGGATTCGTTCGACTTCGTCCGTTTGTCTTCTTCATGGACTCGTTCTTCTTCCTTGCGGGATTTCAGGCAAGATGATCATACCCTCGAAATCACTTCTATCTTTGCTTGCTAGATGCTCGTTCTTTTGCTATGCCTATGCTGCGATGCCTACCACTTGCTTATCATGCCACCCACATTGCCATGTCAAAGCTCTAACCTTTTCACCCTTCCTAGCAAACCGTTGTTTGGCTATGTTACCGCTTTGCTCAGCCCCTCTTATAGCGTTGTTAGTTGCAGGTGAAGATGAAGTTTGTTCCTTGTTGGAACAGGGAGATGTTGTTCCTTGTTGGAACATGTTTACTTGTTGGGATATCACAATATATCTTATATTATTAATGCATCTATATACTTGGTAAAGGGTGGAAGGCTCGGCCTTATGCAGTGTTTTGTTCCACTCTTTCCGCCCTAGTTTCCGTCATACGGTGTTATGTTCCCGGATTTTGCGTCCCTAACGCGGTCGGGTGATTTATGGGACCCCTTGACGATTCGCTTTGAATAAGACTTTTCCAGCAAGGCCCAACATTGGTTTTACCATTTGCCTCACCTATGCCCTTTTTCCCTTGGGTTTAGGAGCCCGAGGGTCATCTTTATTTTAGCCCCCGGCGGTGCTCCTTCGAGTGTTGGTCGAACCGAGCAACCTCTGGGGCCACCTCGGGGCAACTCGAGGTTGGTTTTACTCGTAGCTTGACTTATCCGGTGTGCCACGAGACCGAGTACGTCGACTCCTATCAGGATTTGTCGGCACATCCGGGCGGCTTTGCTGGTCTTGTTTTATTGCTGTGAAATGTCTTGTAGCAGGATTCGAGACTGATCGGGTCTTCCGGGAGAAGGAATATCCTTCGTTGATCGCGAGAGCTTATCATGGGCTAAGTTGGGACACCCTGCAGGGTATTATCTTTGAAAGCCGTGCCGCGGTTATGTGGCAGATGGGAATTTGTTAATGTCCGTTGTAGAAAACCTGAAGTTGATCTTAACTAAAATACACCAACCATGAGTGTAACCGTGATGGTCTCTTCTCGGCGGTCCGGGAAGTGAACACGTGTTGGAGTTATGTTTGGCGTAAGTGGTTTCAGGATCACTTCTTGATCGTAGTTGTTCGACCGCGCTTTGCTTCTCTTCTCGCTCTCTTTTGCGTATGTTAGCCACCATATATGCTGAGTAAACTTGCTGCAGCTCCACCTCACTACCCTGTCCTACCTTTAAGCTTAAATAGTCTTGATCTCGCGGGTGTGAGATTGCTGAGTCCCGTGACTCACAGATACTTCAAAACCAGTTTGCGGTGCCGATGAAACCGTGCGGTGGCCTTTTCCCGAGCTCAAGGAGGAGCTCGATGAAGATCTTGTTCTTTGTGTTGTTCCATTTCAGCTGATCAGTAGTGGAGCCCAGTTGGGACGATCGGGGATCTGTGTAGCATTTGGGGTAGTCTTCTTTTATTTTGGTTCCGTAGTCGGACCTTGATTGTACCTGTGTGATGTAATGTTTTACTCATGTATTGTGTGAAGTGGCGATTGTAAGCCAACTATGTATCTCTTTCCCTTATGTATTACATGGGTTGCGTGAAGATTACCTCACTTGCGACATTGCTTTCAATGCGGTTATGCCTCTAAGTCGTGCTTCGACACGTGGGAGATATAGCCGCATCGAGGGCGTTATACTGTCGACAAGGTCTGGGAGGCGGGGATGCTCTCACCAGAGAGGATTTTGCCGGAGCCCGAAGCGGATCGGGGCGGCCGGAGTCGAGGAAGAAGGCCTCCTCGAGGTCCTCCTAGTGGCTGGGCGCAGTTCTGGCGAGGTGGAGGGGTAGTGCTGGGTCGAGAACGAGCTCGAGGCCACCTTTTATAGACGGTCCGAGGCGGTTGCCAGGAACGGTGTATCTCCGGCGAGCAAGTACGGCGAGACAGTGGTCGGGCTGGAGGTTTAGGTAACTGGGCAGCTGCGGATTGGTCTATTGGTTCTATCCAGAGGCTAATCTTGGTACGACTTGGGCGATACTCCAGGCCTTCAATGGAACGGCCTCACGGGCTCGTCGGCGGCAGAGAGCGCGCTCTGCACCTCTCTGGCCACGGTGAATGTCCTGCAGCACGCACGGGGAAGAGGACGGCCACGCGGAGGCTTTTGGTGGAGTGGGCGGTGTTGGACGGCGCCGAATGGCAGGGCTGGCCCCTTCTGACTGCCACGGGCGGTTCTGCCATCGCGGAAGGCGCCGGCGTTGGAGAGACAAGTCGCCACCGACGCTTGCGCCCGTCCAAATGACCGTGCGGCGTGATGGATAAGAAGGACGAACAGGGAGCACGGCGCCACTGTAGTTATTGGCGAGATCGATGTGAGGCTCTGAAGAAAACGACACTAACGACTGGAACTGATCACTGAAACTCTGAATTTGACAGGAACAATGCACGCCAGCTAATCGACGAAATGTTTTGGGCACGAGAAAAAAATCTCTGGAGTTGGGACTTGGTGAGGTGATCTCTTGATGCATGTAGAGGCTGCCTGATTTATCTCAGATTTTTAGGAAAAGAAAACAAATGAATTTCACCAAAAATGGCAAATCAGGTCCAAACTTGTAACAAGCAAATTTTGAAAAATTGGAACTATGGACTAGCAGCTCTAGATGGATCTAGGTTGAGGGTACTAAGAAATCTGGCAGTTCCTTTGTAAGCCACCAAGGTCCAAAAATAAATGACAGAAAATATGATTTGAGGATAAAATAAATAGAATAAAAATCTAAAAGAGATTGAAACTTTCGGGAATTGGAGGTTTGGCTTGACCCAAAGTAGGGGTGGTTTTTGGAAGAAAGTTTTCAACATAGGTCATGGAAATAGAGAGATTTTTGAATGGGAAAGAATAAATCCATAATCCATAGGAATTCTTTTTAGTAGAAAGAATTGTAAAGACTTTCCAAAATTTTAATTGTGTTGAGCCAACCCAAGATGAAACAAAGTCTTCAATACCCAAAAATCAAGGTTGGACAGAACTCATAAAAAATATTTGCTATAAAAGAAATTTTTTGAGAAGGAGAGTCCTTCAAAAAAATTAAATCACCTGCTTCCAATTAATTAAAGAATTTGATAAAAGCCAAATAAATTTTTTTTGGAGTGTTACATGTACCCCTTCAAATTTGCCCACCGTTGTTGGCTCCCTTCCCGCTCGATATTTGGGAAGAGGACCAGGGCCTCTATAAATAGGACTAGCCACCACAGTAGAAAAGGAGGGCGGATCCACGACTCGAACAGAGAAAGAAGCCAACACTCACAAGAACACATCAAC
Organism: Aegilops longissima; assembly: GCA_021605205.1. NCBI lineage: Eukaryota > Viridiplantae > Streptophyta > Magnoliopsida > Poales > Poaceae > Aegilops > Aegilops longissima. The sequence goes on from CM038678.1 coordinate 274,969,615, forward strand.
CTCAGGAGGATGTTCTTCCCTTGTATTGTTCATTATCAGCCCAAGAGGCAATCCATCCACCACCACACTTGGAGTACACTACTGGAATCAGCTACTTTGCCATCTACCAGCTCTTTGCCGTCTGCTAGCGGACGGCAAAGAAGCTCTTTGCCATAAGCTATCGAAAAGCAGACGGCAACGAAACGGCGGACGACACAAGAGTCCTTTGCCATCGGCCATTTCATTGCCGTCCGCTGGCTGACGGCAAAGAGGGAGGTGGCACCCACTAATGAAAACACTTAACGTCCTCCCTCTTTGCCGTCCGCAGCAGACGGCAAAGATACAAAAAAGCAGATGGCAAAACACCTAACTAACCTAACTAGCCGAGACGCCCCCGCCCGTTACTCTCTCTGTTCTCCCTCTCTCCTCCCCGACGCCCACATCCACCCACCGCCCGCCCCGCCATGCGCCACCGCCCCTCCCCACCCACCGACGCCCCACCATCCCACCGCCTCGGCGCCTCGCCTCCAGTGCCACCCCCCGCCTCGCCGCCCGCCACCGCCCATTTTCCCACATGCCCCACCATCCATACAGCCTGCCGCTTGCCACCGCCCGCCCATGCCAGCCAGCCCCACTGCCCAAGCCCAGCCCCCCACCCACCACCACCCGGCACCAGTGTCGCCCGCTCCGGTGAGTATTTTTTCTGTTTTTTTTTGCTGTTTAATTGTTATTGTTAGTCTTAGTGTTAGAAAAGAAGAAGATTTAGTGTTAGTATTAGAAAAAGAATATGTAGAAGAAAAGAAGAAAAGAAGAAGAAAAGAAGTAGAAGTGAAGAAGAAGAAAAGAAGAAAAGAAAAGAAGTAAAAGAAGTAGAAAAAGATGAAAAGAAGAAGAAGAAAAGAAGTAGAAGAAGTAGAAGAAGAAGAAAGAAGAAAAGAAAAGAAGTGATATACATAGTTTCCTTTTTTCTGTTTAATTGCTGTTTAATTGTCGGTGTTAGTGTTAGTGTTAGATTTAGTGTTAGAAAAAGAAGTAGAAGTAGAAGAAGAAGAAAAGAAGAAAAGAAAAGAAGTAAAAGAAGTAGAAAAAAGATGAAAAGAAGAAGAAGAAGTAGAAGAAGAAGAAAAGAAGAAAAGAAAAGAAGTGATATACATATTTTTCTTTTCTTTGCTGTTTAATTGTTGTTTAATTGTTAGTGTTAGTGTTAGATTTAGTGTTAGAAAAGAAGAAGATTTAGTGTTAGTGTTAGAAAAAGAATATGTAGAAGAAAAGAAGAAGAAGAAGAAAAGAAGTAGAAGAAGAAGAAGAAGAAAAGAAAAGAAGTAAAAGAAGTAGAAAAAAGATGAAAAAGAAGAAGAAGAAAAGAAGTAGAAGAAGTAGAAGAAGAAGAAAAGAAGAAAAGAAAAGAAGTGATATACATATTATTATTCATGTCGGTATTTTTTAATGTTGTACTAATTTCGTTTACTCTTTGTCATGGCAGGTGTTGAAAGATGGTGGGCGCTGGTCGGGAGCGCTCCGAGGACCCTTCTTCGTCGGCGCGTGGTGCAAGGTCTTCCATTCCACAAGCACCTCTCCGCCAAGCGTTGCTCGACAGTATGGCGACACCGCCGGGCCCTTCTTCATCGACCGCGGTGCCGAGCAGGGGATGAGGTAAGAAGAAGAGAGGAGCTGGAGCACGTGGTCGTGGGAGAGGAGGTAGGGTGACTGCGAGGGCGCCTTCCTCGCCGCCACCCCCAGCTGTTTCACCCGAGCATGTGACTGCTAGGGTGGACTAGTCCGAGGAGGAGGCTACACGGACTCCGGTCCATGAGCCTCCGGTCCACGGGCCTTCGGCCCACGAGCCTCGGGTTGACGGGCCTTCGGGCTATGAGAGTTCGGCCCACGAGACCCCGGATGAACACACGTCTGGATGGGGTACCTTGTCGGATCAGCCTAAGGGGCCAAGTGGCCATGCTGATGATGGCGGAGAGCCGACTGATATTGAGGAGGAGGGGGGCACCATCTACCAGCGTGGTTGTACACGGCTCCCGGACGTGTCGGCGACCCGCGAGCAGAGGTGGTTGATTTTCCCTGATGGGGAGAGGTAAGTGCATTTAATCTTTTTGTACCCTTCTGCATTCGCGTTTCTTCAAATATCTAATGCGTTGGCCTTGTCATGCTGCACGGGTTGGGACCACCATCCTAGAGCCGCCGGCCCAACTCCGTCCTTGGAGTTCTTTGTTGGCAAAACTTCCTGGGGTTTTTCACGTTGCCTGGTGAGGGTCGGCTTCCAGAGCTTGGATTGATTTGGGAGCACTACTTGGCTGCCTCGCCCCACGGGTGAGATTATCGGCGGTGTCTTGTGCAAGGCGAGGCAGACATGGTGATTAGAAAGTTCAGGTAATTTCTCCTTTACACAATTAAAATCTTCAACTAGCTAGTTATTAATTGTACTAATCAATATTGTCTCATTTGATTGCAGACATTCTAAAGGTGTGAGGAGGGATACGAGGAGGAGGCGGCAAATGTTATCGATAACATCTGCAAGCGCCTACTACAGAACTTACGGCATGAGGCTCGGGTGCAGGCTGTTCGAGACTACTATGTCGCGCATGGTATCAAGAAGACCAAGTCGGCATGCCGCGAGAAGTTCTTGAGTAAGGAGGAGTACATGAAGGTAATTCTTAAGGCCTTGTACTTTACTTCCTTCATTTAGTAATTCATAGCCGTAGCTCTCAAGTTTCTATTTCCTAACTTAGGCCCCTGCGAGATGGTGTGCGGATCGGATGGATTGTTGGGAGGTGTTGGTCAATGAGTGGTGCTCAAAAGAATGGCGAGCCCTCCACAACGAGGCCAAGGACAAGCGTGCCCAAATGGAAGGTGTGCCACACCATCAAGGCAGCTCAACTTATATCGATGCAGGCGGAACTGGGTATGTGGTTTGCTTCATGATTCATGCAATTCGTTCGTCATGCTAGCTTTCAGTCCTTTAATTACTAATTTACTTTGTTTCTCTCTTTCAGACACGCTACAATAAGGCGGATAAGGTGCCAGAGGTGTACGACCTGTATGCCATGGCCCACACTGGCTCTTACAAGAAAGTCAAGGCATTCTCTGCGTCTGACCTCGATGATCCAAAAAAACTTCACCAACATCTCCTCCCACGACAAGCTCGTGAAATATAGAAATGAGGGGAAGGCGAGGAAAGGGGAGGACTTTAACCTGAGCCAGGGTCCCATTGATACCGAGCTGCTGATGATATCTGGTGGCGGGAGGTCCCATGGCTCCATAGCCATGGGAGATGGACTTATTCGTTGTCCTAGCACTCTCCCGGAGATCCAGGCGCACCAGTCGAGCTCCGCTCCTGAGATAAGGCCTCGTGAACGGCCAGTCCAACTCGCCTTCAAGGTTAGTTATACGTATTCATCTATCTTTCTCCATTACATTGTGTGCGCTTCCATCAATGATTAAAAATGGTAACGAGGAGTGGTGTTGCAGGCTGCTATACAAAGCGAGAGAGATAGAACGGAGAAACTTCTGGCGGAGGCGGCGGAGAGGCAGCGGGAGTTGGAGGAGAGGACGACAAAGATGTTGGAGGAGGAGAGGGCACGGAATGACATGTAGGCAAGGGCCATGTACGAGCTCCTTGTGGTAAGTTTTTTCTACACATTAGCCAAAACATTCATGTAGTGTTTGTCTCATTACTAACTAGTATGACTCGGTCGTCAAAACCAAATGTGCGATGCGTATGCGAGAAGTCCGTCGAGACCGCTCCGCCGATGCCGATGATTGCTCCACAGGACCACGGTGAGTTTAATTTGAATGGACATTACTTGCTAGTCTTATCATTTGAGTGTCATCATGCTAACGAGACATTGGAAATGATCTTTGGTGCAGCGTAACTCCAGACAAGCATCGCACAATCCTTCTCCAACTACCGGCACGAGCCACCCCGGTACAACACCTCCATGATCACGGTAAGTGTCTCTAGTGTTTTGCTTAACAAATGCATAAAGACCTAGACTTAGCTTTATTTCTTCCAATATGCGTACCATAATGACTTAGAGTTAGCTTCTTTTCCTCCAAAACCATCCATTTTACCTATGTTAGCTCTAAAACGATACGTACTTAGCTTACTTATGTAAAAAATGGCATAATTTGCTTAGTTAGCTCATAAACGATCCCATTTTACCTAAGTTAGCTCTAAAATGACCCATTTTACCTTACTTAGTTGATAAATGATCCATTTTACCCAAGTTAGCTCTAAAATGACCTATTTTAACTAGATTAGCTCCTAAATGATCCATTTTACCTACATTAGCTCAAAAATGACCCATTTTACCTAGGTTAGCTCCAAAATGACCCATCTTACCTAGGTTACCTCTAAAATGATGCATTTTACCCAAGTTGGCTCTAGAATGACCCATTTTACCTAGATTAGCTCATAAACGATCCATTTCACCTAGGTTAGCTCGAAAATGGCCCATCTTACCTAGGTTAGCTCCAAAATGACCCATCACACCTAGGTTAGCTCTAAAATGATGATTTTTACTAAGTTACCTCATAAACGATCCATTTCAACTAAGTTAGCTCATAAACGATCCATTTCACCGAAGTTAGCTCAAAAACGATCCATTTCACCTAAATTAGCTCTTAAATGATCCATTTCACCTTAGTTAGCTCAAAAACGATCCATTTCGCCTTAGTTAGGTAAAAAACGATCCATTTCACCTTACTTAGCTCATAAACGACCCATTTCAACTAAGTTAGCTCATAAATGATCCATTTCACCTAAGTTATCTCAAAAAACGATCCATTTCAACTTAGTTAGTTCAAAAATGATCCATTTCACCTTAGTTAGCTCATAAACGACCCATTTCAACTAAGTTAGCTCATAGATGATCCATTTCACCTTAGTTAGCTCATAAACGACCCATTTCAACTTAGTTAGCTCATATATGATCCATTTCACCTAAGTTAGCTCATAAATGACATATACTTCTTGTTCTAGTCTTCTTCTTCTAGTCACCTATTTCTAACTTTCTTATTTGACATTTTGCAGATTTCATTCACTTCATGGAAGCTAGCTTGCTATGATGGAGGGCTTGTTTTTTCTTTGATGAAACTTTGCATTGTATCTAGCCTTCTATGATGGAACTTGCTATCTTGATGAAACTTTGCATTGTAATATGTATATGGATGGAACAATGTGTATGGATGGAACTTGATGGAACTTGCTTATGTATTAATGGATGAAACTTAATTATGTGCTGGATATGTGATATGTTTGCTTTTAAATAGCCCATGAAATATATCTATATATGTCATATATATTGGCTGTGAAAATTGTTGGATTCAAAAAACAGAAAAAAAGAGCCAATATCGGGCTCTTGCCCTTTGGCCCGAGGAAGGTTCCTTTACCCGTTAACCCGCCCGGCCAAGGACCCAGGGGTGGGGGTGATGGGGGGCAAACGGGCCGGAGGGTCATTCCGGGGGGTGGGGGGCCGTGTTAACGGGGGTTGGGGGTTTGGGTAAACCCTACTCGGTTGAAGTGGCCCAGGGGATTAACAGGAGACAAGGGAACTGTTTTACCGGTTGTTGTAGGTTACCCACCCCCGTTAATATTGAGATAGGGTAGTACGAGTGTTACCAGGTAAGGAGGCTAAACCCTAAAGCTGCCTTTAATAGTTTTTCCAACAAAACCCCCGGTTTAATGACCCATAGGTTGGGTTCGGGGTTAAATGGTGGGCCCCCATTTAAACTTGTTCCCTAAAAATCCCATCCCAACCGGACGAATTTTCTTGACTTCAAGTTTTCCGCCTATGAAGTTTGGATCGGAATGTCCATTGGACCCCGCCACTTCTGGATATGGGATTTGTTTCCGATTCAAAGCGGGTTCCCCCCAAACTTATAAAAGTTTTTTTCCGGGGTGGTGTGGCCCAAAAAGTTCCTTATAAAGAATAATTTTCCCCAATCGGCCTAAACGGAAAACCCCCGGCCTTTATTGCGTTTTTTTTACCGGTTTGGGGCTTTCCGCCGCCTTATAAAGATAGATCCCCCCTTTTCTTCTATCAATCTGGGAACCCACCGGCCATTGATTCCCTTTCACGGTTTTAGGCGGGGGGGGATGCCTCCTCCAAAGGGGATGGACCACCTTTTCCCCGCCCCCCTTTGTTTCCATTTCCCCAGCCCCCCCGCCCATTTTCTCCCCATTCAGGGGGGGTTCCTCCCCCCAGGAGGGCCATCCAAATGCGGGGCCCAAGGGCCCCCCCAAACCCCGTTTGGGGACCTTCCAACCCCGGGCCCCGAAGGTGGGTTTTCCCCACTTCCCCAGGATGGTTTTCCATTCCCCATTTTGAGGGCCAGTTTCCCGGTCGGCCCCCCTGGCCCAATTTATTCCATTCGGGGGTTTTCCCGGGCCCCCTTCCGCCCCACTTTCCCAAAATTTCCTCGCAAGGAAGGGGGGCCGGGGGGGGCCGGGCCATTTCAAGATGGCCAAATCCTGGCCGGGGCCCGGAACAAAAGGGGCAATCGGGGGTTCTCTCACCGGCCCAAATTTTGGGTGGGCCCCAATTTAGACTGGCCCCCTGGCTCGCTGGAAAGGGGGTGGGGGGAATTGGAAATCCGCTAAAATTGGCCCAAACTGTGGCAAGCAGTTGTTAACCCGGATCTTCCCGGGATTCTCCCTCAAAATCCTTAATTTGTGGGGTTGACCGGACAAAAATTGACCCTTTGAAACGGGGGCGTGGGGGGTGTTCCGCGGGCCCCAAAAGCAAAAAGAGCGGAACGGGGGTCCGCCGGTGTTATTTTACCCTTTTTTTTAAAAAAGATTTTTTAAAAAAAACTTTGGGGAGGCGAAGGCCCGAAGAAACTTCCCCCCTTTAAACCGGGGGGGAAAAAGGGTGCCCGGGCCCCAGGGGCTGGAAAAAAAGGGGCCCCGGAACCAAGGGTGGGTTGTGTTTCTTTGGAAAATCTTCCCGAGGGCGAGGGGAAAAAGGGTCCCCTGGGGGAAAGGAAGGCCGCCCCCCGGGGGCGGGGGCCCGGGGAAAACCCCTTTTAAAAACCCGCGGGGGCAAAGGACCAACGGGCCAAGTGGCAATCGGGCCAACCCGCTTTTTTAATTCATTGGCTCTAATCGAACAACAGCGCCCGCCAAGGGGAAGCCGTTCATCCGGGCCCGGGCTTCCCAAAGGGCTTCCACCGCCTCCCGCCCCTTTTGGCGACAGGGTGGACCCCAAGGGGGTTGGGAAAATGGCGCAAGGGCCCAAAGGAATGAATTTCCCATGGGGCAAGACCCGGCCTAAGCCCCTGGGAGCGAACCTGGTTCAAAACGGATCTCCAAGAAAGGGAAACGCCGTGCCTCCCCCGGAGGCCCATGCTTTGGGGCGAACCCCTCCAAGGAAAGGGCGGGACCGGCCGCAAAGGGAAACCAAATTAACCTTTAAAAGGGTTTATAAGGAAATTTAAAAAAAAGAAGGGCGGGCCCCGAGAGCGGTGTTGGAAAAAAAGCGGACGGCAAAAAAAGGGAGGGCCAAATAAGAGTCAATTGGGAACAAAGGTTTGCTTCCCCATCGGAGGTCTCTTGAAGGGAACTCGGCGGCCAAAAACCCAAGAAAACATTGGGAAAGGGGTAAGTAATCCTTATTAAAGAAAACCATGAAAAGGTTTTTTCAAAAATAACAGGAATCGGGTCTCGGGGGCCCAAACGGGTGGCGACCCAAAAGCGGGAGGCTGAAAAAGGGGCGGCGACCCGGGAAGGGGAAAGGGCAAGGCCCAAAGGAAGGCTAACTCCCTAAAAACACGAGAGTTTGGGCTACCAAATGGAATGAGCTTGCCCGGGCTCTTGAATGGTAAGGGGGCCAAAAGTCCAAGAAATTGAATCATTAAAGGTGGGCGTGGCTTTACGCTTCTGGCTGTTGCATCGTGAGTTCGGCGATTCAAGTGCGAACAGGACTTCTCAAAGACGGAGTCCTGAAAGTAAGAAAAAAGGAAGAAAAAAGAAAAAAAGAAAAAGAATGACACAATCGGGAGCCCCTGGAGCGGTCGAGCCGCATTCTTGGCATGCCGTGGTCTTGCCCCTCCCCATATGCCCATGGTATCTCCAGGCGTAATTATATGCAGCGTAATACTAACCGCCATTTCGCGAGGCGGGGTTGGGTCGGATTACTACACAGCGTGCTTGAATCGTGCCAGCGGTCTTGTTGTAGGTTACTCGGGGCGCGCTTGCGGTGTCCGGACGCTTAATGGCGGACTCGAGAATTGCTGTGAGAGGCTGCTTTGTACCTCCGCCGCGAGGCGCCGCCGTGTGCTCCTCCATTCGGAGAGGCGTTCGTGTTTCCATTGACCGTGATTACTCCTCGAGGGCTGGCATCTTGAGCTTGAGGTATGCGTAGTCGGCACCGCATTGAACTTTACCGTCACGGTTCGTCCGAAGCGATGCATGATAGCCGCTGCGGAATGAGGCGATGTCGAAGATTAACTCTTCGCCGGATGTTATCCGGGATCGAAGACCACTTCAAATGTAATGGCGAGCCCGTACAACTGGCCTCTACACCCGGTATGGCGCCTTTAAAGGTCGTCTTTGTAGGTTTAATCCTTGAGGGTTTATGCCCATTTTGCGCCTTGTATCGATAAAGCAGGTTCAGGCTGCTACCGCCGTCCATCAGGACTCTGGTGAGGTGAAATCCGTCGATAATTGGGTCAAGAACCAATGCGGTGAAGCCGCCGTGACGGATGCTATTGGGGTGGTCCCTTCGATCGAAGGTGATCGGGCAGGAAGACCATGGGTTGAACTTCGGGGCGAATGGCTCCATCGCATATACGTCCCTTAGTGCACGCTTCCACTCCCTTTTGGGTATGTGGGTTGCGTATATCATGTTCACCGTCTGCACTTGTGTAGGAAAACCCTTCTGTCCTCTATTGTTTGGCGGCCGGGGCTCTTCCTCGTCATCGCTATGCAGCCCCTTGTCATTGAGTTCGGCACTTAACTTGCCTTTTGCTTGAACACCCAACAATCCCTGTTGGTGTGATTGGCTAGTTTCGAGGTGCCATGTATCCGCTGGCGATCGAGTATTCGGTCCAAGTTGGGCCAGGCCTGGGTATTTCTTTTGAATGGCTTCTTCCGCTGACCGGGTTTAGAGCCTCTGAATCCGGCATTGGCCGTATCTTCTTCATATTATCGCCGTTAATGCGGCGCTTGTTCTTATTGCGGCGCGACCTGCCATTGATGTCCTTGGTATCCGAACTATCGGTGTGTTTGGCCAAGTTGTTGCTTCTAGCTAGCCAGCTGTCCTCTCCCGCACAAAAGCGGGTCATGAGTGTTGTGAGGGCTGCCATGGATTTGGCTTTTCTGTCCTAGGTGCGGGCAAGCCACTCGTCCGCGGATGTTATGTTTGAAGGCTGCAAGGGCCTCGCATCCGGACAATCAACGATTTGAATTTTCTTCGTGAGGAACCGTGTCGAAATTGTGCGGCGATTCTTCCGGCTGCTGAATTATGTGGCTAAGGTCATCGGCGTACGGTGGTCGCACATATGTGCCTGGAAGTTATCAAGGAATGCGGCTTCGAGGTCCTCCCAACAACCAATTGATTCTGGCTGGCAAGCTGTTGAGCCAATGCCGAGCTGGTCCTTTAAGCTTGAGTGGGAGGTATTTGATGGCATGTAGATCATCACCGCGGGCCATGTGGATATGGAGGAGATAGTCCTCGATCCAGACCGCAGGATATATGGTATCATCGTATGATCACGATGTTCTGGTTTGAAGCCCTCGGGGTTTGATGATCCATTACTTCATCGCAAAGCATAGTGGGTGTCTTGGCGCTCTGTATTGGGCTATATCACGGCGTAGCTCATATGAGCTTTGTCTCTTGTGTTCGGCCCGGCCGGGTTTCTTTGTATCCGGTGACGGTAATCATCCGCGTCGTTGGGCGCCCATGCGATCCGTGGATCGATCTTGTATGTTTTGCCTTATCCTCCAATATATCTCTCAAGTCCGTAGCGTTTTCCCGTGCCTTGGTACTTTTTAGCGGCGTCGTGGTGTGGCTTGGCGGAGGGCGAGAGGCTTCTCCAGTCATGCCACAGGGGTGGCAGTCTACCATGTCGTCGCTGGTGACTTGGGTGCTTCCTCCTCTAGTCGAAACAACGGCCTGCGTTTGGGGTAGCTTTTGGAGGCGTTCGAGTTCATACTCTTGGCTGCAAGGACTTGATCTATCTGTCGGCTAGCAGGTCTTGATCAACTCTAAGTTGTTGCTGCTTTCTTGAGGCTACTTGCGGTGGCTATAAGCCTGCGTTTGAAACCCTCATGTTCGGCGGGATCCTCGAGCACGACAAATTAAATGCGTCGATCGAGCTTGCCTCATCTTGGAGGGAGGCGCATAATTATCGTCATCGACCTCTGCCGGTGTACTAGAGTAAAGGGTACCCTAGTATCCCAAACTTCGTGCGGGGCGATTCAGCACCAGCAGCAAGGCTTGCCTAGTGACCGCGAAGGTCCTCCATGGTTCCTTTGGATCCATTCAAGAACAAAGTATTTAAGCCAAGGATACAAGGCCCCGGCAAGAGGAGCTTGCCGGGAAGGCCACTCAAGGCACGCAGAAGACAAGACCCGGCAAGAGGAGCTTGCGGGAAGGCTCGATGGCGACAAGCTTCCGGACGCGACAAGGATTCAGCCACGGCAAGGCGCTTGCGGCGAGGCAACCACTCTTCATCTCCGCTCAGCTCATCCACCAGCGTGTCACCATGGGACCATTCGGTAGCGTGTCAAGAGGCTGTCGCGACCAGCGGAAGCAGCGATGGCAAAGCGGCGACAAGAGTGCCATCGTGGCAAGCGGTGGTGCTCTGACGGTCCCTATTGCACTGTTTAGGCGACATGGACGGGCATTTAATGCTTTTGTCCCTTGCCGTCAGAGTTAGGTAGAATACACTGTACAAAGTAGCTGTACCAACCGCAACTCATTTTTCCCTTTTTTCCCTCGTATACGTTGCCACCTCTTGGTGACCCCTTGAGCATATAAAAGGAGGCCCATGCGCAACGTAGAGGGGGTTGGGGGCTCGACTCATTCGAAACCAGAGTCTCTGTGCTCCCTAGCAAGAACACAATACAATCAGACAAGCAGCAATAGGAGTATTATCTCTCCGGAGAGCTCCGAAGCTGGGTAAACTACTCGTGTGTTTCGCCTCGATCTGCTCTTCGTGCGACCTCCGCCCCCCACCGAACCGAAAGGGGCTCGGTCCGCCGGTCCCATAGGTGTTCGTGGGTTACAATCAGCTTCCCGACATCTTTGGCGCGCCCGGGTAGAGGCGTCGAGGCTGTGAACCTGATCCGGCGTTCACACGAGCAACATCTTCATCATCTTCATCAACATGCCACGAAGAAGAAGGCTTGGCGGCAGCGGAGCAAATCACGTCGATCCCGCCACCACCGAGCAAGCGGGTGGCGGGGTGACAACAATGAAGAACGGCGTCGGCGAGGGAGCTCATGGCGCTGCCAAGTCAAGGACAAGGCCGCGCGAGACCTCGGCGTCCGTACGCACCGCGCCCATCTCGGAAGCGCGGGACCGGCAGCGTCATGGTATTCATAGTACCATCGCTCGTTGGATCAAGATCGAGCTGGTGGATCGAGGCCCTCAAGACCAGCTTGCACGCCCGACATCTTGGCACAAGCGAGCACGCGATCGCTGGGCGGGATACTGCTCCTTCTAACATAGTTAGAAGTCCGAGCATATCCGCTCCTCGCACCGTTCGCCATTGCCACCCACCACTCCAGCGGAAGCCTTGGCGAGGCTCAACTGCTCTAGACTACCCTCCAACGCCCGACAAGGTCGGCGAATGGAGGGCCACCATCCGAGTCTCATCGGCTTTGCCAGCGCGGCGACCAGCGGCAACCAACTACATCCTGCAGCGGCGAGGCGACAAAACACGAGCGGTGGCGGCAAACCTGTGGGGTGCAACCACCATGCACTCCCCACCCGAAGGCCAAGATCACCAACTCGTCGGATCCACCTCGGCAATGACTCCACCGCGTCGCCGGATCCACGAGCTCGCCATGATCGGCGCCAAGTTCTCCAAGAACGGCAACAAGAGAAGCGGGACGTCAATCCGACCAGCGCGCTGGGCCTTCTGTCGATATGCATGCGCTAGGGGAACCAGGCGACTTGCCGTACGTGGTAGGTTGCCCTGCGTTCACTCGTGAGCTGCGGCAAGTCGATGGCCCGAGAAGAAGAATTTCAAGCGGGCGTGCGAGAGAAATGCGATGGCAGGGCGCATCCGTCGAGTTCCTCGGCATCTACACCATCGCGGTGCAAGCTGCGGGGGCGAGGCGACAAAATCCTCGCCAACTACTTCCGCTGGTACTCAAGCCCAATGTCGATCTTGGCTCATGCACTTGCGGACAGCTCCATATCCTCTTGGGCGATCTATGCCATCAGTTTGTCGGCGCCTTCACGGTGACCACAAACCTCATGGCCAGAAGCGACCTTCATCTGCTGCGCCCGAAGGAAGGAGAGTCCTGCGCAAGTTCATTCAGAGATTCAGCCGTGTGCACTACAACATCCCTCATGTCCACCCTGCGCGGTGATCAGCGCGTTTCATCGAGCGTGCGGAACCACGGGATGAGGAAGAGATGGCAATGTGCAAAGTCAAGGGCGTCGATGAGCTGCATGCCCTGGCCGACAAGTGTGCGCGTCTTTGAGGAAGGAGGAGACTCGCAGGAGAGAATGCAGAAGCAGGATCTGATAGTGAGGAGACCGCCCCGGCGAAGAAGAGCCGGCGACGGAACAACAAAAGGAAGAAGAGCAAAGAGGTGCTAGTTGTCGAGCAGTCCGGCAACAGTGGTGCCGCCAAGAAAGCCAAAGTTGGTGGCTCCGGCAAGGAGGTTGCCACTAACACCGACTGCCAGCCTGTGGCGACCGCCGACAAGCAGGACAGCTCCAACAAGTAGTACTGCAAGATCCACCGTACCAAGGGCCATGACCTCCAGAGCTGCAAGAAGGTCGAGCAGCTTGTTGAACAGCGAAGGCTGAGTCTGGCGGCGCGACAAGGAGAAGGCCCAGGAAGGTCTTTGGAGGAGTTGGCAAGAAGCGACCGGCGGGGAGGGCCTTGTGGCAAGGCCAAGCAGCGGCAAGGAGACAGACCTCCCAGGTCGCGACAAGGATGAAGACGACGACGACGATGAAGATATGGAAGACGACGAGACCGATGAGCAGGAATTTCAGAAAGCCAGAGAGGTCCTCTGCGTTGACGGCGGTGCTTCTCTGCATACTTCACACCGCCAACTCAAGCAGTGGATGCGGGAAGTTAATGCAGCAGAACCATCCATAGAGTCACGCAAGCCTCTGAAATGGTCCAGCACGCCTATCATCTTTGATATTGAGGACCACCCTGATCGCATAACTGCGGTCGGGTGCTTGCCGATGTTGGTCTCACCAACTATCCGCAACCTCAAGGTCACCAAGATGCTAGTTGACGGCGGGGCGGCAACCTGATCTCCTCCGCGGTGCTCCGAAACTTCAGATCCTGACGGCGAGCTCGAAGAGACTGGCACATTCCAAGGAATCAATCCGGGAAGGAGCAAGCCGAAGGGGAAGATCACGTTGCCGGTAACATTTGGCAGCGAGCTAAACTTCAGGACTGAGAGGGTCACGTTCGACGTTGCTGATTTTCCATTGCCTTACAATGGGATACTTGGCCGTCCAGCGCTCGCCAAGTTCATGGCAGCCTCTCATTATGCATATAACTTGCTCAAGATGCCAGGCCTGATAAGTGTCATTTCTGTCCATGGCGACAAGAAGGATGCTCTTATCTGCGTCGACATGATTTACCGGGAGGCAGCAGCTGCAACAGATAGCAAATCACTTGCCGCTGAAGCTCCCGGGGCGAAGAAGAAGACCAAGTCCGGCAAGAGCTCTGATGCCCACTCCGGCAAGCGCACCTCCTCGGAGTGCTGCGCAACCGTCGAGGACGCACCGTTGAGCTCCACCGGCAAGTGCAAGAAGACGATGGCAGCTCCACCAAAGACCAAGAAGGTGCCCGCCAAGGAGGACGGCACTGGTGGTACCTTCACCATCAGTGCCACTCTCGACCCTAAATAGGAAGGCGCGCTCGTTGCTTTCCTGTGGGCGAACGTCGACGTGTTTGCATGGCAACCGTCTGACATCCCCGGTGTTCCCAGGAAAGTAATTGAGCATCACTTAGCTGTCTGTCCTCATGCGCGGCCCGTCAAGCAGAAAGTCAGGAAGCAGGCAGTGGAGCGCCAAGAATTCATTGCAGAAGAGATCAAGAAATTGGAAGCAGCAGGCCTTGTCGGAGGTGCTCCATCCTCGTGGTTGGCCAATCCTGTAGTTATCGCAAGGCAAATGGGAAATGGAGACTTTGTATCGACTTCACGGATGTTAATAAAGCTTGTCCCAAAGACCCATTTCCCTTGCTGCGCATCGACCAGATTGTTGACTCCACGGCTGGATGTGATTTGCTTTCATTTCTTGATGCATACTCAGGATATCATCAGATTTTCATGGCAAAAGAGGATGAAGTGAAAACCGCATTCATCACCCCATGTGGCACATACTGTTTTGTATGGATGCCTTTTGGGCTAAAGAATGCTGGTTCAACATTTGCTAGAGTAGTCCATGACGCTTTTGAGCCGCAAATGCACAGAAATGTAGAAGCTTACATGGATGACATAGTGGTCAAGAGCAAGGACAAAGCAACTCTGGTTCAAGATTTAGATGAGACCTTTGCAAATCTGCGCAAGATCAACCTCAAGCTCAACCCCGAGAAGTGCGTGTTCGGAGTCCCTTCCGGCAAGCTTCTCGGGTTCTTCGTGTCTCAGCAAGGAATTGAAGCCAATCCCGACAAGATCAAGGCCATTGAGCAGATTGAAGCACCAAAGCGCGTCAAGGATGTACGAAGACTTGCCGGTTGCGTGGCTGCTCACAGCAGGTTTATCTCTAGGTCTGCTGAACGCGCCCTGCCATTTTTCAAGATTTTGAAAAAGGCAGGTCCAATGAAATGGACTCCCGAAGCGGAGGCTGCGCTGCAGGACTTAAAGAGGTACCTGTCCTCCACTCCAATACTTGTCGCACCTAGGCCACAAGAGAAGTTGCTGCTATATATAGCGGCAACCAATCAAGTGGTTAGTGCTGCGTTAGTGGCGGAAAGGGAGGCAGATGATGAGCCGGCAACCAAGGCAGATGCATCCAGCGACAAGCAGGGGGCTTCACCGGCGAACTCTGGTCCCGACAAAGATGGATCTGCGCAGACGTGCGAGAAGATGCAGAAAAGGATGGTGCAGCGCCCAGTTTACTTTGTCAGTTCCCTTCTGCAGGGGGCTAGGTCAAGGTACTCTGGTGTGCAGAAATTGCTTTTCGGCCTCCTCATGGCCTCAAGAAAGCTGCGCCATTACTTCCAAGCACATGAGATAACAGTCATCACTCGCTTTCCCCTGAAGAGAATATTGCAAAATCCAGAAGCAACAGGCAGGATTGTCGAGTGGGCACTGGAATTGTCAAGCTTTGGCCTCAAGTTTGAAAGCACTTCAACTATCCAAAGCGAGCATTGGCGAGTTCATAGCAGAATGGGCGCCAACACAAGATGAAGAAATTCGAGAGATGAGCATCCCGTCAAGGAAGCAAGCAAAAGTGGCTGATGTACTTTGATGGTGCCTTCTCGCTGCAAAGGCGCCCGGTGCGGGCGTGCTTCTTGTCGCACCACGGAGAGCACCTCAAGTACATAGTCCAAATGCACTTTCCCAAGGAGCAAGCAACAAACAATACTGCAGAGTATGAAGGTTTGCTTGCGGTCTCGATGCGGTAGACCTTGGGATCAAGAAACTCATTGTCGGGGTGACTCGCAGCTTGTCGTCCGCCAAGTAAACAAAGATTATCGAGTCCGTTGATGGAAGCCTACGTTGATGAAGTGAGAAAGCTAGAAGAGCACTTTGACGGCTGCGCAGATGGAACATGTTCCAAGAGCTCGAGAATGATATTGCAGATGGCTCGTCAAAGTCGCCGCCTCAAGTTACACATGGAACCAGGGATTTTGTGCTCAAGCTGACTCAACCGACTGCAACGCCATCAAGCTGGACAGAACAAGAAGAGGAAGTTGATTTCTGGTGACTACTTCCGGCTGAGCTCCCGAAGCCGCCGCCAAGAGGTCCCAGGATCAACACCAAAAATCTTGAGGAGCAGTCTGCTCCGACAAGCCCTAGGGTTTGTTTCGTTGAAGCAGACGCTCCCAACAAGTTTTGCTCCGGCAAGCTTGCCGGGGAACATCAAGCTCCGGCCGAGCCGCAGGTTCTTGCCATAGAAGTGGATGTTCCCACAGCAGCATATGTGCCTTTAGTCCTTGTTGTCGAGCCACAAGCTCCAGCATGGGCACAGCAGATTGTCCATTTCCTTCAGATAGGAGAACTTCCCGAAGAGCAAGAAGAAGCGGAGAGAGTAGCCCGGTAGTCAAGTATGTACCAGTTTGTCGATAGCACGCTGGACAGAAGAAGACTCAACGGTGTGAAATTGAAGTGTATTCACCGGGAAGATGGACACAAGTTGTTGGCAGAGATACACGGAGGCATTTGTGGTCACCACATTGGCGTGAGAGCACTTGCCGGCAAAGCTTTCCGGCAAGGTTTCTTCTGGCCGACAGCCCTCCAGGATGCAACTGCACAAGTAACCAAGTGTGAAGCGTGCCAGTTCCATTCCAAGCAGACACACCAGCCAGCTCAAGCTCTCCAGGCGATCCCTTTATCCTGGCCATTTTGATGCCTGGGGCTCGACATCCTCGGCCCCTTTCCCGAGCTGTCGGGGCTTTGAGTATTTGTATGTCGTGAATCGACAAGTTCACAAAGTGGCGGAAGTGGAAGCGATGAGGAAGGTGACAGCACGGTCGGCGATCAAGTTCTTGGTCGATTGTTTGCCGTTTTGGAATTCTAACAGGATCATCACCGACAACGGCACACAGTTCACGAGCCGCACCTTCATGCGAACGTCCAAGATCTTGGCGCCAAGGTCTGGTTTTTTTCATTGCTCATCCGAAAGCAGCGGTCAAGCGAAGAGGGTGAATCTTGAAGTGCTGCGCGGGCTCAAGACCAGAACTTTCGACAGGCTGCACAAGTCGGAAGAAATCGATTGAGGAGCTGCGGTGGTTCTTTGGTCGATCAGGGCGACACCAAATCGAGCCACCGCCGAGACACCTTCGCTCTAGTCTATGGAGCAGAGGCGGTTCTCCCCACAAAACTCGTATCGGGTCACCTCAGTACTCGCTTATGATGAGCTTGAGCAAGAGCAGCTGCGACAAGATGACGCTATTGCTCCTTGAGGAGGACCGTCTTCAGGCTCTTTGAGCTGCTCGTTACCAGCAAGCTTTGCGCCGCTACCATAGCCTCAAAGTTAACGCCAGAAGTCTCGAGGAAGGCGACCTTGTTCTTCGGCGCGTTCAGTCCACCAAGAATTCCAACAAGTTGACGCCGAAGTGGGAAGGCCCTTATCGGGTGAAACGAGTCACTAGGCCTGGCGCTGTCCACCTTGAGACCGAAGATGGCATTCCGGTGAGCAACTCCTGGAACATTGAACATCTTCGTAAGTTTTACCCGTAGGGCGCGGTTGCTGGAACTATTCCGGCAACCACCTTTTGTACAAGTCTTGCCGATGTTGCATGTAATCCTTTGTACAAAGCCGGGCGCAGAACCCGTGCATAAGTAAAGCTCATGTGTTGCACACAAATTGTCAATTTCATGCTTTCATAATTTTATTGCATGTTTTGTCTGACGCTTTGTGCAGCACCTACACCCGGTAAGCAATAACGAGCCTCAAGGCTCCATAACTTTATTTTCTCTTCTTTCTCTTTCTCAAAGAAAGGAAGGTTCCCTCGCACACAAGTTAACCAGGGGGGAAGGAGAAGATAATGCTATGGACCAAGCTTTGCTCGAGGAAGTTTCACCTTATCGGGAAGCAAACGACAGAAAAGCTAAGTTGCCAAAATTTTGAGCAATCAGTTTTTTAAATCTTTAAGTTATCTTCCTCGAACGATAGTACTTTGTATGGAAAACCTGTGCACGGAGGAACCAACTCGTAGCTAGTTGCGCCCTTACTTTGTTTCGAGTCCGCTCAACAATGTAAGTGAGCTGCAACTAGTTGCGACAAGATTGCTTGTCGGAGGCGGCACCGCCAGCAGGCTGCTGACGTTCCGCACTCAGCGCTCGCGGCAAAGGTGCCCACGCCGACAAGTTCCCTAAAAGCGTAGGGCACAAACATACAAAGGAAGGAATCAAGTAAAGGAAATAACATTGCAATCATTGCCTAAGATAGAGTTATATTACAAAGTAGCTTGTCGCAGATCTAATAAATTGTTCTCCTAAACATGATCAGCAGCGACAAGGGAAAGATAAAATTGGCAGCCTAGTCTACGCGGTCGCCATCAACCCGCTTGATCTTGCCCACCTTGTCCACAATGGGTGCGACAAGGGCTTTGAGCGCCTCGACATCGGCATCTGGCGGCAAGGATCTGAGGACGCCGTTGAGGTTGAGGCTTGGATTGCGGAAGGCCACCTTCATCAACACCTTCTGGAGAGCTCCCGCGCAGATCTGGCGCGATTCCTGGGCCAGCTGCTTTGGGATCTCTTCCCGGAGTCGCTGGAGAGATGTCACCACGCCCTTGAGGAACAAGCTGAGCTCGGCGCTGGGTTGGAGGCGCTCGTCGGAAGAGTACCTGAGATCCACCATCCCCAGCTCCGTCAGCTCCTTGTCGATGGCGGCGGCGATATTCACAAGACCTTCAATCCAGTGCTCCACATTCTCCCTGAAGGTGCCCTGGGCGGCAGTAGCACTCGCCAGCAGCTCCTCGTTGGCCTTGATCTTCTCCAACAGGCCCACCTCTCGCTCCTTGGCGCCGTCCAGCGTCTGCATCAGGGTGGTCAGCTTCAGCTCAAGATCTGCTTTGGAGTCCTTGGAGGCGTTGAGCTCATTGCTCCTCTCAGCGAGACGGCCCTGCAGCTCGCCAAGAGTATAGGCATCCTTCTCGCGCTCGTGCTTGAGTGCAGCAAGCTCCTCGCCGCTCTTCTTCAGACTGGCCTCCAGCTGCGTCACCTTCGTCTCCAGCTCTTTCTTGGCGGCCTCGGCAGCTGCGGCAGCATCCCTTGCTTCCTTAAGAGCCCCGCCAAGTGACTCCTCGCGCGCGACAAGCTCCTCCTCGTGGCTGTCAAGGTTGATCTTCCGTTGCGCCATCTTGCCTTCCTGCGCGGATAGCTTCTCGGCAGCGAGCCTCTGCTGCTCTTCAACCTCTGCCTTCTCGAGGATGAAGGCTTTGCGCGCCTCGACAATTTGCTCCCGCTCCTCTGCCAAGGTTCGGAGAGCTTCCTGATTGATTCCCCGGAGCTCCTCCGCGCGCTTCTCTATGTCTGCTCCGCCTTAGCGACAAGCGCTTCCGGGATTCAGTTTGGCTTGCCGGGCGCGTAGAGCGATAACAGCTTCTTCGGCTGCTCCTCCTCGAACTTCGCCGCTGCTTGCTGCTTGGCGCGTCAACAGCGTCAGCCCACGGGCGAGCAGCTCTCCGTCAAGGTCTCTCCTTGACCGCGCCCTGAACTCGAGGCCCGGGGAGCTTGATGAAGACGCCATCGCCAGCCTTGAGATAGGCGCCGGGCTGGGGCTCTTGAACTGACGCTGCACCGATGGCGGAGGGATCGGTGGTCGGCGTGGCGCCTAGCGCCTCTGCGCCTCGAGGTCGTCGGTCTGATCGCCCGGACCCTCGCCCGACCTTTGCGGCGGCAGCCTTGGCGGCCTCTTCGGCTTGGCGGACCCATCGGCGCCACCTCTTCCTCCTTAGTGGCGGCGCTGCCGGTGTTGCCTTGTGCGTCCTCCTCCCGGCGACCTCGGTCTCCATCGGCTCTGCGGCGATGGATCGGCGATCGAAAAAAGAAAGAACGAGTCAAGCAAATGTTCAAAAAGAAATCAGAAGAAAAAGAACCCAAGGGAAATTTTCAGGCAAGAAGATTACCTGCGATGGGATCTGCAGCCATGGTCTCGATCACAGGAGGATCACTGGTGCTGTCCCTCGTCGGAGAAGTCTCCCTTGCCGGAGAATGCTCCTTGCCGGAGAATCTCCCTTGGCGGCGTGGTCGGCGGATGGAATTTCGGGAGCGGCTTCCGGGCACTCCTGATGAGGCTGCTCTGCTCCTACACAAACCAACAGTCAGATACTAACAAAGAAGGAGCACCCATGCACGCCTAACAGTAAGAAATAAACCATATACTTACGCTGGGGGCTGTGCTGGGGGCTGCTTTGAGGAAGGGTTGCCGGGTCCGGCAAGGGGGTCTCAGACGCGCCTCCTGTTGCCACGGGGGGATTGTCCTCGATGACCACCACTGGGGTCTTGGCTCTCTTCGACGCCCTCTCAGCCAGCGTCCTGAAAAAGGAAAGAGTTCAGAATGAAGCAAATCAGATACAAGACGAAGCAACAAAATTGAAGAAATACAAGCACAACATAGAAGCTTACTCTTCTTCTTCTTCCTCGTCGGAGCTGGTAGCGGAGAGATCAAATTCCGGCTCGCCCCGGTGCTAAGAGGCGGAGGTAGTAGTTCTCTTGACGCTTGGCGGGGTGGCAGCGGTGGCTGAGAGGATCCGCCTCGGTTGTTGCAGCGGTGTGGGTGCTGCTCCTTGCAACTTGATGCCTACTGTGATGAGAGCAGCGTCGCGCTTGCAGCTGCGGCTGTTGGCCCGTCTGCTGCCCCGTCTCGTCCCCGGTATTGCGGAGACGCCTCCTTGGTGGAGCCGGGGGCTCCGTTTGCGGCAAGCTGCTAGATGGTGGGGAGGAAGTGCCCTCGGCGGGTTCGTTCGACTCGGCCTCGGGTTCAGCAAGCTCCTCCTCGCCGGCGAACTCCCTTTGCTCGGCAAGGCTTGCCGCCTCTGCTCTCTGCCTCCTCCACGGTGAACCGAATCGCGCCGGTGATAGCATTCTGCCGCCTCCTCCGACTGGTGGCAATCGCTGCATCTCATCGTCGGTGGTGTCGCGAGTGAGCCTCTTACGCTTTCGTCAGGCGGACCGGCACTTCCTCAAGCTGTCGAAGAACTGCCGCCTGACGTCGTCTCGAGGGCTCTTGCCAGGTTGGAGCGATCCCATGCGAATCGCTGGCGGCATCATTACACGGATGCGGTCGGCGAAGAGTTGTTGCACAATGGGACGACTCCCTCGGCAACCTAAACCACTCGGATTGATCGGGGTCGTTCTTGAACAGCTCTAGCAGCATCGCATCCAACTCCAAGACAGTGAAATTGAAGTTGAGGCCCGGGCGCAGCCTCATGATATCCGCCGCATTTTGGAACTCCCAAGCAGGCCTTCTCCTCTCCTGCAGGAAGCGTCTGGCGGCGAAGGAAATCTCGCCAACAGCGCCCTACGGTGAGTCCGGCAAGCCCGAGGCGCAAGATCCGAGTCACGCAATCTTCAACCTAGCATCTTCGATTGCCAAGTTGCTCCAATCGTTGCCGCGCACTATTGGGGTTTGGCGCTGGGCGATGAAACTGCGGGTTCTCCTCGGCGATCCAACACCAATCGGCTCTCCACTCCTCCCACTTGCTGGAGCTCTCCTTCGAGATAGGCTTCTTTCTTGCCGATCCTTGAGATCAGCGATCCCTCCGACAAGTGGCTCTCCTCTCTCGACGCGGGGCATGAAGAAGTGGCGGAAGAGGGCTACGTTTGGGTGGACTCCGACAAAGTTTTCACAAAGGTATTGCAAAAATTGCCATGGTCAGGACAGCGTTGGGGGTGAAATCAAGGAGGCGAAGCCCGTAGATGTTCATAATATCGCAGAAAAATTCAGAGAAGGGCGGGCAGAGCCCGCAATAGAAAAAAGTCTTGAAGAAGGGGTATCCATTGGGGCTAGTTCTGGCGGCGGTGGGAGTACCTTCGTCTTGCGGATCTTCCGCATCGCCGTCGACGAGAACAAGTAATAGCTCTCCCTCAGCTCCCTTGCGTCGAGCTGAGGGGGGAAGAAGGCCCGCTCCTTCGCAGTGCCGCGAGCCGCTGCGCCTCGGCCGACTTCACGCCCTTCCCCTTATCGGCTTTTGGAGCCATGGTAGGCGGTGGAGAGACCGGCAGCGTTGATGGCGCTGGTGGCGATGGAAGCGGGCGTTGCTCTCTTCAGACTAGAGAAGAAGGGGGGAGCGGCGGTGGTTTTCGAGATGGGACAGCAAATGGCGAGGTGGGCGACCTGCCCCTGTTTCCCCTGTTTATAAGGAGGGAGAGGGGGCGGACGTTCGCTTTTCAATTAAAGCCCCCACGATCTCTCCCACGCGCCACGTTCGGTAGCGCTGTTAAGTGGGGGCGTGGTGGGTCCGGAGAAAGTTACAGGCGTGATCTAGGCCGCGCTTGCCCAGCGCCTGTTTTAGGCCTGGCCCAACAGCGCTCGGCACCGTGTGTGGCCCAGGCCGGGGCTCTGTCGGTGTACTAGAGTAGGGGTACCCTAGTATCCCGAACTTCGTGCACGGCGATTACAGCACCAGCGGCAAGGCTTGCCTAGTGACCGCCAAGGTCCTCCATGGTTCCTTTGGAGCCATTCAAGAACAAAGTATTTAAGCCAAGGATACAATGCCCGGCAAGAGGAGCTTGCGGAAGGCCCTCAAGGCAAGCGAAGACAAGACCCGGCAAGAGGAGCTTGCCGGAAGGCTCGATGGCGACAAGCTTCCGGACGCGACAAGATTCAGCCACGGCAAAGGCGCTTGCCCGCGGCAGCAACCACTCTTCATCTCCGCTCCAGCTCATCCACCAGCGTGTCGCCATGGGACCATTCGGTAGCATGTCAAGAGGCTGTCGACGATGGAGAGCAGCGATGTGGCGACGACAAGAGTGCCATTGTGGCAAGCGGTGGCGCTCTGACGGTCCTGTTGCCTGTTTAGGCGACATGGGCCGGGCATTTAATCTTTGTCCCTTGCCGTCGAGTTAGGTAGAATACCTTTGTACAAAGTAGCTGTACCAACCGCAACTCATTTTCCCTTTTTGCCCTCAGATCGTTGCCACCTGTTGGTGACCCCTTGAGCATATAAAAGGAGGCCCATGCATAGCGTGGGGGGTTGAAACTCGACTCATTGAAACTAGAGACACTCACGCTAGGTTTTGTAGCTCTCTGTGCTCCCTAGCAAGAACACAATACAATCAGACAAGCAGCAGTAGGAGTATTATCTCTCCGAAGAGCTCCGAAGCTGGGTAAACTGCTCGTGTGTTTCGCCTCATTCTGCTCTTCGTGCGACCTCCGCCCCCCACCAAACCGAAAGGGGCTCGGTCCGCCGGTCCCATAGGTGTTCGTGGGTTACAATCAGCTTCCCCGACAACCTCTCTTTCTGCCGCATTGTCGTGCGGACTTGCTTCTCCCTCCTCCTGCGCTGAGTCCTGCTGGAGGGGGTTCTCTTCGGCACTGTCCGGGGTGTTATTATCTCTCGTGCCGGAATCACTGTTTTTATTGTGGCGGGATTTAGAGCGGCGCCGCTGACGTCGGCGCTTCGGCTGTTTCTTGGATGGGTCATCCTCCGTTGTTCCATCGCCGTTCCCATCTTTTGGGATGTCCACCATGTATATGTCATATGACGAGGTGGCCTTCGAGTGCCCTGTAGGCGCTGGGTCTTGGTCGTCTCCGGTGTCATCGTCCATACCGTCGACGTCTTCGGAGTCGAAGTCGAGCATGTCGGTTAAATCATCGACAGTGGCTACAAAGTGGGTGGTGGGTGGGCGTTGAATTTCGTCGTCCATATCCCAACCTTCCTGTCCGCAGATCCGGCAGGGCTCTCCGGATAAAGAGAGACTTTAGCGAATTCAGAATGTCGCCAAAGGGCGAGTGCAAAGATGTCATGACAGTGAACTCCATAACGGGCGCCCAATCGGATTCGATTGGCGGTAGCGGAGGTTTGGAGTCCGGAGAGGAGTCCGGCACCTGGAGTCGAGGTCTTCGCATAAAGGACAGGGATGGAGTTATTTCGATCGCCGTAAAGATTGTAGCCCCGAGGCGGTGTCCAACCACTCGTCCTCGATCGGGAATCCGGCTCGGATTAAGGGTCGGAGCGGATGCTGGTGCGGCCTCCAGGGCACTGTTCGGCTGCAGAGCTAGATCATGCCCATCGAGACAGTACGGCACGCTTGGTTGCGGCTCGAATCCGTCGAAGATCAAGTCTCAGCGAATATCGGCCGTATAGTAAAGACTTCCAAATCTGATCTGATGGCCAGGGGCGTAGCTTTCGATCTGCTCCAGATGGCCAAGCGAATTGGCCAGATCTGCGCGCTGAACACGAAGATCTGTCCGGGAGAAAAATCTCACCTGGACGCGTCATTATCAATGATCGAAGGAGCCATCGGGCCTATCGGTGGCGACGGAGGAACTCTCAATGAAAGCACCAATGTCGGTGTCAAAACCGGTGGATCTCGGGTAGGGGTCCCGAGCGTGCGTCTAGGCGGATGGTAACGGGAGACAAGGGACACGATGTTTTACCCAGGTTTGGGCCCTCTCGATGGAGGTAATACCCTACTCCTGCTTTATTAATATTGATGATATGGGTAGTACAAGAGTAGATCTACCACGAGATCAAGGAGGCTAAACCCTAGAAGCTAGCCTATGGTATGATTGTTGTTAGATCCCTACGGACTAAAACCCTCGGTTAATATAGACACCGGATAGGTTAGGGTTACACAGAGTCGGTTACAATGGTAGGATATCTACATATCCGTATCGCCAAGCTGCCTTCCACGCCAAGGAAAGTCCCATCCGGACACGGGACGAAGTCTTCAATCTTGTATCTTCATAGTCTTGGAGTCCGGCCGTGATGATAGTTCGGCTATCCGGACACCCCCTAGTCCAGGACTCCCTCAGGTGAGTAGAGGGATGCTATGGCCAGCGGTGGGAGTAGTAGGCGGTCATGCACTGCAGGGGCGGGGCGAGCGGTCCCTTGGCGCTGGATTTGGCGGCTGGAGCAAGAAGATCAGAGATTGAAGAAACACGATGGCTGTTGGATTGACATCCAACGGTTTCATCTGCTAGAATCGTTTGTTGACGTATATAAAAAAATCTTACATACGCGTCAACTTAATAGGCCCATAAGTCAAACCATTCCCTCTTTTTTTAATAATTTATATGTAGCTCATTGCGACTTCTTATGCAATTTATTGCAGTCCATTTTTTTGGTTGGTCAGGGCCAATTTCGCATATTTCTTTGGGTTCCAAACTATTTCTAATACCGAAAGGTCGAGCCAGATTTAAAGTACTTTCAAGACATATTTAAATTAGGTTAATGCCCAGTGAAATAGGAATCTAAAAATGTGAAAAAAATCATAAATTATAAAGTAATTGCCAATTTGTCATCTGTTTTTATATTTACAACCCAATTCATATTACTTTCAAGATTTAAAGGCGTCTTGCAAGAGTTGCAGCCCATCAGGGCGTAGAAAAATAAACAGGCCTGGATTGGGTATTCTTCAGAAAAAATAAACGGGGCTCATTTTCACAAAGAAAAAAATAGCTGGGCTGGTCAAATGGTGAACATAAAATATAACCCTGGGCTAGACGGGCCATAGCCCAGTTCAAACCCTGATCCGTCTCAACAATAACTTAAAAAATATTGCTCGAGCAGCTACGTCCCAGGTGTCAGCCGATCTTGTGTTGTTCTCTTGTCTATTGACTATATACGCTCACAATGTTGTGGGTCCCAGATGTCAGGAAAACACTAGGAGGAAGCATTTTATTTTCCCATATGCTCACATGGTGGGCCCGTACTGTCATCCTCTCCACGTACTTCTGCCGATTCCTGTTGTTTGTTGACCATGTTGACAGCGCGAGAGGGCGGCACTGCGGCGAGCGCACCAAAGCACGCGGAGAACGACGGCGAGGCCTCGAACACTGGCGTTAACAATTTAGGAGATGGTGGGGCGGCGATGTGTGCGCTGAGGCACAGCCAGCCATGGGAGGCGGAAGTAGGCGGCCCCGCCGACGCTGGTTTGGTTTTGGTGGCTAGAGCTAGACAGTACTAAAGAAACAGGATAGATTGCGAAAGCAGCAGGAGTACTTAACAACTTTAACTGAAACCAGCAGGGGCACTTAACAACCATAGCTGAAAACAATATGAGTACTTATACAGGTTCAACCATACAAAGCACGCCTCGAACAGTGCTAGTTTGCCTACACTTAACCAAGGGTGAGGCTGCCAAGCCCCAGGACAAGGCCCATGCGCCACCCCGTGCATCCACAACCTTCTGAAAGCGGCTTCATCTCGCAATGTGGTCAATAAACAGGATATTCGCTTTAGATCCATGGAAAAGCAGGAACATAATCTTATGTCCTATTCTCTAAGATGGATGGGCCTTCATTATTTGAGACCACCCATGAATAAGTATCTTTTCACCTCCAAGGGGAATGGAGTAGGTCGACATAATCATCATGTTGTGACCAAGCGCCCGTCGACTCGACCATGGTGGGGCATCGTATAGGAACAATAGAAGCTGGGCAGTTTACTGTTTCAAGAAGATCACAGCTGTAAAACTGTGTATAAGCAATAGTTTATGAACAACATATATAACATAAAACAGCTCGTACCATAAGTTTCTCGACAAAGTTGGACCTATTCAACGAGTGCAGCAGTGGCACACATATCCCACATGGCCTTCCACCATTGAAACGCCCCACGAGGTCCTCAAGATGATCAATAATGTGTAGGAACTTGTGGATGTTGTCCCAGTCAACTTCAGTGCCATCAGTAACAGCCGAGTTGTTAGAGAATAACAAACGAGCAGCCTGCTTAACTCTGAAAAAACCTACACGTGCCACCAATTATAAGAAAATATTAGTTAGAAGTAGCATCTTCGTGAGAGATTCGTTGCTACTTCTAAAGTTAAATTGTGATTAGTTCGACAGTATAGGTGGATTTAGTAGTAATCGAGGCAACAAGCAAGAACCAGATACAAAACTAACATGGATGAACAATTGGAACGATGTCGGGGTGGAAGATTGCAGTGAAGATGAGACCAGGTTCTGCTATTTCCATTAACATTCGTGCGCCAACTTTCAGTCCGTAACACTTGAGAAAGTTTATCCAAGTTCGGCCATAAAAAAAGCAGCGATCTTCTTGGTTCATGAACCCAACACGGAACTTAAATCCATGGCTTGTCTTCACTGTGACCATTAAGCTGGTGTATCAGTTATGGCAAGGCCGAGCATCTTGAGTACATGTGTTCTGGCAGAGCAAATAATTCACTGGAAGAAAAATAATATGCGAACACAATTTATTCCCTATCCAAATGTAGAAATAACTTCCTCCTTCACGTCAGTGTTGACCATCATACTGGTAGTACCTTTTATCCAAATATAGCAATCCAAATTTCCAAATTAGTCGACAGGATGTTCAAAAACACCCCACCCTCCCAGATAGAAAAGAGGATTCTAGTAACATACTATGCGCGTTTTAAAATCCTATGTTAGGATGAGAAAGAACAAGTGTGGCGTCTCGCCGAGGGCGCAGAAACCTGTAGGGTCCTTGCACTTTGGGCACTACATATGAAACACACTAGATTCAGTAGGAAGAAAAATGCATCAACGGCGGCGGCTGCCATCCTAGGATTACCTGCGACCAAGGGACTTGGATTTATCGGGGATGGATGAAGAATTCGTACCTGGTTCTCCATGAGAAAACCCTATGCAATCGCCGAGAGGGGGTTTTCTCTGAACAAGAAGACGAGGGAGAAGGGGGTCCAGGCCCAGTGAAATATTGCCGCTTCGTCCGTCCAACTTACTGCTAAAGCTGGAAAGGGTTTTTTTTGATTTGACAGCTCATTGGGCATTATTGCGGCGCTACGACCGGGGTGTGTCTACCGTGCAGTTGTGCACTCTAATTTGTGCATATGGCACGTGGACCCCGTTGCCGGATGCCCCACATATCAGCGAAAGGAAGTAGAAAGACATGAGTAACTAGTGACACAAAAATATATTTTTGACAGAGAGATACTCCCTCTCTAAAGAAATATACAAATCTTTTATATCGCAACTTTATACATAAGAAAAATCAACGGGAATATATATAACATATATAATTATAAAAAACAGAGTTGTTTTTAACACAGTATAGACGAGTTGGTGATGATGGTGTCCCTGCCATCCTACAATATAGGCCGTCCGATTTATATCTGATGGATAGGAAGAAAACTATGGCAATTTTGCAAAAAGGTACCCAGACACCTCTCCACATTTGCAAATAAGGCCTTCCCTCGTTCATCCTTTTCTCTCACAAGATAAAATACTCATACAAATGCATCTTGATGTTACGTGCAGCATACGCAGGCATTATAAGGGTTCAGTGAGAATATAATACTCGAGCGAGGCTCACGATTCGGACTTTGGGCGCAGGACCACCTGCATGTTTAGGGGCCCATGTGTTCTACCTCAAGCGCTTTTCATATTGCAAGCGATCGATCTGGCGCTGGTTTTAGATGTTATCATAAAGCGAATACACAAAATTGAATAAGGCACGACAACTGTTGGAATGAAATCGAACGACAGTTCGTAACCAGCAATGAGAGTTGCAATTCTATCAACGATATACCATGTGATAAATAATACTATCATATTACTTATACACACAGGACACTTGTTTCACCATGCCAGATTATTACATCAAAATCTCTCGTATGATAGATCAGTTTGGCAGTTGCGTGCTGCTACTGAAAAATTTCAAAGTTGATTAGGACCAGCTCTCCTTGCCGAGAAATTTCGATTTTGAGATCATCCCCTACCGCAAGATATGATTTAGATTTGAACCATGACCGTCCTTTAGCATCAATCATCATGCGACCATACTTTGTACTTACTGTATATTGAGCAGGTTCATTCACACCAAGGCTACGCATGGTAAGAGAAACTTGGCCGCTATCGCCCGGATTGTTGAACAACTCCCTCGTTGCTCTAGGAATTCTCTGTTTACAAACAACAAGACATACCCAAACAGTTAGATCAACACAGTGAATCATGCAAAACAACATGGAAATAAAAAAGAATGAAACACTTGGGCGGCCAATGCTTAGCAAGAAGGTGGATATGTCGGTTTCTGTAAGGACTTTGGTATACGAAGTGCAAACTGCAGCCCAGGCTGTTGCTGGTGCAACTTCTCATTTGGTTGCTGCTCCACGGGCCAGAGCAGATGCACGTGCAAGTGTTGGTGCAGGTGCCGAAGCCGCCGCTGCTGCCGGAGATGGTGCTCCTTGTAGAGCTGGTGCCGGTGTCGGGGCAGGTGCCGGTGTCGATGCCCGATTCTCCGGTAGATCAGCCTGATCCGCTGACGTGGTCGGTGCCCAATCCTCAGCTGGATCAGACTGAGCTGTTGCCGCTGTCAGTGCTAGAGAAACTGTCGGTACTCGATCCATTGCTGAAGGTGGTACCGATGTGCGAGACAGCGGCGATCGTGTCTAGTCTGCTATGATCAGCTTTCTAACTTGACTAGGCTTCATGACCGTGATCCAGTTTTTTCTTCATTTCTTTTAAATGCGAGAAGGACTAATTGTGGCATTTTTATTAAACCAAATTGCAGTTCATCATAGGGATTCAGCTTGTACTCAGACAACAGACTGATCCAATTTTTTCCAGCAATATAAGTGATGGATAGTGCCTTCGTTACTGACACAACATAAGAAGTGAAACGTGCAAAAATAGCCATCGTAGAGCAAACCAAACTGTTTATTCTGTGATGAATGTCACATGGCAAAGCCTGCATCGTAAAATTGCAGGAAAAGAAAGAAAACATGACATTAAATCAGTAAGATTTAGACAATAAATCAATAAGATTTACTTGGTGTGACACAAGTGAATCCTTACCAGGAAATCACTATGTTGAAGTACTAAACAGAATATTGATCGTCCAACTACGGGTGGCATGCAGGGGCCCCGCCTACTCCCACAAGCAGGACAGTCCAAAGGTCGTGACAAATCGTATGGACCGAACATCCATGGCACTGGAAATATTGGTGGGTGCGATAAACCCTGCAATGCATACAGATATTGGAGTGTAACCATAATTGATAAACCGTCCTCACAAAAAACATGATCTGGATACTTCAAAATATATAGACTGAATTGAGTGGACAGACATTAATATAGACCATTCTCAGGACTGACCACACACCAAAAGCAGCAGTACTAATAAACAATACAGGGTTCACAAACACAAATCAAGTACTGAACAATAGTACTTACTACAGACAAGCAAAGTTGCACTAATTAAACTCTGCAGACTATTTGTTGCCACCGACCTACGGGATGAACCTGTCACGACTGGTTTTCCAATAAAATACTTATTGAGAAACCGATCTTTAAGTCCCAGTATAAGGAAAAATCCTCCTTACTGGTAGACAAAATCTTGATATAGAAAGTCAGTAGCATTAAAACATATTACAGGGTCGAGCTGAGGGTGCTCAACACATTATTACAAGCACGCCAATAATTATACATAATGGCGGATATGACACAATGGTGTGGGGTGGCATACTACTGACTCGAGAATAAAGTGGTAGTGGAATAATACAGTGGAGTGGGTGAAATGACTCCTAGACTGGTAGTTCATCGAGCATCGAGGTGAGGCTCGATGAATTTATTTGGGTAGCGTAAACGGATATAATACAATGACCAGTCCAGGGTCGCACGAGACTGACTGGGACTCCTCTAGGTGTCGGACTCGCTATCGAACTCGTCATCCACGAGATCGCCTTCATCAACATCTCGCCAAATCAACAAGCCAGGTGAGTACTTTGAAAGTACTCGCAAGACAGTTTGGACATAAGATATAACAAATGCATGCATGAATGCGTCATGAGCAAATAACAATGCACATTCAAATAATAAATATTTGCACAACTTGATAAGTAAAAGGAAGTCGGGCGGTAGTCTTCCCAAAATCCCAACAAAATAAGTGAAAACCGATCAGATTATGCGGAGGCGGCGCCTCGAAGGGTAAGCGGATAAATAAACATGCATGATCGAGGCGTCTAAGCGACACCACATAAAGGGCTTATATTGAAAATAAAAGACATACATACCACGGTCGGACGTCTGGCGACATCGCGAAAGGGCTTACATCGAAAGTAGAAAACAAGCATGCCACGATCGGACGTCGGCGACATCGCGAAAGGGCTTATTTCAAAAGTAAACAACAAAGCGTGCCCGCGATCGGACGTCTGGCGTCATCGCGAAAGGGCTTATATCAAAAGAAAACAACAAGTGTGCCACGATCGGACATTTGGCGACATCGCAGAAAGGGCTTATATCAAAAGAAAACAACAAGTGTGCCCACGATCGGACGTCTGGCGACATTGCGAAAAGGGCTTATATTTCATCATTCATGCACGATAAATTCACAAGGATATAATACTCATAAGAAATATTCAGAACACAATAATAAATGGTTTAGTCCATCCACGAGAATAAACATTAACCGGACTCATCACTCATGTGGTTTACGGAGTTTTCCACTGAGACCGATCTTGACAAGATAGGTTGAACATAGAACTCCGACATAGATGAGATTATTTCAAAGGATTTTTGGTATGCGAGTTTGTACTAATTATCCACAGCCAGCGGTTTCCGTAGTCGCGAGGACTAGTTCCGTTTACGGTATTTCGGTAGAAACACACCTAACCAGTACACATCCATCCCACCTCACGATGCCAGGAATCACCCTTAACAACGTTCAAGAAAAACATTGAGACGGGGAGATCACAATCTCGAGTAGTATGGGATCAAATTTATATATGCGCGCTCTAAGGGGTGCCCCCCTCTCGGTCCCAACCGGAAACACCCATGCCCCTGACCGGTTGACGGGCTTTAATCCAGGGCCATGGAACCCTCATCCCGGCCTCTCTATTTGGTGTGTACCAGGAAAGCAGTTTGCAACTTACTAAGCCATATCCCTTGTGGGAAACATGTGGTAGTACAGGTAGGGAAAACGGACGGAAACTGGACTGATTCATGTTGACACTGGAGTCAAATAGTCTGGCATAAGACTAGCATGCTACAACACTGCCATATTACCCATCCTCATGCCATCACCTGGCCATTCCAACTCACATCCAGCAACTTATGGATTATCGAAATTTACTTACCTCAACTTTGCATGCAATATGACATTCATCGAGATGCTCATAAACATGCCATGGACTACTTAATGCAAACATGTCAAAGACACTCATCATATCAAAAGTTCAAACATGCTTGCCTGGTTCGGAGTAGTCGGAGTCTAGCTTTGCGAAGTTCGCGCTTCCGTCAGCTCCTCCGGTATCTATGATATAAGAAAATACGTACTTATCGTAAATACCGTGAGTGCATAGAAAAGTGTTCTAAATATTTGTCAAATAAATCTGATAAAAAAATAGACAAAATTTTAAAGACGACAGAAAAAGAATCAATCAATAATCCTTTTCTGTTTAAAAGTTATAAGAGTTTTAATCCAGGGACCTCTTTGTAATGAAACAAAAACTTCTTAGGGGGCTGAACAGAAAAGACCAGAAAAACGCTTCAGACTGAAAGCGTATTTTCCCGAAAACGTTTTTAGGAAACGGTTCGTCTAAAAAGAGAAGAGAGGCTAACAGGCGGGTCCCACCCGTCAGGTTTGAAAATTCAAACGGGGAAGAACAGAGCCCTTTGGCGCCCGAGAGCTGCGGCGGTCGCCAGCGGCGATCCACGGCGAGGCAGGGGGATCGGGCGATACCTGCGTGTTCAGCGTGTCCTTCCGCGTCGGTGGGTGGTGGTGGTGGTCGTCGGCGAGCACTACGTCGACGACGGCTCATGCTCCGGCGGACGGCGGCTCGGGTGAAGTTGGATCTCGCCGGGGAGGGCTGCGAAGTTCAAATCGAAGCTTGGGTCAGCTTATTGGGTGCTCGAGGAGGTGACTGACGAGGTTTGGGCGTCGGGGATGGTCTCACCGGAGTGATTTGAGCTGGTGGCCGAGGCGGGTCGGGGCGGCAGGAGTTGGGGTAGGAGACCTCCTCGAGGTCCTCCGAGTGGCTTGGCGGGGTGTTGGCGAGGTGCAGTGGTGGTGCATGCTCGAGAGCGAGCTCGGGGTCCCTCTTTATAAGCGATCCGGCGGTGGCCGTGAGCAGGGATACCCGGCGATTCTGCGGGCGCAGTGCTTGGTCGGGAGTTCGGGGAGTTGGGCGTCAACGTGGAGGCTCACGGTTCCATTTAAGTGCTAACCAGGTTTGGATTAGGCTCCTGGTGGCAGCGACGAACAGGGCGGCCTTGAGCCCGTCGGCGGCGAGGCGCACCACATGCTTGCCGGGCCACGGCAGCGGTGCTGCGAAGTGCGTTAGCATGCATGAGGCCACGCGGAGGGCTAGGGGCGTTAGGCGGCGCGAAGCGGCGTAGCGAGCGGCGCTTCGCTCCGTTAGCCGCCACGGGTGGCTCTTCCACCGCAGAGGCTGCGGCGTTAGCGATGCTCGCCGCCACCGGCGCCCTGCGTCCGTCCGAGAGGCGTCACGGTGCTCAAGTCAAGCGAAGGGGCGTGCGTGCAGCGCCAGAAGCGCCGGGTGGTCGATGACAACACTCTGACGAAGAAACGACACTGCACTCTCTGAAACTCTCAACTTTCTGAAAGCGCACAGGAACAATGTCGGCCAGGTGTTCGACGAAATGATTTTGGCATGTGGGGAATTTTCCTTGAGCTGATTTTTTGGTGGGGTGGCCTCTCATTGCATCTGGGGGCTGCCTGAATTTTGGTAGAATTTTTGGGGAAGAGGAAACATGAATTTGACCAAATTTGACAAATCTGGTCCAAACTTGCAGAGGATGAAACTTGAAAATTTTGAAAAGAGGAAGAGTGGATCTTGATGGATCTAGGTTGGGGGTGCCAAAGACTATCCAGAGGAGTTGGCTTGGGTCAAAACTCAAAGGGAATTAGGTACTTGTTTTGTAAATCACCTAGGCTTAAAATAAATGACAAAATTGCTTTGGGAAATAAAATAAAATCCAAAAATGGGTTGGACTTGTTGGAACAGAAAGTTTAGATTGCTCCAAAGAGGCAGGAGGGGTTTTGGGAGGTTTTTACCACATGAGGCATCGTAAAACAGGTGTGGTTTCAAAATGAAAGAAGCCCCAAAACTCATAGGGTTACTCTTTTTTTTGTTAAAAGAAAATAATTATCAAAAAAAAATATTTGAGGAGGGAACAATAAGAAGGAAGGTTCTCATTAACCAAACACCAGGGTTGAAGAAGATATTAAAAAAATCCTTGCCAAGGCAAAAGTTTTGAGAGAGAAGTTTTTGGAAGAGTTTAAATGACCCTCTTCGAAACCAACAAAGTTTTTTTATGAAAACCAAATAAAAAATTTTTGAGTGTCACAACACCAACCCCCTTAGGAAAAATCTCGTCCCCAAGATTTCAGCCGATCCTCAAATAAGTGTGGGTGCTCTGTCCGAAGAAAATCCTCTCTTTCCCAAGTTGCTTCACTTTCGGTGTGATTGCTCCACTGAACTCTGAAAAACTTGATGGTTTTCTGTCGGGTCCTCCTTTCAGACTCCTCCAAGATTTTTATTGGATGCTCCCTATAGGTGAGGTCTGGCTGCACGTCAATGTTTCCATTGGATACCTGTTTCTCTGGGTTGCTTAAGCACTTCCTCAACTGTGAGACATGGAACACGTCGTGGACATCGGATAAATCTTCGGGTAAGTCTAGCTGGTAGGCTACCATGCCTCTCCGTGCCACTATATAGAATGGTCCGATGAATATTGGTGCTAGCTTTCCCTTAACCTTGAATCGTTGCAGGCCCCTCATAGGAGATACTCGCAGGTACACAAATTCACCGGGTTCAAAACTGAACCCCCGATGTTTGTGATCATAATAACTCCTCTGTCGACTTTGGGCTGTCTTGAGTCGATTCCTAATCACCTTAACTTTATCTTCAGCCTCCTTAAGCATGTCTGGGCCGAAGATATGGCTGTCTCCGGTTTCTGACCAATTTTACGAGTGCGACATCTTCGCCGTCTGAGCCTCAAATGGTGCCATTTGCGGCTGGCTTAATAACTGTTGTTGTATCACGAACTCTGCGTATGGTAAGCTTTCTTGCCAACTGGTTCCATAGGTGAGGACACATGCTCTTAGCATGTCTTCTAGAATTTGGTTTACGCATTCACTTTGTCCATCAGTCTGGCGGTGGTATGCGGTACTAAGCGCCAGATTGAGTTCGAGCTTGTTGTAAGTGATCCCAAAATCGGAGGCGAATTGAGTGCCTCATGCGATATTATCGTCTTTGGGACTCCATGTAAGCAGATGATCGGTAAAGATAAAGCACAGCAAGCTTCGAGTGGTGTGGGTTGACTTTACGGGATGAAGTGTGCTACCTTAGTCAGTCTATCAGTGATGACCCATATGGCATTATTCCGTGTCATGACCGAGGTAGTCAATAATAAAATCCATTCCAATTTTGTCCCATTTCCACTCGGGTATCTTATTTGGCTGTAAAAGTCCGGCTGGTTTCGGTGCTCGGCCTTGATCGTTGACAAGAGTCACAACATGCGATGAACGTGGCTATGTCCCTTTTCATACCGTGCCACCAAAAAATTTCCTGAATATCTTTGTACATTTTTGTTCCTCCAGGATGGATCGAATACGGGGCGGTGTGGCCTTCAGCTAAGATTTGTTGTTTAAGGTCCTCGGTATTTGGTACGCAAAGTCTATCTCCATACCACAATATTCTTTGCTCATCGATAACGAACTCTGAGGCCTTGACCAAACTCACTTTCCATTAATGCCTTCAATGCTGGGGTGCCCATGCTGAGCCTCTTTAATCTTTTCTATCAGGGTAGGCTGCATTTTTAAATTTGATCGCTGCCTTCGGTAACCACCGACAAGTTGAGTTTAGCAAACTCCTGCGAAATTCAGGTCTCGTGGTTTGGTAGGTTGTAAATCGTTCGTGCTAGGGTTCCGACTTAGAGCATCTGCCACTACATTTGCTTTTCTGGATGGTAGTGGATTCCAACATCATAATCCTTCACTAATTCCAACCAGCGTTGTTGCCGTAAATTGAGTTCGGTTATGTGAAAATATACTTGAGGCTTTTATGGTCCGTGTATATTTCTAGCGATTTCAAGTAAAAAGTGTCTCCATTCCTTGAGTGCATGGATGGCTGCTGCCAATTCTAGGTCATGAGTAGGATAATTTTCTTCATGCTTGCGAAGTTGTGCGGAGACATATCGACCACCTTGCCTTCTTGCATCAACACGCATCCGAGGCCCTTTAGGCATGCGTCTGTCTATACCTCAAAATTCTTGTGTATATACGGCACAATTAATCTGGTGCTATCGTTAATTTCTTTTTAGCTCTTGGAAACTTTCCTCACAAGCTTCATCCATTCAAACTTCTTGTCTTTCTTGAGTAAGCTGCGTCATTGGCTTTGCTATGGTGGAGAATCCTTCAATAAATCTTGGTAGTATCCTGTCATTCCCAAGAAACCTCAGAAATGCATTATACGGCTGGTGGTTTCCACCAAATCTGACCTTGACTTTTCGGGTCTCGACAATACCTTCTTGGGTCGATCGTGGCCCGAAAACCTACTTGTCTTAACCAAAATTCACACTTGCTGAACTTGGCGTACAATTGATGTTTCCTTAGTTCTCCTAATGCGATTCGGAGATGTTCAGCGTGCTCTTACGGTGTCTTGCAGTATATCGAATATAAATCGATGAATACTACAACAAACTTGTCCATAAACTTCATAAATACTTTGTTCATGAGGTGAACAAAATATGTCGGGGCGTTTGTTAGTCCAAACGGCATTGCTGTGAACTCATACAGTCCGTATCTGGAGGTGAAGGCTGTCTTGGGGATATCCTATGTCCATACTTTTAATTGATGCTATCCCAACCTTAAGTCAATTTTTAGAAGACCTTGGCCTGAGCGAGCTGATCAAATAAATCATTTATCCTTGGCATTGGGTATTTATTTTTTATAGTGACCATGTTAAGTGCTCGATAGTCTATGCACAATCTCAGTGTCCCATCCTTTTTCTTGGCAAATAAAATTGGTGAACCCCAAGGTGAGGAACTGGCTCGTATATATCCTTTGTCCAGTAATTCTTTTATTTGCTTCTTCAATTCTACCAATTCGGATGGTGCCATTCTGTATGGTTTCTTGTAAATGGGAGCGGTTCCGGGTGCTACCTCAATGCTGAATTCTATCTCTCGGTCTGGTGGCATTCCTGGTAGCTCTTCGGGAAATACGTCTGGAAATTCACACACTACTGGAACTTTGCTTAATTCAGAAATGTCCACCTTGTTCAATCTCGGTTGCCGGGACATTTTCCTCTCTTTGGCTGAAACTCTTATTGTCTTCCCGTGGTGGTGGGTGAGAATTACGGTCCGGTTGAAACAGTCAATAAAACCTTTGTTGGTGGTTAACCAATCCATCCCTAGGATGACATCCAGTCCTTTATTTTCTAATACAATAAGGTTGGCGTGAAACTTCAATCCTTCAAATTCAATAACCACACCTTGGCAGTAACTCTGGGTCACTTGATTAATCCCAGGGGACTTGATGATCATGCATTTTTCCAGGGAAAGCATCGAAAAATTATTTTGCAAAGCAAAACTCTTCGAAATGAATGAGTGAGAAGCTCCAGAATCAAACAAAACCATGGCAGGTGTTGTGTTGACAGGGAACGTACCGAGTACGATATCTGGGGCATTCTGTGCTTCCTCTTTGGTCACGTGGTTCAGATGACCCTTCCTGTGGTTGTTATTGGGGTTGAAATTGTTCCGCTTGGGCGCTGAATTATTGCCACCGTTGTTCGGTTTTGGGGTCGAGTTCCTTGGCTTGGGGCACTGTTTGGCATAGTGCCCTTCTTCTCCACACGCGTAGCAAGTAACGCCTGGGCGATATGTGAACTCCTTGTCCCTCGCATGAAAATTCTTGATTGGGCGTGAGACGTTTGTCGTGGGTTTGTGTGTCCCACCTTTCTGAAAATCTGTCGTGCTTCGGTGGTTGCGAGCAAGAGTAGTCTGGTCCCTTTTTCGCTTTCGAAAATCCTCCAAGCTGCGCCTCTCATTTTCCAAGGTAATGGCCTTATCTACCAGTGTCTTGAAATCTGGAAAGGTGTGCAAAACCAGCTGGCATTTAAGTGCGGGTGTCAACCCTTCCAAGAATTTTTCCATCTTCTTGCTCTCAGTCATACGCTCTTCGTTGGCGTAGCGAGACAATAGAGTAAACTGGTTGTTGTATTCTGACACAGTCATGGTCCTTTGTTTGAGGTCATCAAATTCTCTCTTCTTGATCTTCATAACACTTTTAGGAATGTGCGCCCCACGAAAACCTTCTTTGAATTCCTCCCATGTTATTTCATTTTCGTTGGGGTGCATGTGTAGAAAATTTTCCCACCATGATGCAGCTGCTCCAGTGAGATAGTGCGGTGCATATAGTACTTACTCATGGTCTAAACACTGTGCAATAATTAATTTTCTTTCCATGTCTCGAAGCCAGTCGTCGGCCTCAAGAGGTTTGTCAGTATGAGAAAATGTTGGAGGTCGCGTCTTCTAGCTCGAGACAACTTGGATTGCTGCGACATCATCCACGGTGATTTCCCATATTGATGACTTGGTTCATCATTTCCTGATGTTATTCTTGACTCTGTTCAGTAAAAGCGGCATACTTGGGTAAATGTTGTTTCACTGCCTGTTGACTTGACTGCCCCTGTGTGAAATTGTTGTTTGGTGGTGTGCCATAATTTTCCTCTGGCTGATTTGGCATGGAGCGCGTCCAAGGACGAGACATTTTTCACTCTGGGGGTATATTTGTAAGACTCATAAGGAAATAAATTGAGTCGCCAAAGTCAATAAATTCATAAAGATGTGAAATTTGAAATGCTCTAAGATTTTTTTAGAGAATAAATGTTTGCGCACGGAGAAGGATTGCTCATTACATATCTTACACGCAAGCAGTAATTATACAATACATCACTCAGGATATGCGTACATATTCCTGACATGTTATTTAGGCTAGTGCACTTCTCCTAGTTCCTACATGATGCGCGAACAAGCTACTTCTCACAACCTATGTACATATAAACATATCGTACAAGTCGAATTTTATCGCATGGCGGCTAAGCGTACTCAATCGGAGATGGTAAGGATCTCCTTGGCCTGCCGAGGGTGGGCGCAGTGAGGCTGGGGACTCAACCTCCTCCTCGCTAATAGGCTCCAGACGTGAAGTGCTGCGCTGAGTTGATGGAGCTGGTGCCATAGGTGGAGCGACACGAATAGGAGTAGGCGCAATAGGTGGTGCAGAACGAACTGGAGTGGGCGCGATGACTTGGTTGAACTCCTCAGTGGTAGGCAGGCGATGAGCAGTGGCGAGAATGGTAGGAGAATAAGATGCCGAGGATGAGATGAAAGTCAGCGGTGGTGCGGTGTGCAGGAGCTCCCTCCTGTTGGCGGCACAGCCATGGACTGAGTCCATGCGGGAAGCCACAAAGTCGTCCACCAGGCTGTCGAAGGCTGCCTCCAGGGCTCGGAGGTACTCGACAAGCATCTCAATAGCCTCATATCGCTCTCCTCTGGGGCAAGCGAATGAGTAGTGACAGGTGTATGGCACGTGGCATGGAAGGTAGCAGTAGTGTCGAGTCTTCATTGAAGGAAGAGCATCCCGGAGACGAGCTATCGCCTCACGGGTAGCCATCTGCATAGCATGCCTCTCCGTAGGCATGGCTCTCCCCAAGAACCGGAAGCGGCGTAACTCAAAACGCCCTCCCTTGAATTGTACCGCGTCCTAGTGCATGGTCGGTATCGTTGATCTTGTGCGGGTAGAGTGTGAAGATGGGCGCCTTGATGGCCCCATCGCGACCGGACGATGAAGGAGAGGAGCTTGACGAACCCCTCGAGCACGTTGACAAACACTGTGACTCACAGTCGTTGCCGATCATCTACAAAAGTAGGCAAAAATTCTGAATGGTCGATCATAAATTTATCTTGGTGTCGAGAAAATGACTACATTTTGCAAAAATATGAACAAACTCTATTATGCTAATAATCGTTTAGCGATCACACCTAATGGCTTCCTACAGTCAGCCTGGCTCTGGTACCAAGCTTGTCACGACCGGTTTTCCAATAAAATACTTATTGAGAAACCGATCTTTAAGTCCCAGTATAAGGAAAAATCCTCCTTACTGGTAGACAAAATCTTGATATATAAAGCCAGTAGCCTTAAAACATATTACAGGGTCGAGCTGAGGGTGCTCAACACATTATTACAAGCACACCAATAATTATACATAATGGCGGATATGACACAATGGTGTGGGGTGGCATACTACTGACTCGAGAATAAAGTGGTAGTGGAATAATACAGTGGAGTGGGTGAAATGACTCCTATACTGGCAGCTCATCGAGCGTCGAGGTGAGGCTCGCTGAATTTATTTGGGTAACGGAAACGGATATAATACAATGACCAATCCAGGGTCGCACGAGACTGACTGGGACTCCTCTAGGTGTCGGACTCGCTATCGAACTCTTCATCCACGAGATCGCCTTCATCAACATCTGGCCAAATCAACAAGCCAGGTGAGTACTTTGAAAGTACTCGCAAGACAGTTTGGACATAAGTTATAACAAATGCATGCATGAATGCATCATGAGCAAATAACAATACCCATTCAAATAATAAATATTTGCACAACTTGATAAGTAAAAGGAAGTCGGGCGGTAGTCTTCCCGAAATCCCAACAAAATAAGTGAAAACCGATCGGGTGTCTGGAGCGACGCCTCAAAGGGTAAACGGATAAATAAACAGGCCGCAGTCGGGCGTCTAAGCGACACCACATAAAGGGCTTATATTGAAAATAAAAGACATACATGCCATAGTCGGACGTCTGAGCGACATCGCAGAAAGGGCTTACATTGAAAGTAGAAAACAAGCATGCCACAGTCGGACGTCTGAGCGACATCGCAAAAAGAGCTTATATCAAAAGTAAACAACAAGTGTGCCACAGTCGGACGTCTGAGCGACATCGCAGAAAGGGCTTATATCAAAAGAAAACAACAAGTGCGCCAAAGTCGGACATCTGAGCGACATCGCAGAAAGGGCTTATATCAAAAGAAAACAACAAGTGTGCCACAGTCGGACGTCTGAGCGACATCGCAGAAAGGGCTTATATTTCATCATTCATGCCTGATAAATTCACAAGGATATAATACTCATAAGAAATATTCAGCACACAATAATAAACGGTTTAGTCCATCCACAGGAATAAACACTTAACCGGACTCATCACTCATGTGGTTTACCGGAGTTTTTCCACTAAGACTGATGCTGACAAGATAGGTTGAACATAGAACTCCGACATAGATGAGATTATTTCAAAGGATTTTTGACTCTGCAGAGTTTGTACTAATTATCCACAGCCAACGGATTTCCGTAGTCGCGAGGACTAGTTCCGTTTATGGTATTTCGGTAGAAACACACCTAACCAGTGCACACCCATCCCACCTCACGATGCCAGGAATCACCCTTGACAACGTTCAAGAAAAACTTTGAGACGGGGAAATCACAACCTCGAATAGCATGGGATCAAATTTATATCTGCAGCTCTAAGGGTGCCCCCTCTCGGTCCCAACCGGAAACACCCATGCCCCCGACCGGATGGCGGGCTTTAATCCAGGACATGGAACCCTCATCCAGCCTCTCTATTTGGTGTGTACCAGAAAGCGGTTTGCAACTTACTAAGCCATATAAACTGCGGAAACATGTGGTAGTACAGGTAGGAAAAGCAGACGAAAACTGGACTGATTCATGTTGACCTTTGAGTCAAATAGTGCGGCATAAGACTAGCATGCTACAACACTGCCATCTTACCCATCCTCATGCCATCACCTGGCCATGCCAACTCACATCCAGCAACCTATGGATTATCGAAATTCACTTACCTCAACTTTGCATGCAATATGACATTCATCGAGATGCTCATAAACATGCCATGGACTACTAATGCAAACATGTCAAAGACACTCATCATATCAAAAGTTCAAACATGCTTTCCTGGTTGGAGTAGTCGGTCTAGCTTGGCGAAGTTCATGTTCCGTCACCTCCTCCGGAATCTACGGTATAAGAAAATACGTACTTATCGTAAATACCGTGAGTGCACAGAAAAGTGTTCTAAATATTTTTCAAATAAAACTGATAAAAAACTAGACAAAATTTTAAAGAGAACAGAAAAAGAATCAATCAAAAATCCTTTTCTCTTTAAAAGTTATAATAGTTTTAATCCAGGACCTCTACGTAATGAAACGAAACTTCTCGGGGCTAAGCAGAAAAGACCAGAAAACGCGCTTGAAAAAGCGTATTTGCTGAACACGTTTTCAGAAAGCGGTTCGTTTAAAAAGAGAAGAGAGGCTGACAGTGGGTCCCACCCGTCGGGTTTGAAAATTCAAGCGGGGAAGAACGAGACTGCGGCGCCCAAGAGCTCTGACGGTCGCTGCGGCGATCCACGGCGAGCGGGGGATCGGGCGATACTGCGTGTTCAGCGTGTCCTTCCTCGTCGGTGGGTGGTGGTGGTGGTCGTCGGCGAGCACTACGTCGACGGCGGCCCTTGCTCCGGCGGACGGCGGCTCGGGTGGAGTTGGGTCTCGCCGGGGAGGGTTGCGAAGTTCAAATCAAAGCTTGGGTCAGCTCATTGGGTGCTCGAGGAGGTGACTGACGAGGTTTGGCCGTCGGGGATGGTCTCACCGGAGTGATTTGAGCTGGTGGCCGAGGCGGATCGGGGCGGCCGGAGTTGGGGTAGGAGACCTCCTCGAGGTCCTCCGAGCGGCTTGGCGGGGTGTTGGCGAGGTGCAGTGGTGGTGCGTGCTCGAGAGCGAGCTCGGGGTCCCTCTTTATAGGCAATCCGAGGCGGTGGCCGTGAACGGGGATCACTGGCGATGGTTACAGCGGCGCAGTGCTTGGTCGGGGAGTTCAGGGAGTTGGGCGTCAACGTGGAGGCTCACCGGTTCCATTTAGGTGCTAACCAGGTTTGGATTAGGCTCCCTGGGTGGCAGCGACGGAACGGGGTGGCCTTGAGCCCGTCGGCGGCGAGGGCGCCCTGTGCTTGCCGACCCGCAGCGGCAGTGTTCTTGAGGTGCGCTGGCATGCATGAGGCCACGCGAGGGCTAGGCGTTAGGCGGCGCAGAGCAGCGTGCGAGCAGCGC
The DNA here is from genome assembly GCA_021605205.1 of Aegilops longissima. NCBI lineage: Eukaryota > Viridiplantae > Streptophyta > Magnoliopsida > Poales > Poaceae > Aegilops > Aegilops longissima. The sequence continues at coordinate 275,012,730 of CM038678.1, forward strand.
TGGCTCCGTTAGCCGCCACGGGTGGCTCTGCCACCGCAGAGGCTGCCGGCGTTGGCGATGCTCGCCGCCACCGACGCCTGCGACCGTCCGAGAGGGTGTGCAGTGCTCAGGTCAAGGAGAAGGGGCCGTGTGCAACGCGCCAGGGCGCACGGGTGGTCGATGACAACACTCTGATGAAGAAACGACACTGCACTCTCTGAAACTCTCAACTTTCTGAAAGTGCACAGGAACAATGTCGGCCAGGCGTTCAACGAAATGACTTTCGCATGTGGGGAATTTTCCTTGAGCTGATTTTTGGTGGGGTGGCCTCCCATTGCATCTGGGGGCTGCCTAAATTTTGGTAGAATTTTTGGGGAAGAGGAAATATGAATTTCACCAAATTTGACAAATCTGGTCCAAACTTGGAGAGGATGAAACTTGAAAATTTTTAAAAGAGGAAGAGTGGATCTTGATGGATCTAGGTTGGGGGTGCCAAAGACTGTCCAGAGGAGTTGGCTTGGGTCAAAACTCAAAGGGAATTAGGTACTTGTTTTGTAAATCACCTAAGCTTCAAATAAATGACAGAATTGTTTTGGGAAATAAAATAAATAAAATAAAATCCAAAAATGGGTTGGACTTGTTGGAACAGAAAGTTTAGATTGCTCCAAAGAGGGAGGAGGGGTTTTGGGAGGTTTTTACCACATGAGGCATGGTAAAACCATAGGTGGTTTCAAAATGAAAGAAGCCCCAAAACTCATAGGGTTACTCTTTTTTTTTGTTAAAAGAAAATAATTATCAAAAAAAGTATTTGAGGAGGGAACAATCAGAAGGAAGGTTCTCATTAACCAAACACCAGGGTTGAAGAAGATATAAAAAAAATCCTTGCCAAGGCAAAAGTTTTGAGAGAGAAGTTTTTGGAAGAGTTTAAATGACCCTCTTCAAAACCAACAAAGTTTTTTTTGATGAAAACCAAATAATTTTTTTTAGTGTCACAGAACCCGGCATAACTGACTAGGACATGGACTTCGTGAGAGATGTCTACATGCACCATCACCATCTCGTCAACCTTGGAGAACCTAACAGAGTGGGTTTTTCACTCGTAAACATGATCATGAAGACTGGCCGCATCAGATTTGTTATGAAGCTTTACTAGAACCACACCCTTCGTAATCGAAGGCACAGCCAGGAAATTGTTGTGGTCAAGTACAGCCTCGAGAACACGCCTAATAACAATGCTACAGGAAAACACTAGTTCAGGACACGTGGCGACAAGGACACAGCAGCTGATAGTTTAGCAGTAGAACTCATCGTTAGGTCTTCCATTTCACACGACATGACTTTGAGAACTTCATCTCCACCGCGGACCTGGTTCTAATTCAAACAGAAACCATATTTTATTACTACCTCAGTTCAGAAATATAAGATGATTTTCGATATTATACTCCATATATGACTACATATAAGCACATAAATGATCTTCAAAGGCATGAGAGCAGAGGGATTACTTGCAATATCCATAACACAAGTTACTGACGCAAATATACCCTCTTCAAAGGTAGCATTGATGTTCATAAAGTACTCCCTCCGTCCCAAAATTCTTGTCTTAGATTTGTCTAGATACGGATGTATCAAGTCACATTTTAGTATTAGATACATCCATATCTAGACAAGCCTAAGACAAGAACTTTGGGACAGAGGGAGTAGATGAAAGTAATCTATAAGAAATCAGTGTCAACCTCTCGCATATTTTGGTCAAAAGAGGAATTTAGAACCGTCATTTGGCACACAAAAATCACACGCAAGATCACCCAGAAAGTTGTACTTACTAGTACTAGTACTGCGTGTTAGCTGAAAAAACACGATCAAGATCGAGAAAAAGATCGTCAAGAAGATATATTACCTGGACTTGCTTAATGAGGGATCCCGGAGAGGGGGTCTTGGACAGGGCGATGGATTTGAGCTTGTCTGTGGTAGTCTCGGCGGGGTGCTTGCGCTTCTCCGTACCAGCCTCGACGGTTTTGGCCAGAGCCATAGACATCACTTCGGCCGGTACACCAGCGTCCATCAAGAAACTGTCAAATAGAAATGAAAGAAAAGAAACCATAATCACAAACCCAAAAGAAGAAAAGAAAGGGAGTTATAGGATCAGTCCCGGGGTTGCAAGACCGGGCCTTGGCTAGAATCAACACCATTCATGCGGTCACCTTTCCTTCTTTGGGAGAGAAGAACAATGGCAGAAGCAGGTCGAGGTTTTCTTGAAGAAATGAGGAACAAGATGAGAGAGAATCGAGTTGGGTAGAGAGGAAGCTGAGAGAGAAGAGTGAAATGATGGTTGCTTCATTCGTCCAACTTACTACTGGAAAGGAGGGGTTGTGTCATTTGATGGCTCATTGGGCATTACTGCGGCACTTCGATCGGGGTAGTCTACTGTCCCTCTACTACGGAGTAATTTAGTGCATGGTTGGCGGACCCCGATGCTTGCTGGCCCACACGTCGGCGAAAGTGAGAAATGTAGTGCATGGCTGGAGGAGGATCCGCACGGTAGAGCGTGTCCACTGTTTTTCTGAAGAAAAATGATTACATAGCGCGCTTCCACTCTTCTGACGGAGGAGTCTGGCACTGCAGCCACTTGAACATACACATTGCTCCTACTACTAGGCATGTGCGATGGTTCATCGTCGATTACTACATAATCTTGTTGCTAGTGTAGTAAGATATGGCGACAACAAATGATGGTGTGCGCATGTCAAGTATATGAACAGTAATGTAGTAACATAGTACCGCTTTCTCATTGTCCGGTCGAGAATGAGCAGTGAGATCAATGTTAACGAACTAGGTCTACAGCGCACGGAGAGTACGTTGCTACAGTACTCCACGAAACATTAACCATATGAAGCACGAATAGTGTTAGGCAGGGTGTATGAAGGGTGCACGGGATGGGAGCAAAAGTTCCATTCTCGACCCACTTTTGGGTGTTTGGCAGAGTGCATGAAGGGTGCATGAGTCCACACTAGTAGGTTAACACAAATACACGAAGAGGGAACAACTATATTGAGATGAGAATGCAAGCAAACACACCCACACGCTTTGTGCTACAGTGACTGATCTGCATCGTCTGAGTTTCATCCAACGGTCCTGTTGCACCGAGACATGGACATGCCCATGAAGAGGGCGCCTAAACACCACCGAAGTCCCTCTACTTCTTGAGGCGCACAATGTTGGTGATGCAGGGGGCGAACTGACTGAAAGGCAATGCAATCTACGGGAAGGCGGAGGGAGCCAGCCGAGGATAAGGGAATCTTTTGGTTTTCACCATGGTAAAACACCAGTCGACGACTTCTCACATCAGGGAGCAGTGGGTTTTACATGCGGAGTCATTGTGACTAATTGCTGTCGCGCCTGCTCCCGTCAATCAAAAAATTAAAAATCCTGTCGCGCCTGCTCCCGTCAATCAAAAATAAAAAATCCTGCCGCACTCAAACACCAGAGCAACACCATGGTGGATATTTAAATTTACCTGCCAGCAAGTAGATAAAAAAAAGGGGTGAAAAACAAATGTGGCGGCGGCCTAGCCAATCGGTCGAACTAGCCCAACTAGCTAGCCACCGTGCTTCACTAATGTACTTGGCGGGAAAAGTGGTCTTTCGTGATCTCATGACTCATTTACTTGCTTCAGCGAAAACGCGCGGTAGGGCGTCCCACGTCAGGTAGAATATATGCGTGCACCACCCGGGAGGACCCCGAAATCGTGCAGTAGGATGTGCCATGTCTCGGCACAGAGGAAAAATGTGCGTGTAAAAATTTCTGTATCAGACGTAGTACCTATTGTTCGAACTCGGGACCTAGCCAGTCGGTCGAAAACACCCCACTAGCCACACAGCTTCATCATGCTAACATGGCGCGGAGGATAGGTGTGGTTAGCTCCGTCTCGACCAGCCACAACATCTCTTGTTCTAGGCGATTCTCCTATTTTTTCCAAGATTTTTTTTAGTTGTAATAACACCACGGCAAGCTAGCGCCGCTCTTCGTGTGTGCCCGTGCAATGGTTAGACGATGGAGAGAAGAGAGAGATCGCAGACCTGGGACCCACTAGTAAGTGAGTCAACAGTCATGCATGTGTTGATGAGGCACTCCCTCTACTCTACTCAACATAATACTGTATAAAATCAAGTTATGGGACAAATCCAACAACCATTGTTGTTTCAGGCTATCGACTTACGCTTTGTAGTCCAGGTTGCCAGTTCGAATCTCATCTTTTAGATTTGTTATTTTTATGTCCAAATTTGATTAATGACAAGTGGGACCCCCGTGTGTTGTTCCGATATTTCTGTGTAGGATGGTTTTTTTGAACAAACACTTTACGCGGATAGACAAGTAACGGCAGAAGTTACACGTATTTTGCAAGTTTACGAACAAAAATAATAGCGGCATAGAATATCACATCCACCCCGCAGCTTAGATGCTATGGTGATACGAGTTTGTACACCGTAAGAAGTGAGATCCAATGGCTTGGGAGTAGTTTTTGTAATTATGCGCAATTTCCAAACTCTCCAAAGGTTTTTTTGCAAATAAAACATTCAGGCCTCATGTGTGCCGCTGCATCTTGGATGCAACGGCTCCCCGTTGCACATATTAGGTACTCCCCATAGCTTAATTACCCGCTACGGTGATATGAGCATCTAGGTCGTATGATCAGTGATCAGATGGCACATGCGTAGTACTTGTACTTTCTGCATAATTCCCAAACTCTCTCAGCCGTATATTGCAAAAACATTCAAACCTCCTACCGTGGGACGTTATATCTCCGTGAACTCGTATCACCATAGAATCTATGGTGCGGGAGCACCTCATATTCTCCCGTGCGAGAAAACATAAGGTGCTCTCGCAGCTTGGATGCTCTGGTGATCTGAGCTTGAGGTCGTTTGATCTGAGATCAATGGCATCTGAGCAGTCTTTGTGCTTATGGCGGTGGCGAACTCTTTGGGGCTTTTACGCCAAAAACTATTTGAACCACCGAGGAGGTGTTGGGTCACAAATCCAACGGCTCTGAAGAGCTTGTATCACCAAAGCATCTAAGGTGTGGTAGCACATCATATTCTTACATACAAGAGAATATGATGTCCTCCTTCATTTTAGATGCTATGGTGATACGAGCTTCGAGGTCGTTGGATATGGGATCCAAGGGCATCTGAGTAGTTTTTGTACAAATTGTGTGCAATTCTCAAACTCATCAAAGTTTCCTGTAGAAAGATTAAGACATCATGTGAGCTGCTATATCTCATATCTACAAGCTCCAAGAAACGCGTATCGGCATATAGCATCTAAGGTATGGGGGCACATGATATTATCCTGGGGAGGAGGGGTGGGGGTGCACAACCAATCGGTGATTGGGAGGGTGGGGACAAATATAATCTAAACAACCCTAAACAGAGCTTCACAATTTCATCTAAGGTCGAGGGGATGACCCTCGACAATCATAGCTCCGCCTAATTAAAAACAACATTTGCATCTACTGTAGTACTAGACTTAATATTCATGTTTCAGTTTCATGTTCGTTTTAAATATTGAATTGAGGACCATGCATGTCTTACATTTTACTCCCTTCGTTCCTAAATATTAGTCTTTTTAGAGATTTCAAGTGGACTGGCACAAACAGATGTATATAGACATATTTTAGAGTGTAGATTCACTCATTTTGCTCCGTATGTAGTCGCTTGTTCAAATATCTGAAAGACTAATACTTAGGAACAGAAGGAGTATTTTTGAATTCGTGTCATACATGCATGGTTTGGAAAAATAGATGCACTATACTTATTGGATTGTTGTTGTGTTCGTGTGTGGGTGTCTCTCTCTGTGTGTGTGTGTGTGTGTGTGTGTGTGTGTGTGTGTGTGTGTGTGTGTGGTCATATGCTTGATGCACATAAAGTTTTCTCACCTCCATATTGTTCATCTTTTAAATTTAAATTTGCATTGAAAAACTTACCAGGGATACCATGAAATGTGGAATCCACGTTGAGATCACTATATCACAAACTCACTCTAATTCAACACCTTGTCATAAATCAATTACCATGTTGAGAATAGTATTTGCAAGGAAAATATGGGCATTGTAATACACATAGATTCATTCGGCAATTTAGAAGGTTCCTTTCGTATTCTCGAATTGTAGGACCCAACGGTGTACCAGCCAGACCTTGGCTCGTGTTGACCCAAAAAAAGAAAAAAAAAACTGGGCTCGTGTCCTTCCGGTGGCGTGCGTGGTACGCACATTAGGCAACCCCAACCAGCTGAGCCTCCGCGTTTTGAGTCGAAATATCTGGCGGACAGAATTCTAGCCCTAGAAAATTCCCCTCATGTCCCAGGTACATAATGACTATGGATGAAAAACGGAGGGATGCTTTAGTAACTAGACAACGTTACCTACGTGCTGAGCACGGCTCAATTCCCTCGGTCGCCGCTCGCCAAGGTCACCTGTCAACTGCATTGCCTAGTACTACTACTACTACACCAGGATGAGCAAAGAATTGAGCCCGTTTGTTCGTGCCTAGTACTTGAGTTAATATATCAGGCAATGCGCTGGTACGGAGGGATTATCCTTTTGCTCTTCATATATAACTTGTCTGAAGTCTAACTAAGAAAAATGTTTGACCAAATCCTTTCTTAAGAAATACAACAGGACAGATGTATGGCTTGAAAATTTATTGCATGATGCAGGTTATGATATTGTTTTGAATCCTGGGTCTTCAATTTCAGAAAATCCAAAAGTGACCATAAATTCTTGAAACTAAGCATGGTAACGTGATATGGCACAAATATTACTTCGTAATTTTTTTTCTTCAATTTGAAACAAGCTGCTTATGAAAAGTTGCACAAATGAAGAGCCAATGTATTTTGGAACAAAGAACTGTCACGTTAAGGCGAACGCTTTCACTATTGAAACCATTGGCGTTTACGTACCGCCTCGAGTCCCGCTTCTCATCGGCAGGTGCCGTCCGAGCAAGTGTGTGAGTCGAAGGAGGCGTCTGAGCAGAACCGCTTCTGGCGGCCGAGGAGGAGGCGTCGAGCGATCGCTGCGCGGGCCGACAGGAGGCGTCGAGCAAACCGCTGTCTGAGCTCACCGGGGCGAGCCCTTGACCAGGCTCCACCGCCCAACTTCGTCCCAACTACTCCCACTTTTAATGTCGCCGGCGCCGCATTTTAAAATCAACCCCGCACTACCAGGTATCGCTACAATCTTCTCTCTTCCTCTCCGATTCTCCTGTCGTCTACCTCCAACCAGCCTGACATAAATGTACGCCATGCCGCATCACGATGGTCTGCCCTTAGTCTTCTAGTTTCCTGAGGAAGACACCCAGCCGGAGTCTCAAGAACATAAGGCGCTTTGGGACAAGCTTGAACTGGCCTTGCAGGAAGACGCCGTGCCTATCCCCTCTACCGTCCCGGCTCCCGTCGGCCCGACTACGCCAGCGCCCATCCCCATGGCATTGATGGGCTGGGAGCCATACATTGTCGCCGAGCTTGATGCCACGGGGTTCCACGAGGTCCTCGCCGACTTTCACGCGCCCGTGCACCTACCAGCGCATGCGCCTACGCATGCACTGACGTGCGCGCCCATGCCGGTGCCCGTGCACACGAATGTCTCTACGGCGCCGTTGACAGCGCCTGCCCCGCGCGGGTGCCAGTGCCCCCCTCGGTGGCATGGATGCCCGCCGTCGACCGTTCCTTGCACCAACGCCAGTCGCCTCCTCCTGCCAGTTGACTCGCTCCGAAGTCTAGAACATTTTGGCCTTCCTTGAAGCTAGGCCAACATCCAAGAGTACGCCAACAATGGCGCAAGGCGCCGCCATCTGTCAGTGTACTAGAGTAGGGGTCCCCTAGTATCCCGAACTCGTGCACGGGCAGTTGCAGCACCCCGCGGCAAGGCTTGCCTGGCGATCGCCAAGGTCCTCCGTGGTTCCTTTGGAGCCATTCAAGAACAAAGTATTTAAGCCAAGGAGACAAGGCCCCGGCAAGAGGAGCTCGCCGGGAAGGCCACTCAAGGCGCCTAGAAGACAAGACCCCGGCAAGAGGAGCTTGCCGGGAAGGCCCGGTGAGCGACAAGCTTCCGGACGCGACAAGGCAACAACCGCGGCAAGGTGCTTACCGCGGCAGATTACCACTCCGTTCCTCCGCTCCAGCTCATCCACCATCGTGTCGCCATGGGACCTTTCGGTAGCCCAAGGTGGCAAGAAGGCTGTGCAGCCAGGTGGGCGCGGTGGCAGCGGTCTTGACAAGATGACCATCGTGGCGAACGGTGGCGCCCCTGACGGTCCTTTTCTGCACTGTTTAGTCAACTTAGACGGGCATTTAATGCCTTTGTCCCCTGCTGTCAGGGTTAGGTAGAGTACACTGTACAAGTAGCTGTACCAACCACGAGTCCTTTTACGTTTTTGCCCTTGTCTACGTTGCCACCTGTCGGAGACCCCTTGAGCATATAAAAGGAGGCCCATGCGCAACGTATAGGGGGTTCGGTTCGATTCATTCAAACCCAGAGAACACTCACGCTAGGTCTTGTAGCTCTCAGCGCTCCCTAGCAAGAACACAATACAATCAGACAAGCAGCAGTAGGAGTATTATCTCTTCGGGGAGCTCCGAAGCTGGGTAAACTGCTCGTGTGCTCCGCCTCGATCTGCTCTTCGTGCGACCTCCGCCCCCCACCGAACCGAAAGGGGCTCGGTCCGCCGGTCCCATAGGTGTTCGTGGGTCCGATCAGCTTCCCCGACATCTTTGACGCGCCAGGTAGGGGGCGTCGAGGCTGTGTGAACCTGATCCGGCGTTCACACGAGCAACATCTTCATCATCTTCATCGACATGCCACCGAAGAAGAAGGCTTCGGCGGCAGCGGAGCCATCCACGTCGATCCCACCACCACCGGAGCAAATGGGTGGTGGGGTAGACACCGGCGGAAGAACGGGCGTCAGCGAGGGAGCCCACGACGCTGCCAAGTCCAAGGACAAGGCTGCGCAGACCTCGGCGTCCGTGCACGCACCGCGCCCATCTCAGGAGGCGCGAGACCGACAGCGTCATGGTATTCATAGTACCATACGCTCGTTGGATCAAGATCGAGCTGGTGGATCCCGAGGCCCTCAAGACCAGCTTGCACGCCGACATGCTGGCACGAGCGAGGCACGGTCGCCTGGACGGGATACTGCTCCTTCTAACATAGTTAGAAGTCCGAGCATATCCCGCTCCTCGCGCCGTTCGCCACTGCCACCCACCACTCCAGCAGAAGCTTTGGCGAGAGCTCAACTGCTCCTAGATTACCCTCCAACAGCCGACAAGGTCGATGAATGGAGGGCCACCATCCAGAGTCTCATCGGCTTTGCCAACGGCGACACTCCGCGGCAACCGACTACATCGCTGCCGCGACAAGGCGACAAGACACGAGCCGGTGGCGACGAAACCTGTGGGGGTGCAACCACCATGCACTCTCCACCCCGAAGGCCAAGATCGCCGACTCGCCGGATCCACCTCGACAGCGACTCCACCGCGTCGTCAGATCTGCGAGCTCGTCGCGATCAACGCCAAGTTCTTCAAGAACGACAGCAAGAATACGCTCGAACTCGCGCCGGCGCCCGAGAAGCGCGACGTTGATCCGACCAGCGCGCTGGGCCCTCTGTCGATATGCATGCGCCCGAAGAACCAGCGACTTGCCGTCTGTGATAGGTTGCCCTGCGTTCACTCGTGAGCTGCAGCAAGTCCAGTGGCCCAGCAAGAAGAATTTCAAGCCGATGTACGAGAGAAATGCGACGGCAAGACACATCCGTCGGAGTTCCTCGGCATCTACACCATTGCGGTGCAAGCTGCGGGCGAGACGACAAGATTCGCCAACTACTTCCCATCGGGTACTCAAGCCCAATGTCGATCTTGGCTCATGCACTTGCCGGACAACTCCATATCCTCTTGGCGGATCTATGCCATCGGTTTGTCGGCGCCTTCACGGTGACCACAAGCCCCATGGCCAAGAGAGCGATCTTCATCTGCTCGCCCAGAAGGAAGGAGAGCCCCTGCGCAACTTCATTCAGAGATTCAGCCGTGTATAGCACAACATCCCAAATGTCCACCCTGCCGTGGTAATCAGCGCGTTCCATCAGAACGTACGGAACCGCAGGATGCGGGAGGAGATGGCGATGTACAAGATCAAGGACGTCAGCGAGCTATGTGCCCTGGCCGACAAGTGTGCACGTGTTGAGGAAGGGAGGAGACTCCCCGGAGAGAATGTGGGTGCAGCGGGATCTGATAGTGAGGGGTCCGCTCCGGCAAAGAAAAGCCGGCGGCGGAGCAACAGAAAGAAGAAAGGCAGAGATGTGCTAGTTGTCGAGCAGTCCGGCAACGGAGGTGGCGCCAAGAAAGCCAAAGTTGGTAGCTCCGGCAAGGAGGTTGCCGCGGACACCAACTGCCAGGCTGTGGCAGTCGCCGACAAGTAGGACGGCTCCAACAAGCAGTATTGCAAAATCCACCGCACCAAGGGCCATGACCTCCAGAGCTGCAAGAAGGTCGAGCAGCTTGTTGGGCAGCAGAAGGCTGAATATGAGCGGTGAGACAAGGAGAAGGCTCAGGAAGGTGCTGGAGGAGCTAGCAAGAAACGTCTCGGCCGGGGAGGACGCCGCGGCAAGGCCAAGCAGCGGCAAGGAGATAGACCTCCCCGTGGCCGCGACAAGGATGAAGATGACGACGACGATGAAGACATGGAAGATGATGAGGCCGACGAGCAGGAGTTCCAGAAAGCCACAGAGGTCCTGTGCATTGACGGTGGTGCTTCTCTGCATACTTCGCACCGCCAACTCAAGCAGTGGATGCGGGAAGTCAATGCAGCAGAACCATCCATCGAGTCACGCAAGCCTCTGAAATGGTCCAGCACGCCTATCATCTTTGATATTGAGGACCACCCTGATCGCATAACTGCGGTCGGGTGCTTGCCGATGTTGGTCTCACCAACTATCCGCAACCTCAAGGTCACCAAGATGCTTGGTTGACGGCGGGCCGCTTAAACCTGATCTCCTCGGCGGTGCTCGAAACTCCAAATCCTGACAGCGAGCTCGATGAGACCGCACATTCAAGGAATCAATCCGGGAAGGAGCAAGCGAAGGAAAGATCACGTTGCCCGTGGCGTTTGGCGCGAGTTGAACTTCGGGACCGAGAGGTCACTTTTGATGTTGCTGATTTTCCATTGCCTTACAATGGGATACTTGGCCGCCCAAAGACTCGCCAAGTTCATGGCAGCCTCTCATTATGCATACAACTTGCTCAAGATGCCAGGCCCGATAAGTGTCATTTCTGTCCATGGCGACAAGAAGGATGCTGTTATCTGCGCCGACAAGATCTACCGGGAAGCAGCAGCCGCAACAGATAGCAAGTCACTTGCCGCTGAAGCTCCCGGGGGGAAGAAGAAGACCAAGTCTGGCAAGAGCTCTGATGCCCACTCCGGCAAGCGCACCTCTTCGGAGTGCTGCGCTACCGTCGAGGACGCACCATCGAGCTCCACCGGCTAGTGCAAGAAGGCGATGGCAGCTCCACCAAAGTCCAAGAAGGTGTCCGCCAAGGAGGACGGCACTGGTGGTACTTTCACCATCAGTGCCACTCTCGATCATAAATAGGAAGGCGCGCTCGTTGCTTTCCTGCGGGCGAACGTCGACGTGTTTGCGTGGCAACCGTCTGACATCCCCGGTGTTCCCAGGAAAGTAATTGAGCACCATCTTGTCGTCTATCCTCACGCGCAGCCCGTCAAGCAGAAAGTTAGAAAGCAAGCAGTGGAGCGCCAAGAGTTCATCGCAGAAGAGATCAAGAAATTGGAAGCAGCAGGCCTTGTCAGAGGAGTGCTCCATCCTACGTGGTTGGCCAATCCTGTAGTCGTGCGTAAGGCAAACGGAAAATTGAGGCTTTGTATCGACTTTACAGATGTTAATAAAGCTTGTCCCAAAGACCCATTTCCCTTGCCGCGCATCGATCAGATTGTTGACTCCACGGCCGGATGTGATTTTCTTTCATTTCTTGATGCGTACTCAGGATATCATCACCCCATGTGGCACATACTGTTTCATACGGATGCCTTTCGGTTTAAAGAATGCTGGTTCAACATTTGCAAGAGTAGTCCATGACGCCTTTGAGCCACAAATGCACAGAAATGTGGAAGCTTACATGGATGACATAGTGGTCAAAAGCAAGGACAGGGAAACTCTGGTTCAAGATTTAGACGAGACCTTTGCAAATCTGCGCAAGATCAACCTCAAGCTCAACCCCGAGAAGTGTGTGTTTGGAGTCCCTTCCGGCAAGCTTCCCGGGTTCTTCGTGTCTCAGCGGGGAATTGAAGCCAATCCCGACAAGATCAAGGCCATTGAGCAGATTGAAGCACCAAAGCGCGTCAAGGATGTCGAAGACTTGCGGTTGCGTAGCTGCTCTCGGCGAGTTTATCTCTAGGTCTGCTGAGCGCATACCTGCCATTTTTCAAAATATTGAAAAGGCAGGTCCAATGAAATGGACTCGAGCGGAGGCTGCGCTGCAGGACTTAAAGAGATACCTGTCCTCCACTCCAATACTTGTCGCACCTAGGCCACAAGAGAAGTTGTTGCTATATATAGCAGCAACCAATCAAGTGGTTAGTGCTGCGTTAGTAGCGGAGAGGGAGGCGGATGATGAGCTAGCAACCACGGCAGAGGCATCCGGTGACAAGCAAGGTACTTCACCGGCAAGCTCTGGTCCCGACAAGGATGGATCTGCGCAGACGTGTGAGGAGATACATAAAAGGATGGTGCAGCGTCCGGTTTACTTTGTCAGTTCCCTTCTGCAGGGAGCTAGGTCAAGGTACTCTGGGGTGCAGAAGTTGCTTTTCGGCCTTCTCATGGCCTCGAGAAAGCTGCGCGATTACTTCCAAGCACATGAGATCACAGTCGTCACTCGCTTTCCGCTAAAGAGGATACTGCAAAATCCAGAAGCAACAGGCAGGATTGTCGAGTGGGCACTGGAACTGTCAAGCTTTGGCCTCAAGTTTGAAAGCACTTCAACTATCCAAAGCAGAGCATTGGCAGAGTTCATATCAGAATGGACGCCAACACAAGACGAAGAAATTCCAGAAACGAGCATCCCCGTCAAGGAAGCAAACAAAGAGTGGCTGATGTACTTTGATGGTGCCTTCTCGCTGCAAGGCGCCGGTGCTGGTGTGCTGCTTGTAGCACCCACCGGAGAGCACCTCAAGTACATAGTCCAAATGCACTTTCCCAAGGAGCAAGCAACAAACAATACTGCAGAGTATGAAGGTTTGCTTGTCGGTCTCAGGATCGCAGTAGACCTTGGGATCAAGAAGCTCATCGTCAGGGGTGACTCACAGCTTGTCGTCCGCCAAGTGAACAAGGATTATCAGAGTCCGTTGATGGAAGCCTATGTTGATGAAGTGAGAAAGCTAGAAGAGCACTTTGACGGCCTACAAATGGAACATGTTCCAAGAGCTCAGAACGATATTGTTGATGGCCTGTCAAAGTGCGCCGCACTCAAGTTACCTGTGGAACCAGGGATTTTTGTGCTCAAGCTGACTCAGCCGACTGCAACGCCATTAACTGGACAGAACAAGAAGAGGAAGTTGATTTCTGGTGACTATTTTCCGGTAGAGCTTCCCGAAGCCGCCGCCAAGGAGGTCCCCAAGATCAACACCAAGAATATTGAGGAGCAGTCTGCTCCGACAAGCCCTAGGGTTTGCTTCGTTGAAGCATACGCTCCCGACAAGTTTTGCTCCGGCAAGCTTGCCGAGGAACATCAAGCTCCGGCTGAGCAGCAGGTTCTTGCCGTAGAAGCGGATGTTCCTGCAGCAGCAGATATGCCTTTAGTCCTTGTTGTCGAGCCGCAAGCTCCAACATGGGCACAGCAGATTGTCCATTTCCTTCAGACAGGAGAACTTCTCGAAGAGCAAGAAGAAGCGGAAAAAGTAGCCCGGCAGTCAAGTATGTACCAGGTTTGTCGACAAAGACACTGCATGTAAGAAGACTCAACGGTGTGAAATTGAAGTGTATTCATCGGGAAGATGGATAGAAGCTGTTAGCAGAGATACACGGAGGCATATGTGGTCACCACATTGGCGCAAGAGCACTTGCCGGCAAAGCTTTCCGGCAAGGTTTCTTTTGGCCAACAGCCTCCGTGATGCAATCGCACAAGTAACCAAGTGTGAAGCGTGCGGTTCCATTCCAAGCAGATACACCAGCCAGCTCAAGCTCTCCGGGCGATCCCTTTATCCTGGCCATTTTCGATGCAGGGGCTCGACATCCTCGGCCCCTTTCCACGAGCCGTCGGGGCTTTGAGTACTTATGCGTTGCAATCGACAAGTTCACAAAGTGGCGGAAGTGGAAGCGATGAGGAAGGTGACAGCACGCTTAGCGATCAAGTTCTTGGTCGATTGTTTGCCGTTTTGGGATTCCTAACAGATCATCACCGACAACGGCACGCAATTCACGAGCCGCACCTTCAAGCAATCGTCCAAGATCTTGGCGCCAAGGTCTGCTTCACTACATTGCTCATCCGAGAAGTAACATCAAGCGGAGAGGGCAAATGCTGAAGTGCTGCGTGGGCTCAAGACCGAACTTTGACAGGCTGCACAAGTGCGGAAGAAACTGGATTGAGGAGCTGCGGTGGTTCTTTGGTCAATCAGGGCGACGCCAAATCGAGCCATCGCGGACACCTTCGCTCTAGTCTATGGAGCGAGGCAGTTCTCCCCACGGAACTCGTATTCGGTCACCTCGAGTGCTCGCTTATGATGAGCTTGAGCAAGAGCAGCTGCGACAAGATGACGCGCTGCTCCTTGAGGAGGACCGTCTTCAGGCCGCTGTACGAGCTGCTCGTTATCAGCAAGCTTTGCGCCGCCACCATAGCCGCAAAGTTAATGCCACAAGTCTCGAGGAAGGCGACCTTATTCTTCGGCGAATTCAGTCCGCCAAGAATGCCAACAAGTTGACGCCAAAGTGGGAAGGCCCTTATCGGGTGAAACAAGTCACTAGGCCCGGCGCTGTCTGCCTTGAGACCGAAGATGGCATTCCGGTGAGCAACTCCTGGAATATTGAGCATCTTCGTAAGTTTTTCCCGTAGGGCGCGGTTGTCGGAACCTGTTCCGGCAACCACCTTTTGTACAAGTCTTGCCGATGTTGCATGTAATCCTTTGTACAAAGCCGGGCGCAGATCCCGTGCATAAGTAAAACTCATGTGTTTCGCACAATTTGTCAATTTCATGCTTTCATCATTTTATTGCATGTTTTATCGGACACTTTGTGCAGCACCTACACCCGATAAGCAATAACGAGCCGCAAGGCTCCATGACTTTATTTTATCTTCTTTCTTTTTCCTAAAGAAAAGAAGGTTCCCTCGCACACAAGTTAGCCGGGGGGAAGGAGAAGATAATGGTCTGGACCAAGCGTCGCTCGAGGAAATTTCGCCTTACCAGGAAGCAAACGACAGAAAATCTAAGTTGCCAAAGTTTGAGCAATCAGGTTTTAAATTTTTAAGTTATCTTCCTCGAACGACCGTACTTTGTATGGAAAACCTGTGCGCGGAGGAACCAACTCGTAGCTAGTTGCGCCCTTACTTTATTTCGAGTCCGCTCAACAACTTAAGTGAGCTGCAACTAGTTGCGACAAGGTTGCTTGTCGGAAGCGGCACCGCCAGCAGGCTGCTGACGTTCCGCACTCGGCCTTTCATGACAAAGGTGCTCATACGACAAGTTCCCTAAAAGCGTAGGGCAAAAACATACAAAGGAAGGAATCAAGTAAAGGAAATAACATTGCAATTACTACCCGAAATAAAGTATATATTACAAGATAACTTGTCGCGGCTCTAATAGATTGTTCTTCTAACATGGCCAGCAGCGACAAGGAAAAGATAAAATTGGCGGCCTAATCTACGCGGTCGCCATCAACCCTCTTGATCTTGCCCACCTTGTCCACAATGGGTGCGACAAGGGCCTTGAGTGCCTCCACATCAGCATCCGGCGGCAAGGACTTGAGGACGCCGGTGAGGTTGAGGCCTGGATTGCGGAAGGCCACCTTCATCAGCACCTTCTGGAGAGCTCCCGCACAGATCTGGCGCGATTCCTCGGCCAGCTGCTTTGGGATCTCTTCCCGGAGTCGCTGGAGAGCCGTCACCACGCCCTTGAAGAACAAGCTGAGCTTGGCGCTGGGTTGGAGGTGCTCGTCGGAGGAGTACCCGAGATCCACCATCCCCAGCTCCGTCAGCTCCTTGTCGATGGCGGCGGCAACATTCACGAGACCCTCGGTCCAGTGCTCCACGTTTTCCCTGAAGGTGCTCTGGGCGGCAGTAGCGCTCGCCAGCAGCGCCTCGTCGGCCTTGACCTTCTCCAACAAGGCCACCTCCCGCTCCTTGGCACCGTCCAGCGTCTGCATCAAGGTGGTCAGCTTCAGCTCAAGATCTGCTTTAGAGTCCTTGGCGGTGCTGAGCTCCTTGCTCCTCTCGGCGAGACGGCCCTGCAACTCGCCAAGAGTGTAGGCGTCCTTCTCGCGCTCGTGCTTGAGTGCAGCAAGCTCCTCGCCGCTCTTCTGGAGATTGGCCTCTGGCTGCGTCACCTTCGCCTCCAACTCCTTCTTGGCGGCCTCGGCAGCTGCGGCAGCATCCTTTGCTTCCTTAAGAGCCCCGCCAAGTGTTTCCTCGCGCGCGGCATGTTCCTCCTCATGGCTGTCAAGATTGATCTTCCGCTGCGCCAGCTCGCCTTCCTGCGCAGACAGCTTCTCGGTGACAAGCCGCTGTTGCTCTTCAACCTCAGCCCTCTCGAGGATGAAGGCTTTGCGCGCCTCAACGATTTGCTCCCGCTCCTCTGCCAAGGATCGGAGAGCTTCCTGATTGATACCCCGGAGCTCCTCCGCGCGCTTCTCGATGTCTGCTCCCGCCTTCGCGACAAGCGCTTCCCGGGATTCCAACTTGGCTTGTCGGGCGCGGTAGAGCGACAGCAGCTTCTTCAGCAGCTGCTCCTCCTCAGACTCGCCGCTGCTGCTGCTTGGCGCGTCAACCAGCGTCAGCCCGGTGGAGGCGAGCAGCTCTTCGTCGAAGGTCTCTCCTTCGACCGGCGCCCTGGAGCTTGACGCCCAAGGGAGCTTGATGAAGACGCCATCGCCGGCCTTCAGATAGGCGCCGGGCTGGGGCTCTTCGGAGCCTGGCGCTGCAGCGGTGGCGGAGGGATCGGCGGTCGGCGTAGCGCCTGACGCTCCTGCGGCCTCAGGGCCGTCAGTGCGATTGCCGGACCCCTCGCCAGCCTCTGCGGCAGCAGCCTTGGCGGCCTCTTCGCCGGCGGACTCATCGACGCCAGCCTCTTCCTCCATGGCGGCGGCGTCTTCAGTATTGCCACGCACGTCTTCCTTGCCGGCGACCTCAGTCTCCATCGGCTCTGCGGCGGATGGATCTGACAACCAGACAAAGAAAGAACAGTCAAGCAAATGTTCAAGAAGAAAATCAGAAGAAGAAGAACACAAGGGAAGTTTTCAAGCGAGAGGATTACCTGTACTAGGATCTACAGTCATGGTCTCAACCACCGGAGAGTCGCTGGTGCTATTCCTTGCCGGAGAACTGTCCCTTGCCGGAGAAGTCTCCCTTGCCGGAGAACGCTCCTTTGCCGGGGAATCCTCCCTTGGCGATGTAGTCGAAGCAGATGGCATTTCGGGAGCGGCTTCCGGGCGCTCCTGGTGAGGCTGCTCTGCTCCTACACAAACCAAAAGTCAGATATCAGTCAGGAAAGAGCACCCATGCACGTCCAACAGTAAAGAGTAGACTATATACTTACGCTGGGGGCTGTGCTGGGGGATGCTTTGAGGAAGAGTTGCCGCGTCCGGCAGGGTGGTCTCGGGCGCGCCTCCTGCTACCGCGGGGGGATCGTCCTCGATGACAACCACCGGAGTCTTGGCTCTCTTCGACGCTCTCTGGGCCAGTGTCCTAAGAAGGAAAGAGTTCAGAATGAAGAAAATCAGATACAAGACAAAGCAACAAAATTGAAGAAATACAAGTACAACACGGAAGCTTACTCTTCTTCTTCCTCGTCGGAGCTGAGCGCGGTGAGATCAAATTCTGGCTCGCCCCCGGTGCGACGAGGCGGAGGAGTGGGTTCCCTCGACCGCTTGGCGGAAGTAGCAGCGGCGGCCTGGGAGGTCCCCGCCCCAGTTGCTGTTGCAGTGTGAGGTGCTCCCGCGGCAACGGTGCTTGCCGCGGTGGAAGCGTGCTGCGCATGCGCGGGCGGGCTGTTGGCCCGTTGCCGCCCGTTTGCCTCTCAGCCTTGCAGAGACGCCTTCTTAGTGGAGCTGAGGGCTCCGCTTGCGCAAGCTGCTAGATGGTGGGGAGGAGGCGCCCTCGGCGGTTCGCTCGACTTCGGCTTCAGGTTCGCAAGCTCCCCTCGCCGCCAACTCCTTCGCCGACAAGCCTTGCCGCCTCTGCTGCCTCTGCCTCCTCCACGGTGAACCCGATTCGCCAAGGCAGCAGCTGCTGCCGCCTCTTCCAGCCTGGTGGCGATGCGCTGCATCTCGTCGTCAGTGGTGTCGCGGGTGAGGCCCTTCTGCTCGTCGGGGCGGATCGGCACTTCTTCCAAACTGTCGAAGAACACCCGCACGACGTCATCGGCAGGCTCTTGCCAGGTTGGGAAATTCCATGTGAGTCGCACGACGGCATCATTGCACGGATGCGGTCGAGCGAGGAATTATTGCATAGTGGAACGACTCCCCTCGGCAACCTGATTTCATTCGGGATGATCGGGGTCGTGTTTGAACAGCTCTAGCAGCATCGCATCCAACTCCAAGACAGTGAAATTGAAGTTGAGGCCCGGGCGCAGCCTCATGATATCCGCCGCATTCTGGAACTCCCAAGCAGGTCTCCTCCTCTCCTGCAAGGGAGCGATGCGGCGGCGAAGGAAATCTGTGCCAACGGCACCTACAGTGAGTCCGGCAAGCCGGAGGCGCAGGATCCGGGTGACGGCAATCTTCAATCTAGCATCTTCCGGCGCCAAGTTACTCCAATCGTTGCCGCGCACTATTGGGGTTTGGCGCTGGGCGGTAAAAGGCTGCGGGTTCTCCTCTACGATCCAACACCAATCTGCCCTCCACTCCTCCCACTTGTTGCGGAGCTCTCCTTCCAGATAGGCTTCCTTCTTGCCGATCCTTGAAATCCAAGCAATCCCTCCGGCAAGTGGCTCTCCTCTCTCGACTCGGGGCATGAAGAAGTGGCGGAAGAGGGCTACGTTTGGGTGGACTCCGACAAAGTTTTCACAAAGATGTGCGAAAACTGCCATGGTCAGGACAGCATTGGGGGTGAAATCAAGGAGGCGGAACCCGTAGGTGTTCATGATATCGCAGAAAAATTCAGAGAAGGGCTAGTTCCGAAGCAGCGGCTGGGAGTACCTTCGTGCGCGGATGCGCTCGCGTCTCCGTCGACCAGAAGAGGTAGTAGTTCTCCCTCAGCTCCCTTGCGGCGAGCTGGGGGGGAAGATGGCCCGCTCCTTTTGCAGCGCCGCGAGCCGCTGCGCCTCGGCCGACTTCACGCCCTTCCCCTTGTCGCCTTTCGGAGCCATGGCGGAGGCGGTGGGGGAGACCGACGGCGTTGGTGGCGCTGGTGGCGATGGAGGGCGGAGCGCTGCTCTCTTCAGACTCGGGAAGAAGGGGGGAGCAGCGGTGGTTTTGGCGATTAGACAGCAAATGGCGAGGTGGGCGAACTGCCCCTGTTTCCCCTGTTTATAAGGAGGGAGAGGGGCGGACGCCCGCTTTTCGAATAAAAAAGCCCCACGATCTCTCCCACGACGCCGCGCTCGACGCATGCTGTTCGTGGGGACGTGGTGGGTCCGGAGCAAGTTACGGCGTGACCTGAGGCGCGTGCCCGTGCAGACTGCTTTGGGCCTGGCCCAACAGCGCTTCACACCAGTGTGGCCCAGCCCGGGGCTCTGTCGCTGTACTAGAGTAAGGGTCCCCTAGTATCCCGAACTCGCACGGCAGGCGATTGCAGCACCAGCGGCAAGGCTTGCCTGGCGATCGCCAAGGTCCTTCGTGGTTCCTTTGGAGCCATTCAAGAACAAAGTATTTAAGCCAAGGAGACAAGGCCCCGGCAAGAGGAGCTCGCCGGGAAGGCCACTCAAGGCGCCTAGAAGACAAGACCCCGGCAAGAGGAGCTTGCCGACCCCGGCAAGAGGAGCTTGCGGGAAGGCCCGTGAGCGACAAGCTTCCGGACGCGACAAAGCAACAACCATGCAAGGTGCTTGCCGCGCAGATTACCACTCCGTTCCTCCGCTCCAGCTCATCCACCAACGTGTCGCCATGGGACCTTTCAGCGCCAAGTGGCAAGAGGTCAGCAGTGCAGCCGGCGCGGTGGCAAGCGGTGCTGACAAGATGACCATCGTGGCGAACGGTGGCGCCCCTGACGGTCCTTTTCTGCACTGTTTAGTCGACTTAGATGGGCATTTAATGCCTTTGTCCCCTGCCGTCAGGGTTAGGTAGAGTACACTGTACAAGTAGCTGTACCAACCACGAGTCCTTTTACGTTTTTGCCCTTGTCTACGTTGCCACCTGTCGAAGACCCCTTGAGCATATAAAAGGAGGCCCATGCGCAACGTAGAGGGGATTCGGTTCGATTCATTCGAAACCAGAGAACACTCATGCTAGGTCTTGTAGCTCTCAGCGCTCCCTAGCAAGAACACAATACAATCAGACAAGCAGCAGTAGGAGTATTATCTCTCCGGAGAGCTCCGAAGCTGGGTAAACTACTCGTGTGCTCCGCCTCGATCTACTCTTCGTGCGACCTCCGCCCCCCACCGAACCGAAAGGGGCTCGGTCCGCCGGTCCCATAGGTGTTCGTGGGTCCGATCAGCTTCCCCGACACCGTCGCTGTCGGTCAGTGGCCCGACGACACACAGAGCACGGCAGAGGAGCCCCTTCCCACCGCAAGACGCCCCCGCCGCCGCCGCGTAATCTAAATTTGCCATGAAAAACGTTCGGATTGTCGTGCTTAAAATCCGAATGTTTATCATTTCCATTTATTTTAGATCGACCGTCATATAATTTAAAGTCAGAGTCAGACTAAACGAAATATATGGTTTGATCGATTGAATGTTCTGCTATAGCCGTATCAAATTAAATATAAAATGTCATCAAGCCACATGTATTCCTTGTCATCCAACGACCTAGACTGCTTCAATGTCGAGCGCTCAACACGTTTAGCGTGCAGTTAATTTCATGCCAAAAATAGTGCTAATCACATAATAACACGCAAATATTATCCTACTTAATATCTGCATGCACTTAATATACTTCCAAATTAATGTGCATTGCACGTACACACTGACTAGTGCTGCTAGAACATGAAACTGGTGCTGTAACTTGTGAACGCATCAAGATATGGTCAACGGCAACATCGCCCGCGAGTTCTTCATGTTTGCCCGTGCGTCTAAATGCAGAAGGGGAGGAGAGAGAGCACACATGGAACCCACCAGTAAGTGAAGGCGAATAGTACTAAAAATAATATTACATGTTATCAATTAAATAGGTTGTGGTAATATAAAAACATTATGTGAACAAAGGGAGGTACAACAAACATTGAATTTCTACGTATGTTGCCTATTGATGTGCGGCTTGAAGGACCTGGTCGCATGTTCGATCCTCGTCCTTTATTTTTTAATTTATATATGGGTCCAAATTTTTTTCCTGATATGTGGGCCCCTCGGTGTGTAGTTTGTAGCACTTTAATTTGTGGGTCGAAATTTGTTTCATTCCAAGTGGACTATCGGTGTGTAGTTTTGCAGCTTATTTATAATAATTAAAGATAACAACAGAGTTTTTTGCAATAATACCATGGTGCGACGTTGAAGGCGAGAAAGGACGTGCGAGAGAGCGATGACCGAGCCAGAGGTAAGTTAACTAGGGGAGTTGCGGGGGTTGCAACGGTGTTTCGAGTAGTTGTGGGACGAATGCTACAAAAATATAATCTAAACCGACCGGAATAAATTCCTACACAAATTAATCCAAGGTTGGAGTGCCCCTCGCAATGTAAATAGCTCCGGCTTTGTGAGGGATGGAGAGGTAGCTTCAATGTGTGGAAGATACGGCGTGAGAAAGCGAGGTCAATCGAGAGACATATAGATAGAGAGACAAAGTGAGTGTGGTCCGACATTCATTGAACAAATATATATGCTCTGGAGAGATATTTTCCTATTGAGCTTTTGGCAAGGGTGAGGGCTGTAAGATAGAGCTTGAGAGATGATCCAGTCAAAGACGTGTAGATATATTTTATGCGTGGGAGGAAGCAAGGTCAATCGATCACATAGGGTCGTTGTGCCATCAAAAGAGTGAGACAGGTTGGAGAGAGTGACGTAGATAGACAATGTGTGTGAGAGAGTATACAATGTGAATAAGTAGAATTGGGCTCAAACATGGTGATATATCGTTTTTGTCCGAGAAAGAGCGAGGTCAATCGAGACATACAAAGAGAGAGAGAGAGAGAGAGAGAGAGAGAGAGAGAGAGAGAGAGAGAGAGAGAGGAGAGAGAGAGAGCGAGCATGGCCCGCCATGAGGTCGAAAGAGTGGGGGCGGCTTCGATGGACTGACCTAGATAGACAATCTGCGTGAGAGAGTATAGAGTGTGTCGATCGAGGCCCGAACAGGAAGATATATCATTTGTGTGTGAAAGAAAACGAGGTTAAACTAGACTCAGATAAAGAGAGCGAGATTGAGCGAGTGTGGCCCGTCGTGCGGAAGAAAGAGTGCGACAGTCTTGAGGGAGTGACCTAGATAGACAACGTGTGTGCTTGCGCACGAGAGGTTGGGGGGCTAGATAGGCAATGCATGTATTTAGCGCGAGAGGGTGAGAGGGAGATGGAGAGAGAGAGAGAGAGAGCTCGGCATGGGGTGCAATGACGAGTGTGTGAGGTAAATACATTTCGTAACAGAGTGGAAAAGGGGGATTGTGTAGTTGAGAGAGTTAGAGATCGAAACATGGAGAGAAAGAATGGATGTGTGTTGGAAACTGATGGCTTCCTAAGGTGGTTAGGAGAGGAAGATTGACCGATACAGGAAGTATGTAGCATGTGTGCGGGGGGGGGGGGGCTAAAACAACATTTGAATGTAGATAGTACGAGACTTAATATCGATGTTTCAATTCGGTGTACATTGTAAGATTTAAACTTAGGACCATGCATATGGGTAATTATTTCGAATTCGTGCCCTACTAGGTTTCGAAAAATTGATATTGACTCGATTTGTTGTGCTATTTTGTAGGTCATATGTTTGAATCCATCCAAAAGTTTTCTTACTACCATGGTGTTCATCATATGCATATGAATTTGTATTAAAAAAGTAGCATGGATACAGTGAAATGCGAAATCCACGTTAGAATTGGAGATCGCTATGTGACACACACTCTAATTCAAATAACTAATTATGTGACACACACTCTAACCCACCGCCGCTCTCTAGCCTCAACCGCCGCTGCTTTGCTTGCCATCATCTCCGGTGATCTCTGTGCGTCCATTGAGGGCCATGGTCGGCCTTTCTAGATGGTCTTAGGATGCTTTTCTGCTTCTATGCCAAGCATACAACAGCAGCGTAGTAGCAAAAGTCACTCTATCCGATCCAGGAGGTCCTGGGTTCGAAACCCAGCTCTTCCCGTTTTTCCCTTTGTTTTATTTTTCTTTTGCCTGCAAACACACATTCAATCGCTTGGGCCAATTCCATTTCTGAGCTTGCACAGTAAGTTGAATCCAGTCCGTGTATGTTTTTTCTGTTGATTTAGCATTTATTCATTTTCTGCATATTCACATCAATGCCATCATTTTCAATTGTCAATAACTATATATCCATTCATCCAAATGAAACATATTATATACGTAAAACACTTAGAATTTCATGCAGTTTCACAATATCCAACTTTCATCCATGTTAAAATATTAAAATTGATGTTTGCATTAATTCGCATAAATTACATGCTAAAATGGTTTATTATGTAACTAAATAATCGTAATTAAATAAAATTGTTTGTAAATGGGGTAGAAAATGCATAGATTAACTTGGTACACTTTATTTTAATGTTTAACAAATTTAAAATAAGATTTACGGAAGAACAGTACCATATCCAAAATATGCACATGGGAAATTTTCATATTTGTTGTTTGTTGTTTCCGTCCCCCATTTAAATTGCTTAGATAGTGAAGTTTTGTTATGCTTCACCTCTTGCTATGTTAAGAATATTTAAACTTGTTGGGTTCATATTGAGAGAGAACTAAATATTTGAATGTGGTGTTTCGTCAATATGCAACTCGTTGCATATTGAGCTCCATTTAATTTGTAGTATTGTTTGTTGCACTTTGCCATGCCATTTAAACCGGACATGCATCATACTTATTTGCGCATCATGCTATGCTTATGCTTGTGTGTTTACCGTGTTGTTTGCTTCTTTCCGGTTGTGCTTCTTCTCGATAATTGCGATAATGTTGCAATTGTGAGAATTCGTTCGACTATGCCCGTTCATCTTCTTCATGGATTGGGACTTCTTCCTAGCGGGATTTCACGTAAGATGATCATTATCTTGGATCTCACTACTATCTTTTCTTTGCTAGTTGTCTCGATGCTCTTGCTATGTCGCGCTACCTACCACTTGTTTATCAAGCCTCCCAAATTGCCATGATAAACCTCTAATGTTTTCCATCGTCCCAGCAAACCATTGTTTGTGTATGTTTCCGCTTTGCTCAGCCCCTCTTATAGCGTTGCTAGTTGCAGGTGCAGTTGCAGGTAATTCCATGTTGGGACATGGATATCATGGGATATCACAATATCTCTTATTTAATTAATGCATCTATATACTTGGTAAAGGGTCGAAGGCTCGCACTTTTCCCTGGAGTTTTGTTCCACTCTTGCCGCCCTAGTTTCCGTCATACCGGTGTTATGTTCCTTGATTCTGCGTTCCTAACACGGTTGGGATTTATGGGTCCACCTTGACAGTTCCCTTTGAATAAAACTCCTCCAGCAAGAACCAACATTGGTTTTACCTTTTTCCCAATGATATGTCTCGAACGTATCTAATTTATGAATTATTCATGCTATTATATTATCCATCTAGGATGTTTTATATGCATTTATATGATATTTTATATGATTTTTGGGACTAACCTATTAACCTAGAGCCCAGTGCCAGTTTCTGTTTTTCCTTGTTTTTGAGTTTCGCAGAAAAGGAAAACCAAACGGAGTCCAATTGAGCTGAAATTTGACGGAGATCATTTTTGGACCAGAAGAAGCCCACGGAGTACCGGAAGTGGGCCAGAAGAGCCCCGAGGCCACCATGAGGGTGGGGGCGCGCCCTACCACCCTGGGCGCGCCCCCTGCCTCGTGGCCGCCTCGGAGACCCCCCTGACTTGTTTCCGACTCCAACACCTCTTATATAACCCAAAACTTCCAGAAAGAAACCTAGATCGGGAGTTCCGCCGCCGCAAGCCTCTGTAGCCACCGAAAACCAATCTAGACCCGTTCCGTCACCCTGCCGGAGGGGGGAATCCCTCACCGGTGGCCATCTTCATCATCCTGGTGCTCTCCATGACGAGGGGGTAGTAGTTCACCCTCGGGGCTGAGGGTATGTACTAGTAGCTATGTGTTTGATCTCTCTCTCATGTTCTTGAGGTGGTACGATCTTGATATATCGCGAGCTTTGCTATTACAGTTGGA
Source organism: Aegilops longissima (assembly GCA_021605205.1). Taxonomy (NCBI): domain Eukaryota; kingdom Viridiplantae; phylum Streptophyta; class Magnoliopsida; order Poales; family Poaceae; genus Aegilops; species Aegilops longissima. The sequence goes on from CM038678.1 coordinate 275,038,403, forward strand.
TCTTATGATGTTTCTCCCCCTCTACTCTCTTGTAATGGATTTTGAGTTTTCCCTTTGAAGTTATCTTATCGGAATGAGTCTTTAAGGATTTGAGAACACATGATGTATGTCTTGCATGGGATACCCGTGGTGACAATGGGGTATTCTATTGATTCACTTGATGTATGTTTTGGTGATCAACTTGCGGGTTCCGTGACCTTGGGAATCTATGCATAGGGCAAGGCCGGCCCTGTGTTTCGGGAGGCCCTAGGCGAACTCCTAAAACCATATATATGTATGAGTGTGCGTTATATATACTATAACTTATTAAGAGTAACTTTCAATCACACATCTTTAGTTTAAAATTTGACTACTATAATAATTCAAATGATTCCATCAAGAACAATAACTCAGAGGCAAAGTTACCTGCAACACTTTTAACTTAGACAAAATCATAAAGATCAACATCAGATGATTTATGATCAGAATACGCTTTTGCAAAAGTAGTGCAACATTCTTGTTGATTGCTATCATCCAAGGACTTCAGATTTTTTTGAATTGAATAAGAAACCAAACAACTTTTCAAGGATGATCTAAACCCTAGACATGTGCATAGAATGAAAAAAATGATAAATTGGATTAGAAAATTTTAAAATTTCATGCATACCGAAATTGAAGGATGGATCATGGATGTATAGTTGAATACATACATACTAAATAAAGAATAAATAAACTACTAAAATTATATAATTGGGGTTTGGGGATGGACAGGAACTGAGAAACATGGATCTAAACATTCAAACGTACTTCACGAATTGGGGACGGCCGCGTTACAGACTTCAAGACTTGTAGTCGGATGTATACAGTATACTTGTATGCGTATTGCCACGGTGCCGCCTTGCCGTATGCCGGATGGCCGGGCTGCCGGACTGCCGTCGGCGCGCTGGACCAGCGGGCAGCGGGCCAGCGGCGGCCGGGCGAGGGGACGCGGCAAGCGCCGAGCGATGGAGCGGGAGGCGAAGGGCGCCACGGCGCATGACAAACCTATCCTCTGAAGGAAACAAGCAGTCTTGTGCCCGCAACTTGCAATCGGGCGTAAGTCACGGCGCGTGATGCTTCAAGTTAAGCTAATCGATCAGCAGCGATCGCTAGCTAGCTATCTGATGGGCCTAGCCCTTCTTATTTCTTTTCTTTAATTTTTTTTGTAAAAAATTAACCTATTTTTTGCTGGGCTATAGTATATATATACTCCATCATGGGCCCCCACCTCGCCTGGGCCCTGGGCCGTCGCCCCGTCGCCCATACCCCAGGGCCGGCCCTGCATAGGGGTTGGCACACGTTTTCATCTTGACTCTCCGGTAGAAACTTTGGGGCACTCTTTGAAGTTCTTTGTGTTGGCTGAATACATGAATCTGAGATTATGTGATGCGTATCGTATAATCATACCCACGGATACTTGAGGTGACATTGGAGTATCTAGGTGACATTAGAGTTTTGGTTGATTTTTTTCTTAAGGTGTTATTCTAGTACGAACTCTATGATAGATCGAAAGGAAAGAATAGCTTCGTGTTATTTTATTACGGACTCTTGAATAGGTCGATCAGAAAGGATAACTTTGAGGTGGTTTCGTACCCTACAATAATCTCTTCGTTTGTTCTGCGCTATTATTGACTTTGGAGTGACTCTTTGTTGCATGTTGAGGGATAGTTATATGATCCAATTATGTTATTATTGTTGAGAGAACTTGCAGTAGTGAAAGTATGAACCCTAGGCCTTGTTTCCTAGAATTGCAATACCGTTTACGCTCACTTTTATCGCTTGCTACCTTGCTGTTTTTATAATTTCAGATTACAAAAACATATATCTACCATCCATATTGCACTTGTATCACCATGTCTACACCGAATTAGTGCACGTATACAATTTACCATTGTATTGGGTGTGGTGGGGACATAAGAGACTCTTTGTTATTTGGTTGCAGGGTTGTGTAACGCCCTCGATGCGCCTATATCTCCCACGTGTCGAAGCACGACTTAGAGGCATAACCGCATTGAAAGCAATGTCGCAAGTGAGGTAATCTTCACACAACCCATGTAATACATAAGGGAAAGAGATACATAGTTGGCTTACAATCGCCACTTCACACAATACATGAGTAAAGCATTACATCATACAGATACAATCAAGGTCCGACTACGGAACCAAAATAAAAGAAGACTACCCCAAATGCTACATGATCCCGATCGTCCCAACTGGGCTCCACTACTGATCAACTGAAACGAAACAACACAATGAACAAGATCTTCATCGAGCTCCTCCTTGAGCTCGGGTGCGTCACCTGAACGGTTTCATCGTTACCTGCAAACTGGTTTTGGAAGTATCTGTGAGTCACCGGGACTCAGCAATCTCACACCCGCGAGATCAAGACTATTTAAGCTTATGGGTAGGAGAAGGTAGTGAGATGGAGCTGCAGGAAGCGACTAGCATATCTGGTGGCTACTTTCGCAAAAGAGAGCGAGAAGAGAAGCAAGGCACGGTCGAACAACTATGATCAAGAAGTGATCCCGAAACTACTTACGTCAAACATAACTCCAACACCGTGTTCACTTCCCGGACTCCGCCGAGAAGAGACCATCACGGTTACACACGCGGTTGGCGTATTTCAATTAAGATCAACTTCGGGTTTTCTACAACCGGACATTAACAAATTCCCATCTGCCTCATAACCGCGGGCACGGCTTTCGAAAGATAATACCCTGCAGGGGTGTCCCAACTTAGCCCATTATAAGCTCTCATGGTCAACGAAGGATATTCCTTCTACCGGGAAGACCCGATCAGTCTCGGAATCCCGGACTACAAGACATCTCGACAATGGTAAAACAAGACCAGCAAAGCCGCCCGAATGTGCCGACAAATCCCGATAGGAGCTGCACATATCTCGTTCTCAGGGCACACCGGATGAGCAATCCGTACAACTAAAACTAGACCCCAAGTTTCCTTGAGGGGGCGCTGCAAAGCGCTCTAGTTTGGGCCAACACTCAGAGGAGCATTGGCCCGGGGGGGTTAAAATAAAGATGAACCTTGAGTCTGCAGAACCCAAGGGAAAAAGGCTTAGGTGGCAAATGTTAAAACCAATGTTGGGCCTTGCTGGAGGAGTTTTATTCAAAGCGAACTGTCAAGGGGGTCCCATAAATCACCCAACCGTGTAAGGAACGCAAAATCAAGGAACATAACACCGGTATGACGGAAACTAGGGCGGCAAGAGTGGAACAAAACACCAGGCGTAAGGCCGAGTCTTCCACCCTTTACCAAGTATATAGGTGCATTAATTAAAGAAGATATATTGTGATATCCCAACAAGTAAACATGTTTCAACAAGGAACAACATCTCCATGTTCCAACAAGGAACAAACTTCATCTTCACCTGCAACTAACAACGCTATAAGAGGGGCTGAGAAAAGCGGTAACATAGCCAAACAACGGTTTGCTAGGAAAGGATGGTTAGGGGCTTGATATGGCAATATGGGAGGCATGATAAGCAAGTGATAGGCATCGTAGCATAGGCATAGCAAAAGAGCGAGCATCTAGCAAGCAAAGATAGAAGTGATTTCGAGAGTATGGTCATCTTGCCTGAAATCCCGCAAGGAAGAAGAACGAGTCCATGAAGAAGACAAACGGATGTAGTCGAACGAATCCTCACAACTCCGGAACGAAACCGAAGCTAACGAGAGAAGCAACCCGGAAAGAAGCAAACAACATGGTAAACACACAAGCATAAACATGTCATGATGCACAAACAAGTATGATGCATGTCCGGTTTAATGAGGCATGGCATGGCAATATGCACAAACAACACTACAAGTTAAGTGGAGCTCAATATGCAACGAGTTGCATATTGACGAAACACCACATCAATTATTTAGTTCTCTCTCGGTTATGTACCCAACAATGTTAAATATTGGTTAACATGGCAAGTGGTGAAGCATAACAAAACTATACCATCTAAACAATTTAAATGGGGCCGGATATAAAAACAACAAATCCGGTAAATCCCCATATGCATTTAGCAATTTAATGCAACAACAATTTTAAACATTTAAATGTTGTTATCATGATGCGGATGACATATACAAATTTTATGCAGTTTTTATGAAAATGTCGACATGAGCATGTTATGAAGCATTTGGTCACCATGGTGGAACGAAAGGGGTGCCACGGCAATGACAACGGAAATGGTGCCACTGCAACATTCCGATGATCCGACAACTCGTCGAGATGCCGGTGCAAAGGAAAGTGTGGATGTGCAGAACATGCAAAAGATGGGGGGGTGATCCCGGATACCGGGTTCCCATGGGTCGACGGCATGGCAACCGAGGAGGAACGCGCAAGGAACAACTCGGACACGGTTTGAACATGAGTATCTCATACAACATGCATTCGTTTGCGGGTGTCATCTCGGGGTTATACCTTCGAAGCGTGCATTTTTGGGGCGGATCGAGTTCGTCGAGGGAAGTAGTGGTACACGTCTCGAAGAGGGACTTGACGCGTCCGATGTCTCCGGGGTCGACGGTTGTGGTACACGGTCATCATGGTACTTGGCGAGTCCGCGTAGTCGTAGATGTTCCAAGGTACTTGACGCATCAGCAGGTGTAGTCGTACATGCACGTAGATGAACTTGACGGGTCCCATGAGTAGTCATACTCGGCGAATCCGCGTAGTTGCACATATCTTTGTGCTGTAGCCGAACTTGATGAAAACCCACGGTGACGGTAGACGTACACGGTCGGCTTGATGGAACTTGGCGGTGGTCTCCGCGGGTCAACAGTGATGTGCAAGGGCTAGAACGCCCGGGGCTTGCGCTGCTCAAGGCCATGGAGATGACAGGCAGCAGGAGGCTGCTAGTGGAGGCAGAGCCACGACGAGGAGGTCCTGCTCCGGCAGCTGCAAGTGGTGGACGGACGCAGGCAGCGGCAAGGCTTCGGGCGTGAGGGAGAAGGAGCCGGCGCGAGGTGAGTGATGGAGGAGAGCATCTCACGCGCAGGGAAGGAGGTTGAGGCTGGTGCGCTGGAGAGGAAGCAGGAGCAGAGGGGCAGCGGAGCTTGACGGATCCAGGCGAGGTGTCTATCCATGGCAGCGTCGGGCAGGGCTCGAGCTCGGACTCGAGGCAGAGGGCAACCATGAACCGCAGAGGTGCGACAACAGAGGCCGAAGGGGAGGTCGATGCCGCGAGAACGGCAGCAGCGCGGGAACGACGGCTCCAGCGCGGGGTGGACGGAGCAGCTCCTGCGGTGGCGGGGTACAAGGCGAGGACGAAGAAGCAGAGGGGAGGCGTCGCATGGAGGAGAGTCGACGAGGCGGCGCTCGCCGGAGTCGGGGCCGAAGGGAACGGGTCGAGGGGCTCCTCCCCTGGCGACGGAGCTGACGAGGCGATGGCACCGGGTAGACGAGGAGGCAGGCGAGGAGGTCCTGGCCCGGTGGCGAGTTTGAGGGGATCGGGCGCGGGCGCTCCTCTCGTGTGCGATGCGTGTGTGTGGCGGCGGTAGTGGGAGGACGAGAGGGAGCGAGTGAGAGGAGGGGATCGGTCTCCTGGCGGCTAGGGTTAGAGGGGTCGGCTGGGCCTTGGGCTGCAGCTACAGGAGACCCAAATGGTCGGCTGGGCTGGGCTGGAATCTCTCTCTCCCTCACACACATGACAGAAGAGAGAATAAATAAAGAAAGAAAAGGAAAGAAATAAAAAGGTTAGAGAAGGGACCTGGGCATGGGGATTATTTTCCCAGACTCATAAAAATGAGCTTGATCCAAGAAAATAGAAGTGAGCGTGTGTGTGAAGACTGGATTCGAACTCGTTTAAATTAAATTCAAATGATTTTGAATAAGAAGTGGGCATTTGAAAGGTCCAAAAATGTTGAGATTTTTGGTGGAGCTCCGGAAGATGATGAAAGAATAAATGGCAAAGTTGGAGATCAATAATTAAGACAACAAAGGCATTAGGATATTTTGTAAGTGTGTTTATGTAAATCCAAATAATTGAATATTTACTATAGCTCTCTAAATATCGAGAGGATATGTTTTAAAGAGAATCACCAGGTGAATTCCCTCGATTTAAATGGATCAAATATCCATGCCATTTATTTAGTTGAGTTGTAAAAGATTTATGAGATGATGGCATGATGACATCATGCAAAGCAAAAATAAAAGGGCAGGCACAAATGAAACATACGGCGAAACCCGGAATATATGGAAGTCTTCTCGAGCATCGGTCTCGGGGCGTTACAGGTTGCTTGGGAGAGACCATCTTCATCCTACACCTCCCACGGATTGATAAACATTAGGTCATCCACTTGAGGGAAATTTTCTACTGTTCTACAAACCTCTGCACTTGGAGGCCCAACAACGTCTACAAGAAGAAGGTTAAATAGTAGACATCAAGCTCTTTTCTGGCGCCGTTGCCGGGGAGGTGAGTGCTTGAAGGTATATCTTTAGATCTTGCAATCGAATCTTTTAGTTTCTTGTTTTATCACTAGTTTAGTTTATAAAAGAAAACTACAAAAAAATGGAATTGAGGGTGCCTCATATGCTTCATCTTTTTAATGTGTTTCGTGAAAATGATAGGAAGGAAAATTGTGCTCAAGTACTAGAAGAAGAATTACATAGAATGCTTGGCATAAAATATGTGAATAATGAGCATGATTGCAATGTTGTTAGTATGAATTCTTTGAATACCCATGATGCTAATGATATGCAAAGCCACAAGCTTGGGGATGCTATGTTTGATGAAGATGATATGTTTTGTCCCCCAAGTTTTGATGAGCAAATTTATTATGATGAAAGCATGCCTCCTATTTATGATGATTATTGTGATGACACGTATGCTATAAATAATAAAGATAACCATGAAACTTGTCATCATGATTTTAATTTTCAATTGGATTATGCTTCACATGATGGTTATTTTGTTGAGTTTTCTCCCACTACTATTGATGAGAATAAATTTTCTTATGTGGAGAGTAGTAAAATTTCTATGTAAGTAGATCATGAAAAGAATGCTTTATTTTCTTCTTATATGGTTGAATTCATTCATGATGCTACTGAAAATTATTATGAGGGAGGAATATATGCTTGTAGGAGTTGCAATAATATCAAGTTTCCTCTCTATGTGTTGAAAATCTTGAAGTTATGCTTGTTTTACCTTCCTATGCAAGTTGATTCTTGTTTCCATAAGTTGTTTGATCACAAAGTCCCTAGGCATAGGAAGTGGGTTAGACTCAAATGTGCTAGTCATATGCTTCATGATGCTCTTTTTGTGTTTCAATTCTTATCTTTTATGCGAGCATCATTGAAATCATCATGCTTAGCTAAAAGGCATTAAAGAAAAGCGCTTGTTGGGAGACAACCCAATATTTACCCCTACTGTTTTTGTGTATTCACATGATTAATATACTGTAGTAATCATGTTTTATAGCTTTTGTTTCAATAAAGTGCCAAGTGAACCTATAGGATCTTCTTGGATGATAGTTATTTGATCTTGCTGAAAAAGTCAGAAACTTTTTGCTCACGAAAACAATTGTTAGAAATCACCAGAACGTGATAAAATACTGATTCCAATTGCAGTAGATCAATAAACAAATTAGCTAGGACGTCCTATTTTGGCAGATTTTTCTGAGTTCCAGAAGTTTGCGTTTGATACAGATTACTACAGACTGTTTTGTTTTTGACAGATTCTGTTTTCGTTGTGTTGTTTCTTATTTTGATGAATCTATGAGTAGTATCGGAGGGTGCGAACCATAGAGAAGTTGGAATACAGTAGATATTACACCAATATGAATTTAGAATGAGTTCACAACAGTACCTAGGTGGTGATTTCTTTTCTTATACTAACGGAGCTTACGAGTTTTCTGTTGAGTTTTGTGTTGTGAAGTTTTCAAGTTTTGGGTAAAGATTCGATGGACTATGGAATAAGGAGTGGCAAGAGCCTAAGCTTGGGGATGCCCAAGGCACCCAAAGGTAATATTCAAGGACAACCAAGAGCCAAAGCTTGCGTTCTTTACAGTGTGGTAAATTTCATAATGTTTGGAGTTAGGGAAGTATTATGAATCTTGCGTTCTTTACAGACTGTACTGTTTTGGCAGATTGCTGTTATGTTTGCATTGTTTGCATATGTTTGCTTGTTTAATGATTCTATTTGAGGATAGGAGTATTAAATATGCAGAGGCATTTAGTATGCAATGTTGAATAATATTTTAGTGATTTGTTACAGTAGAGAATGATAAGGTGTTTGCATTGGTTTATACTAAGTTATCTCACGAGTTCTTGTTGAGTTTGGTGTGGATGAAGCTTTCGAGATTTAGGAAACTGTGATATGAGAGAAATTAAGGAGACACAAAAGCTCAAGCTTGGGGATGCCCAAGGCACCCCAAGATAATATTTCAAGAAGTCTCAAGCATCTAAGCTTGGGGATGCCCCGGTAGGCATCCCACCTTTCTTCTTCAACAATTATCGGTTAGTATCGGTTGAGCCTAAGTTTTAGCTTCTTCACATGATGAGCGCTATCCTCAAAATGTCATTTTAGTTTTTTTTACTTGATGTCTGAATAATATCCCAAGATCTGAAATTCTTAAATGAGATAGAGTCCTCACATAGCTACATAATTATTTAACTACTCATTGATCTTCGCTTATATCTTTTTGGAGTAGTTTGTCATTTACTCGTGTGCTTCACTTATATCCTATGAGTAAATGGTTGAATGATTTGAATCTCATAAATCTAAAATTATATATGTTTCATATGCCTTTCCCATGGGGATTAATGCCTTCACATATAAGGGGAATCACTACCCAAATGCACATGAGCAAATGCACACAAAATCACTTCATTCAATCAAACAAGGGCTTACAACGATCTAACTATCGCAAAAGTGCGTGTACTATAATGTTTACATGGAGGGAATACTACTAATATGTGGGGGACTTCTACTAATTTGAACCAGTGCAAGACTCCATGATGTCTGCTCCAGCTTCGTCTTCAAAGTCGGGTTCACTTGGATCCGAATCGGTGTCGTCGATGTTGATGTAGTCGCTTGGGCAACCGACATACTGGTCTTCATTCCTGAGCGCCAACTTCTTCTTGAGTTCTTCGATCTCGTACTTAAGATCGTTATTGTGTCTTGCTAGAGCTACGATCTCGTCCATGTAGTCCTTGCGTGTAGTCTTTAGTTCTCCTTCCAGTTCGATGATCCTTCCCTTTGCATTCTGTAACTCCAACATATCATTGCACATTTGGTTCTCCTGGCGTCGAATGTGCTGATTTAACTCCTGGATGAAAGCTGCAATGGACCTATCCTTCTTGGTGCTGACTATGTCCCATTTGTCATCTCGGCGTCCGCAAATCTGGTAGATAGTGTCCTTGAGGTCTTCTTGATAAACTTCTCCAATGCGTCCCATGGTGATGTGAGCTGCCATGCTCTTTCCCAGACTCCAAGTTGGTGCACTGAAAACATTATCTATAGGCTTGGTGATTGGGGCGAATGTCCTTCCTGGAACGTGAGCTTGAATCTTCCAGCGCTCCTCTTCAGGCAGAGTGGCGTTGAAAGTTCCGGTGAAGCTGGGTAGTCCAATGTTCAGGTACTTGGTAACTTCCTTCAAGTGAAATCCAAAAGGTGTGCCTTCATCTGGTTGGGTGTACTTGATCTTCGTCCGTCATCCTAAAGAGTAGAAAAGATGAGGAGTTAGAAAATGAGAAGAGAGTAGTGATCTATGGCTTTAACTTAGTGGTCGTGTCCTACACCAGCGTGTGCTCTCGATACCATCTCTCAGAGCGACCAGACCCGAATGGATCAAGTCTCGTGCTCGTTGTCATCCTGGATCGAGAATGCCGACACCACACAAGATTTGAAGGATTTATAGCAGAGTAGCAATCACACACTTATTACATCGTTGTCCACAAGGGAACTTATTACAATAATATGGCTTAAGGCCATCTAAATAATAATAGCGGAAGGCTTGGAAGATAAGTGAGTCCATCAACTCCATCGGCATCACTGAGTATAGATCCATGACCTAACACCTTACTCGTCGTCTGAAAAGTCTGCAACGTGAAAGTTGCAGCCCGAAAACGGGTCAGCACATGGAATATGCTGGCAATGTAACACATAAAGAGCAATGAAGGAATAAGCCTATACTACATGCATATATGGCTGGTGGTAAGGCTCTACGGTTACATTTTTGCATAAAGCTAGTTTTTCCCTACAACAAAGGAATAATTTTGTTTAACTATCATGGTGGTTGTTAAACATTGAGAATGGTTGACAGCATCCTCAATCCCAATTAAAAAGTACTTATCAAAACCCAATAACTTTTATTAGAAGTAACATGTTGAGATTCACATGATATTCAATTACCAGATACTCAAAACATCCATAACCGGGGACACGGCTAATCATGATTAGTTTATACACTCTGCAGAGGTTTGCGCACTTTTCCCCACAAGACTCGATCGCCTCCAGGCGCTTGAATCACCTGATTCCGATAAACGAGCGAGAAAATAAAGAAAACTTAAACAAAAATAAAAATCAAACCAAACGAACTCCAAATTAAATAAAATTAATTTTCCCCGACTCCTAAAAATGAGTCGAACAAAATGAACTTTAAAACGGGAAAAATGCATATTTTTTAAAATGCTCATTTTTTTTCCTAAAGCAAATAAACTTTCAAAAACCAAAATTTGATTTATTTATAAAATCTTCATTTTTCCTAAATGTTGGGAAAGTCATATTATTCCTCTCTTAATTTTTTATCGGAAAAACTTATGAAGATATTTAAATAAATCCAATGATCCTATATTTTCATAATTTGAGAAATCCGAATATGAAAATAATGAAACTTCCAACTCTCTCCGAGGGTCCTTGAGTTGCGTGAAATTTTCTAGGATCGGAAAATGCGAGAAAATATGATATGCATGATGACCTAATGTATAATATTCCAAATTGAAAATTTGGGATGTTACAAACCTACCTTTAAGATGAATCTCCCTCGAGATTCGGGTTGGCTAGAAAATAGGTGAGGTGGTCCTTGAGCAAAAATTCCTCTCTTTCCTGGTGGCTTCATCTTGATGTGGTGGCTCCACCGAACCTTGCAAAACTTGATAACCTTGCTGCAGTAACTCTGCTAGCATAATCGAGAATCTTAACGGTTTTTTCCTCATATGTTAAATCATCCTTCAACTGAATTGCTTCCAGGGCACTTGTGTCTCTTAACGGTATTTCTACTATCTCGGGTGACATTTCTTCAGTGAGAAACATGGAATACATCATGAACTCCCGACAGTCCTTCCGCAATTCCAGCTTATAAGCAACTTCTCCCATGCGTTGCAAAATCCTATATGGTCCAACAAAGCGTGGTGCTAACTTTCCTTTAACTCCAAAACGCTTAACTCCTCAAGCGGGATACTCTAAGATATACTGCTCCAACTTCATACTCAATCGCTGCGCTTTGAATCTGCATAGCTCTTCATGCTGGACTGGGCTACCTTGAGCCTATCTCGAATCAGTTTAACCTTCTGCTCGAGACTCCTTAATCAAATCTGGTCCAAACAACGACGATCTCGGTTTAGTCCCATGACAACGGTGTCCTGCACCTTCTTCCATCTGAGCCTCGAAGGTGCCATCTTCAAACTGGTTTGGTAACTGTTGTTGTAGGAAAATTCGCGTCGGCAAATTATCATCCCAACTAGATCCATAATCTAGTGCACAAGCTCTCAGCATATCCTCCAAAATCTGATTGACTCTCTCAGTCTGTCCATCGGTCTGTGGGTGGAAAGCTGTACTGAACTCCAGTCTAGTTCCCAATGTCTCGTGCAACTGGTTCCAAAATTGTCACAGCCCCAGATCAACCCTAGAGCTTGTTTGTAGCTAGTAGCATTTGCATCCATGCATCATGTTTAATTTTTCTCAGAAAGTTGAAATGGGGATTGTTGAAACCCTAGCACCAATTGAATTCAACTAGGTTCAATAAAAATATTTTCAATGAACCCAAAATGCCTTTGGAAATGTTCATGATTTTTGATAAAGGTGAAAACCTCTGCCAAAAAATGGTGAGCATATTTCTTGGCCATTTATGGATTTTGAATTAATTCATGAAGTATTTGAAGTTGGGCATCCGAATGCTATAAATAATTTAAATGCTCAAATAATTCGAAACTAAATGTGGGCTGTTGCATATATTTGAAGGTGCCCACAATTATTTTCAGGATTTTAGAAGTGCCCTGTATTTTAATAAAGCCCTAAAACTACAGAATAATAGAAAACAGAGACAATAAATTAAGGAGGAGAGAGCTCACCTGGCAGCCACTTACTCTGCCCACGAACCGCCCAGCTTGCTTCGGCCCAGCCCACCAGCCCTTTGTCATCTTCCTCCTCTGCCAGGAGGACAAACAGTGCGTGGCGGGCGCCGATGCTGCCCCAGCCACCTCCTGCTTTCCCGGCCACCTCCTGCTTCCCCGGCCCCTCCTAGACGACGCCACGGAGAGCCACGCAGCCCCTGGCTCTCTCTCACTCTCTCCCGACCCCTCCCCCTCCTCTGCTCCCTCTCTCTCGCCCGGACCGAGCGCCGCCGTCGCCGCCCCTCGCTGCCCCGCGGCCACAGCCGTCCCCGAGCCTCCCCGACATGCCCCCGAGCCCCGCCTCGCCACCCTGAATCTCCCCGCCGTCACGCGCGACCGGAGAGGCCCTACATCGCCGCCCCGAGTCGTCTTCCCCGAGCACGGCCGCCGGACTCCATCGACGAATTCGACGTCATCCGGCCTCCCCCGAGCCGGTGAGCTTGCCTTCGACCTCCCTGTGAGCTCGCCGTCGTTTCCCCTCATCTCTCTCTCTCGCTACCCCAGTAGCCACGCCCCGCTTAGCACCCGAATCCGCCATCGCCATGGCCGGGTGAGCCTCAGCGCCCCGAGCTTTTCTGCTCGTCCCGTAGCACCGGCATGTTCCACGGTCCTCGAAGCCGTAGAGGCCCTCGGTTGGCCTCCCGTGCACCGCAGCGACGTTCGCGTCGTCGTGGTTTCGGCAGCCGCCCGGCTCAACGCCGCCGCCAACTCCGGCGACCCGCGCCCCGTGGCCTCTGTTGGATGCGCAGGAGGAAGGGCTCCCCACAGTGCCCTCCGCCGCTTTGCAGCCACCGGAGGAGCAACCCATGACGCTCGCCGCTGCGTTCGACGTCGCCGGCGTCAAGCCGCCGATGGCGATGACCCTTCCGACCGGGGTTTGACCACCCGGGTCGTCGACATGTGGGCCCAGCGCCTTGACTAGTTTAGTTAGGACTAACTAACCCCCGCTAACACTAACGGTGGGCCGGGGCCTACTAATTTGATTAGTTAAAATTAATTAATCCCATTATATGATCGTGTCACCGACGCAGGGTCCCACGCGTCAGGTTTGACCTGGACCCGACGCCTTTGACCTGCTGACGTCACCCCGATGTCATCCTGATGCAATTAACCCATTTTCTGGATTTAATTTAATTCAGGAAATTCCAGAAAATACTCTAAACTTCTAAAAATCATATAAATTCAACCGTAACTCGGATGGAAATAATTTATATACGAAAAATGATCAGAAAAATATGAAGAATCTGTTTATGCCATGATCATGCATGTTTGAACAAGTTAAACTCACTGAATAGGAGGAATCATGATTAGGGTAATTTATGGAATAGCATTTGAAGTTGGAGTTCAACCTTGTTTGAATTCCACTTCAACTAACTTGGATTATTATTGCATTAGATGAATTCAGTACCTTAATATGACATGTCATTCATGTGAATGTGCATTGCATTGATTGTGTTCTCTCTTGTTTGCCGGTAATTGTCCCCTCTCGATAGACGACGTACCGACGATGAGTTCGATGACACCGATGAAGAACTATATTATCTTCGAAGTGCCGTGCAAGCAAAACCCCTTGTTCATTCCGATATAATCCCACTCTCTCGCTCCTGCTCTATTTTATTGCATTAGGACAACAACGACTCATGTGTTACTTGCTGCGGTAGCTGAACCCTTGATCCTTTGCATGACTGTCATTCCACAAGAATTAGATGAAACCCACTAGCATGAGTAGGAATTGTTTGAGCCATGATGTGCCTACTCATTTATGCTTGTTTGTCATGCCTGCTACTGCTTAGAGTTGAGTCGGTCTGATTCATCGGGAATGAATTGGAATTGTTATGAACATGTCCTATTGTGTGTGAGCTAAGTGTGTGAACACGATTTGGTAAAGGTAGCGGTGAGAGGCCATGTAGGAGTACATGGTGGGTTGTCTCATTGCAGCCGTCCTCGTGAACTGAGTTATGTGTTTGTGATCCATGAAACAGTTACTACCACGCATTGGGATCCTTAATTGACCCTCTCGGCTTCTTAACCACCCTTGTCCTCATCCGGGAGTTGCAAGTAGTTTCGTGTTTGTAGCATCTCAATGGGGCACGCAACGCTGACCTTAGGGGTGGGTTGTGTTGCGGTGTAGGCACCGTGGCCTGTGTACCGAGTGCCCGCTTGGTATCTCGGGAACCCTGCACACATCGTTCGGGGCTGTATGGGAAACCTCGGCCGGACTCCCTGCGGATGGAACCCGAATAGGCGATAAACCTGGATTAGGGACTTGAGTGTTTAGGTAGGCTGAGGCCGACACCCACATTGGGCTTCCGCTTGAAGGTTGCCGAGTACATGTCGTGTAAACGACGATAAGTGGTGAGAGCGTGTGTGAAGAAGTACACCCCTGCAGGGTTAAATATGATCTATTCGAATAGCCGTGTCCACGGAGAAGGACTTCTGGGTTGCCTATATCAGTTCATAGACAAGTGAAAGTGGATACTCTAGAATGCGCAAGATAAGCGTGAGTGCTATGGATGGCGTTCTCGTGGGAGACGGAGCGGGTCCATAGTGGTGTATTGCCATGGTGAATATGTGGACTCGTGTAAGCCACCTCAAAAGAGTTACTTGCGATCGTAGTTCAGGATAGCCACCGAGTCAAAGCTGGCTTGCTGCAGTCAAACTCCACCACCCCTTTTGATAATGATGCATATGTAGTTAGATCTGATGTAAGTCTTGCTTGAGTACAATTGTACTCACGTTTGCTTATTTTATGTTTTGCGAGAGACGTCGGTCTCGCTAGTAGTTCCATGTGGACTTGACGCTTAGCTTGTTACCTCAGCTACGATCTTGTGCCTCGGCAGATCTGGTAGATAGTCGCTCCTCAGCCTTTTTCATTTATAGTTGTCTCAGACTCGACATGATTAGCTTCCGCTTGTGCTTTGACTTGTATGCTCTGAGTGTTGGGTCATGAGACCCATGTTTGTAATATCTCGCTCTTCGGAGCCTAATGTATTATATCTGAGTCGTAGAGTTATGTTGTGATGCCACGTCGTATTTACACATATTGAGCATATTGTGTGTATGTTTGAAATGCTTGGTATGTGTGGGATCCGACAAACTAGTTGTTTATCCTTGGCAGCCTCTCATATGGGGAAATGTAGTCTCGTGCCTCCGAGCGATAGTAGTCCGCTACAGCCCGGTTCACCGGAGTCCTGCTAGCCCAGCACTACTGCTTGGACACTTGACTGGCCGGCATGTGTTTCACTTCGTTCCTATGTCTGTCCCTTCGGGGAAATGTCACGCGGTGTTATTCGGAGTCCTGCCTAGCCTGCTACAGCCCGGGATACCGGAGTCCTGTTAGCCCAGTGCTACAGCCCGAATACATACGTTGATGACCGACATGCTCGATGTGATTCATGTATGCCTGTCCCCATGGGTTAGCGCCGCTTTGGGTTCACGACTAGCCATGTCGGCCCGGGTTCTTTGTCATATGGATGCTAGCGACACTATCATATACGTGAGCCAAAAGACGCAAACGGTCCCGGGCCATGGTAAGGCGACACCCGCGGGAATACCGTGCGTGAGGCCGCAAAGTGATATGATGTGTTACATGCTAGATCGGTGTGACCTAGGATCGGGGTCCTGACAAAAATTTTGAGGTAAATTGGGTTCCTCTATCTGATACGATGCTCCTCGGAACTCCGTGTAAACACACAATTCTGGTCATGTATATCTTTGCCAACTTAGCACTGCTATAGGTAGTCTTGACTGGAATGAAATGAGCTACCTTTGTTAAACGGTCGACTACAACCCAAATCGAGTCATAACCTGAACGAGTCTTTGGCAAACCTGTGATGAAATCCATGCCTAGTTTATCCCACTTCCATTCGGGTATCGGCAATGGTTGTAACAATCCTGCTGGCTTCTGATGCTCTGCCTTTACTTTCTGACATACATCGCAAACTGCTACATACTCCGCAATATCCTTCTTCATTCCGGTCCACCAGAAAGTATTCTTCAAATCCAAATACATCTTGGTATTTCCTGGGTGAATCGAATAGGGTGAATCATGAGCTTCTTGTAAAATCAACTTCCTTATCTCTGGGTTATTGGGCACATAAACACGGTCTTCAAACCATAGGGTATCGTGCTCATCCTCACGAAATCCTTTAGCTTTTCCTTTGCTCATTTTCTCCTTTATAGAGGTAACTTCCTTATCTGCCTTTTGGGCTTCTCTGCTTTTGTCCATCAGTGTTGACTGAATCTCCAATGCTGCTACATAGCCTCTCGGAACTATTTCCAAACATAGCTCTCGAAGGTCCTCGGCTAACTCATTGGGTATTCCTCCCATCATTAGGGTATTGACGTGGCTCTTACGGCTCAATGCGTCTGCTACGACATTAGCCTTTCCGGGGTGATAATGCAATCTCATATCATAATCCTTGATGAGTTCTAACCATCTCCTCTGTCTGAGATTTAATTCCTTCTGTGTGAAGATGTACTTCAAACTCTTGTGATCCGTGTATACTTCACAATGATTTCCAATGAGAAAGTGTCTCCATGTCTTTAAGGCATGCACAACGGCTGCTAACTCCAAATCATGTGTGGCATAATTTAACTCATGGGGCTTAAGTTGTCGTGAAGCATACGAAACAACTCTTCCTTCCAAGTCCTCGACGTGAAGCGTCGCAATATACCTCATAATCCTTGGTCTGATCCGGCAATATTAACACTGGTGAGGTAACCAATCTTTTCTTCAACTCCTGAAAACTTGCCTCACAGTCCTCAGTCCATAAGAATTTGTTATCCTTCTTCAACAATTCGGTCATAGGCTTGGCAATCCTTGAGAAATTCTCAATGAATCTTCGGTAGTATCCTGCGAGTCCAAGGAAACTCCGAATCTCTCCAACTGTCGTTGGTGCTTCCCATTTGGTTACGGTCTCAACCTTTGTGGGGTCAACTGCTATTCCTTCTCCGGATATAACATGTCCGAGAAATCCAACTTCCTTTAGCCAAAACTCACACTTGCTGAACTTGGCATACAACTGGTGTTCCCTCAGTTTCTCCAAAACCAATCTCAAATGTTCCTTATGTTCCTCTTCATTCTTCGAGAAAATCAAAATGTCATCAATGAATACCACGACGAACTTATCCAGAAACTCCATAAATACTTTGTTCATCAGGTTCATGAAATAGGCTGGTGCGTTAGTCAGTCCAAATGACATAACGGTATACTCGTACAGTCCATATTTCGTGGTAAACGCTGTCTTAGGTATGTCCTGCTCCCGAATCTTCAACTGATGGTACCCTGATCGCAAATCGATCTTGGAAAACACCTTAGCTCCTTGTAAGCGATCAAACAGATCATTTATCATAGGTAGTGGGTACTTGTTCTTGATTGTTACTTCATTCAATCCACGATAATCAACAACCATTCTTAAAGATCCATCCTTCTTCTCCACTAACAAAACGGGTGATCCCCAAGGTGAAGAACTTGGGCGTATAAAACCTTTATCCAATAGTTCCTTAATCTGCTTCTTGATTTCCGCTAAATCCTGTGCGGGCATCCTGTACGGTCGTTTCGATATCGGGCCTGTTCCTGGCAACAGCTCGATCAAAAACTCAATGTCTCTATCCGGTGGCATTCCTGGCAACTCTTCCGGAAATACATCAGGAAAATCCTTCACCACTAGTACTTCTTCCTGCACCACTCCTGATAAGCAATTTACTTGTGCTCTCCTCGGCTCGTGCCGTGATACATACTTGATCCTTCTTCCTTCTGGTGTGGTGGGCAAAATTGACTTAGTGGAGCAATCTATGTTTCCTCCATACCTTGATAACCAATCCATTCCTAATATCACATCCAATCCTTGGGATTCCAGAACTATTAGGTCTGAGGGGAAAACATAGTGTCCAATCCTTAATGGTAGTCGATCACACCATTTACTAGCCATGTACTCTGCTCCGGGTGAGGTTACTAGCATGGGTGACCTAAGGGCTTGGGTCGGTAATTTGTACTTATCCACAAATCCCCTTGATATGTATGAATGCGATGCACCAGTATCGAAAAGAACAACTGCAGTAAAGGACTTAACCAAAAACTTACCAATTACTGCATCGGGCTGATCTTCAACCTCCTCCACATCAATGTGGTTCACCTGTCCCCTGTTGAAAGGGTTGGGCTTCTTTCCAGAGCTTCCATTGCCATTTCCATTCTGGCCTTCTGGACAGTCATTGGCATAATGCCCAGTCTTGCGGCACTTAAAGCAAGTGATATGACTCAGGTCTACTTTAGTTGGTGTTGACGGGTTGGTGCGGTTCTGTCCATTGCTTCCTCCATTCCCGTTCCCATTCTTAGTGCCATTATGGTTATGCGAATTACCTCCTCCATGGGTATGCTGAAACTGAATTCCTGATTTAGGGGTATAACGAGGTTTCTGCTGGGCTCCAGAGTTATACTTCCCCTGTCCATACTTCCGCTTGCGGTTCTCAATTTGCTGCTGCTTTCCTTCAATCATGAGGGCTCGGTCTACTAACTCCTGGTAGTTGTTGAAACTTGCTACCATCAACGGCATGCTGAACTCATCATTCAGTCCTTCTAGAAACTTCTCCTGTTTAGCTGCATCTGTAGCAACGTCATCTGGGGCATAACATGCTAACTTACTAAAATCATCCACATACTGGCCAACAGTCCTTCCTCCTTGGCGTAAGTTGCGAAACTCACGCTTCTTCATGGCCATAGCTCCTGCTGAAACATGGGCAGTGCGAAAAGCTTGCTGAAACTGATCCCATGTGACAGTGTCTACGGGGTAAGTGGCTGTAAAATTCTCCCACCATGCTGCTGCGGGTCCTTCAAGCTGATGTGCTGCAAACTTCACTCTTTCACCATCTGTGCATCCTGCAGTGGTCAACTCCCTCCCTATCTTGCGGAGCCAATCATCTGCCACAATCGGCTCGGTGCTACTGGAATACACCGGCGGATTCAGTCTAAGGAAACGAGTCAGGTGATCCGCAGGTGGTGGTGGCGGTGGGTTGTTGTTGTTGTTGTTGTTGCCCTGGTTCTGCACCAATGTTTGAATCAGGGTATTCTGCTGCTGGATCAATTGGGTGATCTCTGGCGGGAAAACGAACCCGGGGTCGCGTCTCGGAGGCATCTGATGGGTTTAGAAAAGACGAGAATTTAGAATAGATTGAGGTCTAAGGGGAATCACTACCCAAATGCACATGAGCAAATGCACACAAAATCACTTCATTCAATCAAACAAGGGCTTACAACGATCTAACTATCGCAAAAGTGCGTGTACTATAATGTTTACATGGAGGGAATACTACTAATATGTGGGGGACTTCTACTAATTTGAACCGGTGGAAGACTCCATGATGTCTGCTCCAGCTTCGTCTTCAAAGTCGGGTTCACTTGGATCCGAATCGGTGTCATCAATGTTGATGTAGTCGCTGGGCAACCGACATACTGGTCTTCATTCCCGGCGCCAACTTCTTCTTGAGTTCTTCGATCTCGTACTTAAGATCGTTATTGTGTCTTGCTAGAGCTACGATCTCGTCCATGTAGTCCTTGCGTGTAGTCTTTAGTTCTCCTTCCATTCGATGATCCTTTCCTTTGCATTCTCAGAACTCCAACATATCATTGCACATTTGGTTCTCCTGGCGTCGAATGTGCTGATTTAACTCCTGGATGAAAGCTGCAATGGACCTATCCTTCTTGGTGCTGACTATGTCCCATTTGTCATCTCGGCGTCCGCAAATCTGGTAGATAGTGTCCTTGAGGTCTTCTTGATAAACTTCTCCAATGCGTCCCATGGTGATGTGAGCTGCCATGCTCTTTCCCAGACTCCAAGTTGGTGCACTGAAAACATTATCTATAGGCTTGGTGATTGGGGCGAATATCCTTCCTGGAACGTGAGCTTGAATCTTCCAGCGCTCCTCTTCAGGCAGAGTGGCGTTGAAAGTTCCGGTGAAGCTGGGTAGTCCAATGTTCAGGTACTTGGTAACTTCCTTCAAGTGAAATCCAAAAGGTGTGCCTTCATCTGGTTGGGTGTACTTGATCTTCACGTCCGTCATCCTAAAGAGTAGAAAAGATGAGGAGTTAGAAAATGAGAAGAGAGTAGTGATCTATGGCTTTAACTTAGTGGTCGTGTCCTACATACATCAGTGTGTGCTCGATACCATCTCTCAGAGCGACCAGACCGAATGGATCAAGTCTCGTGCTCGTGTCATCCCCGGATCAGAATGCTTGACACCACACAAGATTTCAAGGATTTATAGCAGAGTAGCAATCACACACTTATTACATCGTTGTCCACAAGGGAACTTATTACAATAATATGGCTTAAGGCCATCTAAATAATAACAGCGGAAGGCTTGGAAGATAAGTGAGTCCATCAACTCCATCGGCATCACTGAGTATAGAACCACGACCTAACACCTTACTCGTCGTCTGAAAAGTCTGCAACGTGAAAGTTGCAGCCCGAAAACGGGTCAGCACATGGAATATGCTGGCAATGTAACACATAAAGAGCAATGAAGGAATAAGCCTATACTACATGCATATATGGCTGGTGGTAAGGCTCTACGGTTACATTTTTGCATAAAGCTAGTTTTTCCCTACAACAAAGGAATAATTTTGTTTAACTATCATGGTGGTTGTTAAACATTGAGAATGGTTGACAGCATCCTCAATCCCAATTAAAAAGTACTTATCAAAACCCAATAACTTTTATTAGAAGTAACATGTTGAGATTCACATGATATTCAATTACCAGATACTCAAAACGTCCATAACCGAGGACACGGCTAATCATGATTAGTTTATACACTCTGCAGAGGTTTGCGCACTTTTCCTCACAAGACTCGATCGCCTCCGCTTGGTTCTCGCACTACATGGTGTTTGAGAAACGGATGACCGAGACATAGTCTTTCAGAAGTGCTAGCACCTTACATGTGGGTAGACCGTACCAACCTACATCCCCTAAATTAGCTAGCCTACCCGTAAGAGTTCGCACAACTTAGTCAACTACGCCAGAGCCCATAATTGGCTTGTGGCTGCACACGGAAGTTTCCAGTTTGAATAATCTTATGATCCCTTAGAGCCCGGGTGGCGGTCCAAGAAATACAGCAAGTCTGATAGAAACCAGGTGCCTCAATCCACCCAGATGTGTGTTTAGGTTGCCACCTTAGATAAACCATTAATTAACAATCTCACATCTGTCATGGATATTCACTCACCCAATCCACGTCTACTAGCATAGCATGGTATAATAAGCAAACGTAGAAGTGACTCCCAAGGTTTCATAAGTAACAGGTAATAGGTACTACCTCAATCTACTTCCCAATCCCACAATTTAATTAGATCCTAAACATGCAAGTGGTTGAGGGTTTGATCTAATGCATAAAAACTGGGTAGTAGAAACGGTATGATCAAAGTGTTACTTTCCTTGCTGATGATCCGCGAGACCTAGAGATTCGAAGTAACAAGCGGCGCACTCCGGGTGATCTAACGCAGACAAACAACAAGCATACAATAAGTACTCATCTAATGCACAGGGAAAACTCGAATAAACGATCTAACCAGAGAGTTCAACTTAAGAACCCTGGTTGCAAAAAGAATCGAATCAAATAAAGCATCGAAAGTCGAAACTCGAGAGAGAACGACTCGGTTTAGCAATCTGAAACTAGGTCAAAATTTTACAGTAGCAAAACTCCGTTTAAGTAGGTTAGTCGGAACGGCGGTTTCGAAACGAAACTCCAGGCGCTTGAATCACCTAATTCCGATAAACGAGCGAGAAAATAAACAGATTTGAAAATTTGATCGGAAATAGAATTCAGAAAATAACGGATTAAATCCGTTTAAAAGAAAAACAACGAACGGTTAAAACGACGTTCGTTCGTTAACAGAGCTAATTCAACGAACACGTTCATTAAAACGAACGGGTTGGTGAACGTTCATAAAATAATAAAACCGAAAAAAATAAAACCATCTAGGTTTTTTTTTATAAAAAAAACCGAACAACGCGAGAAAACCGGATCGGTTTTTAAACAAAACCGGATCGGGACGGGGCGGCGAGGTCGGCTACCTCTGGCGAGGTCGCCGGGGGCTCCGGCTCCGCGGATGGCGGCGGGTCCGCGGGTCGGCAGGTGGCGGGTCGGCGAGGGGGCGGCGGCGACGGGCGGCGGGCGGCGCGGCGGCGGCGGCTCGGGTGGAGGGCGGCGGCGGCTCGGGTGGAGGGGAGAGGAGGGGCGCGGGGTTATAAGGAGGGGGTCCGGTTGCCTTGGGGAGGGGGGCGGGGTCCGGCGTGCCGAGCCGGACTCGGTCGGCGGGCGGCGTCAGGCGGGACTCCTCCAGCGCGCGTGAGGAAGGGGAGATGGGCCGGGCGGCGGCGGCTGGGCCCTTGGCCCAGGCGGGCGGCGGCAATTGTTTTTTTAAACAAAACTTAAACAAAAATAAAAATCAAACCAAACGAACTCCAAATTAAATAAAATTAATTTTCCCCGACTCCTAAAAATGAGTCGAACAAAATGAACTTTAAAACGGGCAAAATGCATATTTTTTTAAAATGCTCATTTTTTTGCCTAAAGCAAATAAACTTTCAAAAACCAAAATTTGATTTATTTATAAAATCTTCATTTTTCCTAAATGTTGGGAAAGTCATATTATTCCCTCTCTTAATTTTTTTATCGGAAAAACTTATGAAGATATTTAAATAAATCCAATGATCCTATATTTTCATAATTTGAGAAATCCCGAATATGAAAATAATGAAACTTCCAACTCTCTCCGAGGGTCCTTGAGTTGCGTGAAATTTTCTAGGATCGGAAAAATGCGAGAAAATATGATATGCATAATGACCTAATGTATAACATTCCAAATTGAAAATTTGGGATGTTACATTCTCATTCCAAACTACTCTTTAGTTGGCAAGCATCATGTGATGGAAAGATTTAAGCATATATGGCCATTCAAATATATTTGATCATGAATTAATATTGTTGACATTACCCTTGAGGTAAAAGGTTGGGAGGCGAAACATTAAGCCCCTATCTTCCTGTTTGTTCGATGAATGCTATTTGTTCTAAAAATATGCTTTGAATGGTAGCAATCATGGAAGACTATATGATAGTTGAGTATGTGGAATTTGCTAAATCAAAGCTCTTACATAGACCCTTCGTGAAAATAAGATGAATTGAAATTGTTTCATGACTGAGAACTGTTTGTTAGTTTTCAAGAAAGTTTATGATCTATACTTTAACATGTGAATAGCTTGTCACTTGATCATGAGAAGCTTTATGATATGAGCTACCGCTAAGACATATAATGATGCTAGAAAAGGTGATTGAGATTTTCATTGATCAAACATGTGCACCTGCTAGCATTCACACTTCATAAATTATTTCTTTTATCATTTACCTACTCGAGGACGAGTAGGAATTAAGCTTGGGGATGTTGATATGTCTCCAACGTATCTATAATTTATGAATTATTCATGCTATTATGTTATCCATCAAGGATGTTTTATATGCTATATTATATGATTTTTGGGACTAACCTATTAACCTAGAGCCCGGTGCCAGTTTCTGTTTTTCCTTGTTTTTGAGTTTCACAGAAAAGGAAAACCAAACGGAGTCCAATTGAGCTGAAATTTGACGGAGATCATTTTTGGACCAGAAGAAGCCCACGGAGTACCGGAAGTGGGCCAGAAGATCCCCGAGGCCACAACGAGGGTGGGGGCGCGCCCTACCCCCTGGGCGTGCCCCCTGCCTCGTGGCCGCCTAGGAGACCCCCCTGACTTGTTCCCGACTCCAACACCTCTTATATAATCCCAAACTTCCAAAAAGAAACCTAGATCGGGAGTTCCGCTGCCGCAAGCCTCTGTAGCCACCGAAAACCAATCTAGACCCGTTTCGTCACCCTGCCGGAGGGGGAATCCCTCACCGGTGGCCATCTTCATCATCCTGGCGCTCTCCATGACGAGGACAGAGTAGTTCACCCTCGGGGCTGAGGGTATGTACGAGTAGCTATGTGTTTGATCTCTCTCTCTCGTGTTCTTGAGGTGGTACGATCTTGATGTATCGCGAGATTTGCTATTATAGTTGGATCTTATGATGTTTCTCCCCCTCTACTCTCTTGTAATGGATTTTGAGTTTTCCCTTTGAAGTTATCTTATCGGAATGAGTCTTTAAGGATTTGAGAACACTTGATGTATGTCTTGCGTGGGATACCCGTGGTGACAATGGGGTATTCTATTGATTCACTTGATGTATATTTTGGTGATCAACTTGCGGGTTCCGTGACCTTGGGAATCTATGCATAGGGGTTGGCACACGTTTTCGTCTTTACTCTCCAGTAGAAACTTTGGGGCACTCTTTGAAGTTCTTTGTGTTGGCTGAATACATGAATCTAAGATTATGTGATGCATATCGTATAATCATACCCACGGATATTTGTGGTGACATTGGAGTATCTAGGTGACATTAGGGTTTTGGTTGATTTTTGTCTTAAGGTGTTATTCTAGTACGAACTCTATGATAGATCGAACGGAAAGAATAGCTTCGTGTTATTTTACTACGGACTCTTGAATAGGTCGATCAGAAAGGATAACTTTGAGGTGGTTTCGTACCCTACAATAATCTCTTCGTTTGTTCTTCGCTTTTATTGACTTTGGAGTGACTCTTTGTTGCATGTTGAGGGATAGTTATATGATCCAATTATGTTATTATTGTTGAGAGAACTTGCAGTAGTGAAAGTATGAACCCTAGGCCTAGTTTCCTAGAATTGCAATACCGTTTACGCTCACTTTTATCGCTTGCTACCTTGCTGTTTTTATAATTGCAGATTACAAAAACCTATATCTACCATCCATATTGCACTTGTGTCACCATGTCTTCGCCGAACTAGTGCACCTATACAATTTACCATTGTATTGGGTGTGGTGGGGACACAAGAGACTCTTTGTTATTTGGTTGCAGGGTTGCTTTGGAGAGACAATCTTCATCCTACACCTCCCACGGATTGATAAAACCTTAGGTCATCCACTTGATGGAAATTTGCTACTGTTCTACAAACCTCTGCACTTGGAGGCCCAACAACGTCTACAAGAAGAAGGTTGCGTAGTAGACACCAAGCTCTTTTCTGGCGCCGTTGCCAGGGAGGTGAGTGCTTGAAGGTATATCTTTAGATCTTGCAATCGAATCTTTTAGTTTGTTGTTTTATCACTAGTTTAGTTTATAAAAGAAAACTACAAAAAAATGGAATTGAGGGTGCCTCATATGCTTCATCTTTTTAATGTCTTTCGTGAAAATGATGGGAAGGAAAATTGTGCTCAAGTACTAGAAGAAGAATTACATAGAATGCTTGGCATAAAATATGTGAATGATGAGCATGATTGCAATGTTGTTAGTATGAATTCTTTGAATACCCATGATGCTAATGATATGCAAAGCCACAAACTTGGGGATGCTATGTTTGACGAAGATGATGTGTTTTGTCCCCCAAGTTTTGATGAGAAAATTTATTATGATGAAAGCATGCCTCCTATTTATGATGATTATTGTGATGACACGTATGCTATAACGAATAAAGATAACCATGAAACTTGTCATCATGATTTTATTTTAAATTGGATTATGCTTCACATGATGGTTATTTTGTTGAGTTTTCTCCCACTACTATTGATGAGAATTAATTTGCTTATATGGAGAGTAGTAAAATTTCTATGTAAGTAGATCATGAAAAGAATGCTTTATTTTCTTGTTATATGGTTGAATTCATTCATGATGCTACTGAAAATTATTATGAGGGAGGAATATATGCTTGTAGGAGTTGCAATAATATCAAGTTTCCTCTCTATGTGTTGAAAATCTTGAAGTTATGCTTGTTTTACCTTCCTATGCAAGTTGATTCTTATTCCCATAAGTTGTTTGCTCACAAAGTCCCTAGGCATAGGAAGTGGGTTAGACTCAAATGTGCTAGTCATATGCTTCATGATGCTCTTTTTGTGTTTCAATTCTTATCTTTTATGCGAGCATCATTGAAATCATCATGCTTAGCTAAAAGGCATTAAAGAAAAGCGCTTGTCGGGAGACAACCCAATATTTACCCCTACTGTTTTTGTGTATTCACATGATTAATCTACTGTAGTAATCATGTTTTATAGCTTTTGTTTTAATAAAGTGCCAAGTAAAACCTATAGGATCTTCTTGGATGATAGTTATCTGATCTTGCTGAAAAAGTCAGAAACTTTCTGCTTATGAAAACAATTTTTAGAAATCACCAGAACGTGATAAAATACTGATTCCAATTTCAGTAGATCATTAAACAAATTATACAGGACTTCCTATTTTGGCAGATTTTTCTGAGTTCCGGAAGTTTGTGTTTGATATAGATTACTACAGACTGTTCTGTTTTTCACAGATTCTGTTTCATTGTGTTGTTTGCTTATTTTGATGAATCTATGAGTAGTATCGGACGGTATGAACCATCGAGAAGTTGGAATACAGTAGATATTACACCAATATGAATTTAGAATGAGTTCACAACAGTACCTAGGTGGTGATTTCTTTTCTTATACTAACGGAGCTTACGAGTTTTCTGTTGAGTTTTGTGTTGTGAAGTTTTCAAGTTTTGGGTAAAGATTCGATGGACTATGGAATAAGGAGTGGCAAGAGCCTAAGCTTGGGGATGCCCAAGGCACCCAAAGGTAATATTCAAGGACAACCAAGAGCCAAAGCTTGGGGATGCCCCGGATGGCATCCCCTCTTTCGTCTTTGTTCATCGGCAACTTTACTTGGAGCTATATTTTTATTCACCACATGATATGTGTTTTTCTTGGAGTGTCATTTTATTTTGTTAGTATTTTCTTGATGTTATTTAGATAATGTTTTTTATCTCTATTTTCAATTAAAATGTCAAGGATAGCCTTTACCATGCTTATTTTGCAAGTATACATGTTGCTGTTTCAAAACAGTAAGTTTACCGATGTTGCAAAAATTCCCTAGAAAAGTCAGAATATGATAAAATGTTTAAACTTTTTGCATATTGTTCTATGATAAATTTTCTACAGTGTGGTAGAATTTCATAATGTTTGGAGTTAGGGAAGTATGATGAATCTTGCGTTCTTTACAGACTGTACTGTTTTGGCAGATTGCTGTTATGTTTGCATTGTTTGCATATGTTTGCTTGTTTAATGATTCTATTTGAGGATAGGAGTATTAAATATGCAGAGGCATTTAGTATGCAATGTTGAATAATATTTTAGTGATTTGTTACAGTAGAGAATGATAAGGTGTTTGCATTGGTTTATACTAAGTTATCTCACGAGTTCTTGTTGAGTTTGGTGTGGATGAAGCTTTCTAGATTTGGGAAACCGTGATATGAGAGGAATTAAGGAGACACAAAGGCTCAAGCTTGGGTATGCCCAAGGCACCCCAAGATAATATTTCAAGAAGTCTCAAGCATCTAAGCTTGGGGATGCCCCGGTAGGCATCCCACCTTTCTTCTTCAACAATTATCGGTTAGTATCGGTTGAGCCTAAGTTTTAGCTTCTTCACATGATGAGTGCTATCCTTGAAATGTCGTTTTAATTTGTTTTGCTTGATGTTTGAATAATATCCCAAGATCTGAAATTCTTAAATGAGATAGAGTCCTCACATAGCTACATAATTATTTAACTACTCATTGATCTTCGCTTATATCTTTTAGGAATAGTTTGTCATTTACTCGTGTGCTTCACTTATATCCTATGAGTAAATGGTTGAATGATTTGAATCTCATAAATCTAAAATTATATATGTTTCATATGCCCTTCCCATGGGGATTAATGCCTTCACATATAAGAAGTAGAGGTGGTAAATTTTTTGAAGGTTAGCAAACATTGTATTGGTCACTTGAACAATTCATGAAAGAATATTTAAGGAAGAGAGATTTCACATATAAATATACTATCTTGGACATATTCTATGATTGTGAGCACCATTAATTATTTTCAAACCTGAGCAAATTAGTTGAAGTTGGACAAGGAAGACAACATAATGAGTTATGCTTGGGTATATTTGTATAGAAGTTATATTGTTATGGATCCTCTAACATGTGGTGCTTGCTATTTTGAATCCTTTGCTAGCCAAAATATTTGTACTAAGCGGGAATACTGCTTGTGCATCCAAATTCCTTGAACCAAGTTTCTTCCATGAGTGTGCACCATATCTACCTATATTTGGTATTTACTTGCCGTGCCAAGTAAATTTGCATGTGCCAAACTCTAAACCTTCAAATAATAATCTGTTTTGTATGCCCGAATGGCTCATGTAGCGACTAGGGGCTGTCAGTATCTTCCATGCTAGGTGGGTTATTCTTACGATGAGTGGACTCCGCTCATCATTCACGAGAAAATGGCTGCTAACTGGGATGCCCAGTCCTATGATCAAAAGATCAAAAACAAATTCGCACATAATTTAAACAAACTCCCCCAGGATTGTTGAAAGTTGGACGGCACCCGTTGTTTCGTACAAGCCGTGGAGTGTGATTGTTGGTGGAGGGGGAGTAAAATCTTTACCTTTCTGTTTGGGAACTGCCTATAATGTATCTAGTATGGAAGATATTAGGAACTCTTGGTCGCTATGTTGACAATGAAAGCATACCTCTCAAAATTCTTTTCATCTCTGTTTTTGCTTCGAGCTCTAGCACCTCTGCAAATCCCTGCTTCCCTCTACGAAGGGTCTATCTTTTACTTTTATGCAAGAGTCAGTAGTATTCCTTATCATTCCAAACTACTCTGTAGTTGGCAAGCATCATGTGATGGAAAGATTTAAGCATATATGGCCATTCAAATATATTTGATCATGAATTAATATTGTTGACATTACCCTTGAGGTAAAAGGTTGGGAGGCGAAACATTAAGCCCCTATCTTTCTGTTTGTTCGATGAATGCTATTTGTTCTAAAAATATGCTTTGAATGGTAGCAATCATGGAAGACTATATGATAGTTGAGTATGTGGAATTTGCTAAATCAAAGCTCTTACATAGACCCTTCGTGAAAATAAGATGAATTGCAATTGTTTCATGACTGAGAACTGTCTGTTAGTTTTCAAGAAAGTTTATGATCTATACTTTAACATGTGAATAGCTTGTCACTTGATCATGAGAAGCTTTATGATATGAGCTACTGCTATGACATATAATGATGCTAGAAAAGGTGATTGAAATTTTCATTGATCAAACATGTGCACCTGCTAGCATTCACACTTCATAAATTATTTCTTTTATCATTTACCTACTCGAGGACGAGTAGGAATTAAGCTTGGGGATGTTGATATGTCTCCAACGTATCTATAATTTATGAAGTATTCATGCTATTATGTTATCCATCAAGGATGTTTTATATGATATATTATATGATTTTTGGGACTCACCTATTAACCTAGAGCCCGGTGCCAGTTTCCGTTTTTCCTTGTTTTTGAGTTTCACAGAAAAGGAAAACCAAACGGAGTCCAATTGAGCTGAAATTTGACGGAGATCATTTTTGGACCAGAAGAAGCCCACGGAGTACTGGAAGTGGGCCAGAAGAGCCCCGAGGCCACCACGATGGGGGGGGGCGCCCCCCTGCCTCGTGGCCGCCTCGGAGACCCCCCTGTCTTGTTCCCAACTCCAACACCTCTTATATAACCCCAAACTTCCAGAAAGAAACCTAGATAGGGAGTTCCGCCGCCGCAAGCCTCTGTAGTCACCGAAAACCAATCTAGACCCATTCCCGCACCCTGCCGGAGGAGGGAATCCCTCACTGGTGGCCATCTTCATCTTCCTGGCGCTCTGCATGACGAGGAGGGAGTAGTTCACCGTCGGGGCTGAGGGTATGTACGAGTAGCTATGTGTAATGGATTGAGTTTTCCCTTTGAAGTTATCTTATCGGAATGAGTCTTTAAGGATTTGAGAACACTTGATGTATGTCTTGCGTGGGATACCCGTGGTGACAATGGGGTATTCTATTGATTCACTTGATGTATGTTTTGGTGATCAACTTGCGGGTTCCGTGACCTTGGGTATCTATGCATAGGGGTTGGCACACGTTTTCGTCTTGACTCTCCGGTAGAAACTTTGGGGCACTCTTTGAAGTTCTTTGTGTTGGTTGAATAGATGAATCTGAGATTGTGTGATGCATATCGTATAATCATACCCACAGATACTTGAGGTGACATTGGAGTATCTAGGTGGAATTAGTGTTTTGGTTGATTTGTGTCTTAAGGTGTTATTCTAGTATGAACTCTATGATAGATCGAACTGAAGGAATAGCTTCGTGTCATTTTACTACGGACTCTTGAATAGATCGATCAGAAAGGATAACTTTGAGGTGGTTTCGTACCCTACAATAATCTCTTCGTTTGTTCTCTGCTATTAGTGACTTTGGAGTGACTCTTTGTTGCATGTTGAGTGATAGTTATATGATCCAATTATGTTATTATTGTTGAGAGAACTTGCACTAGTGAAAGTACGAACCCTAGGCCTTGTTTCCTAGCATTGCAATACCGTTTAAGCTCACTTTTATCGCTTGCTACCTTGCTGTTTTTATAATTTGAAATTACAGAAACCTGTATCTACCATCCATATTGCACTTGTATCACCATCTCTTCGCCGAACTAGTGCACCTATACAATTTACCATTGTATTGGGTGTGTTGGGGCACAAAGACTCTTTGTTATTTGGTTGCAGGGTTGCTTGAGAGAGACCATCTTCATCCTACACCTCCCACAGATTGATAAACCTTAGGTCATCCACTTGAGGGAAATTTGCTACTGTCATACAAACCTCTGCACTTGGAGGGCCAACAACGTCTACAAGATGAAGGTTGCGTAGTAGACATCACCCAACATAATAACTGAACATGATAATAAATTTGAAGCATTGGGAGTTAGCACTACCCGAGGTTCATTTTTCAACATACTACAGGGGGGTGTCGGGGAAGCTGATCGTGACCGACGAACACCTATGAGACTTGGCGGACCGAGTCCCTTTTGGTTATTAGGGTTCGGAGGGGGCGGAGATTGCACGAAGAGCAGATCGAAGCAATGCACACGAGCAGTTTACCCAGCTTCGGAGCTCTCCGGAGAGATAACACTCCTACTGCTGCTTGGTTGATTGTATTGTGTTCTTGCTAGGGAGCAATGAGAGCTACAAAACCTAGCTTGAGTGTGTGTAATCTTGAGTGAGTCGAATGAACTGAACGGAGCCGAACCCCCTCTACGTTGCATACGGGCCTCCTTTTATAGGCTCAAGGGGTCACCACAGGTGGCAACGTAAAGGGTACAAATGGAAAAACAGTAGTTGGTACACCGACTTGTACAGTGTACAGTGCATATACCTAACTCTGACGGCAAGGTACAAGATCAATAAATGCCCGTCCCTCGTCGCCTAAACAATTACAACAGGACCGTCAAGCGCACCACCGCTTGCCACGATGGTAAGCTTGTCAGCACCGCTTATCGCTGCTCCCGCTGGTTGCACAGCCTTCGACACGCTGCGTTCGGAGTAGCCCCACGGCGACACGCTGGCGGATGAGCTGGAGCGGAGATGAAGAGAGGTTGCTCGCCGCGGCAAGCACCTTGCCGTGGCTGAATCTTTGTCGTGCTCGGGAGCTTGTCGCCACCAAGCCTTCCCGCAAGCTCCTCTTGCCGGGTCTTGTTTCCTTCGTGCCTTGAGTGGCCTTCCCGGCAAGCTCCTCTTGCCGGGGTCTTGAATACTTTGTTCTTGAATGGCTCCAAAGGAGCCGCGGAGGATCTTGGCGGTCACTAGGCAAGCCCTGCCGCGGGGTGCTGCAACTGTCCGTGCACGAGTTCGGGATACTAGGGTACCCCTACTCTAGTACACCGACAGGAGCCCCCGGGCCTGGGCCACACACGGTGCCGAGCGCTGTTGGGCCAGGCCCAAAACAGTGCACGGGCACGCGCGGCCTAGATCGCGCAGTTACTCGCCTCGGACCCACCACGTCCCCCACGAACGGCACGCTCCGGACGTGGCGTCGTGGGAGAGATCGTGGGGGCTTTCTTTAATTGGAAAAAGCGGAACGCCCGCCCCCTCTCCCTCCTTATAAGCATGGGAAACAGGGGCAGGACGCCCACTTGCCATTGTTGTCACATCAGAAACCACCGCCGCTCCCCCCCTTCTTCTCAAGTCCAAAGAGAGCGACGCCCCGCCCCCCATCGCCACCAACGCCATCAACGCCGTCGGCCTCCTCCACCCCCTCCACCATGGCTCCGAAAGCCGACAAGGGGAAAGGCGTGAAGTCGGCCGAGGCGCAGCGGCTCGCGGCGCTGCGCAAGGAGCGGGCCCTCTTCGACCCCCAGCTCGACGCAAAGGAGCTGCGGGAGGCGTACTACCTCTTCTGGTCGACGGAGACGCGGCGCACCAGCGCCGAGGGTGATCTCCGCCACCGCATCCGAGAAGGTTTCCGTCGGGTATCCTTCTTCGCTTTTCTTCTCAGGGCTCGCCCACCCTTTTCCGAATTCTTCCGTGATGTCATGAATACCTACGGGTTTCGCCTCCTTGATTTCACCCCAACGCCGCTTCGACCATGGCGGTTTCGACACCTCTGCGAGAACTTTGTCGGAGTCCACCCAAATGTAGCCCTTTTCCGCCACTTCTTCATGCCCCGCGTCGAGAGAGGAGAGCCACTTGCCGGAGGGATTGCTTGGATCTCCAGGATCGGCAAGAAAGATTCCTACCTCGAAGGAGAGCTCTGTAGCAAATGGGAAGAGTGGAGAGCCGATTGGTGTTGGATTGTAGAGGAGGACCCACAGC
Organism: Aegilops longissima; assembly: GCA_021605205.1. Taxonomy (NCBI): domain Eukaryota; kingdom Viridiplantae; phylum Streptophyta; class Magnoliopsida; order Poales; family Poaceae; genus Aegilops; species Aegilops longissima. The sequence goes on from CM038678.1 coordinate 275,071,534, forward strand.
CTTTTACTGCCCAGCGCCAAACCCCCATAGTGCGCGGCAACGATTGGAGCAACTTGGTGCCGGAGGATGCTAGGTTGAAGATAGCCATGACCCGGATCTTGCGCCTCAGGCTTGCCGGACTCACCGTAGGCGCAGTTGGCGCAGATTTCCTTCGCCGCCGCATCGCTCCCTTGCAAGATAGGAGGAAGCCTGCTTGGGAATTCCAAAACCCGGCAGATATCATGAGGTTGCGCCCGGGCCTCAATTGGAACTTCACTGTCTTAGAGTTAGACGCCATGCTGCTGGAGCTGTTCAAGCATGACCCTGACCACCCCGAATGGTTCATGTTGCCGAGGGGGGTCGTTCCTTTGTGCAACAATTCTTCTCTTGACCGCATCCGCGCCATGATGCCCTTGTGCGATTCCTATGGGATCGCTCCAACCTGGCAAGAGCCTTCCAACGACATCGTGCGGCAGTTCTTCGACAGCTTGGAAGAGGTGCCGATCCGCGCCGACGAGCAGAGGTTGCTCACCCGCGACACCACCGAGCAAGAGATGGCGTGCATTGCCACAAGGTTGGAGGAGGCGGCAGCAGCTGCGGCCGCTGGCGTGTTTGGGTTCACTGTGGAGGAGGCGGAGGCAGCCGAGGCGGCAAGCCTTGCTGACCGAGAGGAGCTTGCCGGCGAGGAGGAGCAGGCCGAGCCTGAAGCCGAGCCGAACGAGCCTGCCGGGGGCGCCTCCCCTCCACCTTCAGATAACTTGTCGCGGGAGGAGCCCGCAGCTGCACCAAGAAGGCGCCTCCGCAAGACTGGGGAAGCGGCGGGGCGGCAGACGGGCCAACAGCTGTCTCGCGCGCGACGCGCTCCATCGCGACAAGCTCTGTTGCCGCGGGAGCGCCTCACGCTGCCACAGCAACCGGAGCGGGGCCTTCTGGGACCACGGCTCCTGCACCCGCCAAGCGTCCGAGGGAGCCCACTCTTCCAGCTCGTCGCACCGGAGGTGGAGCGGAATCCGACTTCTCCGCTCTCAGCTCCAAGGAGGAGGAAGAAGAGTAAGATCTTGTTGCTGTACTTGTAATTCTTCAATTTGCTGCTTTGTCTTGTATCTGATTTGCCTCATTCTGAACCCTTTCCTTTTTCAGGACGCTGGCTCAGAGGGCGTCGAAGAGGGCCAAGACTCCGGTGGTCGTCATCGAAGACGATCCCCCCGTGGCGACAGGAGGCGCGTCTGAGACTCCCTTGCCGGATCCGGCAACCCTTCCACAGAGCAGCCCCCAGCACAGCCCCCAGCATAAGTATTTGGTTTACTTCTTATGGTTGGGTGTGCGTGGGTGCTCTTTCTTTATAGACATCTGACTTGTTGATTTGTGCAGGAGCAGAGCAGCCTCATCAGGAGGCCCTAGAAGTCACTCCCGAAGTTCTGTCTGCTTCAACTACGCCGCCAAGGGAGAATTCTCCGGCAAGGGAGCGCTCTCCGGCAAGGGAGGCCTCTCCGACGAGGGATGCTTCTCCGCCAAGGGGCAGCGCCGGTGATCCTCCGGTGGTGGAGACCGCGGCTACGGACCCCATCGCAGGTAACCTTCTTGCTTAAAAATTTCCCTTGGGTTCCTTTTCTTCTGTTCTTCTTTTCGAACATTTGCTTGACTGTTCTTTCTTTTTCTGATCATCAGATCCATCCGCCGGAGAGCTGATGGAGACTGAGGTTGCCGGCGAGGAGGACGCGCACGGCAACAATGACGACGCCGCCAACATGGAGGAGGAGGCCGGCGCCGATGGGTCTGCCGGCGAGGAGGCCGCCAAGGCTGCTGCGCAGAGGCTGGGGAGGGGTCTGGCGATCGCACTGACGACCCTGAGGCCGCCGGAGCGCCAGGCGCTACGCCGACCGCCGATCCCTCCGCCACCGATGCAGCACCAGGCTCCGAAGAGCCCCAGCCCGGCGCCTATCTGAAGGCCGGGCGACGTGTCTTCATCAAGCTTCCATGGGCGCCGAGCTCTGTGGCGCCGGCCGAGGAGAGACCTTCGACAAGGAGCTGCTCGCCTCCGCTGGGCTGTCGCTGGTTGACGCGCCAAGCAGCAGCAGTGGCGAGTCTGAGGAGAAGCAGCTGCTGAAGAAGCTGATGTCGCTCTACCGCGCCCGACAAGCTAAGCTGGAGTCCAGGGAAGCACTTGTCGCGAGGGCGGGAGCTGACATGGAGAAGCGCGCAGAAGAGCTCCGGCGCGCCAACAAAGAAACTCTCCGGGACATAGCAGAAGCGCGGGAGCAACTCTCCGAAGAGCGCACGACCTTCATCCTTGAGAAGGCCGAGGTCGAGGAGCAGCAAAGGCTTGCCGGCGAGAAGCTAGCCGCGCAAGAAGGTGAGCTGGCGCAGCGGAAGATCAACCTTGACAGTTATGAGGAAGATCTTGCCGCGCGCGAGCAATCAGTTGGCGGAGCTCTCAAGGAGGCAAAGGACGCTGCCGCAGCTGCCGAGGCCGCCAAGATGGAGTTAGAGACGAGGGTGGCACAACTGGAGGCCACCCTCCAGAAGAGCGGCGAGGAGGTCACCGCGCTGAAGCACGAGCATGAGAAGGACGCCTACACTCTTGGCGAGTTGCAGGGCCGTCTCGCTGAGAGGATCAAAGAGATCGACGCTGTCCACCCTGAGCTGAAGCTGTCCACCCTGACGGAGACGCTGGACGGCGCCAAGGAGCGGGAAGTGGGTTTGCTGGAGAAGATCAAGGCCAATGAGGAGCTGCTGGCGAATGCCACGAACGCCCACAACACCTTCAAAGAGAATGTGATGCACTGGACGGAGGGCCTTGTGGATACTGCCGCCGCCATTGACAAGGAGCTGATGGAGATGGGGATGGTGGATCTCGGGTACTCCACCGACGAGCATCTCCAGCCCAGCGCCAAGCTCAGCCTGTTCTTCAAGAGCGTGTTGACGGCTCTCCAGCGGCTCCGGGAGGAGATCCCAAAACAGCTGGCCGACGAGTCGCGCCAAATCTGCGTAGGGGCTCTTCAGAAGGTGCTGATGAAGGTGGCCTTCCGCAATCCAGGCGTCAGCTTCGCCAACGTCCTCATGTCCCTGCCGCCAACTGCTGACGTTGAAGCGCTCAAGGCCCTTGTCGCACCCATTGTGGACAGGGTGAGCGGAGTCAAGAGGGTTGATGGCGACCGCGTGGACTAGGCCGCCAAGTTTATCTTTCCTTTGTCGCTCAGACCATGTTCAGGAGAACAATTTATTAGATCTGCGACAAGTCATTTTGTAATATACTCTATCTTAGGCAAATGATCGCAATGTTATCTCCTTTACTCGATTTCTTCCTTTGTATGTTTGTGCCCTTCGCTTTTTAGGGAACTTGTCGGTGCGGGCACCTTTGTCATGAAGGCCGAGTGCGGGACGTCAAGAGCCTCATCGGCGATGCCGCCTCCGACAAGCAACCTTGTCGCAACTGGTTGCAGCTCACTTAAGTTGTTGAGCGGACTCGAAACAAAGTAAGGGCGCAAACCAGCCGCGAGTTGGTTCCTTCGCGCACAGGTTTTCCATACAAAGTACTTATCATTCGAGGAACATAACTTAAAAATTTAAAAACTGATTGCTCAAACTTTGGCAACTTAGCTTTTTCTGTCGTTTGCTTCCCGGCAAGGCGATATTTCCTCGAGCGACACTTGGCGGCCCACACCATTATCTTCTCCTTCCCCCCCCGGCTAACTTGTGGGTGAAGGAACCTTCCTTTCTTTGAGAAGAAAGAAGAGAAAATAAAGTTATGGAGCCTAGTGGCTCGTTATTGCTTACCGGGTGTGGATGCTGCACAAAATGTTAAATATCACATGCATAAAGGATTATGAAAGCATGCATTTGACAAGTTGTGCGCAACACATGAACTTTACTGATGCACGGGGTCTGCGCCCGGCTTTGTACAAAGGATTACATGCAACAACGGCAAGACTTGTACAAAAGGGTGGTTGCCGAACAGGTTCCGCAACCGCGCCTCTATGGGTAAAACTTACGAAGATGCTCTATATTCCAGAGTTGCTCACCGAACGCCATCTTCGGTCTCAAAGCGACAGCGCCAGGCCTAGTGACTCGCTTTCACCCGATAAGGGCCTTCCCACTTCAAGGCCAACTTGTTGGAATTCTTGGCGGATTGAACGCGCCAAGAACAAGGTCGCCTTCCTCGAAGCTTCGCGCTAACTTTGCGGCTTATGGTAGCGACGCAAAGCTTGCTGGTAACGAGCAGCTCGTCAATGCGACTGAAGACGATCCTCCTCAAGGAGCAGCGTCATCTTGTCGCAGCTGCTCTTGCTCAAGCTCATCATAGCGAGCACTCGAGGTGACCCGTATCTGAGTTCCGTGGGGAGAACTGCCTCTGCTCCATAGACTAGAGCAAAGGTGTCCGCCATGGCTCGATTTGGCGTCGTTCGATCGACCAAAGAACCACCGACAGCTCCTCAATCCAGCTTTCTTCCGCACTTGCGCAGCTCGTCAAAAGTTCTGGTCTTGAGTCCTCGCAGCACTTCAGCGCTTGCCCTCTCGCTGACCGCTGCTCCTCGGATGAGCAATGAAGCAAAGCAGACCTTGGCGCCAAGATCTTGGACGTCTCGCATGAAGGTGCGACTTCGTGAATTGTGTGCCGTTGTCGGTGATGATCCGTTAGGTATCCCAAAACGGCAAACAATTGACCAAGAACTTGATCGCTTGATCGTGCTATCACCTTCCTCATCGCTTCCACTTCCGCCACTTTGTGAACTTGTCGATTGCGACGCATAAGTACTCAAAGCCCCGACAGCTTCGGGAAAGGGGCCGAGGATGTCGAGCCCCGATCGAAAATGACCAGGATAAAGGGATCGTCTGGAGAGCTTGAGCTGGCTGGTGTGTATCTGCTGGAATGGAACCGCACGCTTCACACTTGGTTACTTGTGCGCAGCATCCTGGAGGGCTTCCGCGGAAGAAACCTTGCCAAAAGCTTTGCCGGCAAGTGCTCTTCTGCCAATGTGGTGACCACATATGCCTCCGTGTATCTCTCGCCAACAGCTTCGGCCATCTTCTCGCAAATACACTTCAATTTCACGCCGTTGAGTCTTCTTCATGCAGGATGTTGTCAACAAACCGGTACATACTTGACTGCCGGGCTACTCTTTCCGCTTCTTGTTGCTCTTCGGGAAGTTCTCCTGTCTGAAGGAAATGGACGATCTGCTGTGCCCATGTTGGAGCTTGTGGCTCGACAACAAGAACTAAAGGCACATCTGCCGCTGGGAACATCAGCTTCTCGGCAGAACCTGCGGCTCAGCCGAGCTTGATGATCCCGCAAGCTTGCCGGAGCAAAACTTGTCGGGAGCGCCTCGCTTCAACGAAACAAACCCTAGGGCTTGTCGGAGCAGATCGCTCCTCAGCGATATCTGTGTCGATTTTGGGGACCTTCTTGGCGGCGGCTTGTGGAGCTCTGCGGAAAGTAGTCGCCGAAACCAACTTCCTCTTCTTGTTCTGTCCAGCTTGATGGTGTTACAGCTTGGTTGAGTCAGCTTGAGCACAAAATCCCTGGTTCCACGTGTAACTTGAGTCGCGGCGCACTTTGACAGCCATCAGCAATATCATTCTGAGCTCTTGGAACATGTTCCATTTGCAGGCCTTCAAAGTGTTCTTCTAGCTTACTCACTTCATCGACGTAGGCTTCCATCAACGGACTCTGATAATCTTTATTCACTTGGCGGACGACAAGCTGCGAGTCACCCCTGACAATGAGCTTCCTGATCCCAAGGTCCACTGCTATTCTGAGTCCGGCAAGTAAGCCCTCATACTCTGCAGTATTATTTGTTGCTTGTTCCTTGGGAAAGTGCATCTGGACTATGTACTTGAGGTGCTCACCGGTGGGTGCGATAAGCAAAGACGCCGCACCGGCGCCTTTGCAGCGAGAAGGCACCATCAAAGTACATCAGCCACTCTTTTCTTGCTTCCTTGACGGGATACTCGTCTCGAATTTCTTCATCTTATGCTACGCCCATTCTGCTATAAACTCGCCAATGCTCGCTCCGGATAGTTGAAGTGCTTTCAAACTTGAGACCAAAGCTTGATAGTTCCAAAGGCCCACTCGACAATCCTGCTGTTGCTTCGGATTTTGCAATATCCTCTTCAACGGAAAGCGAGTGACAAATGTTATCTCATGTGCTTGGAAGTAATGGCGCAGCTTTCTCGAGGCCATGAGGAGGCCGAAAAGCAACCTCTGCACACCAGAGTACCTTGACCTACCCCCCTGCAGAAGGGAACTGACAAAGTAGACTGGGCGCTGCACCATCCTTTTCTGAATCTTTTCGCTCGTCTGCGCAGATCCGTCCTTGTCGGGACCAGAGCTTGACGGTGAAGCCCCCTGCTTGTCGCTGGATGCATCTGCCTCGGTTGCCGGCTCATCATCCGCCTCCCTTTCCGCTACTAACGCATCACTAACCACTTGATTGGTTGCCGCTATGTATAGCAGCAACTTCTCTTGTGGCCTAGGTGCGACAAGTATTGGAGTAGAGGACAGGTACCTCTTCAAATCCTGCAGCGCAGCCTCCGCTTCGGGAGTCCATTTCATTGGACCTGCCTTTTTCAAAATCTTGAAAAATGGCGGGGCGCGCTCAGCAGACCTAGAGATAAACCTGCTGAGGGCAGCCACGCAACCGGCAAGTCTTCGTACATCCTTGACGCGCTTTGGTGCTTCAATCTGCTCAATGGCTTTAATCTTGTCGGGGTTGGCTTCAATTCCCCGCTGAGACACGAAAAACCCGAGAAGCTTACCGGAAGGTACTCCAAACACGCACTTCTCGGGGTTGAGCTTGAGGTTGATCTTGCGCAGATTTGCAAAGGTCTCGTCCAAATCTTGAACCAGAGTTGCTTTGTCCTTGCTCTTGACCACTATGTCATCCATGTAGGCTTCTACATTTCTGTGCATTTGCGGCTCAAAAGCGTCGTGGACCACTCTTGCAAACGTTGAACCAGCATTCTTCAAACCAAAAGGCATCCGTATGAAACAGTACGTGCCACATGGTGTAATGAATGCTGTTTTCTCTTCATCTTCTTCTGCCATGAATATCTGATGATATCCTGAATATGCATCAAGAAATGAAAGCAAATCACATCCAGCCGTGGAGTCAACAATCTGGTTGATACGTGGCAAGGGAAATGGGTCTTTGGGGCAAGCTTTATTAACATCTGTGAAGTCAATACAAAGTCTCCATTTCCCATTTGCCTTGCGTACAACTACCGGATTGGCCAACCACGTGGGATGGAGCACTCCTCTAACAAGGCCTGCTGCTTCCAACTTCTTGATCTCTTCTGCTATGAACTCTTGGCGCTCCACTGCCTGCTTCCTTACTTTTTTCTTGACGGGCCGCGCATGAGGACAGACAGCTAGGTGGTGCTCAATCACTTTCCTGGGAACACCGGGGATGTCAGACGGTTGCCATGCAAACACATCGACATTCGCCCGCAGGAAAGCAACGAGCTCGCCTTCCTATTTAGGGTCAAGCGTGGCACTGATGGTGAAGGTACCACCAGTGCCGTCCTCCTTGGCGGGCACCTTCTTGGTCTTCGGCGGAGCAGCCATCATCTTCTTGAACTTGCCGGTGGAGCTCGATGGTGCATCCTCGACGGTAGCGCAGCACTCCGAGGAGGTGCTCTTGCCGGAGTGGGCATCAGAGCTCTTGCCGGACTTGTTCTTCTTCTTCCCCCCGGGAGCTTCAGCGGCAAGTGACTTGCTTTCTGTCGCAGCTGCTGCATCCCGGTAAATCTTGTCGGCGCAGATAAGAGCATCTTTCTTGTCGCCATGAACAGAAATGACACTTATCGGGCCGGGCATCTTGAGCAAGTTGTATGCATAATGAGAGGCTGCCATGAACTTGGCGAGTGCTGGACGGCCAAGTATTCCATTGTAGGGCAATGGGAAATCAGCAACGTCAAATGTGACCCTCTCAGTCCTGAAATTCAGTTCGCTGCCAAATGTTACCGGCAACGTGATCTTCCCTTTCGGCTTGCTCCTTCCTGGGTTGATTCCTTGGAAAGTGCCAGTCTCTTCGAGCTTGCTGTCAGGGATTTGAAGCTTCTGGAGCACTGCGGAGGAGATCAGGTTTAAGCCGGCCCCGCCGTCAACTAGCATCTTGGTGACCTTGAGGTTGCGGATAGTTGGTGAGACCAACATCGGCAAGCACCCGACCGCAGTTGCGCGATCAGGGTGGTCCTCAATATCGAAGATGATAGGCGTGCTGGACCACTTCAGGGGTCTACGTGACTCTACGGATGGTTCTGCTGCATTAACCTCCCGCATCCATTGCTTGAGTTGGCGGTGTGAGGTATGCAGAGAAGCACCACCGTCAACGCAGAGAACCTCCGTTGCCTTCTGAAACTCCTGCTCATCAGCTTCATCGTCTTCCATATCTTCATCATCATCTTCGTCTTCATCCTTGTCACGGCCGCGGGGAGGTCTGTCTCCTTGCCGCTGCTTGGCCTTGCCGCGGCGTCCTCCCCGGCCGGGTCTCTTCTTGCTAGCTGCCCCAGCACCCTCCTGGGCCTTCTCCTTGTCTCGCCGCTCGTACTCAGCCTTCTGCAGTTCAACAAGCTGCTCGAATTTCTTGCAGCTCTGGAGGTCATGGCCCTTGGTGCGGTGAATCTTACAGTACTGTTTGTTGGAGCTGTCATGCTTGTCGGCGGCCGCCATAGCTTGGCGGTCGGTGTCAGCGGCAACCTCCTTGCTGGAGCCACCAACCTTGGCCTTCTTGGCGCCACCTCCGTTGCCGGACTGCTCGACAACTAGTACCCCTTTGCTCTTCTTCTTTCTGTTGTTCCGCCGCCAGCTTTTCTTTGCCGGGGCGGTCTCCTCACTGTCAGATCCTGCTTCCACATTCTGTCTTGGGAGTCTTCTCCCTTCTTCAGCACGTGCACACTTGTCGGCCAGGGCATATAGCTCACTAACGTCCTTGACTTTGCACATCGCCATCTCCTCCCTCATCCTGCGGTTCCGCGACGCTCGGTGAAGCGCTGATCACCATGCGGGGTGGACATCTGGGATGTTGTAGTGCATGCGGATGAATCTCTGGATGAACTTGCGCAGGGAATCTCCTTCCTTCTGGGCGAGCAGGTGAGGGTCACTCTCTTGGCCATGAGGTTTGTGGCCGCCTGTGAAGGCGCCGACAAACTGATGGCACAGATCTGCCCAAGAGGATATGGAACTGTCCGGCAAGTGCATGAGCCAAGATCTGACATTTGGCTTGAGTACCAGCGGGAAGTAGTTGGCGAGGATCTTGTCGTCTCATCCCCCCGTAGCCTGCACCGCAATGGTGTAGATGCTGAGGAACTCCGATGGGTGTGTCCTGCCATCATACTTCTTTGGCACATCTGGCTTGAAGTTTTTCTTGTCGGGCCACTGGACTTGCCGCAGCTCACGGGTGAACGCAGGGCAACCTACGCGTCGCACGCAAGTCACCGTTCCCCTGGCGCTTGCATGTCGACAGCGGGCCCAGCGCTGTTCGGATTGACGCCGCTGCTTCTCTTGGCGCCGATGCGAGTTCGAGCGTCTTCTTGTTGCCGTTTGAAGAACTTGGCGCTGATCACGGCGAGCTCGCGGATCCGGCGACGCGGTGGAGTCGCCGCCGAGGTGGATCCGAGGAGCTGGTGATTTTGGCCTTCGGGATGGAGAGTGCATGGTGGTTGCACCCCCATAGGTTTCGTCGCCACCGGCTCATGCCTTGTCGTCTCGCCGCGACAAGGATGCAGTTGGTTGCCGCGGTGTATCGCCATTGGCAAAGCCGATGAGACTCTGGATGGTGGCCCTCCATTCGTCGACCTTGTCGGCCGTTGGAGGGTAATCCAGGAGTAGTTGAGCCCGCGCCAAAGCTTCCGCTTGAGTGGTGGGTGGCAATGGCGAACGGTGCGAGGAGCGCGATGTGCTCGGACTTCTAAATATATTAGAAGGAGCAGCATCCCGACCGGGCGACCGTGCCCCACTCACACCAGCCTGTTGACGCGCGAGTTGCTCTTGAGCGTCTCTGGATCCACCAGCTCGATCTTGGCCCAACGAACGTATGGCGCTGCGAGCACCATGAAATTGTCGGTCTCGCGCCTACTGAGGTGGACGCGGTACGTATCCGGACGCCGAGGTTTGCGCCGCCTTGTCCTTGGACTTGGCAGCGTCGTGGGCTCCCTCGACGATGCCGGTTCCTCCGCCAGCGTCTTCCCCACCACTCGTCAGCTCTGGTGGTGGTGGGTTTGACGCGGACGGCTCTGCTGCCGCCGAAGCCTTCTTCTTCGGTGGCATGTTGATGAAGATGATGATGAAGTTGCTCGTGTGACCGCTGGATCAAGTTCACACAGCCTCGATGTCCCCTACCTGGCGCGCCAAAGATGTCGGGGAAGCTGAACGTGACCCACGAACACCTATGAGACTTGGCGGACCGAGTCCCTTTTGGTTCGGAGGGGGGCGGAGATTGCACGAAGAGTAGATCGAAGCAATGCACACGAGCAGTTTACCCAGCTTCGGAGCTCTCCGGAGAGATACGACTCCTACTGCTGCTTGGTTGATTGTATTGTGTTCTTGCTAGGGAGCAATGAGAGCTACAAAACCTAGCTTGATTGTGTGTAATCTCGAGTGAGTCGAATGAACTGAACGGAGCCGAACCCCCTCTACGTTGCATACGGGCCTCCTTTTATAGGCTCAAGGGGTCACCACAGGTGGCAACGTAAACGAGGGTACAAATAGAAAAAACAGTAGTTGGTACACCGACTTGTGCAATTATACAAAGCATATACCTAACTCGACGGCAAGGGACAAGATCAATAAATGCCCGTCCACGTCGCCTAAACAATTCTGCAGGGACCGTCAAGTGCACCACCGCTTGCCACGATGGTAAGCTTGTCAAGACCGCTTATCGCTGCTCCCGCTGGTTGCACAGCCCTTCGACACGCTGCGTTCGGAGTAGCCCCACGGCGACATCGCTTGGCGGATGAGCTGGAGCGGAGATGAAGAGAGGTTGCCTGCCGCGGCAAGCACCTTGCCGTGGCTGAATCCTTGTCGTGCTCGGGAGCTTGTCGCTCACCAAGCCTTCCCGGCAAGCTCCTCTTGCCGGGGTCTTGTTTCCTTCGTGCCCTGAGTGGCCTTCCCGGCAAGCTCCTCTTGCCGGGGTCTTGAATACTTTGTTCTTGAATGGCTCCAAAGGAGCTGCGGAGGATCTTGGCGGTCACTAGGCAAGCCCTGCCGCGGGGTGCTGCGACTGTCCATGCACGAGTTCGGGATACTAGGGTACCCCTACTCTAGTACACCGACATGGGGCCAGTGCTGATGGTGTTGGTCCCAAACGGGCAGACTGCGGGGCCACCACGGGCAACTCAAGGTTTGAGTTTACTTGTAGGCTGACCCATCCGGTCGTGGCCTGAGACGAGATACGCGTGGCTACTATCGGGGTGTCGGCAAGCTGGGAGGTCTTGCTGGACTTGTTTTACCATTGTCGTAATGTCTTGTGAACCGAGAATCTGAGCTTGATCGGGTTGTTCACGGAGGAGGATTTTCCTCCGTTAATCATGAGAGCTTGTCATGGGCTAAGTTGGGACACCCCTGTAGGGTTTAAACTTTCGAGAGCCGTGCCCGCGGTTATGTGGCAGATGTGAATTTTTAATATCCGGTTGTAGAGAACTTGACACCAGATCCGAATTAAAATACACCAACCGCGTGTGTAACCGTGACCGTCTCTTTTCGAGTGAGTTCGAGAAAAGAACATGGTCGGGTTATGTATGAACGTAAGTAGTTCGGGATCACTACTTGATCATTACTAGTATGCGACCGTTTGCGTAGTTTCTCATCTTATTCTAGTACTCGTAAGTTAGCCACCATACAATGGTTAGTCGCCTGCTGCAACCTCACCACTTATCCATTCCATACCCATTAAGCTTTGCTAGTCTTGATACCCATGGTAATGCGATTGCTGAATCTTCGTGGCTCACAGATTACTACAACAATAGTTGCAGGTACAGGTAATGCGATGAGCTGACGTGAGAGCGATTCTTGCTTGTTTCTGAGTTCTTCTGCTTCTTTTTCGATCAGGGGATAGGTCCTAGTCGGCAGCCTGGGCTAGCAGGGTGGACATTGTTTGTGTTTTCCATTTGATTTCATCAGTAGTCAGATGCCTCTCTTCTGTATGATATTTGATGTATTCATGTGGCATTTGTATGCCTTTGTATGTATCTCCAGCTATTATGTAATGGTACGATGTAATGATATCCACCTTGCAAAGGCGTTTCAATATGCGGCTCTATCCTTAGTGGGACCTTCGAGTTCCTCTCGAATAGGATCGCACATTGGACGTGAAAAGTTGGTATCAGGTCCTCTACCGACCATAGGAGCCCCCTTGATTGATCGTAGTTTGGCCATTGTCGAGTCTTGAAGAAAACTATTTCAGAGTCTAGTTATATCGGAGTGTAGGAATTATTTTTACTCCTCATCCCCTTCGTCGCTCTGGTGAGGAATCTTGACGTAGGTGTTTTGATGTTACTCCTCTTCCCCTTCAAATTTTTCTTTAGAATGACGCAGTTAGTTTCGTCTGTTGCGATGTCAGCTCTTTTTAATCCGGTGCATTTCTCGTCAAGTTCCTTCAATCCTCTTCAGTGCCGAAGTCCTTAATCGAGTATCCATCCTACGCGTGTGAAGCCTTTGCATTCTTTCCTCAATTATTTCAACCGGTGAATTATCCTCTAGTTCGACATTCTTCATCTCTTTTTCTTCAACGGTGGATTTATCGGTGTTAAGCATATTATTTTCCTTGGCTCAAATGTCTCCCCTTGCTCATTTTCCTCTCGCCATTTAATCGTTCTGGAGTGTTGAAGACATCTCATAAGATTCGTGCTTGCATTCAATTAATTCGTGGTTGTCACCTCATTTAAGTCTTTCGATCGTTCCGGTGCATCATCTCTTCTTCAATTATTCTCAATGGTGTTTCTTTGTGTGGGCCCTAACCCACAGGTTTATACCCAGGATCTTACCTTGCTCTTCTAATTATTCCGGAGCTATTCTCAAATTCATTTCCAAGTTTCATGTAAGTAGGAATTTTCATCAGTCATATGCCTATTCCAAGATCGCTTTCAAATTCTTTTCATCTTTCGCTCAACCTTTCTATTCATTGTTCAAGAGTGTCTCAATAATTTTGGTGGTGTTCCTCATCGTCTTCTCAACGTTGAAGACCGAAGAAGATTTTCTCTTAAATCTTGACCGTTCACGTGAAGATTCATGGTTCAACTTCAAGATATTATCTCAAAATTCTTTCCAATTGTGAGCAGCTTTTTCATACCTATCCGAAGCATTTTAGGAGTTGCCCTTGTTTCGAGATCATCCGGAGGCCATCATTTCGGAATATTTATTTGTTCCAAGTTTTCAGCTTCGTTCTCCAATTATTCTAAATTGATGCCTCCTCGTTCGTCTCCATATTCTTACAGGTGCATCTTTCAAGTATCCTTTAGTTAGCTTGTGATCTCTTTGTTCTCTTGCATCTAAATTCACTCAAGTATCTTCATGATTTTTCTAATTCTTCCCGGCGAGGAATTCTCTTACTTCATTCATTTTCAAATTCTTACGATGGTTCGTTCAAGATTCATCAATTCATTCTTTTTTTCCAAATCATACCGGTGGTTCATGAAGACCTTCCCAAATTTTGTGCTATATCTCTCCTTCATCATTTTCACGCGAATAAGTAGTATGCAAATCCATTGCTTCTCATCAATGTAATTGATGGAGGATAAGCATAACACAATTCTTATTCTTTTTCATCAAGCTGATTAATCCCTTCCTTCGGAGTTTGTTCATGATGAATAAATTCTAGTCCCAATGTTTACATCTTTTATTTTCCGGAGTTCAAAGTTTTCTCGGCTATCTCGTTGGAACCTCCATCTAAATCATTGCAAGGCTTTATCTTGTTCTTTTCAACTATCCTTTCATTTGATCATTCTTTTATTACCGGAGTTCTCACGCAGGCTCAACACGGTGGTTTGTTAAGGATTTAATTCATTCTTCAAGTGTTCATCAAGATTCTTATTGGAGGAGCTCAAGTATCTTTTCTTCTTGCGTCTCGAAGTGCAATTAATTCTCCGTATTCTTTTGAAGTGGAGTTTTGCATTTCTTCGTTCTTCTCAGCTATTCAGGCATTTGGTTGTGGCATAATTTAACCTCAAGTTTTGAGATGTTTTTCCATAAGTCCACAACAAGCTCATTTTTTTATTCTTCACCAACTCCGTTCAAGCCTTTCTCCTAAAGATGCTCTTTCCAATTCATTTGAGGTAGAAGATGTTGCTTTTCTTCACAGTTCGTTTCATCCCATTCTTCCATTTGTTCCGGAGGCATTGTGTCATTCCTATCGTAAAGTATCATCCCATCTTGCCAAGTTCATGTTTGAATTCCTCCATTTTCATCCGGGGTGCTACCCAAATTCCTTCCTTCGAATTCCTTTTCTATATCTTTTTAGCCGGAGTGGTTTCGAATTCATTCTTGTTCCTTGAGCTCTTGTTTCATGTCTTTCCACCTACAAGGTTCTCATAATGTTCTGTGTTCCTATTTTCTAATGGAGTGTTTTCAGTGTCGTTCATCTCTGTTGTATTCTTTCCTTGAAATGTTTAACCTCTCAAAGTTCATGGTTTAACTCGTTTGTCGAAGAAGCGACTTCGTTTACCTTTTCATCATCCTCTTTCTCTTCCGTTCCGTTCCTAAGATCTCAGGACGAGATCTTCTGTTAGTGGGGGAGTGTTGTGATGCCCCGAGAATGACGCTCCAGATGCCTTACATTTATTTTTGTTGTTGCCATGTGTTTATTTTGTTTGTTGCATTATCATAATTATTTTTGCATATTTCATTCCTCTATGTGGTTTCCATGATCATGATGCCATTGCCATTTTTTTTACTTCTTGCATCATGTTCATCTTTTACTATATTGCATTCTGCCATCCTTGTTTGTTGCCATGGTTGTCTCACTTGCTTTGTTATATGCTTCATGATGTGATATTGCCTTTGCCATTTGTTATTGCATATGCATCATGATCATCATTGTAGCATGCATATTTGTTGTGTGCTTGTTATCCTTGTGAACTCCTTATCCTCATCTTCTTTGTGTTTCATCTTGCCCTTTTGATCTAAACCATCATCAAGTGCAACGCCCCATCACTAGCTTCTTCCTTTCAATTCTCACCCATTTATTCCAAGTAACATTTTTTATTTCCTTCCCCAATTTAATGCTCATCATTTTCCTACATATCCCACACCTTACCTACAACCTGTCTGCCAAATTACAGATCTATCGGTGGGAAACGACACCTATGGGATCACAAGAATCCCTACTGCAGTTGCAGGGCGCGGGGTTGAGAGAAGAGCGGGTCTAACAGAGAGCGCGCGGTTCATTTATCCAGGTTCGGGCCGCGAGGATGCGTAAAACCCTACTCCTGCTTTGGTGGATGTATTCTGAGTTCTTGAACTAGCTATGGAGTGTAGCGAGCTCCAAAAAGCCGAATCCTTCTCCTGGTCGCCTCGGGCATCCTTTTATAGGAAAAAGGGGCTGCCACAGTGGCACACAGGAGGTGGAAAGGTCTACAGTGGCACGAGGTTATCCCTCGTATTACAGGACAAGGCGCATTTAATGCAAGGCTTTGGTGTCCCTTCACTTTATCGGGGACGGGGGCGAGGCCCGTCCCATCCGTCGCCGCTCCTCCAAGCTTCGACACGCGCCCTAGCCAGCGATGCATGCGTGCCATGTAGGCAGGCAGGCAGCTGAGGTGGTGTGGTGGTGGAGCCTCCGCGAAGGGCTGCATGTTGCCACGCAGGTGCCTGTCGAGCCTGTTGGGTCGGCAGCTGCATGCGAATGGCAGCGGAGACTTAGCTGGTGCGGGCCTGACGGTGACCCTGCTGGCTCTCTTGGCGAGGGCCTTGCTAGGTGACCCGGCAAGGGTCTTGCCGGGTGGCCCGGCAAGGGTCTTGTCGTGGCACGCAGGCGTCCCCGGCAAGGATCTTGTCGGGTGTCTTGTGGGTTTTTTCGGTGAGGATGGCTGACTTCCTATCCTCATTTGATTTTGACTATTCTTTGTCTTCACAAAGATCTGCATGCCACCACAGAGGTGCCTCCCGAGCCCTGTCCCAACGCATTTGTCGAGTATTGGTGGGCACGAGGGTGGCTCGCTCGACTGGCGTGGGTGAGCTGCCCCGGCAGGGGTCTTGCTGGGGCTGCCCCCGGCAAGTGTCCTTGCCGGGGAAACCTGCTTCGTCCATCTGATCTTTGTGGCCTTGGTCTTGGCGTTGCTTTGCTTCGTCTTGTGCTTTCGGCTTCTCTCCAGATCCCCTTTCCCTGCCCTGTTATGCGCGGCCGTGGTGGGAGGCTCTGACTGCTCGTGCACAAGTAAAGGGGTCAAAAGGAGAGCCCCTACTTTTGTACACCGACAGGAGCCCCCGGGCCTTGGCCACACATAAGCGCAGCATGTTGTTGGGCCAGGCCCAGAACGGCGCGCGGGCAATTGGGGCGGAGTTTACCGCGGTAACTGCTCCGTCCGCTGCACTTCTCCACGACCCGCGTTGAACGCGCAACGTGGGGGTCGTGCGCGCGCATGACGGAAGTATGCTGGCGTCATCCCGTGGTTTACAGTAAATAGGTGGCTTGCGTGTCTTTTTGAGACTACAGGGCCACCTCCTATTTACTGCCCTCACTTGGGAACCGTCGCTCCACGCGTCCCACTGCGCCCGGCTCCTGCGCCATGTTCACTGCATGCATAATGCAGAGCGAATGATAGGCGCGCGGGGTGTGGGAAGTTGTGCGCCTGCGCGGGTTGATTCCCACGCGCCCTCAATGGAGCGGGGAGGGTGGTCGATGGCCCCGCTTGTTGTCACTTCAACAAGCCGGATTGGCCGAGAGGGGGCGGCCGAGCCCCGCCCCCGCCGCTTTATAAAGAGGGGAGCGGGAGGAATGGTGCCTCTCAACCTTTTGTCATCTGTCTCTCCCCATTCCTGCTTCCTTTCTTCTTCTGCCATGGCGAGAGGGCGTGGTGACGCCTCATCGGTGGCGGCGAGGGTTTCGGCAAGACAACACATCGCTCCTCCCCAAGAACTCATAGTGGCCGGGCCGGCCGCTAGAGGAAGGGGGAGGGGCGAGGTCGAGGCCGTCATGGTGCTCGAGGGAGAGGAGGATGGGGTGGCAGATCAGCCTCTCCTCCGCCAGCAGCTCCTCCACCGATGGACGGACATGCCGGGGACAACCAATGTGAATTCTTTGTCAGACTGCGCCAGCCACCGCGCCGTCGCCTTCCACTCCCGACTCCATTCGCGTGGGAGATGGAGCTAGATCCGCCGCAGGTGTTGCGGCTGCATATGAGGGGCTGCGGGAACAGCGGCACATGGGCCAACGTCGAGTTCCCCGCCCCTCACGTCATGTATCTCCACCGAGGGTGGAAGATCTTCGCTCGCCTCCACAGCTTGACGGATGGGCTCACTCTCCATTTCAAACTAATGGAGGGTGGCCTCCTCTCCGTAAAGATCTTCGGGCACTTCGGGACTCGCGTAAGGTACTGCAAGGAGAGCTCTTCTGACGATGATGATTCCTCCTCGAGCGAGAGTGGCGAGGAAGACAACGGCAGCGATGACGAGGCTAGCGGGCGGCAGGATGACGGGTCCGACTAGGCGTCGGGTGCCGCTCCGAGTGGCACCAGCGACCCCATCATCCGTGTCGCCGGCTCCGCGAACTTCTTGGGGCCGTCTCCTTGGGAGGCTGGCGTTGGGAGGCTGCGTAAGAGGAAGAGGGCAGGCGTCAAGGCCGTCAAGTTGGAGTACGCGGGCACCGACACCTTCGTCGCATACCGACGTCCTGCCGCCTCGTCTTCGAGCTCTGCCTCTAGCGCCGCCATCACCATCCAGCCCTTGGACGGCCACCAGGATGTCCTCTTGGTGTCTTCTGCCACTCGTAGCTCGCCTAGGCGCCCCTTTTGCCCTTTTCGCCTCCTTGACCTGCCTCCCGAGGAGAGGGACAAGAAAGGGATTACGGGCATCTTATCTCTTTTTAGTCTTGTAAGCCTTCGGGACTTTGTTAACTTTAGAACTTGTATTCCCTTTGTTCATGTTTTTCATTTCGTATGAATTGTACCTGTACAGGATGATTTTTAATGAAAAAGGGATGTTTGCCGGGTTTTTCGTTCGCAGGTAAAACCCACGACAAGGAGTAAACCCTTGTCACCTTTAAGATAAACGTTTTCTCGCCCAGCAACAGGCCTTGCCGTCCCCCCACTTCGCTCGACCTTTCTCATGCCCTTGGCGGAGGCAGGGATGAGGTGGGCTTAGGCTCCTCGTTTCATTTCCTTGCTGCCGCGACTACGACCAAACTTGGTCCCAGGAAACGAGTCCTAGGATCCGGGATGAGGGGAGCACGGTAGCCTATGGATAAAACGAGGTTTCACATACCTCAGTCCATAAAGAAACGCATGATAAGGGATAGAGAACTTATCTGAATTTGCAGCCCCTGGCAACCTTGGCTTGCCGCGGGTGGATCTTTGCTCTTGTAGCCCCCGGCAATACAGGCTTGTCGGGGCTCGGATGCCGGTCCGTCCCCTTTCTTCCAAAGCAGCTCGGCAAGGATATTCATGTGCCCTGCGAACCAAATAAGACAGAGAAGAACAGAGAGACGCGCACTTGACCTCTAAGCTAGGGGTTAGCTGCCACTAAGCACTATCAACCCTAACCAAGGACGAGACTCGACCTAGCATGCATGCTATAACTTAGGGCGCAAGCACTTCATTTATTCTGTGCTCAGGGTCTGCGCCTGGCTTTGTACAAAGGGTCACATGCCTAGTCGGCAAAGCTCGCACAAAAGGTGGCTTGCCGGGAGGCCCGGCAAGCCGCGCCTTATGGGTAAAACTTGCGAAGATGCTCGATGTTCCTGGAGTTGCTCACTGGTACGGCATCCTCGGTCTCCAGGCGGACTACGCCGGGTCTGGTGACTCGTATTACCCGATAAAGGCCTTCCCACTTCGGCATCAACTTGTTGGTATTCTTGGCCGACTGAACGCGCCGAAGAACAAGGTCGCCTTCCTCAAAGCTTCGGGCATGAACCGTGCGGCTATGGTAGCGGCGCAAGGCTTGCTGGTAGCGTGCCGCTCTCACAGCCGCCCAAAGACGATCTTCCTAAAGGAGCGTTGCGTCATCTTGGCGCAACGGCTCTTGCTCAAGCTCATCATAAGCGAGCAGTCGAGGTGACCCATATATGAGTTCTGTGGGGAGAACTGCTTCTGACCCGTATACCAGGGCAAAAGGTGTCTGGCCGGGGGCTTGATTTGGCGTCGTCCTGATCGACCAAAGAACCGTCGGCAACTCATCAATCCAGCGCCTTCCGCTCTTGTGCAGCGTGTCAAAGGTCTTCGTTCTCAAGCCTTGCAACACTTCAGTATTTGCCCTCTCCGCTTGGCCGTTGCTCCGTGGATGTGCCACGGAAGCAAAACAGACCTTGCTGCCGAGGTCTTGGATGTACTGCATGAAGGTGTGGCTTGTGAACTGCATGCCGTTATCGGTGATGACTCTGTTTGGCACACCAAAACGGCAGACCAGTCCTTTGAAGAATTTGACGGCTGACTGAGCAGTCACCTTCCTCACTGCTTCCACCTCTGGCCACTTCGTGAACTTGTTGATTGCAACGTACAAGTACTCAAAGCCCCCGACAGCGCGGGGGAAGGGGCCCAGTATATCGAGCCCCCAGACCGAGAATGGCCAGGAGAGAGGGATTGTTTGAAGGGCTTGAGCTGGTTGATGAAGCTTCTTTGAATGGAACTGGCACGCTTCACACTTGGTGACTAGTGCCGTCGCATCCTTGAGGGCGGTGGGCCAGAAGAAACCTTGTCGGAAGGCCTTCCCGGCAAGGGCCCTTGACCCTATGTGGGAGCCACATATGCCTCCATGTATCTCTGCCAACAGCTCCAGTCCTTCCTCCCGGGGGATGCACTTGAGTTTCACACCGTTCGGCCTTCTTCGGTACAGGACGTCTTCAACGAACTGGTACAGGGCGGACCGACGGGCTACTTTCTCCGCTTCTTCGTGCTCCTTAGGAAGCTCCCCTGTTTGGAGGAATAGGACGGTATGCTGCGCCCATGCCGGAGCCTGAGGATCGACAGCAAGGACCAAAGGCACCTCTTCTACCCCAGGAGCAGCTGTCTCTACGGCCAGGGCCTGACGCCCCGCCGGAGCCAGTTGCTCTTGGGCAGGCTCAGCGTCCACGGCAGTACCCTTGTCGGCGGCCCCGGGGGGCTCCTGCCTCTCCATAGCCTGCTTTCTGACCTTTTGCTTGACGGGCCGCGCGTGAGGGAAGACAGCTAGGTGGTGCTCAATCACCTCCCTGGGAAAACCGGGGATGTCGGACGCTTGCCATGCAAACACGTCGACATTTGCCCGCAGGAAGGTGACGAGCTCGCCTTCCTATTTGCTGTTGAGGGCGGAGCCTATGATGAAGGCCCCTCTCGTGCCGTCCTCCACGACGGGCACCTTCTTGGTCTGCGGCGGCTCGGCTCTGGACCTCTTGCTCTTGTCGGCAGAGCTCTCTAGCATGTCCTCAATGATAGCACAACACCCCGAAGATGTGCGTTTGCCGGAGTGGGTGCGAGAGGTCTTGCTGGGCTCCTTCTTTCCTCCCAGGCCTTCGGCGGCAGGAGCAGGTGCCTTGACGACAGCTGCTGCAACTGCTTCCCGGTAGAGTTGGTCGGCGCAGATCAACTCGTCCTTCTTGTTGGAGGGGACTGAGATGATGGTCAACGGCCCGGGCATCTTTAGCATGCTGTAGGCGTAGTGTGATGCCGCCATGAACTTGGCCAGTGCCGGGCGGCCGAGGATCCCGTTGTAGGGCAAGGGGATCTCGGCCACGTTGAAGACGATCCTCTCCGCCCGGTAGTTCAACTTTCCTCCAAATGTCACGGGCAGTGTGACCTTTCCCTTTGGCTGGCTTCTCCCTGGATTAACCCCCTGAAACGTGCCTGTTTCCTCGAGGTCTCCGTCAGGTATTTGCAACCTTTTGATCTCGACAGGCGAGATCAGGTTCAGGCCGTCCCCGCCGTCAACCAACACCTTGTTCACCCTGAGGTTGCGTATTGTTGGCGAAACCAACAACGGCAAACACCCAACCGCGGTAGTGCGATCAGGGTGGTCCTCGGCGTCGAGGGGCGTGCTGGACCACTTTAGAGGCTTCTGAGCGCCGAACGAAAGCTCCGTCGCTGTATCCTCTCGCGCCCACTTCTTGAGCTGGCGGTGAGAGGCATGCAGCGAGGCGCCGCCATCGACGCACATGGCCTCCGTAGCCTTTTGGAACCCTTGCTCACCGGACTCGTCGTCCTCGTCGTGATCGTCGTCTTCTTGTTTCTGGTCGCGGCCCCGGGCGGGCCTCTCTTGCTGGTTGTCCTTGCCGGGGCAGCCTCCTTGGCCGCGATTCTTGATCGGACGATGCTATGGAGATGTTATCACCAGCGTCGTCGCGACGGGCCGACGCCCGCTGCGGCTGGCGAGGAGGAGGAGAGTGCACCGTGGCCGCAGCTCCCCCGGTCCTCCTAGCGCTAGCATGTGGTGGTTCCGTGGAGCGCTGACCCGAGGGCCCCGCCGGTCGCGACGGCAACGAGGCTCCGGATGGTGGCCCTCCACTCATCAAGTTTCTCCGCAGCACGAGGGAAGTCGAGGAGCAGCTGTGCTCGCGCCAAGCCTTCCGTTGGCGTGGGTGGCGGTGACAGCTGAGTGGATCGCGGCGCGCTTCGACTTCTAACTATGTTAGAAGGACCTCTGTCACGACCCAGCAGCTGCGTGCCATTGTCACCAGTGCTTCGGCGAGCATGTTGAACTCCTTCGTCTTGATGACGACGCACATGGCTCTTCCCACGGCGGTGCCCAGGGTCACCAACGTGGTGACGCTGTTCGGCGTGCACACCATGGGAAGAACGCGCGGTGGTCGCCGGTATATGCGTCCTGGAGGTCGCCGCGCCGGCCGGAGTCGGTGCAATGACACCCCCGGAGGGCCCCGTGCCGCCTGCAGGGGGCCCAACTCCGTCTTCGGGTCCAGCGGCGTGGGGCCGATCGTCTGGTGCACGAACGACGCCGCTCGCCAGGCACCGACTGCCTGGGTGGTGCGGGTGTTCGCGGGCCGCAGCCCGAGTCCTGTCCGCGACCGGTCCGGTGCGGACGCACGGGCCGTTCGGCCCCCAACAAGCCAATCGCTGTGGCCGTCTTCTTCTTAGGGGACATGGCGACGAAGAATGGCTAGGCTTACTACTAGACCAGATTCTCACAAACGCGCCCCCTACCTAGCGCGCCAAAGATGTCGGTGGGAAACGACACCTATGGGATCACAAGAATCCCTACTGCGGCTGCAGGGCGCGGGGTTGAGAGAAGAGCGGGTCTAACAGAGAGCACGCGGTTTGTTTATCCAGGTTCGGGCCGTGAGGATGCATAAAACCCTACTCCTGCTTTGGTGGATGTATTCTGAGTTCTTGAACTAGCTATGGAGTGTAGCGAGCTCCAAAAAGCCGAATCCTTCTCCTGGTCGCCTCGGGCCTCCTTTTATAGGAAAAAGGGGCTGCCACAAAGTGGCACAGGGGGAGGTGGAAAGGTCTCTGATGTACGAGGTTATCCCGCGTATTACAGGACAACGCGCATATAATGCAAGGCTTTGGTGTCCCTTCACTTTATCGGGGACGGGGGCGAGGCCTGTCCCGTTCGTCGCCACTCCTCCAAGCTTCGACACGCGCCCTGGCCAGCGATGCATGCGGTGCCATGTAGGCAGGCAGGCAGCTGAGGTGGTGCGGTGGTGGAGCCTCCACGAAGGGCTGCATGTTGCCATGCAGGTGCCTGCCCAGCTGGTTGGGTCGGCAGCTGCATCTGAACAGCGGCGGACTTAGCTGGTGCGGGCTCGACGGTGGCCTGTTGGCAAGCTGCTGGCGAGGGCCTTGTCGGGTGGCTCGGCAAGGGTCTTGCTGTGTGTATGAAGGCCCCCGCAAGGATCTTGCCAAGGGTCTTGTGGGTTTCTTCGGTGAGGATGGCTGCCTTCCTATCCTCATTTGATTTTGACTATTTTTTGTCTTCGCAAAGATCTGCATGCCACCACAGAGGTGCCTCTCGAGCCCTGTCCCAACGCATTTGTCGAGTGTCGGTGGGCTCGAGGGTGGCTCGCTCGGCTGGCGTGGGCGAGCTGCCCCGGCAAGGGTCTTGCCGGGGCTGCCCCCGGCAAGGGTCCTTGCCAGGGAAACCTGCTTCGTCCATCTGATCTTTGTGGCCTTGGTCTTGGCGTTTCTTTGCTTCGTCTTGTGCTTTCGGCTTCTCTCCGGCTCCCCTTTCCCTGCCCTGTTATACGTGGCCATGGCGGGAGGCTCTGACTGCTCGTGCACAAGTAAAGGGGTCAAAAGGAGAGCCCCTACTTTTGTAAACCGGCAAGATCCTTTGGACTAGTTTAGGTTGGATTCAAAAATGGCTCAAGTTTGAATTTAATTCAAACTTGAATTATTTTTTCTGTCCTTAAAAATGCCCAAACCAGTTTATTCAAATCCTGCATAATTCCAGGAGTCTAGATATATTCTCACTTCTTTCAAATTCGTTCTCAATATCCATGGCCTTTTTCCTTTTGACGGCTATCTATTTATGGGTAGAGTTGAAAGGTAAGGACTCACCTTATCCGAAGCCACCTGGGAGTTTTTCCTCCAAACAGTCCACATCACTACCTCTTTCGGCCCAGCTAGCCCACCAATGTCGATCCCTCCTGTTCTTCTTGTAGCTCTTGTACGGCAGCACATCTAGAAGGTCCATGTCGCCGCTTCACCCAGCACCATAGCCCATGCCTCGCTGTGCCCGAGACGAGTTCAAGCTCGTGCTCGAGCAGCACCGCGTGTGCACGTCTCGTACCCGCTCCGCATGCAGGGACCGCAACCCCACCAAGATACGCACCCCTGACGCCGCTCTCTTGCCTCAACCGCCGCTGCTTTATTCGCCATTGTCGCCGGCGATCTCCGTGCGACCATGGAGGGCCAAGGTCGGCCTTTCTAGGGGATCTTAGGATGCTTTTCTGCTTCTATGCCAAGCACACAGCAGCATCGCAGTGGCAAAAGTCACTCTATCTGATATAGGGGGTCTTGGGTTCGAAACCCAAATCTCCCCGTTTTTCCCTTTGTTTTAATTTTCTTTTGCCTGCACACACACATTCAGTCGCTTGGGCCAATTCCATTTCTGGGCTTGCACAGTATGTTGAATCTAGCCCGTGTATGTTTTTTTTGTCCCGTGTGATTTAGCATTGATTCATTTTCTGCATATTCACATCAATGCCATCATTTTGAATTGTCAATAACTATATATCCATGCATCCAAATGAAACATATTATATATGTAAAACGCTTAGAATTTCAAGCAGTTTCACAATATCCAACTTTCATCCATGTTAAATGTCATGACCGGTTTTTCAATAAAAATATTTATTGAGAAACCGACCTATAAATTCCAGTGTGAGGAAAAATCCTCCATACCGGTAGACAAAATCTTGATACAATAAGCCAGTAGCATAAGATATATTACAGGGTCGAGCTAAGGTTGCTCAACAAATTATTACAAGCGCGCCAATAATCATACATAGAGGTGGATATGACACAATGGAGTGGTGGTATACTACTGACTCGAGGTAAAGTAGTGGAATAACACAGTGGAGTGGGTGATATGACAACAACACTGGCGGCTCATCGAGCGTCGAGGTGAGGCTCGGTGAATTTATTTGGGTAGCGGAAGCGAATATATCACAGTGACTAATCCGAGGGTCGATGAGACTGATGGGATTCCTCTAGGCGTCGGACTCGCTATCGAACTCTTCATCCATGAGATCGCCTTCACAAGATCGGCCAAATCAACAAGCCGGTGAGTACTTTGAAAGTACTACAAGACAGTTCAGACAAAAGATATAACAAATGTATGCATGAATGCGACATGATTAATTTTTAACAATGTGCAATCAAATCAGTATAACAAAGTAAGTAAAAAGGGAATCAGCGGTAGTCCGCTCGAAAACCCAAAGAAGATAAACTCAAAACCGATCGGTGTCCGGCGCCTCAAGGGTGAACAAATAAGTAAAACATGCCACGATCGAGCGTCTAAGCGACACCTCATAAAGGGCTTATATTGAAAGAAAAGACATGTGTGTCATGATCGGACGTCGGAGCGACATCACAGAAAGGGCTTATAACAAAAGTAAATAATAACAATGCCGCAGTCGGACGTCTGAGCGACATCACAGAAAGGGCTTATAACAAAAGTAAATAATAACAATGCCACAGTCGGACGTCTGAGCGACATCGCAGAAAGGGCTTATAGCAAAAGTAAATAATAACAATGCTGCAGTCGGACGTCTGAGCGACATCGGAGAAAGGGCTTATAATTCATTATTCATAACTGACAAGAAATGGTGCTCACAGAAAATATTCATCACAAGACAATAAGCGGGTTAGTCCATTCACAGGAAATAAACATTTAACACTCATGTATTTCTCCGGAGTTTCTGTCACCGAGACTGACACTTGACAAGATAAGATGAACACAGTACTTGGACATGGATAAGATGGAATTCAAGAAATTTGACTCTGCAGAGTTTGTACTAAAATTATCCACAGCCAACGGATTTCCGTAGTCGCGAAGGACTAGTTCCGTTTACAATATTTCGGAGGAAACACATCTAACCGGTACACACCCATCCTACCTCACGTTGCCAGGAATCACCCTAGACAGCGTTCAAGAAAAACTTTGAGACGGGGAGATCACAATCTCGAATAGCATGGGATCAAATTTATATACGCGCGCTCTAAGGGATGCCCCCCTCTCGGTCCCAACCAGAAACACCCATGCCCCCTGACCGGATGAAAGGCTTTAATCCAGGGCCATGGAACCCTCATCCCGGCCTCTCGATTTGGTGTGTACCAGGAAGTGGTTTGCAACTTACTAAGCCGCATCCCTTGCGGAAAACAGGTGGTAGTACGAAAAGGGGAGACGGACGGAATGTGACTGATTTATGTTGACACTGGGTCAACGATCTGACATAAGACTGGCATGCTACAACACTGCCATCTTACCCATTCTCATGCCAACTCATGGTCGTGCAACAAGTTTCCAACAACTCATGGATTTCCCGAAACTCACTTGCCTCAACTCATACGAGATAAACTTTCATCGAGATGCTCATGAACATGCCATGATACTAAATTAATGCAAACATGCCCAGACACTCATCATATCAAAAGTTCAAACATGCTTGCCTGGTTCGGAGTAGTCGGGGTCTAGCTCGGTGAAGTTCGCGGTTCCGTCACCTCCTTCGGTATCTACGGTACACAAAACACACGCGCAAACAAAAATACCATGGGGTACAGAAAAGTAAACCAAATATTTTTCAAATAAAAATTATAAAAAACTAGACAACATTTTGAAGAGGACAGAAAAAGAATCACTCAAAAATCCCTTTCTGTTAAAAAGTTATAAGAGTTTTGGTCCAAGGACCCATCTGTAATGAAACAAAAAACTCTCAGGGGCCTAAGCAGAAAAGTGCAGAAAAACGGTTCAGAGTAGAAAGCGTATTTGCCAGAGTACGCTTTCAGAAAACGGTTCAGAAAAAATAACAGAGAGGCTGACGGGCGGGTCCCACCCGTCAGGTTTGAATATTCAAAAGAGGCGGCAGAGCACGACGGTGCCCGAGAGCCGCGGTGGTCGCCGGCGGCGATCCACGACAAGGCAGGGAGATTGGAAGGTACCTCCGTGCTCAGTGGGTTATTCTGCGTCGGTTGGTGGTGGTGGTGGTCGCCGGTGAGCACCACGTCGACGGCGGCTCTTGCTCCGGCGGACGGCGGTTCTGGTGGTCGTGGGCCTCGTCGGAGAGTGCTGCGAAGGATAAATTGAGGAGGGGGTTAGACTCCTGGTAGCTTGAGGGGATAGCTGATGAGAGTAGGACGCCGGGGACGGCCTCACCGGAGTGAAACGAGGTGGAGGCCGTGGCGGAACAGGGCAGCCGGAG
Source organism: Aegilops longissima (assembly GCA_021605205.1). Lineage (NCBI taxonomy): Eukaryota > Viridiplantae > Streptophyta > Magnoliopsida > Poales > Poaceae > Aegilops > Aegilops longissima. Next base: position 275,098,512 of record CM038678.1, read on the forward strand.
TCGAGGAAGAAGAGCCCCTCGAGGCCCTTCCAGTGGTTGGGCGAGGACTAGTGAGGTGGTGGAGGTGTGCGGGGGCAAGAGCGCGCTCGGGGGTGCTATTTATAGCCGGCCCGAGGCGGTTGCCGTGAATGGATAAGTCCGGCGAGTGTTACGGTGGCGCAGGGCATTGGTCGGGGTGATGTTAGGGTTGAGCGTCATTGTGGAGGTCCACTGACTCCATTTGGATGCTAAACGAGCCGGGGTTGGGTGCTTTGGGTATGCTCGACGGAACGGAGCGGTGCGGGCCCGTTGGCGGCAGGGAGCACGTTCTGTTCTTGCCGGGCCACGGCGACGGTGCCGCGGGCGTGCGCTGGCATGCACGAGCCAAGCGGAGCGCTAGGGAGAGCTGGGCGGTGCAGAACGGTGTTGTGCCGGGGTGGTGCCTTCTGTCGACCGCCACGGGAGGTCCCAACGCTGCAGAAGACGCCGTCGAGGTTGGGCCAGGGTGCCACCGATGCCAGGAATCGGCCAAGCGTGCATGCGGGGTTCTGGCCAGGGGGGAGAGGCCGTGTGCAACATGCCAGGGCGCACTGTCGACGCGTGACTGAACACTGACGAAGGGAAACGACACTGAACTCTGAAACTTCTGAATATTTCTGAAACTGCAAGAAAACAGTGCCCGCCAGGTGTTCGACGGAATGATCTTGGTTTGTGGAAGTTTCTCCTTGAGCTGATTTTTGGTGGAGTGGCCTCTCATTGCATCTGGAGGCTGCCTGAATTTTTGTGGAATTTTTGGAGAAGAGGAGATATGAATTTCACCAAATTTGACAAATCTGGTCCAAACTTGCAGAGACTGAAATTTGAAATTTTTGAAAAGACGAAGAGTGGATCTTGATTGTTCTAGGTTTTGGGTACCAAGGACTATCCAGGGGAGTTGGTTTGGGTTCAACACTCAAATGCATTTAGGTACTTGCTTTGCAAATTACCTAGGCTCAAAATAATTGGCAGAAAAGATTTGGGGAGAGAAATAAATGGAATAAAATTCAGAAATGGATTGAACTTGTTGAGACAGAAAGTTTGGATTGCCCCAAAGTGGAAGGAGAGATTTTGGGAAGATTTTACCATGTGGTGCATGGTAAAATCATGAGTGGTTTCAATATTGGAGAAGATGCAAAACTCCTATGGTTTTCTTTTTAAACTAAAATAGAACCCAGAAATTTTTAAATTTTGTGAAGAGGGCAAACAGCAGAAAAGTTAAAAAAAAACCAAACACCAGAGTTGAAGGAGATGCCAAAATAAAATCCTTGCCAAAGGGAAAAGTTTTTGAGAGAGAGATTTTTGGAAGGGTTTAAATGACCTTCTTCAAATCCAACCAAGTTTTTGAAGAAAACCAAAAGAAAATTTTTGGAGTGTCACAACACCTACCCCCTTAGGAAAAATCTCGTCCCCGAGATTCCTACTGATACTCAAATAAATGTGGGTGCTCTATCCGAAGAAAATCCTCTCTTTCCCAAGTGGCTTCACTCTCGGTGTGATTGCTCCACTGAACTCTGAAAAACTTGGTGGTTTTCTGTCTGGTCCTCCTTTCAGATTCCTCCAATATTTTTACTGGATGTTCCCGAAATGTAAGGTCTAGCTGCACGTCAATGTTTTCATGGGGTACTTGTTTTTCTGGGTTGCTCACGCACTTCCTCAATTGCGAGACGTGGAACACGTCGTGGATGTCGGATAATTCTTCGGGTAAGTCTAACTGGTAGGCTACCGTGCCTCTTCGTGCCACTATGCAGAATGGTCCGATGAATCTTGGTGCTAGCTTCCCTTTAATCTTGAATCGATGCAGGCCTCTCATAGGGGATACTCGTAGGTACACAAATTCACCGGGTTCAAAGTTGACTCCACGATGTTTCTGATCGTAATAACTCTTCTGTCGACTTTGGGCTGTCTTGAGTCGGTCCTTAATCACCTTGACCTTATCTTCAGCCTCTTTGAGCATGTCTGGGCCGAAGATATGGCTGTCTCCGGTTTCCGACCAATTTAGCGGGGTACGACATCTTCGCCCGTACAGAGCTTCAAATGGTGCCATCTGCATGCTGGCCTGATAACTGTTGTTATATGCGAATTCTGCGTATGGTAAGCTCTCTTCCCAACTGGTCCCATAGGTGAGGACACATGCTCTCCGCATAACTTCTAGAATCTGGTTTACTCGCTCGATCTGCCCATCATGCAGGATGGTATGCGATCTTGAATGCCAGCTGAGTTCGAGCTTGTTGTAAGTGATCCCAAAATCGGAGGCAATTGAGTGCCTCTGTCCGAGATTATTTTCTTTGGGACTCCATGTAAGGAGCGATATGGGAAAGGTAGAGCCTAGCAAGCTTCTGAGTGGTGTGGGTTGTCTTCACGGGGATGAAGTGTGCTACTTTAGTCAGTCTATCAGTGATGACCCATATGGCATCATGTCCGTGTCGTGACCGAGGTAGCCCAACAATAAAATCCATTCCAATCTCGTCCCATTTCCACTCGGGTATCTTATTTGGTTGCAACAGTCCAGACGGTTTCTGGTGCTCGGCCTTGATGCGTTGACATGAGTCACAACATGCAATAAACGTGGCTATGTCTCTTTCTATACCATGCCACCAAAATGTTTCCTAAAGATCTTTGTACATTTTTGTTCCTCCAGGATGGATTGAATACAGAGCGGTGTGGCCTTCAGCCAAGATTTGCTGTTTAAGGTCATGGATATTTGGTACGCAAAGTATATTCTCGTACCACAATATTCCTTGCTCATCGATAACGAATTCTGAGGCCTTTCCCAATTTCATCTTCCGTTTTATGCCTTCAATGCTGGGGTGTCCACGTTGAACCTCTTTAACTTTCTCTATCAGGGTAGGCTGTAACTCTAAGTTTGACACATTGCCTTCGGTGACCACCATCAGATTGAGCTTAGCAAATTCCTGCTGAAATTCAGGTCTCAAGTTTGGCATCTTTGTCGTTGTTCGGATGGGGTTCGACTTAGAGCATCTGCTACAACATTTGCTTTGCACTGGTGGTAGTGGATTCCAACATCATAATCCTTTACTAATTCCAACCAGCGTCGCTGCCGTAAATTGAGTTCTAGTTGTGTGAAAATATACTTGAGGCTCTTGTGGTCCGTGTATATTTCATAATGATTTCCAAGTAAGAAGTGTCTCCATTCCTTGAGTGCATGAATAACTACTGCTAATTCCAGGTCATGAGTAGGATATTTTTCCTCATGCTTGCGAAGTTGTCTGGAAACATATGCGACAACCTTGCCTTCTTGCATTAATACGCACCCGAGGCCCTTTCGAGATGCGTCACAATATACCTCAAAATTCTTGTGTATGTCTGGCACAATTAATACCGGTGCTGTCGTTAATTTCCTTTTTAATTCTTGGAAACTTTTCTCGCAAGCCTCCGTCCATTCAAACTTCCTGTCTTACTTGAGTAGTTGCGTCATTGGCTTTGCTATGGTGGATAATCCTTCAATAAATCTTCGGTAGTAACCTGCCATTCCCAGAAAACTTAAATACGTCCGTTCTGTTGGGTGGTGGTTTCCACCAAATCTGCCTTGACTTTGGGTCTCTGGCAATACCTTCTTGGGTTAATACATGGCCCGGAAAACCTACTTGTCTTAGCCAAAATTCACATTTGCTGAACTTGGCGTACAATTGATGTTTCCTGAGTTCTCCTAGCACAATTCGGAGGTGTTTAGCGTGCTCTTCTGGTGTCTTGGAGTATATCAGAATATCGTCAATGAATACCACAACAAACTTGTCCATAAATTTCATAAATACTTTGTTCATGAGGTGAACAAAATATGCGGGGGCGTTCGTTAGCCCGAATGGCATTACTGTGAACTCATACAGTCCATATCTGGAGGTGAAAGCTGTTTTGCGAATATCTTCCGTTCGTACTTTTAATTGATGGTATCCTGACCTCAAGTCAATTTTTGAGAATACCTTGGCTTGAGCGAGCTGATCAAATAAATCATTTATTCGTGGCATCAGATACTTGTTCTTGATTGTGACCATGTTAAGTGCTCGATAGTCGATACACAGTCTTAGTGTTCCATCCTTCTTTTTGGCAAATAAAATTGGTGAACCCCAAGGTGAGGAACTGGCTCGTATATACCCTTTTTCCAATAATTCCTTTATTTGCTTCTTCAATTCTACCAATTCGGATGGTGCCATTCTGTATGGTTTCTTGTATATGGGAGCGGTTCCGGGTGCTCGCTCAATGCTGAATTCTATCTCTCGGTCTGGTGGCATGCCCTGTAGTTCTTCGGGAAATACGTCTGGAAATTCACACACTACTGGAACCTTGCTTAATTCAGAAACATCCACCTTGTTTAATCTCGGTTGCCGGGATATTTTTCTCTCTTTGGCTGAAACCTTTATTGTCTTCCTGTGGTGGTGGGTGAGAATTACGGTCCTGTTGAAGCACTCAATAAAACCTTTGTTGGTGGTTAACCAATCCATCCCTAAGATGACATCCAGTCCTTTATTTTCCAATACAATAAGGTTTGCGTGAAATTTCAATCCTTCAAACTCGATAACCACACCCTGGCAATAACTCTGGGCAACTTGCTTAATTCCAGAGGACTTGACGATCATTGATTTTTCCAAGGGAAGCATCGAAAAATTATTTTGCAAGGCAAAACTTTTGAAACGAATGAGTGAAAGCTCGAGAATCAAACAAAACCATGGTAGGTATTGTGTTGACGAAAGCGTGCGAGTACGATATCTGGGGCATTTTGTGCTTCCTCTTTGGTCACGTGGTTCAGATGACCCTTCCTATGGTTGTTATTTGGGTTGAAATTGTTGCGCTTTGGTGTCGAATTATTGCCTCCGTTGTTCGGCTTTGGGGTCGAGTTCCTTGGCTTGGGGCACTGCTTGGCATAGTGCCCTTCTTCTCCACAAGTGTAACACGTAAAGCCTGGGCGGTATGTGAACTCCTTGTCCCTTGCATGAAAATTCTTGATTGGGCGTGAGACGCTTGTCGTGGGTTTGGGTGTCTAGTTTTTCTGAACATCTGTCTTGCTGCGGTGGTTGCGAGCATGATTAGTCTGGTCCCTCTTCCGCTTGCGGAAATCTTCTAAGCTGCGTATCTCATTTTCCAAGGTAATGGCCTTATCCACCAGCGTCTTAAAATCTGGAAAGGTGTGCACGACCAGTTGGCATTTAAGTGCGGGAGTCAGTCCGTCCAGAAATTTTTCCATTTTCTTGCTTTCAGACATAGGCTCCTCGTTGGCGTAGCGAGATAGGAGAGTAAACTGACGGTTGTATTCTGACACCGTCATTCTCCTTTGTTTGAGGTCATCAAATTCTCTCTTTTTGATCTTCATAAGACTCTTAGGAATATGTGCCCCACGAAAACCTTCTTTAAATTCCTCCCATGTTATATTATTTTCGTTGGGGTGCATGTGTAGGAAATTTTCCCACCACGATGCGGCTGCTCCAGTGAGATAGTGCGGAGCATAAAGCACTTTCTCAAGATCTGAACACTGGGCAATGATTAATTTTCTTTCCATGTCTCGAAGCCAGTCCTCGGCTTCAAGAGGTTTGTCGATGTGAGAAAATGTTTGGGGACGCGTCTTCATAGCTCGAGATAACTTTGATTGCTGCTGATACTGTCACGGTGATTCCCCATATTGATGACTTGGTTCATTATTTCCTGATGTTGTTGCTGACTTTGCTCATAAAGACGGCACATTTGGGAAAGTGCCGTTTCACTGTCCTATTGACTTGACTGCCCCTGTGTGAAATTGTTGCTTGGGGGTGTGCCAAAATTTTCCACCGACGGAGTTGGCATGGAGCGCGTGCAAGGACGAGACATTGTTCACTCTGGGGATATATTTTGCAAAACTCATAATAAAAGAAATTGAGTCGCAAAAATCAATAAATTCATGAAGACGGAAAAAAGTCGCAAATGCTCCAAGATTTTTCAAGAGAATAAACGTTTGCGCACGGAGAAGGACTGCTCATTACATATCTTACACGCAAGCAGTAATTATACAATACATCACTCAGGATATGCGTACATAATCCTGACATGTTATTTAGGCTAGTGCACTCCTCCAGTTCCTACATGATGCGCAAACAAGCTACTTCTCACAGCCTATGTACATATAAACATATCGTACAAATCGATACATCGCATGGCTGCTAAGCGTGCATTTAGTCGGAGATGGTAAGAGATTTCCTTGGCCTGCCAAGGGTGAGGCGCATGAGGCTGGGGACTCAACCTCCTCTTGGTGATAGGCTCCAGGCGTGAGGTGCTGCGCTGAGTTGGTGGAGCAGGTGCCCTATCTTGGGACAACTCGAACATGAGCGGGCACGAGGGTGGTGCAGAACGAACCGGAGTAGGCGCAATGACATGGTTGAACTCCTTCTGGTAGGCGAGGCGGCGAGTAGTGGTGAGAGCAGTAGGAGCAAACGATGCTGATGATGAGACGAAAGTCAGTGGCGGTGCGGCGCGCAGGAGCTCCCTCCTGTTGGCGGCACAGCCATGGACTGAGTCCATGCGAGCAGCTACAAAGTCGTCCACCAGTTTGTCGAAGGCTGCTTCCAAAGCCCGGAGATACTCGATAAGCATCTCAAAAGCTCCGTCTCGTTCTCCTCTGGGGCAAGAGAACGCGTAGTGGCAGGTATATGGCACGTGACATGGCAGGTAGCGGTAACGACGAGTCTTCATCGAAGGAAGGATATCCCTGAGACGAGCTATCGCCTCACGGGCTGCCATCTGCAGTGCATGCTTCTCCGTGGGCATGGCTCTCCCCAAGAACCGGTAGCGGCGTAACTCAACATGCCCTCCCTTGAATTGCACCGCGGCTTGGTGCATGGTTAGACGGTCATTGACCTTGTGCTGAGAGAGTGAGAAGACTGGGCGCACAGATGGCCCCATCGCGACTTGGACGATGAAGGAGAGAAGCAGCGAACCCATCGGGCATGTTGGCGAACATCTGTGAGTCGCGATCGTTGCCAGCCATCTACAAAAGTAGGCAAAATCCTGAGTAGTCAAATCATAAATTTATGCTGACTGTCAGAAATTGACTACATTTGCAAAAATAATAAACAACTCTATTTTGCTAATAACCGATTAGCGATCGCACCTAGTGGCTTCCTACAGCCAGCCTGGCTCTGGTACCAAGCTTGTCGCGACCGGTTTTTCAATAAAAATATTTATTGAGAAACCGACCTATAAATTCCAGTGTGAGGAAAAATCCTCCATACCGGTAGACAAAATCTTGATACAATAAGCCAGTAGCATAAGATATATTACAGGGTCGAGCTGAGGTTGCTCAACAAATTATTACAAGCGCGCCAATAATCATACATAGAGGTGGATATGACACAATGGAGTGGTGGTATACTACTGACTCGAGGTAAAGTAGTGGAATAACACAGTGGATGTTGGGTAACGTAGTAATTTCAAAAATTTTCCTACGATCACGCAAGACCATGGTGATGGCATAGCAACGAGAGGGAGAGTGTCCGTCCGTACCCTCGTGAGACCGAAGCGAAGCGTTATATCAACGCTGTTGATGTAGTCGTGCGTCTTCACGATCCGACCGATCCAAGCACCGTTACTCGGCACCTCCGAGTTCTTAGCACACGTTCAACTCGATGGCGATCCCGGGCTCCGATCCAGCAAAGCGTCGGGAGGAGTTCCACAAGACGACGGCGTGGTGGCGATCTTGATATTCTACCGTCGCAGGCTTCACCTAAGCACTGCTACAATATGACCGAGGTGGAATATGGTGGAGGGGCACCGCTGCACGGCTAAGGAACGATCACGAAGATCAACTTGTGTGTTCTAGGGTGCCCCCTGCCCCGTATATAAAGGAGCAAGGGGAGGGCGGCCAGCCCTTGGGCGCACCAAGGGAGGGGGAGTCCTCCTAGTAGGAGTAGGACTCCCTTTCCTAGTCCTACTAGGAAGAGGGAAGGGGAAGGAAAGAGAGAGGGAGAGGGGGGGGCTGCCCCCCCTCTAGTCCAGTCGGACTCCCCATGGAGGGGGCGCCACCTCCTGGTGCAGCCCTCTCTCTCCCTCTTGGCCCAATAAGGCCCATAACTTCCCGGGGGTTCGGTAACCCCTCCGGCACTCCAGTTTTCTCCGAAACTTCCGGAACCTTTCCGTGTCGAATATAACCATCCAATATATCAATCTTTATGTCTCGACCATTTCGAGACTCCTCGTCATGTCCGTGATCACATCCGGACTCCGAACTCCTTGGTACATCAAAATACATAAACTCATAATATAACCGTCATTGAAACCTTAAGCGTGCGGACCCTACGGTTCGAGAACTATGTATACATGACCTAGAACCATTCTCGGTCAATAACCAATAGCGGAACCTGGATGCCCATATTGGTTCCTACATATTCTCGAAGATCTTTATCGGTCAAACCGCATAACAACATCGTTGTTCCTTTGTCATCGGTATGTTACTTACCCGAGATTCGATCGTCGGTATCCAATACCTAGTTTAATCTCATTACGGAAAGTCTCTTTACTCGTTCCGTAATACATCATCTCACAACTAACTCATTAGTTGCAATGCTTGCAAGGCTTATGTGATGTGTATTACCGAGAAGGCCTAGAGATACCTCTCCGAGCAATCGGAGTGACAAATCCTAATCTTGATTCATGCCAACTCAACATATACTTTGGAGACACTTGTAGAGTACCTTTATAATCACCCGATTCGTTGTGACGTTTGGTAGCACACAAAGTGTTCCTCCGTAAACAGGAGTTGCATAATCTCATAGTTGCAGGAACTTTGTATAAGTCATGAAGATAGCATAAGCAACATACTAAGCGATCAAGTGCTAAGCTAATGAAATGGGTCATGTCAATCACATCATTCTCCTAATGATGTGATCTCATTAATCAAATGACAACACATGTCTATGGTTAGGAAACATAACCATCTTTGATTAATGAGCTAGTCTAGTAGAGGCATACTAGTGACTATCTGTTTTGTCTATGTATTCACACATGTATTATGTTTCCAGTTAATACAATTCTAGCATGAATAATAAACATTTATCATGATATAAGGAAATAAATAATAACTTTATTATTGCCTCTAGGGCATATTTCCTTGATCTCCCACTTGCACTAGAGTCAATAATCTAGATTACACAAGAATGATTCTAACACCCATGGAGTCTTGGTGCTGATCATGTTTTGCTCGTGGAAGAGGCTTAGTCAGCGGTCTGCAACATTCAGATCCGTATGTATTTTGCAAATCTCTATGTCTCCCACTTGGACTTGGTCCCGAATGGAATTGAAGCGTCTTTTGATATGCTTGGTCCTCTTGTGAAATCTGGATTCCTTTGCCAAGGCAATTGCACGATATTGTCACGAGAAGATCTTCATTGGTCCCGATGCACTAGGTATGACACCTAGATCGAAATGAACTCTTTCATCCAGACTCCTTCATTTGCTGCTTCGAAGCAGCTATGTACTCGCTTCACATGTAGATCCCGCCACGGCGCTTTGTTTAGAACTGCACCAACCGACAGCTCCACCGTTTAATAAAAATCGATCCGGTTTGCGATTTAGAATCGTCCGGATCGATGTCAAAGCTTGCATCGGCGTAACCATTTACGACTAGCTCTTTGTCACCTCCATATCGAAAACATATCCTTAGTCCTTTTCGGTATTTCAGGATGTTCTTGACCGCTGTCCATGATCCACTCTGGATTACTTTGGTACCTTCCTGCCAAGCTTACAGCTAAGCATCGTCAGTCTGGTACACAGCATTGCATACATGATAGAGCCTATGGCTGAAGCATAGGGAACATTTTTCATTTTCTCTCTATCTTCTGCTGTGGTCGGGCATTGAGTCTGACTCAATCTTACACCTTGTACTACAGGTAAAAAACCTTTCTTTGCCTGATCCATTTTGAACTTCTTCAAAACTTTATCAAGGTATGTGCTTTGTGAAAGTCCTATTAAGCGTCTTGATCTATCTCTATAGATCTTGATGCCCAATATGTAAGCAGCTTCACCGAGGTCTTTCATTGAAAAACTTTTATTCAAGTATCCTTTATGCTATCCAGAAATTCTATATCATTTCCAATCAACAATATATCGTCCACATATAATATCGAAATGCTACTGAGCTCCCACTCACTTTCTTGTAAATACAAGGCTTCTCCAAAAGTCATATAAAACCATATGCTTTGATCACACTATCAAAGCGTTTATTCAACTCCGAGAGGCTTGCACGGACCATAAATTGATCGTTGGAGCTTGCACACTTTGTTAGCACCCTTTGGATCAACAAAACCTTCTGGTTGCATCATATACAACTCTTCTTCTAGAAATCCATTCAAGAATGCAGTTTTACATCCATTTGCCAAATTTCATAATCATAAAATCGGCAATTGCTAACATGATTCGGACGGACTTAAGCATCGCTTCTGGTGAGAAAGTCTCATCGTAGTCAACCCCTTGAACTTGTCGAAAACCTTTTGCAACAAGTCGAGCTTTGTAGACAGTTACATTACCATCAGCGTCGGTCTTCTTCTTAAAGATCCATTTATTCTCAATAGCTTGCCGATCATCGGGCAAGTCTACCAAAGTCCATACTTTGTTCTCATACATGGATCCCATCTCAGATTTCATGGCTTCAAGCCATTTTGCGAATCTGGGCTCACCATCGCTTCTTCATAGTTCGTAGGTTCACCATGATCTAGTAGCATGACTTCCGAATAGGATTACCGTACCACTCGTGCGGATTTTATTCTGGTTGATCTCTGATTCGGTGACAACTTGATCTGAAGTTTCATGATCTTCATCATTATCTTCCTCACTAAGCTGGTGTAGGTGTTCGAAACTGATTTACGTGACAAACTACTTTCAATAAGGGAGCTGGTACTATTACCTCATCAAGTTCCACTTTCCTCCCACTCACTTCTTTCGAGAGAAACTCCTTCTCTAGAAAGGATCCATTTTAACAACGAATGTTTTGCCTTGGATCTGTGATAGAAGGTATACCCAATTGTCTCCTTTGGGTATCCTATGAAGACACATTTTTCCGATTTGGGTTCAAGCTTATCAGGTTGAAGTTTCTTCACATAAGCATCGCAACCCCAAACTTTCAGAAACGACAACTTTGGTTTCTTGCTAAACCATAGTTCATAAGGCGTCGTCTCAACGGATTTTGACGGTGTCCTATTTAACGTGAATGCGGCCGTCTCAAGAGCATATCCCCAAAATGATAGCGGTAAATCTGTAAGAGACATCATAGATCGCACCATATCTAGTAAAGTGCGATTACGACGTTCGGAAACACCATTGCGCTGTGGTGTTCCGGGTGGCGTGAGTTGCGAAACTATTCCGCATTGTTTCAAATGTAGACCAAACTCGTAACTCAAATATTCGCCTCCACGATCAGATCGTAGAAACTTTATTTTCTTATTACGATGATTTTCAACTTCACTCTGAAATTCTTTGAACTTTTCAAATGTTTCAGACTTATGTTTCATTAGGTAGATATACCCATATCTGCTTAAATCATCTGTGAAAGTGAGAAAATAACGATATCCGCCACGAGCTTCAACATTCATCGGACCACATACATCTGTATGTATGATTTCCAACAAATCTGTTGCTCTCTCCATAGTACCGAGAACGGGTTTTAGTCATCTTGCCCATGAGGCACGGTTACTAAGTGCCAAGTGATTCATAATCAAGTGACTCCAAAAGTCCATCGACATGGAGTTTCTTCATGCGCTTTATACCGATATGACCTAAACGGCGAGTGCCACAAATAAGTTGCACTATCATTATCAACTCTGCATCTTTTGGTCTCAACATTATGAATATGTGTATCACTACTATCGAGATTCATTAAAATAGACCACTCTTCAAGGGTGCATGACCATAAAAGATATTATTCATATAAATAGAACAACCATTATTCTCTGATTTAAATGAATAACCGTCTCGCATCAAACAAGATCCAGATATAATGTTCATGCTCAACGCGGCACCAAATAACAATTATTCAGGTCTAAAACTAATCCCAAGGTAGATGTAGAGGTAGCGTGCCGATCGCGATCACATCGACTTTGGAACCGTTTCCCACGCGCATCGTCACCTCGTCCTTTGCGGTGTTAAGCAATCCGTAGTCCCTGCTTGAGTTGCAAATATTAGCAATGAACCAGTATCAAATACCAGTACTATCATGAGCTCTAGTAAGGTACACATCAATAACATGTATATCACATATACCTTTGTTCACCTTGCCATCCTTCTTATCCGCCAAATACTTGGGGCAGTTCCGCTTCCGTGACCAGTCGCTTGCGGTAGAAGCACTCGGTTTCAGGTTTAGGTCCAGACTTGGGTTTCTTCTCTGATCAGCAACTTGTTTGCTGTTCTTCTTGAAGTTCCTTCTTCTTCCCTTTGCCTTTCTTCTTGAAACTAGTGGTCTTATTGACCATCAACACTTGATGCTCCTTCTTGATTTCTACCTCCGCAGCTTTTAGCATTGCGAAGAGCTCGAGCATAGTCTTTACTAACCCTTGCATATTATAGTTCATCACGAAGCCTTCTTAGCTTGGTGGCGGTGATTGAAGAATTTGTCAATGACACAATCATCCGGAAGATTAACTCCCGCTTGATTCAAGTGATTGTAATACCCGGACATTTTGAGTATGTGCTCACCGATGAACTATTCTCCTCCATCTTGCAGCTATAGAACTTATTGGAGACTTCATATCTCTCAATCCGGGCATTCTGTTGAAATATCAATTTCAACTCTGGAACATCTCATATGCTCCATGACGTTCAAAACGTCGTTGAAGACCCGTTCTAAGCCGTAAAGCATGGCACGCTGAACTATAGAGTAGTCATCAGCTTTGCTCGCGAGACGTTCTTAACGTCGTCGGTTGCATCAGCGATGAGCACTGCACCTAGCGGTGCATCCAGGGCGTAACTCTTACGGCAGCAATGAGGATAATCCTCAGATTACGGACCCAGTCCGTGTAATTGCTACCATCATCTTTCAACTTTGCTTTCTCAAGGAACGCATTAAAATTCAACGGAACAACAAAGACGAGCCATCTATCTACATAAACATAGACAAGCAAAATACTATCGGTACTAAGTTCATGATAAATTCAAGTTCAATTAATCATATTACTTAAGAACTCCCACTTAGACAGACATCTCTCTAGTCATCTAAGTGATCACGTGATCCAAATCAACTAAACCATAACCGATCATCACGTGAGATGGAGTAGTTTTCAATGGTGAACATCTTATGTTGATCATATCTACTATATGATTCACGCTCGACCTTTCGGTCTCCGTGTTCCGAGGCCATATCTGCATATGCTAGGCTCGTCAAGTATAACCTGAGTATTCTGCGTGTGCAAAACTGGCTTACACCCGTTGTAGATGGACGTAGAGCTTATCACACCCGATCATCACGTGGTGTCTCGGCACGACGAACTTTGGCAACGGTGCATACTCAGGGAGAACACTACTTGATAATTTTTAGTGAGAGATCATCTTATAATGCTACCGTCAATCAAAGCAAGATAAGATGCATAAAGGATAAACATCACATGCAATCAATATAAGTGATATGATATGGCCATCATCATCTTGTGCTTGTGATCTCCATCTCCGAAGCACCGCCATGATCACCATCGTCACCGGCGCGACACCTTGATCTCCATCGTAGCATCGTTGTCGTCTCGCCAACTATTGCTTCTCGACTATCGCTACCGCTTAGTGATAAAGTAAAGCAATTACATGGCGTTGCATTTCATACAATAAGCGACAACCATATGGCTCCTGCCATTGCCGATAACTCGGTTACAAAACATGATCATCTCATACAATAAAATATAGCATCACGTCTTGACCATATCACATCACAACATGCCCTGCAAAAACAAGTTAGACGTCCTCTACTTTGTTGTTGCAAGTTTTACGTGGCTGCTACGGGCTGAGCAAGAACCGTTCTTACCTCGCATCAAAACCACAACGATACTTCGTCAAATAGACTCCGTTTAACCTTCTCAAGGACGGGCGTAGCCACTTTCAGTTCAACTAAAGTGAGAGAGAGACACCCGCCAGTCACCTTTAAGCAACGAGTGCTCACAGCGGTGAAACCAGTCTCGCGTAAGCGTCTGCGTAATGTCGGTCCGGCCGCTTCATCTCACAATACCGCTGAACCAAAGTATGACATGCTGGTAGGTAGTATGACTTGTATCGCCCACAACTCACTTGTGTTCTACTCGTGCATATGACATCAACGTATAAAACCAGGCTCGGATGCCATCATTGGGTAACGAGTAATTTCAAAAATTTCCTACGATCACGCAAGACCATGGTGATGGCATAGCAACGAGAGGGAGAGTGTCGTCCACGTACCCTCGTGAGACCGAAAGCGGGCGTTATATCAACGCTGTTGATGTAGTCGACGTCTTCACGATCCGACCGATCCAAGCACCATTATTCCGGCACCTCCGAGTTCTTAGCACACGTTCAGCTCGATGGCGATCCCCGGCTCCGATCCAGCAAAGCGTCGGGAGGAGTTCCGTCAAGACGACGGCGTGGTGGCGATCTTGATGTTCTACCGTCGCAGGCTTCGCCTAAGCACTGCTACAATATGACCGAGGTGGAATATGGTGGAGGGGCACCGCGACACGGCTAAGGAACGATCACGAAGATCAACTTGTGTGTTCTAGGGTGCCCCCTGCCCCGTATATAAAGGAGCAAGGGGAGGGCGGCCAGCCCTTGGGGCGCACCAAGGGGGAGTCCTCCTCCTAGTAGGAGTAGGACTCCCTTTCCTAGTCCTACTAGGAAGAGGGAAGGGGAAGGAAAGAGAGGAGAGGGAGGGAAAGGGGCTGCGCCCCCCTAGTCAATTCGGACTCCCCATGGAGGGGCGCCACCTCCTGGTGCAGCCCTCTCTCCCTCTTGGCCCAATAAGGCCCATAACTTCCCGGGGTTCCGTAACCCTCCGGCACTCCGTTTTCTCCGAAACTTCCGGAACCTTTCCGGTGTCCGAATATAACCATCCAATATATCAATCTTTATGTCTCGACCATTTGAGACTCCTGGTCATGTCCGTGATCACATCCGGACTCGAACTCCTTGGTACATCAAAATACATAAACTCATAATATAACCGTCATTGGAACCTTAAGCGTGCGGACCCTACGGTTCGAGAACTATGTAGACATGACCTAGAACCATTCTCGGTCAATAACCAATAGCGGAACCTGGATGCCCATATTGGTTCCTACATATTCTATGAAGATCTTTATCGGTCAAACCGCATAACAACATACGTTGTTCCCTTTGTCATCGGTATGTTACTTACCCGAGATTCGATCGTCGGTATCCAATACCTAGTTTAATCTCGTTATCGAAAGTCTCTTTACTCGTTCCGTAATACATCATCTCACAACTAACTCATTAGTTGCAATGCTTGCAAGGCTTATGTGATGTGTATTACCGAGAAGGCCTAGAGATACCTCTCCGACAATCGGAGTGACAAATCCTAATCTTGATTCATGCCAACTCAACATATACTTTCGGAGACACTTGTAGAGTACCTTTATAATCACCCGATTCGTTGTGAGACGTTTGGTAGCACACAAAGTGTTCCTCTGGTAAACGGGAGTTGCATAATCTCATAGTTGCAGGAACTTTGTATAAGTCATGAAGATAGCATAAGCAACATACTAAACGATCAAGTGCTAAGCTAATGAAATGGGTCATGTCAATCACATCATTCTCCTAATGATGTGATCTCATTAATCAAATGACAACACATGTCTATGGTTAGGAAACATAACCATCTTTGATTAATGAGCTAGTCTAGTAGAGGCATACTAGTGACTATCTGTTTTGTCTATGTATTCACACATGTATTATGTTTCCAGTTAATACAATTCTAGCATGAATAATAAACATTTATCATGATATAAGGAAATAAATAATAACTTTATTATTGCCTCTAGGGCATATTTCCTTCAGTGGAGTGGGTGATATGACTCCAACACTGGCGGCTCATCGAGCGTCGAGGTGAGGCTCGGTGAATTTATTTGGGTAGCGGAAGCGAATATATCACAGTGACTAATCCAGGGGTCGCACGAGACTGACTGGGATTCCTCTAGGTGTCGGACTCGCTATCGAACTCTTCATCCATGAGATCGCTTTCACAAGATCTCGGCCAAATCAACAAGCCAGATGGGTACTTTGAAAGTACTCGCAAGACAGTTCGGACAAAAGATATAACAAATGTATGCATGAATGCGACATGATTAATTTTTAACAATGTGCAATCAAATCAGTGTAACAAAGTAAGTAAAAAGGGAATCGGCGGTAGTCCGCTCGAAAACCCAAAGAAGATAAACTCAAAACCGATCGGTTATCCGGCGCGGCGCTGAAGGGTGAACAAATAAGTAAAACATGCCACAGTCGGGCGTCTAAGCGACACCTCATAAAGGACTTATATTGAAAGAAAAGACATGCGTGCCGCAGTCGGACGTCGGAGCGACATCACAGAAAGGGCTTATAACAAAAGTAAATAATAGCAATGCCGCAGTCGGACGTCTGAGCGACATCACAGAAAGGGCTTATAACAAAAGTAAATAATAACAATGCCGCAGTCGGACGTCTGAGCGACATCGCAGAAAGGGCTTATAACAAAAGTAAACAATAACAATGCCGCAGTCGGACGTCTGAGCGACATCGCAGAAAGGGCTTATAATTCATTATTCATAACTGACAAGAAATGGTGCTCACGGAAAATATTCATCACAAGACAATAAGCGGGTTAGTCCATTCACAGGAAATAAACATTTAACACTCATGTATTTCTCAGGAGTTTCTGTCACCGAGACTGACACTTGACAAGATAAGATGAACACAGTACTTGGACATGGATAAGATGGAATTCAAGAAATTTGACTCTGCAGAGTTTGTACTAAAATTATCCACAGCCAACGGATTTCCGTAGTCGCGAAGGACTAGTTCCGTTTACAATATTTCGGAGGAAACACATCTAACCGGTACACACCCATCCTACCTCACGTTGCCAGGAATCACCCTAGACAGCGTTCAAGAAAAACTTTGAGACGGGGAGATCACAATCTCGAATAGCATGGGATCAAATTTATATACGCGCGCTCTAAGGGGTGCCCCCCTCTCGGTCCCAACCGGAAACACCCATGCCCCCTGACCGGATGAAAGGCTTTAATCCAGGGCCATGGAACCCTCATCCCGGCCTCTCGATTTGGTGTGTACCAGGAAGTGGTTTGCAACTTACTAAGCCGTATCCCTTGCGGAAAACAGGTGGTAGTACGAAAAGGGGAGACGGACGGAATGTGACTGATTTATGTTGACACTGGGTCAACGATCTGGCATAAGACTGGCATGCTACAACACTGCCATCTTACCCATTCTCATGCCAACTCATGGCCGTGCAACAAGTTTCCAACAACTCATGGATTTCCCGAAACTCACTTGCCTCAACTCATACGAGATAAACTTTCATCGAGATGCTCATGAACATGCCATGATACTCAATTAATGCAAACATGCCCAAACACTCATCATATCAAAAGTTCAAACATGCTTTCCTGGTTCGAAGTAGTCGGGCTCTAGCTCGGTGAAGTTCGCGGTTCCGTCACCTCCTTCGGTATCTACGGTACACAAAACACACACGCTAACGTAAATACCGTGGGGTACAGAAAAGTAATCCAAATATTTTTCAAATAAATATGATAAAAAACAAGACAACATTTTGAAGAGGACAGAAAAAGAATCACTCAAAAATCCCTTTCTGTTAAAAAGTTATAAGAGTTTTGGTCCAAGGACCCATCTGTAATGAAACAGAAAACTCTCAGGGGCCTAAGCAGAAAAGTGCAGAAAAACGATTCAGAGTAGAAAGCGTATTTGCCAGAGTACGCTTTCAGAAAACGGTTCAAAAAAAATAACAGAGAGGCTGACGGGCGGGTCCCACCCGTCAGGTTTGAATATTCAAAAGAGGTGGCAGAGCACGACGGTGCCCGAGAGCCGCGATGGTCGACGGCGGCGATCCACGGCGAGGCAGGGAGATCGGAAGGTACCTCCGTGCTCAGTGGGTTATTCCGCGTCGGTTGGTGGTGGTTCTCGGTGAGCACCACGTAGACGGCAGCTCTTGCTCCGGCGGACGGCGGTTCGGGTGGTCGTGGGCCTCGTCGGAGAGTGCTGCAAAGGTTAAATTGAGGAGGGGGTTAGACTCCTGGTAGCTTGAGGGATAGCTGACGAGAGTAGGACGCTGGGGACGTCCTCACCGGAGTGAAACGAGGTGGAGGCCGCGGCAGAACAGGGCGGCCGGAGTCGAGGAAGAAGAGCCCCTCGAGGCCCTTCCAGTGGCTGGGCGAGGACTAGTGAGGTGGTGGAGGTGTGCGGGGGCGAGAGCGCGCTCGGGGGTGCTATTTATAGCCGGCCCGAGGCGGTTTCCGTGAATGGATAAGTCCGGCGAGTGTTACGGCGGCGCAGGGCATTGGTCGGGGTGGTGTTAGGGTTGAGCGTCATTGTGGAGGTCCACTGACTCCATTTGGATGCTAAACGATCCGGGGTTGGGTGCTTTGGGTATGCTCGACGGAACGGAGCGACGCGGGCCCGTCGGCGGCAGGGAGCACGTTCTGTGCTTGCCAGGCCACGGTGACGGTGCCGCGGGCGTGCGCTGGCATGCACGAGCCACACGGAGCGCTAGGGAGAGCTGGGCGGCGCAGAATGGCGTTGTGCCGGGGTGGTGCCTTCTGTCGACCGCCACGGGAGGTCCCGACGCCGCAGAAGACGCCGGCGAGGTTGGGCCAGGGTGCCACCGACGCTAGGAATCGGCCAAGCATGCGTCGCGGGGGTTACGCCAGGGGAGAGGCCGTGCAACGTGCCAAGCGCACTGCCGACGCTGCGGATCTGAACAGCGACGAAGGGAAACGACACTGAACTCTGAAACTTCTGAATATTTCTGAAACTGCAAGAAAACAGTGCCGGCCAGGTGTTCGACAGAATGATCTTGGTATGTGGGAGTTTCTCCTAGAGCTGATTTTTGGTGGAGTGGCCTCTCATTGCATCTGGAGGCTGCCTGAATTTTTGTGGAATTTTTGGAGAAGGGGAGATATGAATTTCACCAAATTTGACAAATCTGGTCCAAACTTGCAGAGACTGAAATTTGAAATTTTTTAAAAGAAGAAGAGTGGATCTTGATTGTTCTAGGTTGTGGGTACCAAGGACTGTCCAGGGGAGTTGGTTTGGGGTCAACACTCAAATGCATTTAGGTACTTGCTTTGCAAATTACCTAGGCTCAAAATAATTGGCAGAAAAGATTTGGGGAGAGAAATAAATGGAATAAAATTCAGAAATGGATTGAACTTGTTGAGACAGAATGTTTGGATTGCCCCAAAGTGGAAGGAGAGATTTTGGGAAGATTTTACCATGTGGTGCATGGTAAAATCATGAGTGGTTTCAATATTGGAGAAGATGCAAAACTCCTAAGGTTTTCTTTTTAAACGAAAATAGAACCCAAAATTTTTTAAATTTTGAGAAGAGGGCAAACAGCAGAAAAGTTAAAAAAAAACCAAACACCAGAGTTGAAGGAGATGCCAAAATAAAATCCTTGCCAAAGGGAAAAGTTTTTGAGAGAGAGATTTTTGGAAGGGTTTAAATGACCTTCTTCAAATCCAACCAAGTTTTTGAAGAAAACCAAAAGAAATTTTTTGGAGTGTCACATTAAAATAATTGAAATTAATGTTTTCATTAATTTGCATAAATGACATGCTAAATGGTTTATTTCATAACTAAATAACCGTAGCTCCGAATTAAATAAACTTGATATGTAAATGGTTAGAAAAATGCATAGGTTAACTTGGTGCACTTTATTTTTAATGTTTAACAACTTTAAAATATGATTTAGGGCAGAACAGTACCATATACAAAATATGCACATGGGGATTTTCCGGATTTGTTGTTTGTTGTTTCCGGCCCCCATTTAAATTGCTTAGATAGTGTAGTTTTGTTATGCTTCACCTCTTAACATGTTAAGAACATTTAAACTTGTTTGGTTCATATTGAGAGCGAACTGAATATTTGAATGTGGTGTTTCATCAATATGCAACTCTTTGCATATTGAGCTCCACTTCATTTGTAGTATTGTTTGTTGCACTTTGCCATTCCATGCATATTCAAACCAAACATGCATCATACTTGTTTGTGCATCATGCCATGCTTATGCTTGTTTGTTTACCGTGTTGTTTGCTTCTTTCCGGTTGTTCTTCTTCTCGATAGTTGCGGTAGTGTTGCGATTGTGAGGATTCGTTCGACTACGCCCGTTCGTCTTCTTCATGGATTCAGACTTCTTCCTAGCGGGATTTCAGGCAAGATGATCATTATCTTGGATCTCACTACTAATTTGCTTTGCTAGTTGTCTTGATGCTTTCGCTATGTCGAGCTACCTACCACTTGTTTATCAAGCCTCCCAAATTGCCATGACAAATATCTAAGCTTTTCCACCGTCCCAGCAAACCGTTGCTTGGCTATGTTACCGCTTTGCTCAACCCCTCTTATAGTGTTGCTAGTTGGAGGTGCAGTTGCAGGTTGTTCCATGTTGGGACATGGATATCATGGATATCATGGGATATCACAATATCTCTTATTTAATTAATGCAACTATATACTTGGTAAAGGGTGGAAGGCGCGACCTTTTTCCTGGTGTTTTGTTCCACTCTTTCCGCCCTAGTTTCCGCCATACCGGTGTTATGTTCCTTGATTTTGCATTCCTAACATGGTTGGGGTTTATGGGCCCCCCTTGACAATTCTCTTTGAATAAAACTCCTCAGCAAGACCCAAAATTGGTTTTACCTTTTGCCTAACATAATAACTGAACATGATAATAAACTAGACGCATAGGGGGTTAGCGCTACCCGAGGTTCGTTATTCAACATAATACAGGGGGCCAGTGCTGATGGTGTTGGTCCCAAATAGGCAGACCGCGGAGCCACCACGGGGCAACTCGAGGTTTGGTTTTACTCATAGGCTGACCCATCCGGTCGTGGCTTGAGACGAGATACGCGTGGCTACTATTAGGGTGTCGGCACGCTGGGAGGTCTTGCTGGACTTGTTTTACCATTGTCAAAATGTCCTATGAACCGAGATTCTGATCTTGATCGGGTTGTTCACAGAGGAGGATTTTCCTCGGTTGATCGTGAGAGCTTGGTCGTGGGTGTTGGGGAACGTAGTAATTTCAAAAAAATTCCTACGCACACACAAGATCATGGTGATGCATAACAATGAGAGGGGAGAGTGTTGTCTACGTACCCTCGTAGACCGAAAGCGGAAGCATTAGCACAACGTGGTTGATGTAGTCGTACGTCTTAACGATCCGACCGATCAAGTACCGAACGTACGGCACCTCCGAGTTCAGCACACGTTCAACCCGATGACGTCCCTCGAACTCTGATCCAGCCGAGTGTTGATGGAGAGTTTCGTCAGCACGACGGCGTGGTGACGATGTTGATGTTCTACCGATGCAGGGCTTCGCCTAAGCACCGCTATAGTATTATCGAGGTGGACTATGGTGGAGGGGGGCACCGCACACGGCTAAGAGATCAATGATCAATTGTTGTGTCTCTAGGGTGCCCCCTACCCCCGTATATAAAGGAGCAAGGGGGGAGGCCAGCCGGCCCTTGCAGGGCGCGCCAGGAGGAGGATTCCTCCTCCTAGTAGGAGTAGGACTCCCCTCTTTCCTACTCCTACTAGGAGGGGGAAAGGAAGGGGCAGAGGGAGAAGGAAAGGGGGGCGCCGCCCCCCCTCTCCTTGTCTAATTTGGACCAGAGGGGGAGGGGGCACGCGGCCCACCCTGGCCGCCCCTCTCTCTTTCTCCACTAAGGCCCATAAGGCCCATTACTTCTCCCGGGGGGGGGTTCCGATAATCCTCCGGCACTCCGGTTTTCTCCGAAATCACCCGGAACACTTCCGGTGTCCGAATATAGTCGTCCAATTTATCAATCTTTATGTATCGACTATTTCGAGACTCCTCGTCATTTCCGTGATCACATACAGGACTCCGAAAAACCTTCGGTACATCATAACACATAAACTCATAATAAAACTGTCATCGTATCGTTAAGCGGGCGGACCCTACGGGTTCGAGAACTATGTAGACATGACCGAGACACGTCTCCGATCAATAACCAATAGCGGAACCAGGATGCTCATATTGGCTCCCACATATTCTACGAAGATCTTTATCGGTCAGACCGCATAACAACATACGTTGTTCCCTTTGTCATCGGTATGTTACTTGCCCGAGATTCGATCGTTGGTATCTCAATACCTAGTTCAATCTCGTTACCGGCAAGTATTTTACTCGTTCCGTAATACATCATCCCGCAACTAACTCATTAGTTGCAATGCTTGCAAGGCTTGAGTGATGTGCATTATTGAGAGGGCCCATAGATACCTCTCCAACAATCGGAGTTACAAATCCTAGTCTCGAAATACGCCAACCCAACATGTACCTTCGGAGACACCTGTAGAGCACCTTTATAATCACCCAGTTACGTTGTGACATTTGGTAGCACACAAAGTGGTCCTCCGGTAAACGGGAGTTGCTTAATCTCATAGTCATAGGAACATGTATAAGTCATGAAGAAAGCAATAGCGATATACTAAACGATCAAGTGCTAAGCTAACGGAATGGGCCAATTCAATCACATCATTCTCCTAATGATGTGATCCCGTTAATCAAATGGCAACTCATGTCTATGGTTAGGAAACATAACCATCTTTGATCAACGAGCTAGTCAAGTAGAGGCATACTAGTGACACGCTGTTTGTCTATGTATTCACACATGTATTGTGTTTCCGGTTAATACAATTCTAGCATGAATAATGAACATTTATCATGAAATAAGGAAATAAATAATAACTTTATTATTGCCTCTAGGGCATATTTCCTTCAGTCTCCCACTTGAACTAGAGTCGATAATCTAGTTCACATCGCCATGTGATTTAACACCAATATTCATATCTGTATATGATTAACATCCATAGTTCACATCGTCATGTGACCAACACCCAAAGGGTTTACTAGAGTCAATAATCTAGTTCACATCGCTATGTGATTAAAACCCAAAGAGTACTAAGGTGTGATCATGTTTTGCTCGTGAGAGAAGTTTAGTCAACGGGTCTGTCACATTCAGAGCCGTACGTATTTTGCAAAATATTCTATGTCTACAATGCTCTGCACGGAGCTACTCTAGCTAATTGCTCCCACTTTCAATATGTATCCAGATTAAGACTTAGAGTCATCTGGATCAGTGTCAAAACTTGCATCAACGTAACCCTTTACGACGTACCTCTTGTCACCTACATAATCGAGAAACATATCCTCATTCCACTAAGGATAATTTTGACCAATGTCCAATGATCTACTCTTAGATCACTATTGCACTCCCTTGCCAAACCAGGGCAGAGTATACAATAGGTCTGGTCCATAGCATGGCATACTTTTATAGAACCTATGACTGAGGCATAGGGAATGACTTTCATTCTCTTTCTATTTTATGCCGTGGTCGGGATTTGAGTCTTACTCAATTTCACACCTTTGCAGCACAGGCAAGAACTATTTCTTTGACTGTTCCATTTTGAACTAGTTCAAAATCTTATCAAGGTATGTACTCATTGAAAATCTTATCAAGCGTCTTGATCTATCTCAATAGATCTTGATGCTCAATATGTAAGTAGCTTTACTGAGGTCTTTCTTTTAAAGAACTCCTTTCAAACACTTATTTATGCTTTCCAGAAAAATTCTACATCATTTCTGATCAACAATATGTCACTCACATATACTTATCAGAAAGGCTGTAGTGCTCCCACTCACTTTATTGTAAATACAGGCTTCACTGCAAGTCCGTAAAAAACTATATGCTTTGATCAACTTATCAAAGCGTATATTCCAACTCCGAGATGCTTGTACCAGTCCATAGATGGATTGCTGGAGCTTGCACATTTTGTTAGCACCTTTAGGATTGTCAAAACCTTATGTTTGCATCATATACAACTCTTCTTCCAGAAAACCATTAAGGAATGCAGTTTTGACATCCATTTGCCAGATTTCATAAAATAAGGCAATTTGCTAACATGATTCGGACAGACTTAGGCAACGCTAAGAGTAAGGAAATCTCATCGTAGTCAACACCTTGAACTTGTCGAAAACCTTTTTGTGACAAGTCGAGCTTTGTAGATAGTAACACTACTATCAACGTCCGTCTTCCTCTTGAAGATCCATTTATTTTCTATGGCTTGCCGATCATCGGGCAAGTCCACCAAAGTCCACACTTTGTTCTCACTCATGGATCCTATCTCAGATTTCATGGCCTCCAGCCATTTCGCGGAATCTTGGGCTCATCATTGCTTCCTCATAGTTCGTAGGTTTATCATAGTCTAGTAACATGACTTCCAGAATAGGGTTACCATACCACTCTGGTGCGGACCGTACTCTGGAAGACCTACGAGGTTCTGTAATAACTTGATTTGAAGTTTCCTGATCATCATTATTAGCTTCCTCATTAATTGGTGTAGGAATCACTGGAACTGATTTCAGCGATGAACTATTCTCCAATTCAGGAGAAGGTACTATTACCTTATCAAGTTCTACTTTTCTCCCACTCACTTCTTTCGAGAGAAACTCCATCTCTAGAAAGGATCCATCTTAGCAACGAATATCTTGCTTTCGGATCTGTGATAGAAGGTGTACCCAATAGTTTCCTTTGGGTATTCTATGAAGACGCACTTCTCCGATTTGGGTTCGAGCTTATCAGGTTGAAACTTTTTAACATAAGCATCGCAGCCCCAAACTTTAAGAAACGACAATTTTGGTTTCTTGCCAAACCACAGTTCATAAGGCGTCGTCTCAAACGGATTTTGATGGTGCCCTATTTAAAGTGAATGCAACTGTCTTTAATGCATAACCCCAATACGATAGTGGTAAATCGGTAAGATACATCATAGATCGCACCATATCCAATAAAGTGCGGTTATGATGTTCAGACACACCATTACGCTGTGGTGTTCGATGTGGCGTGAGCTGTGAAAATATTCCACACTGTTTTATATGAAGGCCAAACTCGTAACTCAAATATTTTCCTCCATGATCAGATCGTAGAAACTTTATTTTCTTGTTACGATGATTCTCCACTTCACTCTGAAATTCTTTGAACTTTTCAAATGTTTCAGACTTGTGTTTCATTAAGTAGATATACCCATATCTGCTCAAATCATCTGTGAAGGTCAGAAAATAACGATACTTGCCACGAGCATCAACACTCGTTGGATCGCATACATCGGTATGTATTATTTCCAATAAGTCAGTAGCTCGTTCCATTGTTCCGGAGAACGGAGTTTTAGTCATCTTGCCCATAAGGCACGGTTCGCAAGCATCAAATGATTCATAACCAAGTGATTCCGAAATATCCATCTTTATGGAGTTTCTTCATGCGCTTTACACCGATATGACCCAAACGGCAGTGCCATAAATAAGTTGCACTATCATTATTAAATTTGCATCTTTTGGCATCAATATTTATGAATATGTGTATCACTACGATCAAGATCCAACAAACTATTTTCATTGGGTGTATGACCATTGAAGGTTTTATTCATGTAAGCAGAATAACAATTTTTCTCTGACTTTAAATGAATAACCGTATTGCAATAAACATGATCAAATCATATCATGCTCAACGCAAATGCCAAATAACATTTATTTAGGTTTAACACTAATCTCGAAAGTATAGGGAGTGTGCGATGATGATCATATCAATCTTGGAACTACTTCCAACACTCATCGTCACTTCCCCTTCAACTAGTCTCTGTTTATTCTGTAACTCCTGTTTCGAGTTACTAATTTTTAGCAACCGAACAAATGTCAAATACTCAGGGGCTACTATAAAAACTAGTAAGGTACACATCAATAACCTGTATATCAAATATACCCTTGTTCACTTTGCCATCCTTCTTATTCACCAAATATTCAGGGCATTTCGCTTCCAAAGGACCATTTCCTTTGCGGTGTAAGCACTTAGTTTCAGGCTTTGGTCCAGCTTTGGGCTTCTTCGCGGGAGTGACAACTTGCTTGTCATTCTACTTGAAGTTCCCTTTCTTTCCCTTTGCCCTTTTCTTAAAACTAGTGGTCTTGTCAATCATCAACACTTGATGCTCTTTCTTGATTTCTACCTTCGTCGATTTCAATATCATGAAGAGCTCGGGAATCGTTTTCGTCATCCCTTGCCTACTGTAGTTCATCACAAAGTTCCAGTAACTTGATCATGGTGACTAGAGAACTCTGTCAATCACTATCTTATCTGGAAGATTAACTCCCACTTGATTCATGCGATTGTAGTACCCAGACAATCTGAGCACATGCTCACTTGTTTGAGCAATTCTCCTCCATCTTTTAGCTATAGAACTTGTTGGAGACTTCATATCTCTCAACTCGGGTATTTGCTTGAAATACTAACTTCAACTCCTGGAACATCTCATATGGTCCATGACGTTCAAAAACGTCTTTGAAGTCCCGATTCTAAGCCGTTAAGCATGGTGCACTAAACTATCAAGTAGTCATCATATTGAGCTAGCAAAACGTTCATAACATCTGCATCTGCTCCTGGAATAGGTCCGTCACCTAGCGGTGCATCAAGGACATAATTCTTCTATGCAGCAATGAGGACAATCCTCAGATCACGGATCCAATCCGCATCATAGCTACTAATATTTTTCAACACAGTTTTCTCTAGGAACATATCAAAATAAACATATGAAAGCAACAACACGAGCTATTGATCTACAACATAATTTGCAAAGTACTACCAGGACTAAGTTCATGATAAATTTAAGTTCAATTAATCATATTACTTAAGAACTCCCACTTAGAAAGACATCCCTCTAATCCTCTAAGTGATCATGTGATCCAAATCAACTAAACCATAACCGATCATCACGTGAAATGGAGTAGCTTTCAATGGTGAACATCATTATGTTGATCATATCTACTATATGATTCACGCTCGACCTTTCGGTCTCAGTGTTCTGAGGCCATATCTGCATATGCTAGGCTCGTCAAGTTTAACCTGAGTATTCTGCGTGTGCAAAATTGGCTTGCACCCGTTGTAGATGGACATAGAGCTTATCACACCGATCATCACGTGGTGTCCGGACACGATTTAACTTTGGCAACGGTGCATACTCAGGAGAACACTTTTATCTTCAAATTTAGTGAGAGATCATCTTATAATGCTACCGTCAATCAAAGCAAGATAAGATGCATAAAAGATAAACATCACATGCAATCAATATAAGTGATATGATATGGCCATCATCATCTTGTGCTTGTGATCTTCATCTCCGGCTAATCGCCATGATCACCATCTTCACCGGCGCGACACCTTGATCTCCATTGTAGTATCATTGTCGCCTCGCCAATCTTATGCTTCTCGACTATCGCTACCGCTTAGTGATAAAGTAAAGCATTACAGTAGCGATTGCATTGCATACAATAAAGCGACAACCATATGGCTCCTGCCAGTTGCCGATAACTCAGTTACAAAACATGATCATCTCATACAATAAAATTTAGCATCACGTCTTGACCATATCACATCACAACATGCCCTGCAAAAACAAGTTAGACGTCCTCTAATTTGTTGTTGCAAGTTTTACCTGGCTACTACGGGCTTAGCAAGAACCGTTCTTACCTACGCATCAAAACCACAACGATAGTTTGTCAAGTTGGTGCTGTTTTAACCTTCGCAAGGACCGGGCGTAGCCACACTCGGTTCAACTAAAGTGAGAGAGACAGACACCCGTCGGTCACCTTTAAGCAACGAGTGCTCGTGGCGGTGAAACCAGTCTCGCTTAAGCGTACGCGTAATGTCGTTCGGGGCCACTTCATCTCGCAATACCGCTGAACCAAAGTATGACATGCTGGTAAGCTGTCACGCCCAAGATGCGGCCCTATCCTAAAGGAACTCGATGGTCCCACCAAGGATAGAAGCGCATCTTGAAGACACTTTTGCAAGGTGGATATCATTACATCAACATTACATAATACATAGGGATACATACATAAGGCACGAATGCCACAAGAATACATCATCATCATACAAGAACAACATCCGACTACGGATGAAACATAAACAGAAACTCAAACAATATCCACCCTGCTATCCCAGGCTACCGACCTGGAACCTATCCCCTGATCGAAGAAGCAGAAGAAGAACTCAACGCAAGCAAGCATCGCTCTCGCGTCATGATCATCGCGTAACCTGTACCTGCAACTGGTGGTGTAGTAATCTGTGAGCCACGAGGACTCAGCAAGCCCATTACCATGGGTATCAAGACTAGCAAAGCTCAATGGGAAAGGAAGGGATAAAGTGGTGAGGTTGCAGCAGCGACTAAGCAAGTATGGTGGCTAACATACGCAAATGAGAGCGAGAAGAGAAACAAAGGAACGGTCGTCAACTAGTAATGATCAAGAAGTGACCCTGAACCCCTACTTACGTCAGACATAACCCAGAAACCGTGTTCTCCTCTCGATCAACCCCGAAAAGAGACACTCACGGTTACGCACACAATTGGTGTATTTTAATTAAGATCAACTTCGGGTTTTCTACAACCGGACATTAACAAATTCCCATCTGCCACATAACCGCGAGCACGGCTTTCGAAAGTTCAAACCCTGCAGGGGTGTCCCAACTTAGCCCATGATAAGCTCTCGCGATCAACGAAGGATATTCCTTCTCCCGGAAGACCCGATCAGTCTCGGAATCCGGCTACAAGACATTTCGACATAATAAAACAAGACCAAGAAGACCGCCCGATCGCCGACAATCCCGATAGGAGCTGCACATATCTCGCTCTCGTGGCAACACGGATGAGACATCCTACGAGTAAAACCAAACCTCGAGTTGCCACGAGGGGGCCCCGCAGTCTAGTCGGTTCAGGCCAGCACTTAGAGAAGCACTGGCCCGGGGGGGGGGGGTTAAATAAAGATGACCCTCGGGTTGGCCGACCCAAGGGAAAAGGGTGTAGGTGGTGGTGAGGCAAATGGTAAAACCAAGGTTGGGCCTTGCTGGAAAAGTCTTATTTAAAGCGAACTGTCAAGGGGGTCCCATAAATCACCCGACCGCGTTAGGGTCGCAAAATCCGGGAACATAATACCGATATGACGGAAACTAGGGCGCCAAGAGTGGAACAAAACACCAGGCATAAGGCCGAGCCTTCCACCCTTTACCAAGTATATAGATGCATTAATTAAATAAGATATATTGTGATATCCCAACAAGTAAACATGTTCCAACAAGGAACAACATCTCCATGTTCCAACAAGGAACAAACTTCATCTTCACCTGCAACTAACAACGCTATAAGAGAGGCTGAGCAAAGCGGTAACATAGCCAAACAACGGTTTGCTAGGAAGGGTGCAAAAGGTTAGAGGCTGACATGGCAATCTGGGATGGCTTGATAAACAGGTAATAGGTAGCGCAGCATAGCGATAGAACGAAGCAACTAGCATAGCAATGATAGTAGTGAGATCCAGGGTAGCGGTCATCTTGCCTGAAATACCGCTAGGAAGAAGAACGAGTCCATGAAGAAGACGAACGGAAGTAGTCGAACGAATCCTCACAATCGCAACATTACCGGAACCGAGAAGCAACACCGGAAAGAAACAAACAACATGATAAATGCACAAGCATAAAGATGGCATGATGAACAATCAAGTATGATGCATGTCCGGTTTAATGAGGCATGGCATGGCAATATGCAACAAACAATACTACCAATTAAGTGGAGCTCAATATGCAACGAGTTGCATATTGACGAAACACCACATTCGAGTTATTTAGTTCGCTCTCGTTTAGGTACACAACAATATTAAATGTTGTTAAACATGGCAAGAGGTGGAGCATAATTAAACTAACTATTTAGGCAAGTTTAAATGAGGCCGGAAATAAGAAACAACAATTCTGGAAAATCCTCATGAGCAATATTTTAGATTCGGTACTGTTCTGCCCTAAAACATATTTTAGCGTTGTTAAACAGGAAAATAAACTGCACCATGTTAAACTAGGCATTTTTCTACCCCATTTACATATAAAGTTTGTTAAAATTGGAGCTACGGTTATTTAGTTATGAAATAAATCATTTTAACATGGCATATTAGCAAATTTAAATAAACAGCAGGTTAAACATTTTAAACATGGATGGAAATGACATATTATTAATCTACACAATTTTCTGAGCATTTTACATATATAAATTATTTTAACTGATGCACAGTTTGAGAGATATTAAATGCATGATGCTTAGGGGTTTTCAGAAACTGACACACTCTAGAAAATTGATTAAACGTCCCGAACTAAAAAAACGCTATGGGCTGAAATCGGAGGCTGAGGGAGTTGCTCACATTGGGCCAAGCCAGTCGGTGGAGCTGGCGGCAGGCTTGGCGGGAGCTGCGGGTCGGCCGGAAGGGCGCTGGCCTCGCGATGCTTGGCCGAGCCGGGAGGACCACGCGGGAAGGCCCACGCGAGGGACGACGGTCAACGGCGAAGGGACGAGCTGGATCGGCTCCTCCCGATCCGCTGCGGCGGCGCTGGCCATGACGAATCTCAGCCGGCGGCGAAGCGAGGGTTCAAGGGGACCGGAAGGGCGGATCCAGCCGCGAGAGGAGGTGGGGCCCCGTTTCCGGCTGGGTTTGAGCAACGACGGCGGTTGGACGGAGCTCCGGCGACGGATGCGAAGGACCCGAGGCGGTGACGGCCATGGCAGACTCCTCTGCAAGGCACGGGGAGAGAGAACGTGAGGGAGAGACAGAGGAAAGGAGGGAGGAGGTAGGGGCGCAACCTGCAGGGGCGGCGGAGCAGCTCCGACGGTGGCGCTCGGGATGAGCAGGGATCGACCCCTGGCTCTCTTGCGGGTGTCCCTGGTAGGAGGGGATGGATCGATGGAATCGGTAGGTTGGGGTTGGCCCGATTTGGAAAACGAGGAGGAAAGTGGCGGCTTCGGTTGGGGGGAAATTTGGATCGGGGTAGATCCCGAGGAACAGGGGAGACAAGAGGAGTGTGGCGGCGGCTAGGACGACAAGGGGAGGATTTCTAGGGTTATCCAAAATAGACTAGGGGTGGACTATATATAGGAAAGGGGAAGAGTTTGAACCTTCCGATCGAAAACCAACGGACGAGAATAAATAGGCTAAGGAGTTCAATAAAGAAAACGGAGATGTTTTGTAGACGTCAGGGGATGATCCGGACACAACGGTATCGACTGCCCGGGTCGGGTTCGGGGGAGTTTCGGACGCGCGTGCGAGGGGGGTTTGAGAGAGGTCGACGAAGGCAAGAGGGCTTGACAAAAGATAAACGGAGACAAAGAGAGAAACGGCAACTACAAACGACTACGAGTTTTATGAAAACATGCAGATGCAATGCACATGATGCGATGAGATGAAATGCAAGACATGAACAAAAAGCAAAACAAAAGACAAAACCCCAACCACGGAGAAAATAAAATAACACATCTCCGGAAAAAGCAAGAGTTGGAGTTACCGATATAGAAAGTTGTATCCGGGGTGTTACAACACTCCACCACTATGAGAGGATCTCGTCCCGAGATCTAGGATGGCACCAGAGGGAAAAGGAAGAGGAAGATAAGAGGTAAACTAAATTGCTTCTCTGACAAACGAGTGAAACCATGAACCTTGAGAGGTTGAACAAAATTGAAAGAAACAAAACAACGGAGATGACCAAGATTGCAAACAATCCGGTAGAAAAGAGGAACAAGGAGTATTACGAGAACTTGAAGGTTGCAAAGACATGAATCAAGAGTTTAATGGACAAGATAGAATTCGAAACCACTCCCGGTTAAAACAAGATGAGAGAGGAAGAATTATATAATTTGGGTAGCACTCCGACTGTAAATGGAAGGAATTGAACAAGAACTTGACAAGATGAGAGGATAATTGATGAAATCAACAACACACTGCCTCCGGAATTGAAATAATGGCACAAGGGGTAAGAAACATTTCAGACCGCTCTCCGGTTGAGAAGGGAGGCAAAACTTGATTAGATGAGAGAAACTCGAATGAAAACATGACACTCCGGCTAAACGGATAAGCAAGGGAAAGAACATGATATTTGCAAAACGAGGTGATGGGTGAAGAGAGCAACACCACCATGCCTCCGGAAGAAAGAATAGGAGATAGATCATTGAAATAGAAGAATGGAGAAGAAAATGCCAACTTCTACCACAATTGAATTTGGAAGGCATCCTTGCAAGAAGGTTAGAATATAGTTGGAATGAATAGAACGGAGAATGAAACCAACATCTCCTACCATAATTGAATTTGAACGAGCATCCTTACGAAGTAGGATTGAACGGAGTTGTTTGAAAAACAACAACGGTAACAATAAGCTTGTAGCGGGCTTATGGAAACATCTCAAAATTATGAGATGAGCTTCTGCCACCAACGGAAAGAAATGATCGGATTGATATCCGCAAGGAGACGAGAAACTTATTTCACCGGTAGGACAAATGAAAAACTTGGGTCATTTATAAGCACCATAAATAGCTACATACCTTAGGGAAGGCTTTAGGTGAAATATGACACAAGATAACTCCAACAACGAGGTTGATGGTTGAAAAGATCTCTTGAACAAAGAGAAATGATGGATTTAAATATCTCATTCTTAACGACTTGTGAAACATGAAATACGAAGTGAAATTGTCAAGAATGACATAAGACCATCTCAAAAGATAAGGTAGGGGAATTGCACCTCAAAATGCAAGATGAAGAATACTTGAACTCCTCAAAATAAAACATGTGTTGAGCACCATGTTTATTTTTTTGAGTATAGCTTATGGATCTTAGCTTCGAGAGAAATTTTGAAGAACAATTGAAGAATGAAAAGAATCCTTGACGAACCATCATGTAGAGCCTCCATGAAGAATTCCGGTAATAAAAGGATGATAAAAGAAAGAGAAGTTGAAAACACAAGGTGAAGCCTTGCGATAATTTAGATGGAGCTTCTGACGAGATAATGCGGAAAACTTGGAACTCCGGAAAAAAAGTTGAATACTAGAACCGTGAATTACTTCATCATGAACAATCTCCTAAGAAGGAATTAATCACTTGGATGAAACAAGAATAAGAATTATGTCATGCCTACCCTTCACCAATTTAAATTGATGACAAGCAACGGGTTGGCATACTACTTATTCTCGTGAGAAAGGATTAAAAGAGATATGACGCAAACTTGTGAAGGTAATGATGGAACCACCGGTGGGATTGAAAATGAACGAGCAAAGAGAAAGAATCGTCGGGAAGAATTGGGAAAACAAATGAAGATGCTTGAGAGAATTTAGATAGAATAGAATGAAGAGATCTTGAACTGATTAGAGGATATTGAACGATTCACGGTAAGATTTGGAGAATTATAGCTACGATGAGAATGAAGAATTATGACATGATGGCCTTCGAGGAAAGAAATGGAAAACAACTCATGAAATGCTCCGGATGGTAAGAAAATAAATCTCACAATCAAAATGATTATGAGGATAGCATGAGGCTAGAACCATGAATCTTCAAGAGAATGGACCAAGATTTAGGAGAAACTCTTCTTGGTCTTCAAATGTTGAGACTAATGATGAGAAACCACCATGAATTGTTGAGATACTCCGGGATGAAAATTGGAAAGGTTGAACCAACGATGAAAAGAATTTGAAAGATTTTGGAGAAAGACATATGACTGATGATAACCCATTCTTACGTCAAGCTTTGAAATGAATTTGAGAATAGTTCCGTGAAAATTAGAAGAGTCGTAAGATCCTCGAAAAGACACGTGGGTTAGGGCCCACTCAAAAGAAAAACATCGTTGAAGGATATTAAAGAGAGGTTGCACCGGTTGAATTAAATGGCTTGAATGAGATAACAACCTCGAAATATCTTGAACGGATTGAGAATGGAAACACAAGTCTTGTGAGATATCTTCAGCACTCCGGAACAAATGAATAGCGAGAAGTGAATGATTAAGAGGTGCATCGGCATGATAAAGCATTAGAAACGAGGAAAAGAATATGATGAATATCGAAAGCTTGAATTGGATCCACCGGAGAAGAAACAACAATGAAGGATGATGAACTTGAAACTGTTGGGCATCTTCATGGAAAATCACCGGATAAGAACATTGGAAGAAAAGAATGAAGAGACTTCACATGAATAAATGGATACTTTATTACGAAATCTGAGTCCTTGAAGAAAAAGGGTGGGAGGGCGGGAAAACAAAGGCACCTTGGGGACGGATGAAACAAACACCGTTGTGAAAACTTAGAATTGATCTCGCAAATGTTGAAATGACCGGGCCAACTTGAAGAGAAGCACGCCGGTTAGAAAAAGAATTAACATGACGATCTCGATGATCAAGAAGGATTAGTATTCACATAGAAATATGAGAACACCGCTTAAGGAAAGGTATGGATTCAACATTTGACTTCGAAGCAACTCGAATACCACAAATAAAACAAAACAAAGGATTTGGCTTGCAGAATAAGCCGGAACAAATACATATGATAGAGATTTACCCAATCTCATATCATGCATCTGTCGGAAAGATATTCTAGGAGCTACTTGAATTCCCACCTATAAACTCCCAAACTTTCTGGTTATGCAATCTGGTGTTGGGGATCTGGGGACACAAAATATATCACCCAAACTAACAATACCTTGATCCAATTGTATCCATCCGTCAACACATAACCAAGAAAACTCGAAATCGTGTACCTCGACCTTGAAAAGCATCATTATATGAGTCATGGCAATACTCCCGAGCTCGCCCAATCTCAAGTTATCGGGTTATCTCACCAACAAGCTGTACAAAAGAGATTTTCGATGTCGGCAAATCTCAGTATTCCAGAACTGCAACGATAAAATTGTGACGACAACACCTCGAGCTCAACTCCCGGACACCGCCACAACCCCTAAATGTCGAGGCACCAAGAACAATGTTCTCGTCACAAAACCATCGAACGATCCCAAGATACCCGCGTGATCCTAAAAAAAATCGTGAAATTTGAGGAGAGGAAAGATAAAACATCTACGTCAGGAGGCCTCATTAGAGCGACGAAGGGACTGAGGAGTAAAAAGAATCCTACTCTCCGATATATATAATCCTAAGACTCAAAATAGTTTTTTCTAGACTCAACAACGGCCAACAAACAAGGGGGCTCCTAAGGTCGGTCGAGGCTCTGATACCAACTTGTCACGCCCAAGATGCGGCCCTATCCTAAAGGAACTCGATGGTCCCACCAAGGATAGAAGCGCATCTTGAAGACGCTTTTGCAAGGTGGATATCATTACATCAACATTACATAATACATAGGGATACATACATAAGGGACGAATGCCACAAGAATACATCATCATCATACAAGAACAACATCCGACTACGGATGAAACATAAACAAAACTCAAACAATATCCACCTGCTATCCCAGAGTACCGACCGAACCTATCCCCGATCGAAGAAGCAGAAGAAGAACTCAACGCAAGCAAGCATCGCTCTCACGTCATGATCATCGCAGAACCTGTACCTGCAACTGGTGGTGTAGTAATCTGTGAGCCACGAGGACTCAGCAATCCCATTACCATGGGTATCAAGACTAGCAAAGCTCAATGGGAAAGGAAGGGATAAAGTGGTGAGGTTGCAGCAGCGACTAAGCAAGTATGGTGGCTAACATACGCAAATGAGAGCGAGAAGAGAAACAAAGGAACGGTCGTCAACTAGTAATGATCAAGAAGTGACCCTGAACCCCTACTTACGTCAGACATAACCCAGAAACCGTGTTCTCCTCTCGATCAACCCCGAAAAGAGACACTCACGGTTACGCACACAGTTGGTGTATTTTAATTAAGATCAACTTCGGGTTTTCTACAACCGGACATTAACAAATTCCCATCTGCCACATAACCGCGGGCACGGCTTTCGAAAGTTCAAACCCTGCAGGGTGTCCCAACAAGCCCATGATAAGCTCTCGCGATCAACGAAGGATATTCCTTCTCCCGGAAAGACCCGATCAGTCTCGAATCCGGCTACAAGACATTTCGACAAGAATAAAACAAGACCAGCAAGACCGCCCGATGCGCCGACAATCCCGATAGGAGCTGCACATATCTCGTTCTCGTGGCAACACCGGATGAGACATCCTACGATTAAAACCAAACCTCGAGTTGCCACGAGGGGCCCATGATCTACTCGGTTCAGGCCAGCACTTAGAGAAGCACCGCCCGGGGCTAAATAAAGATGACCCTCGGGTTGGCCGACCCAAGGGAAAAGGGTGTAGGTGGTGGTGAGGCAAATGGTAAAACCAAGGTTGGGCCTTGCTGGAAAAGTCTTATTTAAAGCGAACTGTCAAGGGGGTCCCATAAATCACCCGACCGCGTTAGGGACGCAAAAGCCGGGAACATAATACCGATATGACGGAAACTAGGGCGGCAAGAGTGGAACAAAACACCAGGCATAAGGCCGAGCCTTCCACCCTTTACCAAGTATATAGATGCATTAATTAAATAAGATATATTGTGATATCCCAACAAGTAAACATGTTCCAACAAGGAACAACATCTCCATGTTCCAACAAGGAACAAACTTCATCTTCACCTGCAACTAACAACGCTATAAGAGAGGCTGAGCAAAGCGGTAACATAGCCAAACAACGGTTTGCTAGGAAGGGTGCAAAAGGTTAGAGGCTGACATGGCAATCTGGGATGGCTTGATAAACAGGTAATAGGTAGCGCAGCATAGCGATAGAACGAAGCAACTAGCATAGCAATGATAGTAGTGAGATCCGTAGGTAGCGGTCATCTTGCCCGAAATCCCGCTAGGAAGAAGAACGAGTCCATGAAGAAGACGAACGGAAGTAGTCGAACGAATCCTCACAATCGCAACATTACCGGAACCGAGAAGCAACACCGGAAAGAAACAAACAACATGATAAATGCACAAGCATAAAGATGGCATGATGCACAATCAAGTATGATGCATGTCCGGGTTAATGAGGCATGGCATGGCAATATGCAACAAACAATACTACCAATTAAGTGGAGCTCAATATGCAACGAGTTGCATATTGACGAAACACCACATTCGAGTTATTTAGTTCGCTCTCGTTTAGGTACACAACAATATTAAATGTTGTTAAACATGGCAAGAGGTGGAGCATAATTAAACTAACTATTTAGGCAAGTTTAAATGAGGCCGGAAATAAGAAACAACAATTCTGGAAAATCCTCATGAGCAATATTTTAGATTCGGTACTGTTCTGCCCTAGAACATATTTTAGCGTTGTTAAACAGGAAAATAAACTACACCATGTTAAACTAGGCATTTTTCTACCCCATTTACATATAAAGTTTGTTAAAATTGGAGCTACGGTTATTTAGTTATGAAATAAATCATTTTAACATGGCATATTAGCAAATTTAAATAAACAGCAGGTTAAACATTTTAAACATGGATGGAAATGACATATTATTAATCTACACAATTTTCTGAGCATTTTACATATATAAATTATTTTAATCCGATGCACAGTTTGAGAGATATTAAATGCATGATGCTTAGGGGGTTTTCTGTAAAACTGACACACTCTAGAAAATTGATTAAACGTCCAGAACTAAAAAAAACGTTGCGGGCTGAAACTGGAGGCTGAGGGAGCTGCTCACATTGGGCCAAGCCCAGTCGGTGGAGCTGGCTGCAGGCTTGGCGGGGAGCTGCGGGCCGGCTGGAAGGGCGCTGGGCCTCGCGATCTTGGGCCGAGCTGAGGGAGGCCCACGCGGGAAGGCCCACGCGAGGGACGACGGTCAACGGCGAAGGGACGAGCTGGATCGGGCTCCTCCCGATCCGCTCTGGCGGCCGCATGACGAACTTCGCCGGGCGGCGAGCGAGGGTTCGGCGGGGGACCGAAGGGCGGATCCAGCCGCGAGAGGAGGTGGGGCCCGCTTCCGCCGGGTTTGAGCAACGACGGCGGCCGGGCGGAGCTCCGCGACGGATCACGAAGGACCCGAGGCGGCGACGGCATGGCAGACTCTCTGCAAGGCACAGGAGAGAGAACGTGAGGAGAGACAGAGGAAAGGAGGGAGGAGGCGGGCGCAACTGCGAGGGGCGGCGAGCAGCTCCGACGGTGGCGCTTCAGGATGGCGAGGATCGACCCTGGCTCTCTTGCGGGTGTCCCTGGTAGGACGGGATGGATCGATGGAATCGGTAGGTTGGGGTTGGCCCGATTTGGAAAACGAGGAGGAAAGTGGCGGCTTCGGTTTGGGGGAAATTTGGATCGGGGTAGATCCCGAGGAACAGGGGAGACAAGAGGAGTGTGGCGGCGGCTGGGAGGACAAGGGGAGGATTTCTAGGGTTATCCAAAATAGACTAGGGGTGGACTATATATAGGAAAGGGGAAGAGTTTGAACCTTCCGATCGAAAACCAACGGACGAGAATAAATAGGCTAAGGAGTTCAATAAAGAAAACGGAGATGTTTTGTAGACGTCAGGGGATGATCCGGACACAACGGTAACGACTGCCTTGATCGGGTTCGGGAGTTTGGACGCGTCTTGTGAGGGGTTTGAGAGAGGTCGACGAAGGCAAGAGGGCTTGACAAAAGATAAACGGAGACAAAGAGAGAAACGACAACTACAAACGACTACGAGTTTTATGAAAACATGCAGATGCAATGCACATGATGCGATGAGATGAAATGCAAGACATGAACAAAAAGCAAAACAAAAGACAAAACCCCAACCACGGAGAAAATAAAATAACACATCTCCGGAAAAAGCAAGAGTTGGAGTTACCGATATAGAAAGTTGTATCCGGGGTGTTACATAAGCAGTATGACTTATATCGCCCACAACTCACTTGTGTTCTACTCGTGCATATGAAATCTACGCATAGAACCAGGCTCAGATGCCACTGTTGGGGAACGTAGTAATTTCAAAAAAATTCTTACGCACACGCAAGATCATGGTGATCCATAGCAACGAGAGGAGAGAGTGTTGTCTACGTACCCTCGTAGACCGAAAGCGGAAGCGTTAGCACAACGCGGTTGATGTAGTCGTACGTCTTCACGATCCGACCGATCAAGTACCGAACGTACGGCACCTCAGAGTTCAGCACACGCTCAGCCCGATGACGTCCCTTGAACTCCGATCCAGCCGAGTGTTGAGGGAGAGTTTCGTCAGCACGACGGCGTGGTGATGATGTTGATGTTCTACCGACGCAGGGCTTCGCCTAAGCACCGCTATAGTATTATCGAGTTGGACTATGGTGGAGGGGGGCACCGCACACGGCTAAGAGATCAATGATCAATTGTTGTGTCTCTAGGGTGCCCCCCTGCCCCCGTATATAAAGGAGCAAGGGGAGGCCGGCCGGCCCTTGCAGGGCACGCCAGGAGGAGGAGTCGTCCTCCTAGTAGGAGTAGGATTCCCCTCTTTCCTAGTCCTACTAGGAGGGGGAAAGGAAGGGGGAGAGGGAGAAGAAATGGGGGGCGCCGCCCCCCCTCTCCTAGTCCAATTCGGACCAGAGGGGAGGGGGCGCGCGGCCCACCCTGGCCGCCCCTCTCTCTCTCTCCACTAATGCCCATATGGCCCATTACTTCTCCCGGGGGGTTCCGGTAACCCTCCGGCACTCCGGTTTTCTCCAAAATCACCCGGAACACTTCCGGTGTCCAAATATAGTTGTCCAATATATCAATCTTTATGTCTCGACCATTTCGAGACTCCTCGTCGTGTCCGTGATCACATCTAGGACTCCGAACAACCTTTGGTACATCATAACACCTAAACTCATAATAAAACTGTCATCGTAATGTTAAGCTTGCGGACCCTATGGGTTCGAGAACTATGTAGACATGACCGGGACACGTCTTCGTTCAATAACCAATAGCGGAACCTGGATGCTCATATTGGCCTCCCACATATTCTATGCAGATCTTTATTGGTCAGACCGCATAACAACATACGTTGTTCCGTTTGTCATCGGTATGTTACTTGCCCAAGATTCGATCATCGGTATCTCAATACCTAGTTCAATCTCAAGCATCGGCAAGTCTCTTTACTCGTTCCATAATACATCATCCCGCTAACTAACTCATTAGTTGCAATGCTTGCAAGGCTTGAGTGATGTGCATTACCGAGAGGGCCCAGAGATACCTCTCCAACAATCGGAGTGACAAATCCTAATCTTGAAATACGCCAACCCAACATGTACCTTCGGAGACACCTGAGAGCACCTTTATAATCACCCGATTACGCCAGGACGTTTGGTAGCACAAAAAGTGTTCCTCCGGTAAATGGGAGTTGCATAATCTCATAGTCATACGAACATGTATAAGTCATGAAGAAAGCAATAGCAATATACTAAACGATCAAGTGCTAAGCTAACGGAATGGGTCAAGTCAATCACATCATTCTCCTAATGATGTGATCCCATTAATCAAATGACAACTCATGTCTATGGTTAGGAAACATAACCATCGTTGATCAACGAGCTAGTCAAGTAGAGGCATACTTGTGGCACTCTGTTTGTCTATGTATTCACACATGTATTATGTTTCCGGTTAATACAATTCTAGCATGAATAATAAACATTTATCATGAAATAAGGAAATAAATAAAAACTTTATAATTGCCTCTAGGGCATATTTCCTTCAATGGGCTAAGTTGGGACACCCCTGCAGGGTTTAAACTTTCGAGAACCGTGCCCGCGGTTATGTGGCAGATGGGAATTTTTAATATCCGGTTGTAGAGAACTTGACACTAGATCCGAATTAAAATACACCAACCGCGTGTTTAACTGTGACCAACTCTTTTTGAGTGAGTTTGAGAAGAGAACACGGTCGGGTTATGTCTGAACGTAAGTAGTTCAAGATCACTTCTTGATCATTACTAGTTTGCGACCGTTTGCGTAGTTTCTCATCTTATTCTTGTACTCGTAAGTTAGCCACCATACAGTGCTTAGTCGCTTGCTGCAACCTCACCAATTATCCATTCCATACCATTAAGCTTTGCTAGTATTGATACCCATGGTAACGAGATTGCTGAGTCCTCGTGGCTCACAGATTACTACAACAACAGTTGCAGGTACAGGATATGCGATGACCTGACATGAGAGCGATGCTTGCTTGTTTCTGAGTCCTTCTGCTTTTTCATCGATCAGGGGATAGGTTCCTAGTCGGCAGCCTGAACTAGCAGGGTGGATGTCATTTGTGTTTTCTGTTTGATTTCATCCATAGTCGAATACCTCTCTTCTGTATGATGTTTGATGTATTCATGTGGCATTTGTATGCCTTTGTATGTATCCCCAGCTATTATGTAATGGTACGATGTAATGATATCCACCTTGCAAAAGCGTTTCAATATGCGGCTCTATCCTTGGAGGGACCTTCGAGTTCCTCTCGGATAGGATCGCATATTGGGCGTGACAAGTTGGTATCAGAGCCTCGACCGACCATAGGAGCCCCCTTGATTGATCGTATTTTGGTTGTCGCATTGTCGAGTCTAGAAGAAAACTATTTCAGAGTCTAGTTATATCGGAGTGTAGGAATTCATTTTACTCACCATCCCCTTCGTCACTCTGGTGAGGTATCTTGACGTAGGTGTTTTGATGTTACTCCTCTTCTCCTTCAAATTTTTCTTTAGGATCACACAGTTAGTGTTGGGGAATGTAGTATTTCAAAAAATTTGCCTACGATCGCGCAAGATCTATCTAGGAGAATCATAGCAACAAGCGGGGACACTGTGTCCACGTACCTTCGTAGACCGAAAGAGGAAGCATTTAGTAACGCGGTTGATGTAGTCGAACGTCTTCGCGATCCAACCGATCAAGTACCGAATGCACGACACCTCCGCGATCTGCACACGTTCAGCTCGGTGATGTTCCTCGAACTCTAGATCCAGCTGAGGCCGAGGGAGAGTTTTATCAGCACGACGTCATGGTGATGGTGATGATGAAGTTACCGACGCAGGGCTTCGCCTAAGCACTACGACAATATGACCGAGGTGGGAAACTATGGCGGGGGGCACCGCACATGGCTAAAGATCAACTTGTGTGTCTATGAGGTGCCCCCTGGCCACATATATAAAGGAGGGGGGAAGAGGAGGCCGGCCTAGGAGGGGCGCGCCTATAGGTTGAGTCCAACTAGGATTCCCAATCGTAGTTGGAGTCCCCTTCCTTTTCCAAGAGGGGAGAGAGGGAAGGAGTAGGAGAGGGAGAAGGAAAGAGGCGCCTCCTCCCTAGTCCAATTCGGACCAGCCCATGGGGGGCACGCGGCCTCCCCTTGTGGCCCTTCTCTCCTTTCCACTCAGGCCCATGAAGGCCCAATACTTCCCCCAGCGAATTCCCGTAACTCTCCGGTACTACGAAAAATAACCGAACCACTCACAACCTTTCCGATGTCCGAATATATCCTTCCAATATATCGATCTTTACATCTCGACCATTTCGATACTCCTCGTCATGTCTGTGATCTCGTCCGGGACTCAAACAAACTTCGGTCATCAAATCACATAACTCATAAAACAAATCATCATCGAACGTTAAGCGTGCGGACCCTATGGTTCGAGAACTATGTAGACATGACCGAGACACATCTCCGGTCAATAACCAATATTGGAACCTGGATGCTCATATTGGCTCCTACATATTCTATGAAGATCTTTATCGGTCAAACCGCATAACAACATACGTTGTTCCCTTTGTCATCGGCATGTTACTTGCCCGAGATTCGATCGTCGGTATCACCATACCTAGTTCAATCTCGTTACCGGCAAGTCTCTTCACTCGTTTTGTAATGCATCATCCCGCAACTAACTGTGGGGACCCCGACTCGTAAGTCGTGATCACCAAATGCACGTGTACAGTGATCCCAAAGATCAATGCTCACTGAACACACAGAAGCTGAATAACAAGAGTCTTACATCCATACATACCGTATTACACAAGTAGGACCATTATGGTGAAGTCTTGAGTATATCATTGCAGCGGAAATCTTTGTTGACATCTTTGACTCATGCTACCTGCCTTAACCCTACATGCATTCTAACTGGGAAGCGTCCTAGCTCGCATGTTCGTCTCCAAAGGACTCTTCTTCAAACTCTTGTTCTTCCATGCCTGGCCAATTAAATAACTAGTGGCAAGCCAATGAGTACTTTGAATGTACTTGCAAGCAACCCATGCTTTGGCTCAAGATACAACAATGCATGACATCGGTAAATTTTTGCAGAAAGCTAATTTTATTGTGCTATGGTATGCTCAACAATTGGTAGATCATGCATCATATGAATTCAAGTAACCATAGGGACTGGTTACGGATATCAATATAAAGGGAGTGGGCTTCAACCCAACTCAATCATGTCAAGTCCTTTGACTTGACCCAAGAAGTTCTTCCCACTTATCCAAACACACACACTGGTTTGTAAACAAGTGGACGTAGTTTAAGCAGCACGACCCAACTTTCCTTGATCGTGGACAAGGCAATTCGAATAGTTTTACGCTCTGCAGAGGTTGCACACTTTACCCACAAGATCCGGGGAACTTCCGTGTCATCCACGACCCGTGGTACCTCAAGTACCCGGGGTAAGCACCCGATCACTATCTTTCCCTAGATGACACTAACATAGAGTCCACTCGATTGGTAGTAACTGTCACATCCCTAGCTTCTGGTGCTGCCTAGTGTTTGCATCTTGCTTGCATCATGTCTAAATTTTTGAAACTTGAATTGAGTTAATTTGGAAGCCTCAAATTTTAATTCAAGAAGGGCACAGAACCCTGGAAAATTGCATTCATTGTTTCTCAAACTGTTATTATTAACTGTTTGATATTTTTGGCAAGGCTTTTGCAACAATCCAAAAATAATGAACATTTGTAGGAATATTTTGGGCACTGAATTTAAATCATTATTGTATTTGAATTTGGAATTATATTCATAATATATAGAATATATTTTCAAATAACTTTGAAATGTTTTATGTGCTTTTGGGAAAGTCCATCTAGCAACATAAAATTGTTCAGAGGATTTTTGGCACTGGTTTGAAACTGTTGGAATTTTAAACAGTGGCAAGATTCAAATCAAAACAGAGAAACAAAATAGAAATACAGAAAAGGAGAAAGGAACCTACCTGGCCCACTTACCTGCAGCCGGCCCAGCTTGACCAGCCCAGCCCACCTACCTCGTCGCTCATCGTCTTCCTATGCCACTAGGCAGAGGCGAATACGCACGCGCGCGCTGGGAGGCCTCCACCTCCTGCTTCGCGCTGGCAGCGTCCCCGCGAGTCCAGCTGTTTGCCTGGAGACGCCAGCACCCCCCCTGCACTCTTCCCTCTCCCCCTGGACCTCTTCCCCTCCTCTGCTCTCTCCGCGCGGCACCACCGAACACACCCGCCGCCGCCGCCGAGCACCATCATGGACACCGGCCCCCGCACGCCTCTCCAACGCGCCAAGAAGCTCCGCCGTATACCTCTAGGCCGTCTCCACCGATCCACGTGATGGGAAGAGCCCCGGAGCACCGTCCCCGATGTCTTGTTCCTCCTCGGGTCACCGAGATCGCCGGCAACCGTGCTCCCGCTCCAACGCGTCCCCGAGCCCTCCGAGTTCTCCATTGGAATCCCAGTGAGCTCCTCCGTCTTTCCCCTCACCGCTGTGCTCTAATTTGCGCGCTAGCCACCGCCC
The DNA here is from genome assembly GCA_021605205.1 of Aegilops longissima. Taxonomy (NCBI): domain Eukaryota; kingdom Viridiplantae; phylum Streptophyta; class Magnoliopsida; order Poales; family Poaceae; genus Aegilops; species Aegilops longissima. The sequence goes on from CM038678.1 coordinate 275,143,296, forward strand.
CGCGAGTCCAGAGCGCCGCCGTCCACCATGGCCGATGAGGTCCTCGCTCCTGAGCACCTCCGCTGGGTCCAGTGGCACCAGCGTGCTCCTGGAGCTCCCAGGAGTCTGCCCTGCTGCTTAGCTTGCTCGTCAGCCAAGCGTAGCGTCTCGCCCGCGCTAAGCCGAACTCCGGCCGCCGCATCACTTGACGTCGTGCTCAACTCCGGCCACCCCTGCCTCCGTTGTTTGCTCCATCGGATGCGCGTCACTCCCCAGAGCACGTAGGTGCAAGCTGCTCTTCAAATCGGGCCCTGTAGCGAAAGTCCGACGCCCTCCATCGCGGATTTGGTCGCCGGTGTTTACACGCCGGTGGTGATGACGTGGCACCGTCATTAGGGCTTAATCACGTTCTTTTTAATAACACCAGCCGCTGACATTAGGGCCCCACCAGCTAAATAAACATGGGTTATTTTTTTGATTAGATTTAGTTAAACCAGGCGGGACCCACGCGCCAGAGTTGACTTTGATGACGTGGCGTTTGACCGGTCCCACCTGTCTGCGACCCTAACCAGCCCTTAGTCGCTGGCCAGGAGGCCCCACTGGTCTGGTTTGACCTGGGCTGGTGCCGTTGACCTGCTGACATCAGCATGATGTCATGCTGATGCAGTTAATCATTTTCTAGTTTTAAAATAATCCAGGAAATTTCAGAAAGTGTTATAACTTCAAAAATTCATAGAAATTCAACCATAACTCCAAATGAAATAATATATACACGAAAAATGATCAGAAAAATCCAATCTTTCCATCTGTACCATTATCATGCATGTTAGAAAAACTTCTGGCTACTTTTTAGGGCAATTCAACTAAATGGCATTTAATAAATCACATGTGGAGTTTGAATTTGAACCACGGGTTCGAACCAACTTCATTTAAACCGTTGATAGCTTTATTAGCTCAAACCTCAGCATTTTGCCATGTCATGATCGTGCATCATATGGCGTTGCATTGATTGTGTTTTTTCCGTATTTGCGGGTATTTGTCCCCTCTCAGTGGACGTAGTTCCGACGATGAGTTCGATGACACTGATGAAGAGCTATACTATCTTCAGAAGTGCCAGGCAAGCAAAACCCCCTTGTTCATTCCGATACAATCCCACTCTCTTGCTCCTGCTCTCTTTTACTGCATTAGGATAACAACGTTTCAATTGTTATATGCTGCGGTAGCTGAACCCCTTTCCTCTGCATGACCTGTCATAGCCACAGTAAATAGATGAAACCCACTAGCATGAGTAGGAGTTGTTTGAGCCCTGATGTGCCTACTCATTCATGCTTGTTTGTCATGCCTGCTACTGCTTAGAGTTGAGTCAGATCTTATTCATTTGAGATGAATTGGAATGTGGTGAACATGTCCTATTATTGAGAGCTAAGTGTGTGCACACGATTTGGTAAAGGTAGCGGTGAGAGGCCATGTAGGAGTACATGGTGGGTTGTCTCATTGCAACCGTCCTTAGGAACTGAGTTCTGTGTTTGTGATCCATGAACAGCTACTACCACGCATTGGAATGCTTAAGTGCCCCTCTCGACTTATTAATCAACTTGATCTCAGTCCAGGAGTTGCAACTAGTTTCTGGTGTTTGTAGGTTGTGTTAGTAGTCTACCAAGTGGTAGCCGTCTGGTGGGCTTGGGATCGACTAGGCACCGTGGCACGGTGTACCAGCGTGAATCCATCGGTCGAGGTGGGCTTGGGAACCACTGGGCACATCGTTTGGGGCCGTGGCGACACCGGACGGATCTCCTTGTGGATGGAACCCGAATAGGCGATAAACACGGACTAGAGACTTGTGTGGTTAGTCAGCTCGTGGCCGACTCCCTCGCCAAAGCTTCCGCTTGAAGGTTGCGAGATACGATGTGTACATGGTGGTAAGTGGCGAGAGCGTGTGTGAGGAAGTACACCCCTACAGGGTTAACATCATCTATTCGAATAGCCATGTCCGCGGTGAAGGACTTATGGGTTTCCTGTACAGTCCATAGACAATTGAAAGTGGATACTCTAAAATGCACAAGATAAGCGTGAGTGCTATGGATGGCGTTCTCGTAGGGAGACGGGAGCGGATCCATAGTGGTTTATTGATATGATGAATATGTGGACTCGAGTGCGCCACCTCAAAGGAGTTACTTGCAGTCGTAGTTCAGGTTAGCCATCGAGTCAAAGCTGGCTTGCTGCAGTCAAACTCCACCACCCCTTCTGATCTGATGCATATGTAGATAGTTCTGATGTAAGTCTTGCTGTTTACATTTTACTTACGTTTGCTTATTTTATGTTTTGCAGAGAGACTTCAGTCTTGCTAGTAGTTCCGCGTGGACTTCGACGTTTAGCTTGTTACCTCAGCTACGATCTTGTGCCCTCGGCAGGGTCTTGCAGATAGTCAAGCTTCTCAGCCTTCTTCATTTGTATTTGTCTGTACTCAGACAAGTTAAGCTTCTTCATGTGCTTGTTGTTGTATGCTCTGTATGTTGGGGTCATGAGACCCATGTTTGTAATACTTGTCTCCTCCATGGTTCATGTTGAACATTGAGCTAGTTTTGGAAACTTTTGTAATCATTGCCTTCGTGTTCCGTTCATGAGGTATATGTTTTGATGGAAGAAGTGACTTCCTCTAATTCACGTGCATATGATGCAAGTTGCCACCGTGAATTTGAGAAAGTTTGTTTTGCTTCCCCTAGAATCATCCCAAGTTAGTCATGCATATGTGCGGAGTATTCTTTGGTCTAGAGACTTGCAACCTTCATTCTACATGAATCCCTAGCACACCAAGCCACTGATTGATTTGTTCTAGGAAAACAAGTTAACTGCTAATCCATGGTAATTCACAAGACTTCGATATCCTCGATAATGGTTTCAACCTGAATTCGATAGTGTTTTATTGTAAGACTACCACGTGGTCATGCTTGTCTGGGACAACGTGTTCACATGTGTGTAGCAGAACCTGCTCATGTTTTGGAGCTTGCTATCGTAGTTCATCTCTCGAGAATCTCACAACGTCATCTCATCGGTTGTGCTGCAAACTTTCCTTTTCAGGTACGTGGATGTCTGAAATATCCCTTTACCAACCAGATCTGAATCTTAGGCAGATATAATGGTTGGAACATCCCCCGCATTTGCATTTTGTCCCCAGCTTGCACCGCCATTGTACCAAATTTCCATGGGCTGCACTTCTCAGTAATTGTTGTTCAGGATTATCTTTAAAGTGGGCTTACCATGGGTCCATCCATATCCAATGATAAGCAAAAATCACTCATTGTGTTGTCTTCAACAGGGTAGTCCACATCATCCATTCTGGTCTGAGTATGTCATTCTTTCGAACTCCTTGAAATGATCATTTGTGATTGCCTTAGGCTGGTATAAAGAGTTCCAATGATCTTAGTATCAAAAGTAATTCTTTTGCCACTTAAGGAAATAATTCTACAAGTCACCTCTTCTAAGGTGTCCCGTTATGGAATCATGGCAATTCAGTCCTCGTTACATTGAAACGCATCCACCATCTACTTTAGTGTGGAATTGTTGCCTACCAAATCGAACTTCATCATCTGTTTCTATCCATACCCCTTGATGTATATTTTGTGTTCCAATTCAAGAGATGCCTCAGTGTCTCACTCCATGAGTTGATCTTGAGTGCTCGATCTTCGAGGAGATTGTTTTCTGTAGAGTTCCCTTCTGTAGTCATCGTGTTGGATCAAGATCTCAAAGGCAAAGACGTCAAGATCAATATGAAGCAATGGATCATGAATACTGTGTCAGTTCTGTGCCCCCTCTGTCTTCTTACCTCACGTCTTGAATCTCGGTACGAGATTCCTGTTTAGTGGGGGCGAGTTGTCACATCCCTAGCTTCTGGTGCTGCCTAGTGTTTGCATCTTGCTTGCATCATGTTTAAATTTTTGAAACTTGAATTGAGGAAATTTGGAAGCCTCAAATTTTAATTCAAGAAGGGCAAAGAACCTTGGAAAATTGCATTCAATGTTTCTCAAAATGTTCTTATTAACTGTTTGATATTTTTGGCAAGGCTTTTGCACCAATTCAAAAATAATGAACATTTGTATTTTGGTTACTGAATTTCAATCATTATTGTATTTGAATTTGGAATTATATTCATAATATATAAAATATATTTTCAAATAACTTTGAAATGTTTTATGTGCTTTTGGAAAAGTCCATCTAGCAACATAAAATTGTTCAGAGGATTTTTGGCACTGGTTTGAAACTGTTGGAATTTCAAACAGTGGCAAGATTCAAATCAAAACAGAGAAACAAAATAGAAAAACAGAAAAGGAGAAAGGAACCTACCTGGCCCACTTACCTGTAGCCGACCCAGCTTGACCAGCCCAGCCCACCTTCCTCGTTGCTCATCGTCTTCCTCTGCTAGTAGGCAGAGGCGAAGACGCACACGCGCGCTGGGAGGCCTCCACCTCCTGCTTCGCGCTGGCAGTGTCCCTGTGAGTCCATCTGCTTGCCTGGAGACGCCAGCACCCCCCTGCACTCTTCCCTCTCCCCCTGGACCTCTTCCCCTGCTCTGCTCTCTCCGTGCGGCACCACCGAACACACCCGCCGCCGCCAACGAGCACCATCACGGCCACCGGCCCCCACACGCCTCTCCAATGCGCCAAGAAGCTCCGCCATATACCTCTACGCCGTCTCCACCGATCCACGCGACGGGAAGAGCCCCGGAGCACCGTCCCCGATGTCTTCTCCCTCCTCGGGCCACCGAGATCGCCGGAGATCGTGCTCCTGCTCCGACACGTCCCCGAGCCCTCCGAGTTCTCCATTGGAATCTCAGTGAGCTCCTCCGTCTTTCCCCTCACCCCCGTGCTCTAATTTGCGCACTAGCCACCGCCCCGCTAGTCCCGAGCGCCGCCGTCCGCCATGGACGATGAGGTCCTCGCTCCTGAGCACCTCCGCTGGGTCCAGTGGCACCAGCATGCTCCCGAAGCTCCCAGGAGTCCGCCCCGCTGCTTAGCTAGCTCGTCATCCAAGCATAGCGCCTCGCCCGCGCTAAGCCGAACTCCGGCCTCCGCATCACTTGACGTCGTGCTCAACTCCGGCCACTCCCGCCTCCGTTGTTTGCTCCATCGGATGCGCATCACTCCCCAGAGCACGTAGGTGCATGCTGCTCTTCAAATCGGGCCCTGTAGCGAAAGTCTGACGCCCTCCGCCACGGATTTGGTGACCGGCGTTTACACGCTGGTGGTGATGACATGGCACTGTCATTAAGGCTTACTCACGTTCTTTTTAATAACACCAGCCGCTGACATTAGGGCCCCACCAGCTAAATAAACACGGGTTATTTTTTTGATTTGATTTAGTTAAACTAGGCGGGACTCACACGCCAGAGTTGACTTTGCTGACGTGGCGTTTGACCGGTCCCACCTGTCTGTGACCCTAACAAGCCCTTAGTCGCTGACCAGCAGGCTCCAGGTGGTCGTTTGACTGGGTGGCGCCCGTTGACCTCTTGACGTCGGCATGATGTCATCTTGTGCAGATTAATCATTTTCTAGTTTTAAAATAATCCAGGAAATTTCAGAAAGTGTTATAACTTCAAAAATTCAAAGAAATTCAAACATAACTCCAAATGAAATAATTTATATATGAAAAATGATCAGAAAAATCCTTTCCATATGTACTATTTTCATGCATGTTAGAACAACTTTTGGCTACTATTTAGGACAATTCAACTAAATGGCATTTAATAAATCACATGTGGAGTTTGAATTTGAACCACGGGTTCAAACCAACTTCATTTATACCGTTGATAGCTTCATTAGCTCAAACCTCAGCATTTGGCCATGTCATGATCATGCATCATATTGTTGCATTGCATTGATTGTGTTCTTTCCGTATTCGCCGGTATTTGTCCCCTCTCAGTGGACGTAGTTCCGACGATGAGTTCGATGACACTGATGAAGAGCTATACTATCTTCAGAAGTGCCAAGCAAGCAAAACCCCCTTGTTCATTCCGATACAATCCCACTCTCTCGCTCCTGCTCTCTTTTACTGCATTAGGACAATAACGTTTCAACTGTTATATGCTGCGGTAGCTGAACCCCTTTCCTCTGCATGACCTGTCATTGCCACAGTAAATAGATGAAACCCACTAGCATGAGTAGGAGTTATTTGAGCCCTGATGTGCCTACTCATTCATGCTTGTTTGTCATGACTGCTACTGCTTGGAGTTGAGTCAGGTCTAATTCATCGGGGATGAATTGGAATGTGGTGAACATGTCCTACTAATGAGAGCTAAGTGTGTGAACATGATTTGGTAAAGGTAGCGGTGAGAGGCCATGTAGGAGTACATGGTGGGTTGTCTCATTGCAGCCGTCCTCAGGAACTGAGTTCTGTGTTTGTGATCCATGAACAGCTACTACCACGCATTGGAATGCTTAAGTGCCCCTCTCGACTTATTAATCAACCTGATCTCAGTCTAGGAGTTGCAACTAGTTTCTCGTGTTTGTAGGTTGTGTTAGTAGTCTACCAAGTGGTACCCGTTACAAGTGGGCTTGGGATAGACTAGGCACCGTGGCACAGTGTACCAAGCGTAGATCCATCCGTTGAGGTGGGCTTGGGAACCCTGCACACATCGTTTGGGGCCGTGAGCGACACCCCGGCCGGATCTCCTTGCGGATGGAACCCGAATAGGCGATAAACCTGGACTAGAGACTTGTGTTGTTAGTCAGGTCGTGGCCGACTCCCTCGCCAGGCTTCTGCTTGAAGGTTGCCGAGATACACGATGTGTACATGGTGGTAAGTGGCGAGAGCGTGTGTGAAGAAGTACATCCCTGCAGGGTTAACATCATCTATTCGAATAGCCGTATCCGCGGTAAAGGACTTCTGGGTTGCCTGTACAGTCCATAGACAATTGAAAGTGGATACTCTAAAATACGCAAGATAAGCGTGAGTGCTATGGATGGCGTTCTCGTAGGGAGACGAGAGCGGATCCATAGTGGTGTATTGATATGATGAATATGTGGACTCATGTGCGCCACCTCAAAGGAGTTACTTCCAGTCGCAGCTCAGGTTAGCCATCGAGTCAAAGCTGGCTTGTTGCAGTCAAACTCCACCACCCCTTTTGATACTGATGCATATGTATATTGTTCTGATGTAAGTCTTTCTGGGTACATTTGTACTCATGTTTGCTTATTTTATGTTTTGCAGAGAGACTTAAGTCTCGCTAGTAGTTCCGCGTGGACTTCGACGTTTAGCTTGTTACCTCAACTACGATCTTGTGCCCTTGGCAGGGTCTTGTAGATAGTCAGGCTTCTCAGCCTTCTTCATTTGTAGTTTTCTGTACTCAGACAAGTTAAGCTTCCGCATGTGCTTGTTGTTGTATGCTCTGTATGTTGGGGTCATGAGACCCATGTTTGTAATACTTGGCTCCTCGGAGCCTAATGAATAAATACTTTGAGTCGTAGAGTTATGTTGTGATGCCATGTTGTATTTACACATATCGAGCATATTGTGTGTATTTTTTAAATGCTTGGTATGTGTGGGATCTGACAACCTAGTTGTTTATCCTTGGTAGCCTCTCTTATGGGGAAATGTAGTCTTGTGCTTCCATGAGCCATAGTAGTCCGCTACAGCCCGGTTCACCGGAGTCCTGCTAGACCACCACCACTGCTCCGGAACACTTGACTGGCCTGCATGTGATTCACTTTGTTCCTGTGTCTATTCCTTCGGGGAAATGTCACGTGGTGACATCCGGAGTCCTGCCTAACCTGCTACAGCCCGGGTTCCCGGAGTCCTGTTAGCCGAGTGCTACAGCCCGGATTCGCACGCTGCTGACCGACATGCTTGATGTTGATTCATGTATGCCTGTCCCCGTAAGTTAGCGTCACTTTGGGTTCACGACTAGTCATGTCGGCCCGGGTTCCCTGTCATATGGATGCTAGCGACACTATCATATACGTGAGCCAAAAGGCGCAAATGGTCCCGGGCCATGGTAATGCGACACCCATGGGAATACCGTCCGTGAGGTCGCAAAGTGATATGAGGTTTTACCGGCTAGATCGGTCTGACTTGGAATCGGGGTCCTGACAGTAACCCCCGTGCCCAACATTTCGCATCTTAGAATTGTGGAGCCTCGCTCCCATATTCATCAGATACCACTGGCACGGGGTACCAACGGTGTGTCCGGTGCCCTGTGAAAATAGTCATGGCCGCCCTACCTGGCACGACCCTGTCCCGTGAGTGACCTCATGTCACCCCTGTCACTAGTAATGTGGGAACCATGCTAGTATCGACCTAGGTAATCAATAATGCCATTTCCCATATAAGGGTAGAGTGGTTGCGCATGTAAGGTTGGGACAGTCGACAAATCTTAAATCTAATCCGTTTTCGAAAACACTCCCACACAACTTGCTCCGGTACACCACTTCTTAATCAAGCGGTAACCTAGCTCACCATCTCCCTCGGGCATTAGTGGCACCCGACAGGTGATGGAGTCCTGGATTAGGGGGTATCCAGACAGCCGAACTATATCCTTTGGCCGGACTGTTGGACTATGAAGATACAAGATTGAAGACTTCGTCTCGTGTCCGGATGGGACTCTCCTTGGCGTGGAAGGCAAGCTTGGCGATGCGGATATGTATATCTCCTCCCATTGTAACTGACTCTGTGTAACCCTAGCCCCCTCCGGTGTCTATATTAACCGGAGGGTTTAGTCCGTAGGACAACAACAATCATACCATAGGTTAGCTTCTAGGGTTTAGCCTCTACGATCTCGTGGTAGATCAACTCTTGTACTACTCATATCTTCAAGATCAATCAAGCAGGAAGTAGGGTATTACCTCCATAGAGAGGGCGAACACAGGTAAACATCGTGTCCCCTGCCTCCTGTTACCATCCGCCTTAGACGCACAGTTCGGGACCCCCTACCCGAGATCCGCCGGTTCTGACACCGACATTGGTGCTTTCATTGAGAGTTCCACTGTGCCGTCGCTGTAAGGCTCGATGGCCCCTTCGATCATCTACAACGATGCGGTCCAGGGTGAGGTCTTCCTCCCCGGACAGATCTTTGTATTCGGCGGCTTCGCACTACGGGCCAACTCGCTTGGCCATCTAGAGCAGATCGAGAGCTACGCCCCTGGCTATCAGGTCAGATTTGGAAACTTGAATTACACTGCCGATATCTGCGGAGATTCGATCTTCGACAGATTCGGGTCCATGCCGGGTGTGCCGCACGATCACAACGAGCATGCTGTAGCTCTGCCATCGGACAGTGTGCGGGAAATCACGTGAGCAACCACTCCGGCCTTCCATCCGGAGCAGATCGCTCCATCCGAGGACGGGTGGATAGACCCTGCCTGGGAGGCCGCACCCTTAGCAGCGATAGAGCCGAATACCGACCTTACCCCTCACGAGAGCCGTGACGCCGAACCACTGGACTCGTCCCCGACCACAGACTCCAAACTGCCTGCGCCCATACCTATCGAATCCGATTGGGCGCCGATCATGGATTTCACCTCCACGGATATCTTTCAGCACTCGCCCTTTGGCGACATACTGACCTCGTTAAAGTCTCTCTCCCTGTCAGGAGAACCTTGGCCGAACTATGTTCGGCTAGGATGGGATGCAGATGACGAAGAAATTCACTCCCCACCCACCACCCACTTAGTAGCCATTGTCGATGATTTAACCGACATGCTTGACTACGACTCCGAAGACATCGATGGTATGGACAATGATGCAGGAGACGAACAGGAACCACCGCCAACAGGGCGCTGGACGGCCACTTCATCACATGACATATACATGGTGGATACACCCAAAGAAAATAATGACGAGGAGCGGAAGGATGCAGCGAAAGATAGCTCCCTCGACAAGCAATCAAAGCGGAGCCGTAGGCGCCGCTCCAAATCCTGCCTCGGCAAAAACAACGATAACAGCGCAAGAAGAACCCAAATTGACCCAACGATAGAGTAGGGTGAGCCAGCGGACGACGAACAAACTACGGAGCCGCTGTCCGAACACGGCGAAGCCGAGCGTCAAGCCAATCAACCCGTCTCCGGTGAGGAGAACAGTCCGGATGACGACGAACGCATCATCCCGGAAAGGCAGCTGGAGCAAGAAAGGCTTATCGGCACTGCAAGAAGTCTGAAGAAGCAGAAATAAAGGCTCAAGGCCGCACAAAACACACTAAACAGTAGATGGAATAAAGTGCTCGACACGGCAGAGAAGTACGGTGGCAGTCGCCACACGAAGAGCTACCCAAAGCGAAAGCTGCTGCCGAAATTTGACGATGAGGCCTTAGAACCCCCGCAGCCAAAAAATAAAACCGCCGACCGGTCGGATCGATGACCTCGCGGCCGTGATAGAGCGGCCAACGAGGCCGCACATAAGTTAGTACATGACCGACGTGGAGACTCGTATCAAAGGACGGCACAACTAGATCCATCTACGGATCAAGGAAACGCGCTCCAGCACTCAGCCAACACCAAATACCACAACCGCCCGAACGCCATGGCATAGCTAGATACAGGGGTGCCGCACACCCCCTATGTTTCACCGACGAGGTATTATACCATGAATTTCCAGAAGGGTTCAAACCAGTTAACATAGAGGCGTACGATGGAACCATAGACCCTGGGGTCTGGATTGAGGACTTCATCCTCCATATTCACATGGCTCGCGGAGACGATCTCCATGCCATCAAATACTTGCCCCTCAAGCTCAATGGACCAGCTCGACACTGGTTGAAAAGCCTCCCCGAAAACTCCATTGGAAGTTGGGAGGAGCTCGAGGACGCTTTCCGGACTAACTTTCAAGGGACTTATGTCCAACCTCCGGACACTGACAATTTAAGTCATATAATTCAACAGCCTGGAGAGTCAGCCCAAAAGCTTTGGAATAGGTTTCTAACTGAGAAGAACCAAATTGTCGACTGTCCGGGCGCTAAAGCCTTAGCAGCTTTCAAGCACAGCGTTTGAGATGAATTGCTTGCCAGGCACCTCGGCCAAGAGAAGCCGAGAACAATGGCAGCTCTAACAAGCCTCATGACCCGCTTTTGCGCGGGCGAGGACAGCTGGTTAGCCCGAAGCAGCACCAGCGACCCAAGCACATCCGAAGTCAGGGACAGCAATGGAAAACCGCGACGCAGTAAAAAGAAGCGCCAGAATAAAGAAGACAGCCCAGATAACACGGCGGTAAACGCCGGATTCAGAGGCTCTCGACCAGGTCAGCGGAAAAAGCCCTTTAAAGGCAACAGAGATGGACCGACCGGCCTAAACAAGATTCTAGACAAACTATGTCAGATCCACGGCACCCGCGACAAACCTACAAATCATACACACAGAGAATGCTGGGTCTTCAAGCAGGCTGGCAAGCTAAACGCCGAACACAAGGGGGAGGACACTCCGAGCGAGGACGAGGATGCGCCTCACCAGCAAGACACTGGAGGACAGAAAAAATTCCCACCAGAAGTCAAAACAGTAAATGTTATCCACGTGACAAAGAGGAGAGGCAAATATGCACTCCGAAATACACAAGCCATAGAGCCCGTCACCCCTGAGTTCTACCCCTGGCGGGCCCGCCTGGTCACTTTTGATCGCAGGGATCACCTAATGGGTATCCGGCATGAAGGGTCAGCCGCCTTGGTGCTGGACCCAATAATAAACATATACCATCTCACATGAGTCCTTATGGACGGCGGCAGTACTCTAAATCTGATATATCAGGACACCATCCGCAAAATGGGGATAAACCCAACAAAAATCAGCCATAGTAATACTACCTTCAAGGGAGTAATACCAGGCGCAGAGGCCCGCTGCACGGGCTCTCTAGTACTAGAGGTTGTGTTCGGCTCGCCCGACAACTTCCGAAGCGAAAGGTTAACCTTCGACATTGCTCCATTCCGAAGTGGCTATCAAGCACTACTCGGACGAGAGGCTTTCACTCGTTTTAATGCAATACCGCATTATGCTTTACTCAAGCTTAAAATGCCTGGTCCGCGTGGCATCATCGCAGTAAATGGAAATGTTGAGCGCTTCTTTCGCGTAGAAGAACGTACGGCTGCTTTAACAGCCGAACACTAGACGGCCTCACCAACCAGAACAGATGACTGGTCGTTAAGACCACAGACACGGTTCGACGGGTCCGGACAATCATTGGATACATTTGAGACTGGTTTAATGGTTACACCCTTCCAAGAAGTACCAGGGGCTTCCCAGCGATAATACGGCTCAACTTCATCCATCTTGACTTTTAATAAGGTTTATTTATAATAGACAATTTCTTGCACGACGACTTTCAACTAAGTTCCTCTCTTTTACAGATGACAATCATGCTACACCCGTCCAGGATATGGCACAACGGAGACACAGGCGCAGACGTGCAGCAGGGACCCGTTCAAAGGTTTCTCTTTAGATTAAGACCCTGCGTAAACCTTTTTTACTGTCTTTCATTGTTCACATCCTCCGGATTTTCAACATAACCGAGAAGGATGCTGGCGTTCTTGGCATGTGGCCACATCAGAATATTGCACGTACCCGGACACTAGGGGTTCATTACCAAGGGCATTGTTTAGCCCGGTATATACTACAAAGACCGAATACCTTAGGGAGTGTTCGACGTCGCGAGTTTGGCCTGATATGCATCAGCTCCTAATCATGTCTTTGGTCAAATGTTGGGTTTGCCCGGCTCCTGTGTTTTGCTACCTTATGTTCCGCTCAATCGGCTAAGGTGGCACCAGGAGAACTACTGCGATTGTGCGTTGGCTAGCCCGGACGAGCACCTCTGTAGATAAAGCCGAAAACTCACTGTCATGATATAGCGAGAGACTGGTCAACCACTCGATGACCTATCGGAATCTTCGGGATTGCTCCGCATTAACTGGGTCGTTTCCTGGCCAGGCACGACCGCGCCCCGTATTCGGATGAGCGCGGAGCCACCAGGGGCTATCTAGTAGCCCCACTGTCAAACTCCTATGGCTAAGTGAAAGTGTTAAAGCAATATAGTCTGATTGTCTAGTTCGCTGCGCTATCACCTCCTTAATTGACCAAGACGTTGGATCAAGTGTGAACATGCGTCTTCTGCGAACACCCCCGCATTATATGCGTGGGGGCTAAAGCCGACGACTGCAAACTTTCAGGTTATATACATATATAAATAAACGACCGCACAGGAGGCATCATAACACTTCCAGGCAAAAGTATAAAAATAGCCTCTATAATTCAGTAAAACATTGTTTTTCAATGGGAATACATGTCACTAGAACATAATATTTTTCGAGCATTGTGCTTCTATTCTACGAGCTCCTTCAAGGACCTCGTCAAAGTAGTGCTCGGCAGCTACTCGGCTAACTGCCGAACTCGGGGTTGCAATTGCGGTGGCCTCCATCTCTGCCCAATATGTTTTGATACGGGCAAGCGCCATCCGCGCACCCTCGATGCACGCCGACCTCTTCATAGCGTTGATGTGCGGCACGGCACCAAGGAACTGCTGCACCAAACCAAAATAACTGTTCAGACGTGGCCCCCTTGGCCATAGATGATCCACAACAGACCCCATGGCAAGCCCAGACAACCTATGGAGCTTGGCCCATTCGATCATGTGCTCATTTAACAGCAGCGGACGCGCTGGACCGTTGAACTGCGACCAGAACAACTTTTCCACTTCACAATCTTTTTTATCCTTATCGGTGTCAAAACCGGTGGATCTCGGGTAGGGGGTCCCGAACTGTGCGTCTAGGCGGATGGTAACAGGAGACAAGGGACACGATGTTTTTACCCAGGTTCGGGCCCTCTCGATGGAGGTAAAACCCTACTCCTGCTTGATTAATATTGATGATATGGGTAGTACAAGAGCAAATCTACCACGAGATCAGAGAGGCTAAACCCTAGAAGCTAGCCTATGGTATGATTGTTGTTCGTCCCACGGACTAAAACCCTCCGGTTTATATAGACACCGGAGAGGGCTAGGGTTACACAGAGTCGATTACAATGGGACGAGATCTGCACATCCGTATCGCCAAGCTTGCCTTCCACGCCAAGGAAAGTCCCATCCGGACACGGGACGAAGTCTTCAATCTTGTATCTTCATAGTCCAGGAGTCCGGCCGAAGGTTATAGTCCGCCATCCGGACACCCCTAATCGAGGACTCCTCGGTGTCCCTGAACCAGGCTTTAATGACGACGAGTCTGGCGCGCAGATTGTCTTCGGCATTGCAAGACGGGTTCCTCCTCCGAATACTTCATAGAAGATTTTCAACCCTAAGGATAGTGTCCGGCTCTGCAAAATAAGTTCCACATACCACCGTAGGGAGAATAATATTTACACAAACCCAATATGCTGACGTATTCCGCAGCATGACATCACCTACAGCCAAGCCTTTATTGAATCGTTTCTTGTCCCACCTCGGTAGCGTTTAGCGGCGGTTTCCTTGGCACGTCTTATCGAAGCAGAGATCGTGTCCCCTTATTCCGGGATTCTCATCAATACGTGCGTGGGTAACCCAATCGTTCCCGTTGGTAAGTCTCCTCTATCGAAGGCAAGTCCCAGACGGTCACGGGGAGGGCTCTTGGTATTCAACCTCTTTATAAAGAGACCAAGGCTCGACTCCTTTCTTTCAATCTCAATCGAATCCGCCTCTCACCTTGAGTTCCAACACCCAAAGCTCTAGATTCAGGCGCTTCGGACCTTCGATGATGTCCGGCTCCGACCTTCAAGGTTGGTGGATGCCTTCCTCCGTTACGGAAGAAGACGTGCTGAAGCTAAGAGATGCCAGGTATCTAACCGGCGAAATCTCGCATAGGCTGCCTGCTCAAGGACAGGTTATTCCCACTCCCAAGCCTAGTGAGAGCGTGGTGTTCGCGTCTCACTTCCTTCGGGGGCTAGGCTTCCCGACGGACCCCTTCGTGAGGGGCTCATGTTTTATTATGGGTTGGAATTTCACGACTTGGCTCTGGAGTCCATCCTCCACATCTCATCGTTCATTGTCGTGTGCGAAGCCTTCCTCCATATTACTCCTCACTTCGGATTGTGGCTTAAGACCTTCAAAGTAGAGCGAAAGATGATCGAGGGGCAGCACGCAGAGTGCGGAGGTGCTGGCATAAGCAAGAATGCTGACGCTCCATGGCCCGAGGGCTCTTTTCAAGAGGAGTTCAGCTTATGGCAACGAGAGTGGTTTTATATCACAGCTCCCAGGGGCACCAAGTGGGTGGCGCCATCAGCCTTCGCTCGGGTCCCCACCACGCTTAGTGTCATGGGTCAATAAAGGGTTTGGTGGGGGCCGTCCAGGGCGTGCCCTTGTTGCGAGGCCGCATTCGAGATCTCCTAGAAAGAGACACCAATCTGGTCGTGGTAGCGCAGGTCATGTTGATTCGCCGCACCTGCCTTGCAAACGTCGCCTCCTTCGCTGTGGGAGTTTAATCCGGGCGACCACGAGCCCTCAACATTTCTGGCGCGGCGCCCATGAAGATGTACAAATTGTTCTTCGGATCACAAGCAATGTGTCCGGACTCGACCGAGGACGCAGGTATGAGCTGCAATCGCCCGGATACTCAAGTAAGTAGCCCTGTACCCGGACACGCTATCTGTATATTTATCATAAAATTGCCCTTAAAAGAGCTGTCCCTTAGACAGGAGTGTATAGCGAAAGCAAAGCTAATCAGGTGTCCGGCCCCCCTCCCTGAGACCACACCGGATCCCGTGTTAACCAGGATGCTGGAGGTTGCGCCTTTGGAAGAAGGCGAATGGGGGAACGAGGAAGCTACCGCCTCCCCGAAGGAGGCTGTCAGGAAAGAAGGAACCGAGAATTCCTCTATCCAGGGGAAGAGGAGGACCGCCTCTGAAGACCCGGAGACCATGGTCTCAAAGCAGGGGAAGAAATCTTCGTCAGAGGGTCCTGCGCCGAGGGATGCCTTGGCCGCACTGTGCCCCCAAGGGGATCAGCCCTCCACCGAGCCGTAAGTAAAGAGGGCAGTTTTAAAATAAGAGACATCCCTGTTCTATTTCTGAGGAAGATAACCGAAATTTTACCTTGTACTTCGGATCGCAGCCCTTCTTAGCAGAGCTCATCTTCAGGGGATCTTCGTCCGGAGATGATGGAGAGAGGAACGCCTCCCCCTGCCGGACCGCCTTGCGAGGCGGGTGACCCTGAGGTGTCGTCACGGAGGGTTTCTCCAAACCCGGAAGGGCCGGAAGGCAATCGTATGGCCCCCTAAGGTCCTCCATGTCCGGCCTTCGAAAAAGGCCATCGGACGAGTCCGGCACCGTCCAGTGCACGGTCGGAGGAGCTGAAGGATCTGCTCGAGCAAGCGTCTATCTCAGAAGAACACCGTGCGTTGATGGGTACGGTGATTGAAAGGGTTTCATCCCCGGAGAGCGGGTTGTACGAGGCCGTCGGGAGTTTACTGACAGGTTTTGAGGTACGCAAAATGATGTACCTTTTGACAGTTCCGCATATATGAGATCGCCATGTGTAGATAGTAGCCCCGAGACTCGGTGCGTTGTCAAAAGGACGGCGCGCCAGGATCATAATCCAGTATAATATGTCGCCCTTCGTATGTAGGTGGCGAAGTGTTGATGGCTAGCGGATGATGAATTTGCCGAGCTAAAGCGGCAACAGCGTGGCGAGATGCCGACATCGCGCTTGTCAAAAAGCGTCTTGACGAGGCACAAGGTATGTAATTTCTCCAAAGACACCTGGTAAGAGGAGCTTGATGCCCGTATCTTACAACATGTGTGCTTGATGCAGATGGTGCCGCTGCCATGGAGAACCTTCGGGCGGAACTTGCCCGAGCCAAGGAGCAGGCCAGGAAAAGCGATGCGGCTGCCTTAAAGGCGACTGAAGAGCTGAAAGCCGAACAGGCTGCTCACTGCCGAAGCAAGAAGGAAATGGCTGAGATGGCTGTGAAGTTGAAGAATGCTGCCGGCCGCTGCAAGCTTCTTGAAAAATAAGATCAGGCGGAATAGAAGGACCTGAAGAAGGCCATTACCGAGACCAAGGATGCTCGCTCTATGATGAGAGCTATGAAGGAGGAGCTACGTCAGGCCGGAGATATCGCGGCTGGAAAGCCCTTTATGCTGCGGATGAAGTTCGGGGATCCTAAATATGCTCCATTGGACCGGCTGTGGAGTGCGGCGGACACTTATCTGGACTTGGCGGCGAGTCTCAGCGGACGCGAACACTTCCGAGATCAAAAGGATCACGAAGTGGAAAAGCTTTTTTGGTCGCAGTTCCACAATCCAGAGCGCCCACTTCCATTAACCGATCGTTTGGCCGCATGGGCGGAGCTGAATAGGTTATCCGGACTCGCCACGAAGTATGTCGTGAGTCATCTGTGGACGGAAAGGCTTGAGCCGAAGAGTTATTTTAGCTTGGTGCAGTAGTTCCTTGGTGCAGTGCCGCATATCAATGCAATGAAAAGGTCAGCGTGCATAGAGGGTGCACGGATGGCTCTTGCCCGTGTCAAGACATACTGGGTGGAGATGAAGGCCATCGCTGTTGCATCCCAAGATTCAGACGGGAGCCGAGTACCTGCCGAGCACTATTTTCAGGAAGTTCTACAGGGCGCTCATTTAATAGAGACGCAGTGCTTGAAGGATATTATGTTCGAATAACATGTATTATTGTAAAACAATGTTTCGGGGGAATATAAAAGCTTTTTATACTTGTGCCTTCAAGAATTGAAATACCTCCTGTGCGTCGTTAATGTATATGTATATATAACCTGAAAGATGGCAGTCTTCGGCTTCAGCCCCCACGCATATAATGCGGGGGTGTTCGCAAAAGGCGCATTCTCACTCTTGATCCAACGTCTTGGTCCTATTAAGGAGGTGACAGCGCAGCGAACTAGGCAACCGGACTATAATGCTTTATCACTTTCACTTAGCCATAGGAGTTTGACAGTGGGGCTACTATATAGCCCCTAGGGGGACCGCGCTCACCCGAATTCGGGGCGCGTGTGTGCCTGGCCGGGAAACGGCCCTTCGTTAATGTGGAGGAATCCTAAAGATTCTGGCGGGTCATCGAGTGGTTGACCAGTCTCACGCTATATCATGACAGTCAGTTTTCGGCTTTCTCTACTGAGGTGCTGGCCTGGCCGAACCAGGGCGCAATCGCAGTAGTTCTCCTGGTGCCGCCTTAGCCGATAGAGCGGGCGTAAGGCAGCAAAACACAGGCAGGCAAACCCAACATTTGACCAAAGACATGATTCAAGCTGATGCATATAAGGCCAAACTAGCGACGCCGAACACTCCCTAAGGTATTCGGTCTTTATGAAAACGGGCTGAACAACGCCCTTGGTAATAAGCCCCAGTGTCCGTGCAGCATAAAATTTCGACGTGGCCACATGCCAAGGCGCCAGCCTCCTCCTCGGTTATATCACGAAACCGGGGGATGTGTATCAACAAGAGACAGTAAAAAAGGTTTACGCAGGGTCTTAATCTAAAAAGAATCCTTGGAACGGGTCCCTACCGCACGTCTGCGCCCGTGTCTCCGTTGTGCCGTATCCTGGACGGGTGTAGCATGGTGTTCATCTGTAAAAGAAAGGAACTTAGTTGAAAAAGATCGTGCGAAAATGTACGTTATATTAAATAAACAAAGTATAATTTAAAAATGAATAAAATAGAGCTTTATTGTCTCTTGTTGTACATGCTCGGAGCCCCTTGTACGGGGGTATGCGGCTAGTAACCCCTTGTATGTTTACGCCGGACTTGTCTAGCCATGTCCGGGGTCTGAACGACCTGTTTAGGTGCTTTGATTAGTGAAGCCGGTTTAGTGTGTGGCTGTCAAGGCAGCCGCACAATCTTCCGCGCTCGAGTTACACTTTATATTTCCCTTTAATGAGATGATGCCTCGCAGACCGGGCATTTTAAGTGTAAGAGATGCATAATGCGGTATTGCGTTAAAGCGGGCGAAAGCTTCGCGTCCCAGTAGTGCTTGATAGATACTTGTAAATGGGGCGATGTGGAAGGTTAGCTTTTCCCGGAGGAAGTTGTCGGGAGAGCCGAACATAACTTCTAGCAGGAGAGAGCCCGTACAATGGGCATCTGGGCCTGGCGTTACCCCTTGAAAGGAAGTGTTGCTATGGCGAATTTTTGTTGGGTCTATCCCCATTTTGCGGATTGTGTCTTGATATAGCAGGTTTAGATCACTGCCGCAGTCCATTAGGACTTGTGTAAAGTGGAGTCCGTCAATTATCGGATCTAATATCAAGGCAGTCCAGCCCGCATTCCGGATACTTCTAGAGTAATCCTGATGGTCGAAGGTGATTGGTTTTAACAGCCAGTGGCGGGACTCCTCTGGGATAGGCCGTATGGCGCGTATCTCTATAGGCGCCACTCTGTTTTTCCCTTTTGTCATGTGAAGTGAATTTACTGTTTTGACTTCTTGTGGGAAATTCTTTTGTTTTCCGGTGCTCTGCTTGTGGGGTTCTTCATCATCCTCGCTTGGCGTGTCGAGCCCCTTGTGTTCGGTGTTGAGTTTGCCGGATTGCTTGAAGACCCAACAATCTCTGTGGGTATGGTTTGCGTGCTTCCAGAGTCTTGTGGATTTGGCATATCTTGTCCAAGATTTTGTTTAGGTTAGATAGCTCGTCCTGTTATCCTTGAGGGGCAGCTTTTTCTGATTCTACCGAGAGCTTTTGAATCCGGCGTTGACTGCCGTGCTCTTCGGGCTGTTTCCCTTGGTCCGGCGCTGGTCCTTGCTGCGTCGTGGTTTCCCGGTTCCATCTTAAGAACCAGCTATCCTCTCCTGCGCAAAAGCGGGTCATGAGGCTTGTTAATGCGGCCATTGTTCTTGGCTTTTCTTGGCCGAGGTGTCTGGCGAGCCATTCGTTTCGGACGCTGTGTTTGAAAGCTGCTAAGACTTGGCGTCCGGACGATCGACTATCTGGTTCTTTTAGTAAGGAATCTGTTCCAGAATTTTCGGCTGACTCTCCGGGTTGTTGAGTTATGTGACTTAAATCGTCGCATCCGGAGGTCGGACATAGGTCCCTTGAAAATTTGCGAAAAGCATCCTCAAGCTCTTCCCAACTTCCAATGGTGTTTTGGGAAGGCTTTTAAGCCAATGCCGGCTGGCCCTTTGAGCTTGAGGGTAAGTATTTTATGGCGTGGAGGTCATCTCCTCTAGCCATGTGTATGTGGAGGATGTAATCCTCAATCCAGACTCCAGGGTATGTTGTTCCGTCTTATGCCTCTATGTTTACGGGCTTGAATCCCACTGGAAATTCGTGGTCCAGCACCTCATCGGTGAAACATAGGGGGTGTGCGGCACCCCTATTTTTGGGTGTGCAGTGATGTTCGGATACTTGTTGCGTTGCATTGCTTACTAAATCTTGCTTTCTTGGCCCGTAGATAGATCTAGCTGGGCCATCTTTTTGATGTGAATCCTTGTGCGGATCGCGTGCTGGCTTGTGTGCGGCGCCATTTGCCGCTCTATGTTGGCCATCGGGTTGTTTACCCGACCGGTTGGCTTCCTTATTTTTTGATTGCGGGGGCTCTGAGGCCTCCTCATCAAATTCCGGCTGTAATTTTCGCTTCGGATAGCTCTTTGTGTGGCAATTGTCGCCGTATTTGTCTGGGGTGTTGAGTACTTTGCTCCATCTAATTCTGAGTGCATCTTCCGCTGTTTTAAGCTTCCACTTCGCTTCTTGAGCTATCTTGCTTGATGGCGGCGAGTCTTTGTGGAGATTCTTCTGCTCCAACAACTTGTCCGGTGTGGTCGTCCGGATTATTATCTTCGCCGGGACGGGTTGCTCGGTTTGTTCATCAAGTTGCCCTGTTCGGACGGTTGCTCGATGGCATGTTAAATCGTCCGCCGGTTCGCCCCTTTCGATGGCTGGGGGCTGTATGGCTGCTGTCTCTGTCAAGGTGGGGTTTGGGCGCGCGCTTACGCCGCTTTGACTCCTTTTAGAGGCGATCCTCGTTCGCGTCCCTTGTTCCTCGTCGCCGTTTATTTTAGGTGTGTCCACCATGTATACATCGTGAGATGAGGTGGTTGTCCAGTGCCCTATAGGCGCTGGTTCCTGTTCGTCTCCTACATCGTCGTCCATACCGTCGATGTCTTCGGAGTCGAAGTCGATCATGTCGGTTAAATCATCGATAGTGGCTACGAAGTGGGTGGTGGGTGGGCTCTGAATTTCTTCGTCATCCGTATCCCAACCTTGCTGGCCATAGTCTGGCAAGGGCTCTCCTCACAAAGAGAGAGACTTTAGTGAATTCAGGATGTCGCCGAAGGGCGAGTGTTGAAAGATGTCAGCGGTGGCGAACTCCATGATCGACGCCCAATCGGATTCGATTGGCAGGGGCGCAGAAGGTTCGGAGTCCGGAGAGAAGTCCGGCACCTTGGAGTCACGAGCTTCGCAAAGGACAAGGATGGTGTTCGGCTCGATCGCCGTAGAGATTGCAGCCCCCGAGGCGGTGTCCAGCCACCCGTTCTTGATTGGCGCGGTCGGCTCCGAGCTAAGGGTCGGAGCGGACACTGGTGCGGCCTTCAAGGCACTGTTCGGCGGCAGAGCTAGATCGTGCCCATCATGACAGTGCGGCGTGCTCGGCTGTGGCTCGAACCCGTCAAAGATCAAGTCTCTGCGGACGTCGGCCGTGTAGTTCAAACTTCCAAATCTGACCTGATGGCTAGGGGCGTAGCTTTCAATCTGCTCCAGATGGCCAAGTGGATTGGCCCGCAGTGCAAAGCCACCAAATACGAAGATCTGTCCAGGGAGAAAAGTCTCACCCTGGACCGTGTCGTTGTTGATGATCGGAGGAGCCATCGGGCCTAAAGGTGACAACACAGAGGAACTCTCAATGAAAGCACCAATGTCGGTGTCAAAACCGGCGGATCTCGTGTAGGGGGTCCCGAACTGTGCGTCTAGGTGGATGGTAACAGGAGACAAGGGACACAATGTTTTTACCCAGGTTCTGGCCCTCTCGATGGAGGTAAAACCCTACTCCTACTTGGTTAATATTGATGATATGGGTAGTACAAGAGTAGATCTACCACGAGATCAGAGAGGCTAAACCCTAGAAGCTAGCCTATGGTATGATTGTTGTTCGTCCTACGGACTAAAACCATCCGGTTTATATAGACACCGGAGAGGGCTAGGGTTACACAGAGTCGGTTACAATGGAAGGAGATCTACATATCCGTATCGCCAAGCTTGCCTTCCACGCCAAGGAAAGTCCCATCCGGACACGGGACGAAGTCTTCAATCTTGTATCTTCATAGTCCAGGAGTCCCGCCGAAGGTTATAGTCCGGCCATCCGGACACCCCCTAATCCAGGACTCCCTCAATCCTTGAAGTACTCAGCTGCATCAGCCGCACTGGCTGATAGATCCGCGTACGCATCCGTAGAACTCCATAGCTGATCAAGAGGGGCATACTTTGGATCTCCGAACTTCGTCCGCAGCGAGAAGGGCTTCCCAGCCACGATATCTCCCGCTTGACGCAGCTCCTCCTTCGACGCTCTGATCTTCGAGCGGGCTTCCTTGGCTGCTACCATGGCCTTCTCCAGCTCCGTCGCCTTCGCTTGGTTTTCCTTTTCAAGAAGTCGGTACCGGTCAGCGGCATCACTTTACTCAACGGCCATCTTGGCCATCTTCTCCTTACTTTAGCAATGGGCAGCCCGTTCGGCGCTCAGCTCTTTGGCCGCCTTCAGAGCGGCCGCATCACTATTCCTGGCTTGTTATTTGGCTCGGGCAAGTTCCGCCTGAAGGGTCTCCACTGCCGCAGCTCCATTTGCAGTCACAACATGTTAAAGATACTGGCATCACGCTCCTCTTACTATATGTCGATCACCAGAGATATTACATACCCTGCGACTTGTCAAGCCGCTTGTTGACAAGCACGATGTCAGCATCTACCGCGTCAAGTTGCCGCTTTAGCTCGGCAACCTCACCAGTACGGCTAGCCACCGGACCTCCTGCCACCTACATATGAGGGCGGCTGGATTATTACCTGGGACTATGATCCTCTGTTTGCCACCGTTTTCGACAGCAACCAGAGTCTTAGGGGCTACTATCTGCATAGGACACACCTTAACGTGTGCGGTACTGTCAAAAATACACACTATTTCACGTACCACAAAACCTTTCAGCAGACTCATAAAGGCTTCATGCTACCCGCTTTTGGCGGATGAAATCCTCTCAACCACCGTGCCCATTAGAGCATGATGCGCTTCTGAGATAGCTGCCTGCTCTAGCAGATCCTTCAGTGCGTCCGACCATATAGCAGGCGGAGCCGGATTCCGGTTGCTCTCTTAAAGAGCCAGATACTGAGGACTTCGGGTGGCCAAAGAATTACCCTCTGGCCTTGCCGGATCGGGAGAAGCCCTCCGAGACGACACCTCGGGGTCGCCCGCCTCGTAAGGCGGGATGGCGTGGGGAGGCGTTTCGCTCTCCATCATTTCCGAAAGAAGATCCCCCGAAGATGAACTCTGCCGAGAAGGGATACGATCCAGACTACAAGACAAATGTTTCGGTTATTTTCCTCAGAGCTAAAGTAGGATGTTTTTTACTATTAAACCCCTCTCTTTTACTCACAGCTCGATGGAGGGCTGATCCCCTTGCGGACACTGTTCGGCCGGGGTATCCCCTGGGGCAGGACCCTCTGGCGAAGATTTCTTCCCCCGTTTGGAGACTATTATCTCCGGGCCTTCAGAGGCGGTCCTCTTCCTTCCTTGGGGAGAGGGAACTTTGGCTTCTTCTCCCCGGTTATCCTCCTTCGCGGAGGCATTAGCCTCTTTCTTCCCACCTTTATCTTCCCCTAAGGGCGCTTGGTAAGGCGCGAGCTCCAACATCCTGGCTAGTACCGGATCCGGTGAGACCTCTGGGAGGGGGGCCGGACACCTGATCATCTTCGCCTTTGCTATCCAGTCCTGGTCAAAGAGCGACTTTCAGAATAATGTTGTGATGAATAAAAATACAACATGTTCGGCCACAGGGCGACTTACTTGGGTATCTGGATGATTGCAGCTCAGACCCGCGTCCTCGGTGGTAGCCGAACACATTACTTGTGGTCTGAAGTACAATTTGTACATCTCCTCGAGCGTCATGCCGAGGTAGTGCTGAATAGCTCGCGGTCCCTCCGGGTTGAACTCCCACAGACGGAGGGTCGACGTTTGCAGGGCAGGATTCGACGAAGTAACATTACTTGCGTTACTGTGACCAGACCAATATCTCTCTCGAGGAGATCTCGGATGCGGCTCTGCGGTGTGGGCACATCCTTTACTGGCCCCCAGTCCAGCCCCTTGTTGATCCATGACGTTAGTCGTGGAAGGGGGGCCCGAGCGAAAGGCAGGGGAGCCACCCATTTGGTACCCCTGTGAGCTGTGAAATAAAACCATTCTTGTTGCCATAAGCTGTACACCTCCTGGAAAGAACCCTCGGGCCATGGGGCATCAGCACTTTTGCTTATTACGGCACCACCGCACTCCGCGTGCCTCCCCTCAATCATCTTCGGCTCCACTTGGAAGGTCTTGAGCCACAGGCCGAAGTGAGGGGTGATGCGGAGGAAAGCTTCGCACACGACGATAAAAGACGAGATGTGAAGAATAGAATCTGGAGCTAAATCATGGAAATCCAGCCCGTAATAGAACATGATCCCCCTCACGAAGGGATCCAGAGCGAGGCCCAGCCCTTGAAGGAAGTGAGATATGAACACGATGCTCTCGCCGGATTTGGGAGTAGGAATGACCTGCCCTCGAGCAGGCAGCCGTTGCGCGATCTCACCGGTCAAGAACCTGGCCTCTCTTAACTTTTTGACGTCTTCCTCCGTGATGGAGGAGGGCATCCACCGACCTTGAGGGTTGGATCCGGACATGGCTGAAGGTCCGGAGCGCCTGACCTGAGCTTTGAGTGTTGGAAATCGAGGCAGGGAGGGATTCGGTTGAGTTCGAGGAATAAAAAAGGGATAGGCCTTGGTCTCCTTATAAAGAGGGTTAATACCAAGCATCCTCCTCGTGACCGATTGGGACTTGCCTATAATCGAGGAGTCATACCAACGGGCACGATTGGGTTACCCACGCCTGTATTGATAAGAATCCCGTGATAAGGGGACACGATCTATGCTTCGACAATACGTGCCAAGGAAACCGCCTCGCGATATGCGCCAAGGCTGGTTGAGAAACACGGTTCGATAATAACCGGGCCATGGCATGATGTCATGATATCAAATATGTCAGCAGGTCGGATTTGTGGAAATATTATTCTCTCTACGATGGTATGTGGAACTTGTTTTGCAGAGCCGTACACTGCCTTTGTGTTCAAGATCCTCTATGGAGTATTCGGAGGAGGAACCCGCCTTGCAGTGTCGAAGAAAAAATGCGCGCCGGACTCATCCTCATTGAAGCCTGGTTCAGGGGCTACTGAGGGAGTCTTGGATTAGGGGGTATCCGGGCAGCCGGACTATATCCTTTGGCCGGACTGTTGGACTATGAAGATACAAGATTGAAGACTTCGTCTCGTGTCCGGATGGGACTCTCCTTGGCGTGGAAGGCAAGCTTGGCGATACGGATATGTAGATCTCCTCCCATTGTAACCGACTCTGTGTAACGCTAGCCCCCTCCGGTGTCTATATAAACCAGAGGGTTTAGTCCGTAGGACAACAACAATCATACCATAGGTTAGCTTCTAGGGTTTAGCCTCTACGATCTCATGGTAGATCAACTCTTGTACTCATATCATCAAGATCAATCAAGCAGGGAGTAGGGTATTACCTCCATAGAGAGGGCCCGAACCTGGGTAAACATCGTGTCCCCTGCCTCCTGTTACCATCCGCCTTAGACGCACAGTTCGGGACCCCCTACCCAAGATCCGCCGGGTTTGACACCGACAACAGGGTTTTCGAAGTCTTTTGAAAGTACTCTGCCTCCTTCACCATGCATATTCCCGTCCTATTTGCGTAGCCACTACTATAGCATCCTATCTACTTGTAACGCCCCGGATTCGATGCGCCAGGTGTCTTCCAGTTATTCGCCGTCTTTGCCATGTCATGTGCTTGCGTGTTGCACTTTTCCATGTCATCATCTGCATTTCATATCATGTCGTCATGTGCATTTCATTTTGCATACGTGTTCGTCTCATGCATCCGAGCATTTTCCCCGTTGTCCGTTTTGCAATCCGGCGCCCCCTTTTGCCTCTTTTCATGTGCGGGTGTTGAACATTCTCGGAATGGACCGAGGTTTGCTAGCGGCCTTGGTATAGCACCGTGAACCGCTGTCAAGTTTAGTGCCATTTGGAGGTCGTTTGATACTCCAACGGTTAACCGGGTAACCGTAAAGCCCTCTTTTGTTGCAGCCCAACACCCTTTCAAAGTGGCCCAAAAACCCATCCAAACCCCCTCCATGCTCTCGGTCGTTCGATCACGATCGTGTGGGCGAAAACCGCTCCTCATTTGGACTCTCCAAGCTCCCTCTACCTATATATAGACCCTCTCCCCCGAGATTCTCGGTCTAACCCTAGCCTCCTTCTACCTCGCGCCGCCGGACAAAAATCCCCGCGCCGGACACGTCCGCCCGCTCCCCGTCCCACTCCGCAGCTGCCACGTGGCACCTCCGCCGCCACCCGCCGCGGCCCGGCGAGCCAGCAGCGGGCCCGCCGAGCCCGTCGCCCGCCGCTGGATCCCGCCGAGGGAGGAGCCCTCGATCCAGCGCCGTTGCCTAGCGCCGCCGTCCATCCCCGCCGCCGGCCGCCTCCCTCGCCTCCTTGCAGCTCCGCCGCCGGCACCAGATGAGCGCTCCCCCGCCGCCTCCTCCCTCCTTCTTCCTCTCCCTCTCACCCTAACCCTCTCTCTCTCTCTCTCCCAGCGCCATGAACAGGAGCAGGAGCTCGAGCTCGCCACCTCAACCCCCGGATCGGGCAGATCCGGCTTCCCGCGCTGCCGCCCGCCATTCCCGGCCCTGCAGCGTCGCCGGTGCCGCGTTCGGGCGCCGCCGCCGCCCTGCCATGGCCTCGATCGGCCTCGTCGGGCAGGACGACGAGCGCCCGCATCCCCCTCGCGCCGCGTGGGCCTTCCCCGCGATCCGGCCCAACGCGCCGGCCTGCCATCCTCTCCCCCAACCTGGGCCTGGCCCACTAGGTGAGAGCCCATGGAATCCCGCCCTGGGCGTCGTTTAGTATTCTACGCCCGTCCTATTTTTTTTCCTGAAAACTGCTAAGTCCCTAAGTTTTCAGCATTTTCATGCCATGTTCATCGCATCATAACTTGCTGCATACTGCTCCGTTTCATGCGTGTAATATGTCAAATTTCTCGCCTCAACGAGTACTTCATTTCATTCCATTGCATCATGTTCATTTGAGTTCATATTGATGCCTGAATCATCGTTGCAAGAGTGCTATATGATGTTAATCTACTAAAACTGGTATAACTTGGCGATTTGTCATTTTTGTTACATTTGATGTGTGCATCCTAGGAGGTTGATGTCTACATGTGTGTTGATCTATGTCATTCCATATTTACAGGGGTGCTATCCATGTATTTTTGTAATTCCTGTAGTGAGTGCATCAAGCTTGTTAAGTAGGGTACTTGCTGTTGCTGTTTTGCATGTCTAAATCTGCTATATCATGATGCTATGTTAACCTGGTTCTAGAAGTCATTCTATGCATAATCTGGAGATGTTCACTAAGGATGTTTTTTTATACATGTCTTGTTCTATCCATCCCTGCCCATGGTTGCATTTATAGCTTGCTTTAGATTGTTGTAATATTGCTCTCAAGTTGCTAACTAATGTTGCTTTCAGCCTGTTAACATTAAGTTCAGTTTTGCCATGAGCTTTGCTAGTGATCCATGCACCCTATGAACTTGTTCTTGCCATGTTTAGCTACATAAACATGTCTTATTACTGTTGGTTGCCTTGACATGCCATGTATTACTCCGTGGTGAGTGGATCAAGCTCACCAACATGCCTACTTATTGTTGTTCCTGCCATGTACGAATCTGTCATATAACTTGCTATGTTTACATGGGTGCCATCATATTTTCTGTGCTCTTTTGGCTCATGGTCAGTAAAGGACTTTTGTTCTATGCAATTAATAGATTCATGCCATGCCTTTGTTTGCCATGATAAGTTCCTGTAACATGTTGTTTGATAGCCCTAAACATTGCAACCTAATGTTATTTCTGCAAAGTCTGAAACTGTTATTATTTGCAATCTTGCCATGACTTTTTGAGCATGTTCTCGTGTTTTCTGGAGATAGCTCAGTGTTCATGTTTTGTAATGCTTTACCTGTACATCACGTCCATGCCTTTTGTTATTATGTTAAGATGCTGTAGCTTGTTGTTTAGGTGCTTGCAATATGCCTAGTTGCTGTTTTGGACAGATTGTTGCTATAACTTGATTCATGTGTATGTGTTGAACCGTTGCTCCGTTTTGAGTGTGCTCTATATGAAACTTTCTTAGAATTGCATGAACTTTCATATTATCATGCGGCATCCTTGGTTTGAGAGGGTTTGCTTGATGTTTGTATGCATTTTGCATCAATGCCATGTTTAACTTGTTTTGCTCATATGTTCTAGGCCGTAGCTCCGAATCTAATGAACTTTATATGTAACTTGACTAGAATTTCGTGTAGATCATCATGGTGCATCTTAACTTGATGTTTAACAACTTGAACATAAGGTTTATTCAGATCTGGACCAATTTCAAAATTTGCATATGAGGACTTACCGGAATTGTTATATGTTGTTTCTGGCCTCATTTAAACTTGCTTTGATGTGTTGCTCTTGTTTGCATCATCTCTTGCCATGAGTAGCTTCATGTAGCCTTGTCATGCATCATGCTTGTTGTGCATCATGTCTTTTCTATGTGTGGTGTGTTTACCATGTTGTGTGCTTCTTCTCGATAGTTCCCGTTTTCGTTGCAATCGTGAGGATTCGTTCGTCTATGTTTGGTTCGTCTTCGTGGCTTTATCTTCTTCATGGACTCGTTCTTCTTCCTAGCGGGATTTCAGGCAAGATGACCGTCACCTTGGATCTCATTACTATCATTGCTATGCTAGATGCTTCGTTCTTTCTCTATGCTGCGCTACATATCACTTGCTGCTCAAGCCTCCCAAATTGCCATGAACCTCTAACCTTTGCACCCTTCCTAGCAAACCGTTGTTTGGCTATGTTACCGCTTTTGCTCAGCCCCTCTTATAGCGTTGCTAGTTGCAGGTGAAGATGAAGGTTGCTCCATGTTGGATTATGTTTATGTTGGGATATCACAATATCTCTTATATTATTAATGCATCTATATACTTGGTAAAGGGTGGAAGGCTCGGCCTTATGCCTGGTGTTTTGTTCCACTCTTGCCGCCCTAGTTTCCGTCATATCGGTATTATGTTCCCAGATTTTGCGTCCCTAACGCGGTTGGGTGATTTATGGGACCCCCTTGACAGTTCGCTTTCAATAAGACTCCTCCAGCAAGGCCCAACATTAGTTTTACCATTTGCCTCACCTATGCCCTTTTTCCCTTGGGTTTCCGGAGCCCGAGGGTCATCTTTATTTTAGCCCCCCGTGCCAGTTCTCCTCTGAGTGCCGGTCCAAACCGAGCGATGTCCGGCACCCCCTGGGCAAGCAGGGTCTATGCCAACCCATCGTCTTGCTCATCCGGTGTGCCCCGAGAACGAGATATGTGCAGCTCCTATCGGGATTTGTCGGCACATTCGGGCGGCTTTGCTGGTCTTGTTTTATTACTGTCGAAATGTCTTGTAGCCGGGATTCCGAGACTGATCGGGTCTTCCCGGGGAGAAGTAATATCCTTTGTTGATCGCGAGAGCTTATCATGGGCTAAGTTGGGACACCCCTGCAGGGTATAATCTTTCGAAAGCCGTGCCTGCGGTTATAGGCAGATGGGAATTTGTTAATGTCCGGTTGTAGATAACTTGACACCAGATCTGAATTAAAATGCATCAACCCTGTGTGTAGCCGTGATGGTCTCTTTTCGGCGGAGTCCGGGAAGTGAACACGGTCTTTGGGTTATGTTTGACGTAAGTAGGAGTTCAGGATCACTTCTTGATCATTGCTAGTTTCATGACCGTTCCTTTGTTTCTCTTCTCGCTCTCATTTGCGTATGTTAGCCACCATACATGCTTAGCCGCTGCTGCAACCTCACCACTTTACCCCTTTCCTACCCCTTTTAAGCTTTGCTAGTCTTGATACCCATGGTAATGGGATTGCTGAGTCCTCGTGGCTCACAGATTACTACACCAACAGTTGCAGGTACATGTTATGCGATGATCATGACGCGAGAGCGATGTTTGCTTATCTCGGAGTTCTTCTTCTGCTTCTTCGATCAGGGGATAGGTTCCAGGTCGGCAGCCTAGGCTAGCAGGGTGGATGTCGTTTGAGTTGCTGTTTGTGTTCCATCCATAGTCGGATGTTGATCTCTTGTATATGATGTTGATGTATTCTTGTGGCATTTGTGCCTTATGTATGTATCCCCATCTATTATGTAATGTTGATGTAATGATATCCACCTTGCAAAAGTGTTTCAATATGCGGGTCTATCCTTGGTGGGACCGTCGAGTTCCTTTTGGATAGGGTCGCATATTGGGCGTGACACTACTCCCACCCGCATAACCCTCATAGGAAGGTAGTGTCACGCTTGATGCAAGTTTCAATAGGAAAGTAACAAAGGTAACAACCAAAGTGGTCATCACCTCATCATGATCTGATGCATTCAGAATAAGGTGTTATATGACATGCACAAAAAGGGTTTCTCAAACATGGTCAAAGGGCTGCTTGCCTGGTTCATCAGAGTCTTCAAATCATTCTGGTCCAACTCCTTCGTCGTCTTTGGAAAATCTAAAGTCGCAAAGTATCGGGCAACCAATAAGAAAATAACAAAACAGGAAAACAAAAGTGCTCTAAAAATGTTCATTTATTTTTGTCAAATATTAGGGAGTAAACTAAGAATTTGAAAATTCTTAGTTTTGGATTTGGGGTTATAGAATAAGAGAATTGGATTTTCAGATAACAAAATATATGTTCAAATTCAAATTTAAATTTGAACAGTACATGGAAGTGTGATGGATGGGTATGAAAGTTATACCATTAATTAGGTGATAATATTACAAGATTAGTGGAGTTGGAATTATTTAATTTGGACAATTATTTAATCATGTGGAATTATTTGAAAATCATCATAAAAGAAAAAGGAAAAAGGGCACTGTGCAACTGGGCCAATTTGGCCACAGTGCGGCGGGCCCAGATGGGTTACAGCCCACGCGAGGCTGCCATGTCGAAGGCGTAAAGGCAAAATACGCCTTCAGCCGACGCAGTGAACCGGTACGTGCGCGCATGCGTTTTAAACCTGACGGGTGGGACCCACTCGTCAGGACGTGAGGCTGACGGACAGGGCCCACGGCCGTCGTTGTTAACCTCGGGCCAGAGAGGAAGGCAAGCTCACCGGCGTTGCTGTGGTGGACGGCGAGGCGATCCGAGGGCACCAGCGTGCTCAGGGCGGAGTCACCGTTCAGGTGGAGGTAGAGGCGGTTGCCGGAGTGCAGGGGTTCGACGGTGATACGTCTCCAATGTATCTATAATTTTTGATTGTTCCATGTTATATTATCTTCTGTTTTGGACATTATTGGGCTTTATTATTCACTTCTATATTATTTTTGGGACTAACCTATTAACTGGAGGGCCAGCCCAGAATTGCTATTTTTTGCCTATTTCAGAGTTTTGCAGAAAATGAATATCAAACGGAGTCCAAACGGAATGAAACCTTCGGGAACGTGATTTTTGGATCAAACATGATCCAGGAGACTTGGACCCTATGTCAAGAAATAAAAGAGGAAGCCACGAGGTAGGAGGGCGCGCCTACCCACCCCTCAGGTGCGCCCTCCACCCTCGTGGCCCCCCTGTTGCTCCATCGACGTACTCCTTCATCCTATATATGCCTACGTACCCCCAAACGATCAGATATGGAGCCAAAAACCTAATTCCACCGCCGCAACCTTCTGTACCCATGAGATCCCATCTTGGGGCCTGTTCCGGAGCTCCGCCGGAGGGGGCGTCAATCACGGAGGGATTCTACATCAACACCATAGCCTCTCCGATGATGTGTGATTGGTTTACCTTAGACCTTCGAGTCCATAGATAGTAGCTATATGGCTTCTTCTCTCTTTTTGGATCTCAATACAATGTTCTCCCCCTCTCTCGTGGAGATCTATTCGATGTAATCTTCTTTTGCGGTGTGTTTATTGAGATCGATGAATTGTGGGTTTATGATCAAGTTTATCTATGAACAATATTTGAATCTTCTGAATTCTTTTACGTATGATTGGTTATCTTTGCAAGTCTCTCGAATTATCAGTTTCGTTTGGCCTACTAGATTGATCTTTCTTGCAATGGGAGAAGTGCTTAGCTTTGGGTTCAATCTTGTGGTGTCCTTTCCCAGTGACAGTAGGGGCAGCAAGGCACGTATTGTATTTTTGCCATCAAGGATAACAAGATGGTGTTTTATCATATTGGATGAATTTATCCCTCTACATCATGTCATCTTGCTTAAGGCGTTACTCTGTTCTTATGAACTTAATACTCTAGATGCATGGTAGATAGCGGTTGATGTGTGGAGTAATAGTAGTAGACGCAGGCAGGAGTCGGTCTACTTATCTCGGACGTGATTCCTATATACATGATCATACCTAGATATTCTCATAACTATGCTCAATTCTGTCAATTGCTCAGTAGTAATTTGTTCACCCACCGTAGAAATACTTATGCTCTTGAGAGAAGCCACTAGTGAAACCTATGGCCCCCGGGTCTATCTTCATCATATTAATCTTCCAACACTTAGTTATTTCCGTTACTTTTTACTTTGCCTTTTATTTTACTTTGCATCTTTATCATAAAAATACCAAAAATATTATCCTATCATATCTATCAGATTTCACTCTCGTAAGTGACAGTGTAGGGATTGACAACCCCTTATTGCGTTGGTTGCGAGGATTTATTTGTTTTGTGTAGGTGCGAGGGACTCGCGCGTAGCCTCCTACTGGATTGATACGTTGGTTCTCAAAAACTAAGGGAAATACTTACTCTACTTTGCTGCATCACCCTTTCCCATTCAAGGGAAAACCAATGCAGTGCTCAAGAGGTAGCAAGAAGGATTGCTGGCGCCGTTGCCGGGGAGTCTACGCGAAAGTCAACATACCAAGTACCCATCACAAACCCATATCTCCCGCATTACATTATATGCCATTTGCCTCTCGTTTTCCTCTCCCCCACTTCACCCTTGCCGTTTTATTCTCCCTCTCTTTTCCGTTCGCCTTGTTCTTTTTGCCCCTCACTCTTTCTGTCGTTATGTCTGAAATTGGCGAAATTATTGCCGATATGGACAATAATAAGATCATGGAAAATTTTGATGCTCCTGCTGAAGAACCCCTTACCTTGCATACAAAAAGATTTCGAATTGGTAGTGGTAATATTATTGGAAAAGGAGTTATTCAAGATTTCTTTACTTGTTCCGGTGCTTTGCCTTCTATGGGCAGTTCTATTCTTCATAGAACTAGTAGTCTTGCGGACGCTATTGCCATGCTTATAGTTGAACTTGAAAGGTAATTTATGCACATGCACCCTTGCATACAAAGGATTTTCCTAGAATTTTCTAATATAGAGCATTCTTCTATTAAGCGTGCCGCTACTATCTTTTTGGCTCATGAATTCAGATTCATAATATAAGAGGCCAAAGAAATCTTTGCGCATTATAGGGTGGACGCTGGCCGTCCTCCCATAGAGGCTATCCTTTTTGATCAAGAAGAAATAATGCGTTTTCAATCTCTAGACTATGTTGCTTTCAATGAAAACCTTAGAAAAAAGGTCCCTATCAATGTTCTAGTTGATAGAATTTTTGAACTTAATGATGATTTGGCTATTCGAATAATGAGCTAGGATATTCCCTCGAGTATAGGCTCACAAAGTTCTGTCAAAAGAATGCTTATAATGATGAATTGGTTATGCAATACGACGGGCCGAAGGAGGAACCTACACCTCCTAAAATTGATCTTGGGGACTTTTGTCCCATTAAATTTAGCCCTTTTGATTACTTTTGCTTGCCTCAAAGAAAACTTGCAGCTGAACGTAGAGAGTATGAAATGAGTTTCACTGATCTATCCTATTACTATGGCACTACCTAGATCTATCCTTGCTTTTATGCCTAGCTAGGGGTGTTAAACGATAGCGCTTGTTGGGAGGCAACCCAATTTTATTTTTAGTTTTTTTGCTTTTTGCTTGTGTTTAGGAATAAATATTTGTTCTATCCTCTGATTAGATGTGTTTTTATGTTTCAATTAATGTTTGTGCCAAGTTAAACCTATAGGATCTTCTTGGATGTTAGTTATTTGATCTTGCAGAAATTTCCAGAAACTTTCTGTTCACGAAAATAATTGTTACAAATCACCAGAACGTGATAAAATATTGATTCCAATTTCTGCTGATCAATAAACAAATTGTCTAGGTCTTACTAGTTTGGCTGATTTTTGGGAGTTCCAGAAGTTTGCGTTAGTTACAGATTACTACAGACTGTTCTGTTTTTGACAGATTCTGTTTTTCGTGTGTTGTTTGCTTATTTTGATGAATCTATGGCTATTAAAATAGTTTATAAACCATAGATAAGTTGGAATACAGTAGGTTTAACACCAATATAAATAAAGAATGAGTTCATTACAGTACCTTGAAGTGGTCTTTTGTTTTCTTTCGCTAACGGAGCTCACGAGATTTTCTGTTATGTTTTGTGTTGCGAAGTTTTCAAGTTTTGGGTGAAAGATTTGATGGATTATGGAACAAGGAGTGGCAAGATCCTAAGCTTGGGGATGACCATGGCACCCCAAGATAATCTAAGGACACCAAAAAGCAAAAGCTTGGGGATGCCCCGGAAGGCATCCCCTCTTTCGTCTACTTCCATCGGTAACTCTACTTGGAGCTATATTTTTATTCACCACATGATATGTGTTTTGCTTGGAGCGTCTTGTATGATTTGAGTCTTTGCTTTGATAACTTGTAGATTTTTGCAATAAGTATATGAGTTCTTTATGACTAATGTTGATTCCATGGATTATACGCACTTTTCTTCCTTCCACCATTGCTAGCCTCTCTAATACCGCACACTTTTCGTCGGTATCATACACCCACCAAAAACCTTCCTCAAAACAGCCACCATACCTACCTATCATGGCATTTCCATAGCCATTCCGAGATATATTGCCATGCAACTTACCACCGTTCCGATTATTATGACACGCTCCATCATTGTCATATTGCTTCACATGATCATGTAGTTGACATTGTATTTGTGGCAAAGCCACCGTTCATAATTCTTTCATACATGTCACTCTTGATTCATTGCATATCCCGGTACACCGCCAAAGGCATTCACATAGAGCCATATCTTGTTCTAAGTATTGAGTTGTAATTGCTGAAGTTGTATGTAAATAAAAGTGTGATGATCATCATTTTTAGAGCATTGTCCCAAGTGAGGAAAGGATGATGGAGACTATGATTCCCCCACAAGTCGGGATGAGACTCCGGACGAAATTAAAAAAAGAGGCCATAAAAATAGAAAAGACCCAAAAAAAATGAGAGAAAAAGAGAGAAGGGACAATGTTACTATCCTTTTACCACACTTGTGCTTCAAAGTAGCACCATGATCTTCATGATAGAGAGTCCCTCATTTTGTCACTTTCATATACTAGTGGGAATTTTTCATTATAGAACTTGGCTTGAAAATTCCAATGATGGGCTTCCTCAAAATGCCCTAGGTCTTCGTGAGCAAGCGAGTTGGATGCATACCCACTTAGTTTCTTTTGTTGAGCTTTCATATACTTATAGCTCTAGTGCATCTGTTGCATGGCAATCCCTACTCACTCACATTGATATCTATTGATGGGAATCTCCATAGCCCGTTGATACGCCTAGTTGATGTGAGACTATCTTCTCCGTTTTGTCTTCTCCACAACCACCATTCTATTCCACATACTATGTCCATGGCTCACGCTCATGTATTGCGTGAAGATTGAAAAAGTTTGAGAACGTCAAAAGTATGAAACAATTGCTTGACTTGTCATCGGGGATGTGCATGATTTAAATATTTTGTGCGGTGAAGATAGATCATAGCCAGACTATATGATTTTGTAGGGATAACTTTCTTTGGCCATGTTATTTTGAGACGACATGATTGCTTGGTTAGTATGCTTGAAGTATTATTATTTTTTATGTCAATATTAAACTTTTGTCTTGAATATTTCAGATCTGAATATTCATACCACAATTAAGAAGAATTACATTGAAATTATGCCTAGTAGCATTCCACATCAAAAATTCTGTTTTTATCATTTACCTACTCGAGGACGAGTAGGAATTAAGCTTGGGGATGCTTGATACGTCTCCAACGTATCTATAATTTTTGATTGTTGCATGCTATATTATCTTCTGTTTTGGACATTATTGGGCTTTATTATTCACTTTTATATTATTTTTGGGACTAACCTATTAACTGGAGGCCCAGCACAGAATTGCTGTCTTTTGCCTATTTCAGAGTTTCGCAGGAAAAGAATATCAAACGGAGTCCAAATGGAATGAAACCTTCGGGAACGTGATATTTGGAACGAACATTATATCCAGGAGACTTGGACCCAAAGTCAAGAAATAAAAAAGACGAAGCCATGAGGTAGAGGGGTGTGCCTACCCCCCCCCCCCCCAGGCATGCCCTCCACCCTCGTGGGCCCCCTGTTGCTCCACTGACATACTCCTTCCTCCTATATATACCTACGTGCCCCCAAACGATCAAATATGGAGCCAAAAACCTAATTCCGCCGCCGCAACCTTCTGTACCCACGAGATCCCATCTTGGGGCCTGTTCCGGAGATCCGCCGGAGGGGGCATCAACCATGGCGGGCGTCTACATCAACACCATAGCCTCTCCGATGATGTGTGAGTAGTTTACCTCAGACCTTCGGGTCCATAGTTAGTAGCAAGATGGCTTCTTCTCTGTTTTTGGATCTCAATATAATGTTCTCCCCCTCTCTCGTGGAGATCTATTCGATGTAATCTTCTTTTGCGGTGTGTTTGTTGAGACCGATGAATTGTGGGTTTACCATCAAGTTTATCTATGAACAATATCTGAATATTCTGAATTCTTTTATGTATGATTGGTTATCTTTGCAAATCTCTTCGAATTATCAGTTTGGTTTGGCCTACTAGATTGATCTTTCTTGCAATAGGAGAAGCGCTTAGCTTTGGGTTCAATCTTGCGGTGTCCTTTCCAAGTGACAGTAGGGGCAGCAAGGCACGTATTGTATTGTTGCCATCGAGGATAAAAAGATGGGGTTTTTTTTATCATATTGCATGAATTTATCCCTCTACATCATGTCATCTTGCTTAAGGCGTTACTTTGTTCTTACGAACTTAATACTCTAGATGCATGCTGGATAGCGGTCGATGTGTGGAGTAATAGTAGTAGATGCAGGCAGGAGTCGGTCTACTTGTCTCGAACGTGATGCCTATATACATGATCATACCTATTTATTCTCATAACTATGCTCAATTCTATCAATTGCTGAACAGTAATTTGTTCACCCACCATAAAATACTTATGCTCTTGAGAGAAGCCACTAGTGAAACCTATGGCCCCCGGGTCTATCTTCATCATATTAATCTTCCAACACTTACTTACTTTCGTTGCTTTTTTACTTTGCCTTTTATTTTACTTTGCATCTTTATCATAAAAATTCCAAAATTATTATCCTATCATATCTATTAGATCCCACTCTTGTAAGTGACCGTGTAGGGATTGACACCCCCTTATCGCGTTGGTTGCGAGGATTTATTTGTTTTGTGTAGGTGCGAGGGACTCGTGCGTAGCCTCCTACTAGATTGATACCTTGCTACTTTGCTGCATCACCCTTTCCTCTTCAAAGGAAAACCAACGCAGTGCTCAAGAGGTAGCAGCCGGCGACGAGGAACCCGGCGGAAGGGCTTCGGGAAGGGTCTGGTTAGCTCGTTCCGAGCTGCTATAGGAGCGGGAGAAAGAGGGGAATGGGTCAGTGAGGTCTGGTGGTTCCAGATCGAGCAAGAGTGGGGGCGGAGAGGGGCTGTACCGCGAGATCACCGGCCGACCGAGGCGGCGGAGCTCCGGTCGACCCTGTGACGCCCTCGATTCAATCGTACACTAATCATGCACGCAAATGTGTACGATCAAGATCAAGGACTCACGGGAAGTTATCACAACACAACTCTACAAATAAAATAAGTCATACAAGCATCATAATACAAGCCAGGGGCCTCGAGGGCTCGAATACAAGTGCTCGATCATAGACGAGTCAGCGAAGCAACAATATCTGAGTGAGACATAAGTTAAACAAGGTGCCATAAGATGGCTAGCACAAACTGGGATCAGATCGAAGAGGAGCAGGCCTCCTGCAGGATCCTCCTAGGTCACTCTGGTCGCCGTCGGTGGGCTGCACGTAGTAGTAGGCACCTCCGAATAGTAGTCGTCATAGGCGGCGCGTCGACTCCTGGGCTCCATCGTCGATTGCAGCAATCGAGTAGAGGTAGGGGAAAAGGGGAACAAGGCAACCGTGAGTACTCATCCAAAGTACTGCAAGCAAGGAGCTACACTACATATGCATGGATATATGTGTAAAGGCCATATCGAGGACCTGAACTGCAGAATGCCAGAATAAGAGGGGGGTAGCTAGTCTTAACGAAGACTACGCTTCTGGACACCTGTCTTGCAACAGGTAGAGGAGGGCAAACTGAAGTCCTCCAAGTAACATCATATAGCAATAATCCTACCCGCAATCCCCGCTCATAACCACGAGTGAGAGCGACCACGGTTGTATCGCACTTGGAAGGGTGTGTTTTATCAAGTATCCGGTTCTAGTTGTCATAAGCTCAAGGTACAAGTCCAAGTCGTCCTGTTACGAAGATCACGGATATTGAATAGATTAACTTCCTGCGGGTGCACCATCTTACCCAAAGACGCTTGATCCCATTTGGCGGACACACTTTCCGGGGTCATGCCCG
Organism: Aegilops longissima; assembly: GCA_021605205.1. Classification (NCBI taxonomy): domain Eukaryota; kingdom Viridiplantae; phylum Streptophyta; class Magnoliopsida; order Poales; family Poaceae; genus Aegilops; species Aegilops longissima. The sequence continues at coordinate 275,182,261 of CM038678.1, forward strand.
ACGCGTAAGATCAACACGTCGCAGCCCCACCTAGGCACAACAGAGAGGCCAACACGCGGTCTAAACCTAAGCGCGAAGTGCAGGCCCATCGCCTGAGCACACACCGCGTTCGCGTCTGTGGCCCGAAGCAGACCTAGCCCAAGAAAGCGTTCCAGTCCAATCCGGCGCGCCGCTCCGTCACGACGTCTGAAGTGCCGGCGATACCACGACGCGGGATACCCATAACTACTCCCGCGTAGATGGTTAGTGCGTATAAGCTCGTAGCCAACTCAGATCAAATACCAAGACCTCGTTAAGCGTGTTAAGTAACCGCGAACGCCGAACAGGGCCAGGCCCACCTCTCTCCTAGGCGGTCTCAACCTGCCCTGTCGCTCCGCCATAAAGTAACAGTCGGGGGCCGTCGGGAATCCAGGCCCACCTCTACCGGGATGGAACCACCCGTCCTTTCAGCCCCCATCTCCGAACAGTACCACAGGTAATGTAATAGTGTAAAGTATATAGTGTATACCCGTGATCAACTCCCGAGTGATCACGGCCCGATAGTATAGCACGGCAGACGGACAAGTATGAAGGGCCACAGATGAATGTACTAGCATCCTATACTAAGCATATAGGATTGCATGTAAGGTAACAACAGAAGTAACAAGGACAGGCTATGCAGCAGTATAGGAGTATCTGAAAACAGTAACATGCTATACTACTCTAATGCAAGCAGTGTAGATAAGCTTAGGCGATATCTGGTGATCAAGGGGGGGGGGGCTTGCCTGGTTGCTCAGACAAGGAGGGGTCGTCGACACCGTAGTCGATCACGGGGGGGGTACCGGCAGCGGTCTCGGGGTCTCTGGAAAAAATAGAGGAGGGACATAATAAATAACAGAGCAATCAAAGCATAACATAACAAAAGCGGTGCTAGAGGTGATCTAACGTGGTATGAGGTGGTACCGGATAAGGAGGGAAACATCCGGGAAAGCTTTCCCGGTTCCGGACGTCTGTCAGACAGAGGGACCGGAGAGGAAAGTTTGCAGGTTCGATAGGTTAGGGGTGTGTGGCGGACGAACGGACTGCGTATCCGGATTTGTCTCGTCGTTCTGAGCAACTTTCATGTTGAAATTATTTTAATCCGAGTTACGGATTAAAAGATATGATTTTCTAAAGTATTTATTAAGTTTTGGAATTTAATTAAATATTTAAATTAATTCGAAAAACAGATTAATGACATCAGCATGATGTCATGCTGACATCAGCAGTCAACGTTGACTGCTGACCAAGTCAACTTTGACGGTGGGTCCCACATGCCGGGATCGTTTAGCTAATTAACCATAGTTAATTAGGTTGTCTAGTTATTAGGTTAATTAAGCATAATTAATTAAGTTAATTAATATAGTTAATTAAATAATTAACTAATTAATATTTTTATTTCTTATTCTTTTTAGTTAATAAACGTTTTAGGGCGGTGGGGCCTATCTGTCATAGGCTCAGGTTAATTAAACATGGTTAATTAGTTTAACAAGGTGATCAGATTAATTAAACTTAATTAATTTAGTTAATTAATTATTATTATTATTATTATTATTATTATTTTTCTTTGTCTTTTTGTTTTTGTTCTGGGGTTAGGCCCCACATGTCAATGGCCCCAGGGGGCCTAGCGGTTCGGGTTGTCGGGCGGGGCACACAGGCGCTCGCCAGAGGGTCGTCGAGGCCATGGCCTCGACCGATGGCGGTCGCGTGAGGGCGGCGTGTTGAGGAACGGGCGAGCGGCGCGTGCAAAACCTGCACGGGCGCTGGGCGCGTCTTGATGGCGCGCACCAGCGGGCGAGGGAAGGCGGAGATGGCGCTGGGCGAGGCGCCGAGGTGGGCGCAGTAGCGCGCGAGCCACAACAACAATGGGCGAGCACCGCCGGCGCGCGGCGCATGCACCGGGTGCATCCGCGCGGGTCTGGTGGCAACGCCGAGCGACGGACGAGGTCGTGGCACACGGGTAGAAGAGAGACGAGAGGTGCGGCCCTCATCGGCGCGGCGCGGCGAGGTGGCGGCGAGGCTCGATGTGGTCCGCGGGAGGAGGACGGGGCCGGTTCGGCAACGGTGGCGGGGAGGAGGACGGAGACGACGGCGGAGAGATGAGGAGGCGGCCGGCGAGGCCCGACGACGGCGCGGGCGATGAGGGGCCGGGGCGCCACTTTCGGGGCGAAGCGCCGGTGAGGCAGTCATGAAGCGTCGTGGCGACGACGGCGGGGGCCCCTCCCGGTCCAGGAAAGGGGGAGGGGTGAGGACGACGGCGTAGGGGCGCCGGTGTCGGCGTCGGCCCGATCCGGATTGGACCGGGGAGAAAGAAAACGCGTGGGGGGGGGCTGTGGGGAGTGGGCGCCGGAGGGGATGGCGGAGGCACGGGGTGGCGGCGGCGGCGAGCGAAGGGTCGGGTCTCTGCCCGACCCGACGGGAAGGGAGAGGCGTCTTGGCGACGGGGGAAAGGGTCGTGGGAGGGTTCGTCCGATCCAGATGGGGATCGGGTGAGGTTAGGGTTTGACCGGGGATATGGTGGAGTCTGGGCGGCCTGGTTGGGCCTTTTGGCCGATGGCTCTGTTGCTAATCGGGCCATTCGGCCCGGGGGAGGAGGGTCCTTCCTTTTTTTCTTTTCCTTTTGCTTTCTGTTTTGTTCCTTTTCCTTTTATTTATTTTATTTTACTGTTTTAATTCAACTTAGGGCATATAAGTATTTTATAAATTTGTGTTTTTTGTACTATAATTACCTATGTAATATTTGGCACTAACCGAACATTTTGTTTTGATGTTTGAAAACTTTTGATGTTTGACAATATTTAAATTTTGAATTTGAAAGTTTCGAACCGACGCGAGATTATTAGCAGTAACCGAGGTGACGTGTCCTCATTAACGCGGGATTACTATAGCGTAATCACCCGGGCGTCACAATTCTCCTCCACTACAAGAAATCTCGTCCCGAGATTTAAGAGGGGAGTAAGAGGGAAAGGTCTGGTTACGAAAACCTAACGGATCTTCTCGAAGGAGCTAATCCCTTTCGTTGATGTCTTCAACCCTTTATTCCGATGCATCATGATAAACTGGTCATCATTTCTTCGGGAACTCTATCGTACTTACGAAAAGTAAGGGGCAGCTCACTACGACATAATACTTTTAAGGGAAACAATCTGGGGTTAACCCATGAATTAGTATAAAATTATCTCTCGAGTTGAACATATGAAATACCTCGAGAGTAAGGTACAAAGGTACCATAATAGGCTCCAAGCGGGTAGGTAGCGGCTCGAAGCCTGAACCAGAGTGGGAAAGGGGTTCAGAGTAGCGAGAGTAAGTATCGCGTCTGATACCAGAATAGATCACTATGACGGTGGCCCGTGAATTACATACGAGGCCACGTGCGAGGAATAACTTTGGAAATCGGGGGTGTACAGGACAGTCAGGTTTCGATCCTGTGAAACTGTGGGTTATGGGCCCACCATGTGGTTAAAAGTAGAAAGGTTGGTGACATCTTGCACGAACATGTAAGCAAGGCATGTCAGAGGAGAGTCCGAGGGTCGGTCGGCAACAACATAGGCACCAAGGCGAGGGACGAAGAGAACCATTTTCCCGCTTTCGTTGAGCGAGGCGGACCAATAGGCAAGGTTCTCGTCCGTCGGTGGTTACCGAAATGTCACCAACAATAGTAACAGGGTCTTACTGGCAGTGTTGTAACACGAGGTGCTTGCATAAGCAGTGGATTATTACTGCTTATATCATATAGATCATAGGAAAGGTTTAAACAAACCAATGGATAGAAAATATGATCATCAGATTAAACAGAACAATGGAAAGGAAAATATGTTTAAACACATATTTCAAGGGTATATCCTTCCCAAGGATAAGCCGAGCATGATATCCATGACAGGATATAATGTACAAAACCCTTTAGGTAAGGGGAGAGAAATTTCATGACATTACCCATACAACGGTGTTCGGATAATTGAGCAAGAGACATTTAGCATTGGGCTTCGAATGTTCTTGTTGAAATTCAGAGTATCACAGACATGCTGCGAGATAGGAATGACATGGTCTTCAGGTGAAGATCAGACTTTGGAATCACGAAGGATCTATCAAGAATAACTTGTAGAATCAGTATTACAATTCCCTCATGGATGAATGGATAACCCTGCTGAAAAGGAATCTATAATGATAGGTCCTCCACCCGGGGTGGTAGGCATGACATCATGCTACCGGTTCATCAAAGGACCAATAACATAACTCTTGAAAGTTGTTCCAACCATCATATCGACCGAGATTCAGATCCGATGGTGTAAAGATACCTCGGACTCGGGATGTCCGAGAGGAAAAGGTGCAACGCAATTTGACGAGATGACATTGTAAGATTCTCGGGGAAATGAACTATGAAGTGATTCCCGTTAACAAGAGTCCACCATTAACCCAAGGAGAGGACAAGGAGGTGTCTGGTGAACTCAACGGCAATTCACCGAGATTCCCATAAGATAGACTCCCACATTTAAGTGATCAAGGAGATAACATTTGTCGGATCAAATGATATAAGGAAGTATGCTCGAGGAAAACATACAAAAGTAAACATTGGTTGAAAGGTGCGCCCGATGGGTTGGGTTGCACGACCAATGTCAGAATGGTGATTCAATAATCGATAGTCTAAGAATTTCACATCAAAGCAAGAGGCTTGCTAGAAGGGCAGAATTCAAACAGCACCGTTCACTTGTTGGTACACCGGTTGGAAGCAACACGGGGACCAAGAAAGAATGGTGATGGTGAGAAGCATCTCAATACCAAGAATTTCTTAAGAGGTGGGGCAGTCCTCACAACATCCTTGATATTAACAGATGGTAATACTCCAAGGTAAAGAAGAACAAATGCTGGATAGCAAGGAACTCAAGGTATAACACCAAACATGAACAAGCTTGTGTTGGTGGGAAGGCAATAAAGTGGTCGAAGATAATACAATTCATCGAGGGCAAGGATGGTATTTCTCATCATGAATTCAATTGATATCCCGGATGAGCTCAGAATGCAGACGATCACGACACAATTGTCGAGAGATTTCATGCTGATGTAGTCAATTGGCGATGACATCAAGTCAAAGGAATGATGAAGCAAAAGGTTATTGAAACCAAGGGCATGATACAAACTCGAAACCAAGCTTGTTGTTCAAAGCAAAATGATATGCCGATGAGGATCGACGTAAGGTTAGTTCGTCGTTGAAAATTGTGCTCCGAGAAGAAGGACCGGGTAGCGCAGTTAAAATCATCACGACAATGGTATAGCCAAACAGGCTAGGAATGGCCTGGTCGGGTACAAACTCGTACTCATAGAAGCTTACTGTAGAGTTGTTTAACCGTAGTGCGGACTTGGTTCAGTTATCGGTGTCTTTGAGTGTTTAATAACTCAGAGCCCGTGAAAAATTGGAATCCGTGGGAAGGTAGTACTTGATGAAGAACTCATAAGAATTTATGCAGTTCCATGATAATCTCGAGATACCAGGGGGTAATACTCAATGACAGATCAAAGTAGAGGTTGGACTGGGGTAATGCTCTGCAGAAGACAAGTACTCTAACTTGTCTGAGAAATAGAATCAAGGGAGAACAACATTGTCGGAACCACGGTTGCGTAGGATCAATTCACAGATACCCGATGATATTTACCAAGAAAATAGTTATTATTACAAGAAATTTCCATGATAGGATCTACATCGTGTCCATGGGCATGAACACAAAGTTCAAGGTCGACTCCCACTTCTCCAATGTATAACCTTTCAATCACTTCTCATTTTCGATGAAGTTATAGCGTTGAAATTTTATCTGGCAAATACCAGAAGAGTATGACTCGTGAAAACTTTCGAGTTCACACATATTAAGGAGGGCATAGGTTCAACCCACCAAGGCATCTTAGGAACGTATACCATCGACTCCAGGGGTAAATAACTCAAGCTCGGAGGTAGAGGATGGTTGACAAAGCAGAGGATACAATTTACCAAAGGCATTATGTATCGGGGAAGGTCTCACAAAGTTATTGAATATGAAGGATCTTTGTCGGATAAAATCCAACAATGGACCCGATAGCCCACAAGGGGTCCGACGTGAGCATCGATTACTTAACTAGAGGAAGAAGAATGCAAGGAGATCAGATTATAGAAACAACTGACTAACTCAATTGTCAAATGCAAAGGAATTATGATTTCCAAATCAAGGGATCGAAGCAATGCTCGATTTAGGGGTGGATAAGTTGAATAGCCTTAGGGTACAATCAGCGGCAATTGGATTGGTCGAGAACCAATTCCAGTTAAAAGAATGGCAGCTCAGCCGAAAGGTAATTTATAAGTATCAATGATGATTGCGGTATTCAGAAACATATTGAGTCAACAGACTCAAAATGATAATGACAAGGGATGTCAATATGACTACGAGACTTATGGGATTAACCATAATGCAAGCAAGCAAGAATTTCAAGAGCCAAAGGCTCCAGAGGATTCTCGGAAGATCGAATAGTATTTTGAAGAATTTTGTGTAACACATGAACAAGCTGGGTTGGCGGATACTCGACGAGTCGCGAGGATTCATTTGAAGGGGTATTCATGTGGCAAAGAACTGCTAGGCAGTAGGCACAAAGTATTCTCGGAACAATAGAAAACTTCGGGGTATCTTGTAATAACAAGATCAATGGGGGATGATCGTATGAATGGCAAGTGTAAGTAGTTATCCATACGGATTTATCGGTGGCCAGGAATAGCAAAAGTGATGGGCACAAAGTCTCGAGAGATCATCGAGAGTATCTTGAAATCTTCCGATTAGCGATTTATCATCTGAAGTGAGGGCTCTCGGGAAAAAGTACTTGCGAGAACCTAAAGTTAGTTTTGTTTTTAGCAAAATCGTTTAACCCGAATAGAAGAGAGTTCAGAATCCCAGAGTAAAGATCGAGGAGTAAAAGATCCTAATACCACCCAATGGCGACGTGTGCCCGTAAGACACACGGCCATGTTAGTAAAAGTTTTGCAATGTCTAGACTCGACTTCGGCCAAGGAGTTGGAAGGGGGATTCCTACAGGCAGTCGGCTCTGATACCAACTTGTGACGCCCCCGATTCAATCGTACACTAATCATGCACGCAAATGTGTACGATCAAGATCAGGGACTCACGGGAAGATATCACAACACAACTCTACAAATAAAATAAGTCATACAAGCATCATAATACAAGCCAGGGGCCTCGAGGGCTCGAATACAAGTGCTCGATCATAGACGAGTCAGTGGAAGCAACAATATCTGAGTACAGACATAAGTTAAACAAGGTGCCATAAGATGGCTAGCACAAACTGGGATACAGATCGAAAGAGGAGCAGGCCTCCTGCCTGGGATCCTCCTAGGTCACTCCCGGTCGTAAATCGTCGGCTGCACGTAGTAGTAGGCACCTCCAGAATAGTAGTCGTCATAGGCGGCGGCGTCTGACTCCTGGGCTCCATCGTCTGATTGCAGCAATCGAGTAGAGGTAGGGGGGAAAAGGGGGAACAAGGCAACCGTGAGTACTCATCCAAAGTACTCGCAAGCAAGGAGCTACACTACATATGCATGGATATATGTGTAAAGGCCATATCAGTGGACTGAACTGCAGAATGCCAGAATAAGAGGGGGGTAGCTAGTCTTAACGAAGACTACGCTTCTGGACACCTGTCTTGCAACAGGTAGAGGAGGGCAAACTGAAGTCCTCCAAGTAACATCATATAGGAATAATCCTACCCGGCAATCCCCTGCTCATAACCCTGAGCGAGAGCGACCACCGGTTGTATCTGGCACTTGGAAGGGTGTGTTTTATCAAGTATCCGGTTCTAGTTGTCATAAGCTCAAGGTACAACTCCAAGTCGTCCTGTTACCGAAGATCACGACTATTGAATAGATTAACTTCCTGCGGGTGCACCATCTTACCCAAAGACGCTTGATCCCATTTGGCGGACACACTTTCCGGGGTCATACCCGCCGCGTAAGATCAACACGTCGCAGCCCCACCTAGGCACAACAGAGAGGCCAACACGCGGTCTAAACCTAAGCGCCAGAGGGCAGGCCCATCGCCTCGAAAGCACACACACGCTATGCGTCTGTGCCGAAGCGCACCTAGCCAATGGCGTTCAGTCCAATCCGGCTAGCGCCCGCTCGTCGTGACGTCTGAAGTATTTCGGTGATACCACGACGCCGGATACCCATAACTACTCCCGCGTAGATGGTTAGTGCGTATAAGCTCGTAGCCAACTCAGATCAAATACCAAGACCTCGTTAAGCGTGTTAAGTAACCGCGAACGCCGAACAGGCCAGGCCCACCTCTCTCCTAGGCGATCTCAACCTGCCTGCCGCTCCGCCATAAAGTAACAATGGGGGCGTCGGGAACCCAGGCCCACCTCTACCGGATGGAACCACCCGTCCTTTCAGCCCCATCTCCTAACAGTACCACGAGGTAATGTAATAGTGTAAAGTATATAGTGTATACCGTGATCAACTCCCGAGTGATCACGGCCCGATAGTATAGCACGGCAGACGGACAAGTATGAAGGGCCACAGATGAATGTACTAGCATCCTATACTAAGCATATAGGATTGCATGTAAGGTAACAATGAAGTAACAAGGACGGGCTATGCAGCGGTATAGGAGTATCACGAAAACAAGAACATGCTATACTACTCTAATGCAAGCAGTGTAGATAAGAGTAGGCGATATCCGGTGATCAAGGGGGGGCTTGCCTGGTTGCTCGAGACAAGGAGGGGTCGTCGACACCGTAGTCGATCACGAAGGGGTACCGCAGCGGTCTCGGGGTCTACCGGAAAAAGTAACGGAGGGGGACATAATAAATAACAGAGCAATCAAAGCATAACATAACAAAAGCGGTGCTAGAGGTGATCTAACGTGGTATGAGGTGGTACCGGATAAGGAGGGAAACATCCGGGAAAGCTTTCCCGGTTCCGGACGTCTGTCAGACAGAGGGACCGGAGAGGAAAGTTTGCAGGTTCGATAGGTTAGGGGTGTGTGGCGGACGAGCGGACTGCGTATCCGGATTTGTCTCGCTGCTCGAGCAACTTTCATGTTGAAATTATTTTAATCCGAGTTACGGTTAAAAGATATGATTTTCTAAAGTATTTATTAAGTTTTGGAATTTAATTAAATATTTAAATTAATTGAAAAACAGATTAATGACATCAGCATGATGTCATGTTGACATCAGCGATCAACGTTGATCTGACCAGAGTCAACTTTGACGGTGGGTCCCACACCGGGGATCTATTTAGCTAATTAACCGTAGTTAATTAGGTTGTCTAGTTATTATGTTAATTAAGCATAATTAATTAAGTTAATTAATCTAGTTAATTAATTAATTAACTAATTAATATTTTTATTTCTTATTCTTTTTAGTTAATAAGCGTTTTTAGGCGGTGGGGCCTATCATCATAGGCTCAAGTTAATTAAACATGGTTAATTAGTTTAAGAAGGTGATCGATTAATTAAACTTAATTAATTTAGTTAATTAATTAATTAATTAATTAATTAATTAATTATTATTATTATTATTATTTTTTTCTTTGTCTTTTTGTTTTTGTTCTGGGGTTAGGCCCCACATGTCAATGGCCCCAGGGGGCCTAGCGGGTTCGGGTTATCGGGCGGGGGCACGGGCGCTCGCCCAGCAGGGTCGTCGAGGCCATGGCCTCGACCGATGGCGGTCGCGTAGGGCGGCGTCTTGGGGAATAGAGGCGGCGGCGTGCAAAGACACGGGCACGGGCGCGCGTCTTGATGTGGCGCACCCGCCAGCGAGGGAAGGCGGAGATGGCCATGGGCGAGGCGCCGAGGTGGGCGCAGGTAGCGCTGGCCGCAACAACACAGCAGAGCACCACCGGCGGGCGCGGGCGCATGCACTGGGTGCATCCGGCGCGGGGGTCTGGTGGCAACGTCGAGCGACGGACGAGGTCGTGGCACACGGGGTAGAGAGGAGACGAGGAGGGTGCGGCCCTCACCGGCGTTGGCGAGCAGAGGTGGCGGCGAGGCTCGATGTGGTCCGGCGGGGAGGAGGACGGGGCCGGTTCGGCAACGGTGGCGGGGAGGAGGACGGAGACGATGGCGGAGAGATGAGGAGGCGGCCGGCGAGGCCCGACGACGGCGCGGGGCGATGAGGGGCCGGGGCGCCACTTTCGGGGCGAAGCGGTGAGGCGATCATGAAGGCGACGGGTCGGCAGCGAGCGTCGTGGCGACGACGGCGGGGCTCCTCCCGGTCCAGAAAGGGGAGGGTGAGGACGACGGCGAGGGGCGCGTGTCGGTGTCGGCCCGATCCAGATTGGATTGGGGAGAAAGAAAACGCGTGGGGGGGCTGTGGGGAGGGGGCGCGGCGAGGGGATGGCCGAGGTAGGGGCGGCGGCGGCGAAGGGGGGGCGGGTCCTCTGCCCGACCCGGACGGGGAGGGAGAGGCGTCTTGGCGGCGTGGGGAAAGGAGTCGTGGGAGGGTTCGTCCAATCCAGATGGGGATCGGGTGAGGTTAGGGTTTGACCGGGGATATGGTGGAGTCTTGAGGCGGCTGGTTGGGCCTTTTGGCCCGATGGCTCTGTTGGCTAATCGGGCCATTCGGCCCGAGGGAGGAGGGTCCTTCCTTTTTTTCTTTTCCTTTTGCTTTCTGTTTTGTTCCTTTTCCTTTTATTTATTTTCTTTTACTGTTTTAATTCAACTTAGGGCATATAAGTATTTTATAAATTTGTGTTTTCTGTACTATAATTACCTATGTAATATTTGGCACTAACCGAACATTTTGTTTTGATGTTTGAAAACTTTTGATGTTTGACAATATTTAAATTTTGAATTTGAAAGTTTCGAACCGACGCGAGATTATTAGCAGTAACCGAGGTGACGTGTCCTCATTAACGCGGGATTACTATAGCGTAATCACCCGGGCGTCACAGACCCCGAGCACAGAAGCTCTCCGAGGTTGATTGGGTGGTGCGGGCGCGTGCTTGGGGTGTGAGAAGGAGGTGGATGCCAAGAGAGAGAGACATGGGGCGAGCTTTTATAGCCGGGCGCTGGTCCACCATTGACTCGTGCGCCAGCAAGGTCACAGGCCAGACCAGAGGCCGTGAGGGCACACGAGAGTGAATCTGGGCCGTTTGTGGATGAGGTCTACGACCAGGGGAGGCAAAAGAAGGAGCGGGGAAGGAGTCAGAGAGGTTGCACGTGTGAGGCCGTGCATTGGAGCTTGCGGGCGGCCGGCACACGTGCGAGGGAGGCAACAGGTGGGAGGAGGAGGAGGGGTACAGAGGCGTGGCGTGTCACAGAGGTCGAGGCGCATCTTGGGCTACTGGGAGGCCCGGTGGCGGAGGTGGTTGTTGAAGGCGGCTCTGATGCTGGCGCGCATTTATGGCGTGTTCTGGAGCATGCGAATGGCTGGCATGGCCATTTTAAAAGGGCCAGGGCATGTCCCCTTGTGCCTTGGGGTTGCCTTGGATGCCCTGGGGTGGAGAGATGCTAGGTGGTGTGCTCAATATTGAAATGGGAGAGAGAGGAGGTGTTGCCATGGGTGAACAGAGAGAAAAAGAGGTGGTTTTACCCCACCAATAATTGATCTGTGGACTTGCAAATGTTACTAGAGGTAGAAGGGGACTAGGAGGGGCTGTGGTAAAAAGTTGAGCTCAAGGAGAATAGTGTAAGTGGTCAAAATGGTGATTTTTGGAAAAATGATAGAAGGTGTTTGATGCAAATTTGGGCAAGCAAATTAATTCCAATTGACATGAGAATTAACAGGATCAAGTGGCATATATAATTGAGGTTGACCACCAATTGTGAGTCCATTTGAAGAAAGTTGCCAATGTAACTTTGGCAAACCCTAGAAATCAGCAGAAATGGACATGCTTAGATCTAGCTAAGCTAAACTCATCTCCTTGGTGCACCACTTGGTGTAGTGTCGTCATTTGATGATTTGAACATGTCCACAAAAATTCAGATCAAAAGGATACACTTGGCAATGTAAAGTTGTTAAAACTTGGATCTGGATAGAGAGGGTTTTGGGGCACTTTTGTGAACCAAAACTATTTTGATTGAGGTGAAACTTTGCAAGATCATCAAATTATGCATATGTGACTTGCTAGAATTTATTGGATTTATTTGAAAATATTTCCTATAGAAATATTTCAAATTCTTGAAATGAGCAGAAATGGTTTAGGAGGGTTTTGTCCAATATTTTGAACATGACCATGTGTTGAAACTCTTATATATGGACAATATATGTCCAATGAGTTTCCCTAAATTTTATAAAATATTTTTGAAACATTAAAATAGTTTTAACCTATTAAAGACCATTTCTGTCCTAAAGAAAAGCCTTTAAATAAAATAGCAAAATAACTTTTAAAATTATATTTTTGTGGTTTTTGGTAGTCCTATATCTAATAGGAGTCAAATATATTTTTTGAAGATTTTTCACACCCTTAATTAAGTACTTGTAGTTCAAGTCTCAATTTAGGGTTTTTTGGAAAAGCTAATTTAGAAAATACTTTTTGGCCAAAATATTTTTGCAATAATTTATTAGATGTCCTACACACATGGCATGATCATTGGGCAAGGCTTTGGATCAAGGAGAAGGAGTATAAGACTTGGAGGATTTATTTGATTTTCAGAGCACTTGCAAACAACAGACAAAAATCAAATCAACCAAAGTCCAAAACACTCTAAAGTGTTTGTTAAACCATATTTTATCATGATTATTAGCTTAAGTGTAGTAGCATGAAAATCAGGGTGTGACACTAACTCATTAGTCACATTGCTTGCAAGGCTTATAGTGATGTGCATTACCGAGTGGGCCTAGAGATACCTCTCCGATACACAGAGTGACAAATCCTAATCTCAATCTATGCCAACCCAACAAACACCTTCGGAGACACCTGTAGAGCATCTTTATAATCACCCAGTTACGTTGTGACGTTTGATATCACACAAGGTGTTCCTCCGGTATTCAGGAGTTGCATAATCTCATAGTCAAAGGAACATGTATAAGTCATGAAGAAAGCAATAGCAATAAAACTCAACGACCATAATGCTAAGCTAACGGATGGGTCTTGTCCATCACATCATTCTCTAATGATGTGATCCCATTAATCAAATGACAACACATGTCTATGGCTAGGAAACTTAACCATCTTTGATTAACGAGCTAGTCAAGTAGAGGCATACTAGGGACACTCTGTTTTGTCTATGTATTCACACATGTATCAAGTTTCCAGTTAATACAATTCTAGCATGAATAATAAAAATTTATCATGATATAAGGAAATATAAATAACAACTTTATTATTGCCTCTAGGGCATATTTCCTTCAGTCTCCCACTTGCACTAGAGTCAATAATCTAGTTCACATCACCATGTGATTTAACACCAATAGTTCACATCGTCATGTGACCATAACCCAAAGGGTTTACTAGAGTCAATAATCTAGTTCACATCGCCATGTGATTAACACCCAAAGAGTACTAAGGTGTGATCATGTTTTGCTTCAATGGGTCTGCCACATTCAGATCCATATGTATTTTGCAAATTTCTATTTCTACAATGCTCTGCACGGAGCTACTCTAGCTAAACGCTCCCACTTTCAATATGTATCTAGATCGAGACTCAGAGTCATCCAGATCAGTGTCTAAGCTTGCATCAAGGTAACTCTTTACGACGAACTCTTTATCACCTCCATAACCGAGAAATATTTCCTTACTCCTCTAAGGATAATTTTGACCAATGTCCAGTTATCTACTCCTAGATCACTATTGTACTCCCTTTCCAAACTCAGGGCAGGGTATACAATAGGCCTGGTACATAGAATGCCATACTTTATAGAACCTATGGCTGAGGCATAGGGAATGGCATTCATTCTCTCTCTATCTTCTGCCGTGGTCGGGCTTTGAGTCTTACTCAACTTCACACCTTGCAACACAGGCAAGAACTCCTTCTTTGACTGTTCCATTTTGAACTACTTCAAAACCTTGTCAAGGTATGTACTCATTAAAAAAACGTATCAAATGTTTTGATTTATCTCTATAGAACTTGATGCTCAATATGTAAGCAGCTTCATCGAGGTCTTTATTTGAAAAACTCCTTTATGCTTTCCAGAAAATTCTACATCATTTCCGACCAACAATATGTCTTCCACATATACTTATTAGAAAGGTTGTAGTGCTCCCACTCACTTTCTTGTAAATACAGGCTTCACTAAAAGTCTGTATAAAACTATATGCTTTGATCAACTTATCAGAGCGTATATTCCAACTCCGAGATGCTTGCATCAGTCCATAGATGGATCGCTGGAGCTTGCACACTTTGTTAGCACCTTTAGGATTTACAAAACCTTATTGTTGTATCATATACAACTCTGCTTTAAGAAATCCATTAAGGAATGCAATTTTGACATCCATTTGCCAGATTTCATAAAATGTGGCAATTGCTAACATGATTCGGACAGACTTAAGCATCGCTACAAGTGAGAAAATCTCACCGTAGTCAACACCTTGAACTTGTCGAAAACATTTTTGTGACAATTCGAGCTTTGTATATAGTAACACTACTATCAGCGTCCGGCTTCCTCTTCAAGATCCATTTTATTCTCCATGGCTTGCCGATCATCGGGCAAGTCAACCAAAGTCCATACTTTGTTCTCATACATGGATCCTATCTCATATTTCATGGCCTCAAGCCATTTCGTGGAATCTGGGCTCATCATCGCTTCCTCATAGTTCTTAGGTTCGTCATGCTCAAGTAACAAGACCTCAAGAACAGGATTGTTGTACCACTCTGGTGCGGACCTTACTCTGGTTGACCTACGAGGTTTGGTAGTAACTTGATCTAAAGTTTTCATGATCATCACCATTAGCTTCCTCACTAATTGTTGTAGGCATCACCGAAACTGGCGATGAACTACTTTCCAACTCGAGAGAAGGTACAATTACCTCATCAAGTTCTACTTTCCTCCCACTCACTTCTTTTGAGAAAACTCCTTCTCTAGAAAGTATCCATTATTAGCAATGAATATCTTGCCTTCGGATCTGTGATAGAAGGTGTACCCAACAGTCTCCTTTGGGTATCCTATGTAGACATATTTCTCCTATTTGGGTTCGAGCTTATCAGGTTGAAGCTTTTTCACATAAGCATCGCAGCCCCAAACTTTAAGAAACGACAACTTAGGTTTCTTGCCAAACCACAGTTCATATGATGTCGCCTCAATCGATTTAGATGGTGCCCTATTTAATGTGAATGCAGCTGTCTCGAATGTATAACCCCAAAATGATAGCAGTAAATCAGTAGGAGACATCACAGATCGCACCATATCTAATAAAGTACGGTTACGACGTTCGGACACACCATTACGCTGAGGTGTTCCAGGTGGCATGAGTTGCGAAACTATTCCACATTGTTTCAAATAAAGACCAAACACATAACTCAAATATTCACCTCCACGATCAGATCATAGAAACTTAATTTTCTTGTTACGATGATTTTCCACTTCACTCTGAAATTCTTTGAACTTATCAAATGTTTCAGACTTATGTTTCATCAAGTAGATATACCCATATCTGCTCAAATCATTTGTGACGGTCAGAAAATAACGATACCCGCCGCGAGCCTCAACACTCATCGGATCGCATACATCAGTATGTATTATTTCCAATAAGTCAGTTACTCGCTCCATTATTTTGGAGAACAGAGTCTTAGTCATCTTGCCCATGAGGCATGGTTTGCATGCATCAAGTGATTCATTATCAAGTGATTCCAAAAGCCCATCAGCATGGCGTTTCTTCATGCGCTTTACACCAATATGACCTAAACGGCAGTGGCACAAATATGTTGCACTATCATTATAAACTTTGCATCTTTTTGCATCAATATTATGAATATGTGTATCACTACGATCGAGATTAATAAACCATTCACCTTGGGTGTATGACCACAGAAGGTTTTATTCATGTAAACAGAATAGAAAGTATTATTTGACTTAAATGAATAATTGTATTGCAATAAACATGATCCAATCATATAATGCTCAACGCAAACACCAAATAACATTTATTTTAGGATAAACACTAATCCTGAAGGTAAAGGGAGTGTGCGATGGTGATCTTATCAACCTTGGAATCACTTCCAACACACATCATCACCTTGCCCTCAGCTAGTCTTTATTTATTTTGTAACTCTTGTTTCGAGTTACTAATCATAGCAACTAAACCAGTATCAAATACCCAGGGGTTACTATGAACAATAGTAAAGTACACATCAATAACATGTATATCATATATACTTTTGTTCACTTTGCCATCCTTCTTACCCGCCAAGTATTTGGGGCAGTTCCGCTTCCAGTGACCATTTCCTTCACAGTAGAAGCACTCATTTTCAGGCTTGGGTCTAGCTTTGTGCTTCTTCATGGGAGTGGCAACTTGCTTGCCATTCTTCTTGAAGTTCCCTTTCTTTCGCTTGCCCTTTTACTTGAAACTAGTGGTCTTGTCAACCATCAACATTTGATGCTTTTCTTTATTTCTACCTTCGTTGATTTCAGCATCATGAAGAGCTCGAGAATCGTTTTTGTCATCCCATGCATAGTATAGTTCATCACAAAGTTCCAGCAACTTGGTGATAGTGACTAGAGAACTCTGTCAATCACTATATGATCTGGAAGATTAACTCCCACTTGATTCAAGTGATGCTAGTACTCAGACAATCTGAGCACATGCTCACTGGTTGAGCTATTCTCCTCCATCTTGTAGGCAAAGTACTTGTCAGAGGTCTTGACTCGGGCATGAGTCTGAAATACCAATTTCAGCTTTTGGAACATCTTATATGCTCCGTGGCGTTCAAAACATTTTTGAAGTCCCGGTTCTAAGCCATAAAGCATGGTGCACAAAACTATCAAGTAGTTATCATACCGAGCTTGCCAAACGTTCATAACGTCTGTTATCTGCTCCTGCAATAGGTCTGTCACCTAGCGATGCATCAAGGACACAATTCTTCTGTGCAGCAATGAGGATAATCCTCAAATCACGGACTTAGTCCGCATTATTGCTACTATCATCTTTCAACACAGTTTTTCTCTAGGAACATATAAAAAATATACGGGGAGCTACATCGCGAGCTATTGATCCACAACATAGTTATGCAAATACTATCAGGACAAAGTTCATGATGAATTAAAGTTCAACTAATAGTAATACTCAAGAACTCCCACTTAGATAGACATCCCTCTAATCATCTAAGTGATCACGTGATCCATATCAACTAAAACATGTCCGATCATCACATGAGATGGAGTAGTTTTCAATGGTGAACATCACTATGTTGATCATATCTACTATGTGATTCACACTCGAACTTTCGGTCTCAGTGTTCCGAGGCCATATCTGCATATGCTAGGCTTCTCAAGTTTAACCCGACTATTCTGCGTGTGCAAAACCGGCTTGCACCCGTTGTATGCGAACGTAGAGCTTATCACACCCGATCATCACGTGGTGTCTCAGCACGACGAATTGTCACAACAGTGCATACTCAGGGAGAACACTTATACCTTGAAATTTAGTGAGAGATCATATTATAATGCTACTGTCACTACAAAAAAAAGACACATCCGTGACATTTTGGGCCGAACGAATTTTTTTCTGTCATACATATGACGATAATTGTGACAAAACCCGGTATCAACATAGATGTGGTGGGCTCCTACTTCTATGACAAAAAATCATGACAGAAAATGGGCTTTTCGTCCTAGGCGGGCCAGAGACGCAGCTGCATGACATTCTTTGGGCCGTCCATGACGGAAAAAAACATGGTAGAAGCGAGGGGGAGGAAAATTTCTAGGAGTTCCCGGTTACGGTGGGAGGTCGGGGGCCGAGCGATGCGTGTTTCTCTCGTACACGTACGGGCGTGTGTGTGAGGCATTGGCTCTAATGAACCCGAGCGAGGCGTTGGGCTCTAATTGAACTGGCGATTGCCTTTGCGAAGTCTACGTTCTTCGAACCCGAGCGATCGATCGATGGCTGTTAATGAACTCGATCGGCGATTCGCCGCTCTCGCTGCTAACTAAAGCCGATCGATAGGATGAGCGGTGAGTGTTGCGGGGGGTGGGGGGTGGATGAACATTGAGCGGTGGCGTTGCCTCTGGATGAACAGGACCCCGTGGTGTGGTGGAGGGCTAGATGAATAATAGACGGTGGAGGGGTGCCCGTGGAGGGTGGTTGAACATGACCCGTGGTGTGGAGGGCTGGATGAGCAGTGAGCGATGGAGGGGTGCCCGTGGAGGGTGGTTGAATAGGACCCGTGGTGTGGAGGGCTGGATGAGCAGAGAGCGATGGAGGGTGGTTGAGCGAGAGCGGTGGAGTAGCGCGGTGGAGGCTGGATGAGCAGGAGCCCGTGGAGGTTGGAGGAGGTCGACGGTAGCCCGTGGAGGCTGGAGGAGGTCGACGGTGGAGATGAACGTATCCCGTGGAGTCCCGTTTTGCGGTACGCCACACACCTCCCGATGAACAGGACCCCCGTTTCGACCGTAGGAGGTCCGTTTCGTCCGTTTTGCGGTACGCCACACCCCCTCCTAATCAACAGGACCCCCGTTTCGACCGTAGGAGGTCCATTTCGTCCGTTTTGTGGTACGCCACACCCCTCCCGATCAACAGGACCCCCGTTTCGACCGTAGGAGGTCCGTTTCCTCTGTTTTGCGGTACGCCACACCTCTCCCGATCAACAGGACCCCGTTCCGAACGTAGGAGGTCTGTTTCCTCCGTTTTGCGGTACGCCAGGCCTCGTTTCCATCGCCTGTTCCATCCAAGCCCTCCCGATGAACACGACCACGCATTCCATTCCGACCCAGCCGGTTGGCTCCCACGCGTTCCGTTGCCTCCCGATGAACACGACGCATTCCGTTGCCTCCCCATGAACACGATGCATTCCGTTGTGTAACGCCCCGGATTCGATGCGCCAGGTGTCCGTCAGTTATTTGCCGTCCTTGCCATGTCTTTTGCTTGTGTGTTGCATTTTATCATGTCATCATGTGCATTTCATTTTGCATACGTGTTCGTCCCATGCATCCGAGCATTTTCCCCGTTGTCCGTTTTCCAATGCGGCACTCCTATGTCTCCCGGCGCCCCCTTTTGCCTCTTTTCGTGTGCGGGTGTTAAACGGTCACGGAATGGACCGAGGTTTGTCTAGCAGCCTTGGTATAGCACCGGTAGACTGCCTGTCAAGTATCGTGCCATTTGGAGGTCGTTTGATACTCCAACGGTTAACCGGGTAACCATAAAAGCCCCCTTCTCTTTGCAGCCCAACACCCCTTTCAAAGTGGCACAAAACCCAGCTAACTCCCCATCATGCTCTCGGTCGTTCGATCACGATCGTGTGGGCGAAAACCGCACTCCATTTGGAGCTCCCTAGCTCCTCCCTATAAAAACACCCCTCCTCCCGAAATTTCAGGTCATTCCACCCCTAACCCTAGTCTTCTTCCACCCCGCGCCGCCGGACACGTCCGGTCCGGCCGGACAGAAATCCCGCCGCCGCCCTCATCCAATCGGGACGCGCCACGTCGCCAGGCCGCCCCGCCGCCGCGCCTCCACCGCGGGCCCGCTGGCCGTGGCGGCCCTCCAGCGCCGCCAACCGGGCCCGTGCCCGCGCCCTCGCCTCCGCGTCCGCGGTGTCCCTCGCCGCCTCGCCGGCGTGTCCCCGGCGCCTCCTCCCCCCGACCTCGCCAGACCCGCCGCGGTCGCCTGCACCTCCCGCCGCCCAGCGCCGCGCCTCCGTCGCCGCCTCCCATATCCCTCGCCGACCCGCGGCCCCAGATCTGCCGCCCCGTGCACGCCCGCGGCGGATCCAGCGCCTCCATGGCGGATCGGCGTCCCCATCCGCCGCCCATCGTCGGTGTTCGTCGGCGCCGTCGCGCCTCACCTCGGCCTCTGCAGCAGGTCGGGGCCGAGCTCCTCCCCCGCGTGGGCCTTGCGCCCCCCCACGGCCCTGTCCAGCAGCGGCAGCCCGCCTCGTCCTGCACAGTACCGGGCCGAAGCCCAGGGTGAGCAACCCTCCATTCCTCGCCTGTGCGCACTTTTGCTATATCCCGCTCATCCTCGCCTGTGCGCACTTTTGCTATATCCCCGAATTTTTGCATAATCATGCCATGTTCATCGCATCATAACTTGTTGCATACTGCTCCTTTTCGTGCGTGTAATATGTCAAATTGTTCGCCTCGACGAGTACTTCATTTCATTCCATGGCACCATGTTCATTTGAGTCCATCATGATGCCTTAATCAGCGTTGCAAGAGTGCTATATGATGTTAATCTGCTGAAACTGTTATAACTTGATGATTTGTCATTTTTGTTTCATTTGATATGTGCATCCTATGAGCTAGATGTCTACATGAATTTTTATCTATGTCATGCGATCTTTACAGTGGTGCTATCCATGTATTTTTATGAGTCATGTACTGAGTGCATCAAGCTTGTTAAGTAGGGTACTTTCTGTTGCTGTTTTGCATGTCTGAATCTGCTATATCATGATGCTATGTAAACCTGCTGCTAGAAGTCATTCTATGCATAATCTGGAGATGTTAACTAAGGATGTGTTGTTACACATGTCATGCTCTATCCATTCATGGCCTAGGTTGCATTTATAGCTTGCTGTAGCTTGTTGTAATCTTGCTCCAAAGTTGCTAAATAATGTTGTTGTCAGCCTGTTAACATTAAGTTCAATGTTGCCATGATTGTTGTTAGTGATCCATGCACTCTATGAACTTGCTCTTGCCATGCTTAGCTTCATAAACATGTCTTCTTACTGTTGGTTGCCTTTCCATGGCATGTATTGCTCTGTGGTGAGTGGTTCAAGCTCACCAACATGCTTACTTATTGTTGTTTCTGCCATGTATGAATCTGTCATATAACTTGCCATGTTTACATGGGTGCCATCATATCTTCTGTTCTTTTGGGCTCATGGTTAGTAAAGGACTTTTATTCTATGCATTTAGTAGTATCATTCCATGCCTTTGTTTGCCATGTTAAGTTCCTGTAGCATGTTGTTTGATAGCTCTAAACATTGCAACCTGATGTTTTTTTCCTGATAAGTCTGAAACTGTTAGTATTTGCAATCTTGCCATGTCGTTTTGAGCATGTTCTAGTGATGTCTGGAGATAGCTCATTGTTCATGTTTTGTCATGCTTTACCTGTACATCACGTCCATGCCTTTTATTATCCTGTTAAGATGATGTATCTTGTTGTTTAGGTGCTTGCAATATGCATAGTTGCTGTTTTGGACAGTTTTTCCTTTAAACTTGTATGGAGTGTATGTGTTGAACCGTTGCTCCGTTTTGAGTGTGCTCTATATGAAACTTGCGTGATTTTACATGTAGTTTCATATTATCATGTTGCATCCTTGTTTTGAGAGTGTTTGCTTGAGATTTGTATGTATTTTGCATCAATGCCATGTTTAACTTTTTTTTGCTCATATCTTCTAGGCCGTAGCTCCGAATCTAATGAACTTTATATGTAACTTGACTAGAATTTCGTGTAGATCATCATGGTGCATCTTAACTTGCTGTTTAACAACTTGAACATAAGGTTTATTCAGATCTGGACCAATTTCGAAATTTGCATATGAGGACTTACCGGAGTTGTTCTATGTTGTTTCCAGCCTCATTTAAACTTGCTTTGATGTGTTGGTCTTGTATGCATCAGCTTTTGCCATGAGTAGCTTCATGTAGCCTTGTCATGCATCATACTTGGTTGAGCATCATGTCTTGTTCATGTGTGGTGTGTTTACCATGTTGTGTGCTTCTTCTCGATAGTTCCGTTTACGTTCTTGATCGTGAGGATTCATTTGTCTACGCTTGGTTCGACTTCGTGGCTTCATCTTCTTCATGGACTCGTTCTTCTTCCTTGCGGGATTTCAGGCAAGATGACCGTTACCTTGGATCTCATTACTATCATTGCTATGCTAGTTGCTTCGTTCTATCGCTATGCTGCGTTACCTACCACTTGCTGCTCAAGCCTCCCAAATTGCCATGAACCTCTACCCTTTGTCACCCTTCCTAGCAAACGTTGTTTGGCTATGTTACCGCTTTTGCTCAGCCCCTCTTATAGCGTTGCTACTTGCAGGTGAAGATGAAGATTGCTCCTTGTTGGATTATGTTTATGTTGGGATATCACAATATCTCTTATATTATTAATGCATCTATATACTTGGTAAAGGGTGGAAGGCTCGGCCTTATGCCTGGTGTTTTGTTCCACTCTTGCCGCCCTAGTTTCCTTCATATCGGTATTATGTTCCCGGATTTTGCGTCCCTAACGCGGTTGGGTGATTTATGGGACCCCCTTGACAGTTCGCTTTGAATAAGACTCCTCGAGCAAGGCCCAACATTGGTTTTACCATTTGCCTCACCTATGCCCTTTTATTTCCCTTGGGTTTAGGAGCCGAGGGTCATCTTTATTTTAGCCCCCCCGGGCCAGTTCTCCTCTAAGTGCTGGTCCAAACCGAGCGATGTCCGGCGCCCCCTCGGCAACTAGGGTCTATGCCAACCCGACGTCTGGCTCATTCGGTGTGCCCTGAGAACGAGATATGTGTAGCTCCTATCGGGATTTGTCGGTACATCCGGGCGGCTTTGCTAGTCTTATTTTATTACTGTCGAAATGTCTTCGAGAGCCGTGCCCGCGGTTATGTGGCAGATGGGAATTTGGTAATATCCGGTTGTAGTAAACTTGAAGCAAACTCTTCTAAAATACACCAACCGTGTGCGTAACCGTGAGTGTCTCTTTTCGGGTTGTTCGAGAGGAGAACACGGTTTCTGGGTTATGTCTGACGTAAGTAGGAGTTCAGGATCACTTCTTGATCATTACAAGTTGATGACCGTTCCTTTGTTTCTCTTGTCGCTCTCATTTGCGTTGGTTAGCCACCATATATGCTTAGTCGCTGCTGCAACCTCACCACTTTACCCCTTCCTTTCCCTTTAAGCTTTGTTAGTCTTGATACCCATGGTAATGGGATTGCTGAGTCCTCGTGGCTCACAGATTACTACACCAACAATTGCAGGTACAGGTTGTGCGATCATCATGACGCGAGAGCGATGCTTGCTTGTCTTGAGTTCTTCTTCTGCTTCTTCGATCAGGGGATAGGTTCCAGGTCGGCAGCCTGGGCTAGCAGGGTGGATGTCGTTTGAGTTTCTGTTTGTGTTCCATCCGTAGTCGGATGTTGATCTCTTGTAAGATGATGTTGTATTCGTGTGGCATTGTATGCCTTATGTATGTATCCCTACCTATTATGTAATGTTGATGTAATGATATCCACCTTGCAAAAGCGTCTTCAAGATGCGCTTCTATCCTTGGTGGGACCTTGAGTTCCTTTAGGATAGGGTCGCATCTTAGGCGTGACAAGTTGGTATCGAGCCTCGACCGACCCTAGGAGCCCCTTGATTGATCGTGTAGTTTGGCGTTGTTGAGTCTAGAAGAAAACTATTTTGGTCTAGTTATATCGGAGAGTAGGAATTCTTTTTACTCCTCGCCCTTCGTCGCTCTGGTAAGGAATCTTGACATAGGTGTTTTGAATTACTCCTCTTCCCGTTCAAATTTTTCTTTAGGATCACGTGGTTAGTTTTTCGTTCGTTGGGTCTCAGCTCTTTTGATTCGGTGCATTTTTCGTCAAGTCGACTCGAGCCTCTTCATCTTTGAGTTCAATCCTCAGTTGTCTTCTTTTCCCACCCACCCACCCCTTCTTCTTCTCGGAACCGGAGTCCGTAATCGAGTATCCATTCTACTCGTGCGAAGTCTTTGCTTTCTTTCCTCAATGATTTCAACCGGTGTTTTCTCTTCAAGATATTTGTCGTTTTTCCCCTTCCAGTTTCCTGTGTTTTTCCCGCCCTCCCACCCTTTTCTTACCGGAGCTTGAGTCTGTTTCAAGCATCAATTTCTTTCGTGCGGAGCCTCTTCAGTCTTCCCTCAATTATTTCTACCGGTGAATTCTCGTTTTGTTCGACATTCTTCATCTCTTTTTCTTTTCCGGTGGATTCAATTCCAATTTTCGGTGTTGATGATATTCTTTCCTCGGCTCAAATGTTTTTCCCTTGCTCGTTCGCCTCTCGCCAGTTTATCCTTCCGGAGTGTTCAAGACATCTCAAGAGATTCGAATTAATTCGAGGTTGTCACCTCATTCAAATATTTCAATTATTCCGGTGCATCACCTATCTATTTAACATCCTTTTCAACGGTGTTTTCTTTTAATGGGCCCTAATCCACAGGTCTTTTCCCAGGATCTTACCTGACTCTTCTACTTTCCTGGAGTTATTCTCAAATCCTTTTGAAGTTTGACGTAACTATGATTTTCATCAGTCGGATCTTTCCAAGATCGCTTTCAATTATTTTCATTGCAGGCTCAACCTCTTCGCTTTTATTCTCCCGGTGTATCTCAGTAATTTTGGTGGTGTTTCTCGTCGTCATTTGAAGACGGAAGAAGAGTTTTTCCTCTAAATCTTGTCTGTTCTCTCGAAGATTCGTGGTTCTAGCTTCTTGTTAGCCTTTCGAATTATTCCATTTTTCAGATACTCTTTTTCTTACCCATCCGGAGTATTTCAGGAGTTGATTTCTTTTTAGTTTCACCGGAGGCCATAATTCCAGTTATCGTTCTATAATTATCCCGGTGCTTCATTCAAGTGCTTTTAATCAGATCGAGCTCTTCCTTTTCTCTTGCACCTAAATCCCATCAAACATATTTGTTCTTCTAATTCTTCCCGATGATTCATTCTCTTTCATCAGTCATTTTTCTAATTCTTTCGGTGATTCCTTCAGATTCTTTTTCCTTGATTATCATTTTAATTCATTCGTTCTTTTGAATTCTACCGGTGGTTCATGAAGACTTTCTCAAGTTTTGCGCCATATTTCCCTTAATCATTTTCAAGAAGAATAAGTGGTATGTAAAATCCACTGCTTGTCATCAATTTAATTTGATGAAGGATAAGCATACAATAAATCTTATTCTTATTTTATCCAAGCGAGTAATCCCTATCTTCAGAGTTTGTCCTTGATGGATAAATTCTAGTTCCAAGTGTTCTCATCTTTTCTTGCCGGAGTTCAAATTTCCTCGGCCATTTCGTCGGAACCCCCATCTAAATCACCGCAAGGCTCATCTTATTCTTTCATCCTTCATTCTATATCATCATCCTTTTTATCACCGGAGTTCTTCACGGTGGATCGTCAGTATTCAATCCATTCTTCAAGAGTTCATCAAGATTCTTGTTGGAGGAGTTCCAGTATCTTTTCTTCTCGTATCTCAAAGTGTAATTAATTCTCCGTATTCTTTTGAAGTGGAATTTTGCATTTCTTCGTTCTTCTCAGCTATCTAATCATTTCCGTTTGTGGCTGGTTATCACCTTATGATCTTGAGATGTTACCTATAAGTCCACAACAAGCTTATTCTTCTCGTTGTTGATTTTCTCAACAACTCCGTTCAATCCTTCCTTCTAAGGATGCTTTTCAAATTCATTCGTGGAAGAAGCTGTCATCTTCTTCCCCGTTCTTCTCATTCTTATCTGTCAAGTCTTCTGGAGGTTTTGTGTTTTTCCTATCGTCAAGTATCATTCCATCTTCTCAAGTTCACGTTCTACTCTTTCCATGTTTAACCGGAGTGCTTTCAGAGTCCATCTTGTTTCTTGAGCTATTGGGTCTCGTCATATTCTTTGTTCCTCTCTTCTTCCTGAGTGTCCTCGACCTTGTTCATCCCCTCTCTCTTGTTCTTATTTCACCTCATCCCTTTTCCCTTCCGTCTCGGTCCTAAGATCTCGGGACGAGATCTCTTGTTAGTGGAGGAGTGTTGTAACGCCCCGGATTCGATGCGCCAGGTGTCCGTCAGTTATTTGCCGTCCTTGCCATGTCTTTTGCTTGCGTGTTGCATTTTATCATGTCATCATGTGCATTTCATTTTGCATACGTGTTCGTCCCATGCATCCGAGCATTTTCCCCGTTGTCCATTTTTTAATCCGGCACTCCTATGTCTCCTGGCGCCCCCTTTTGCTTCTTTTCGTGTGCGGGTGTTAAACGGTCTCGGAATGGACCGAGGTTTGTCTAGCGGCCTTGGTATAGCACCGGTAGACCGCCTGTCATGTTTCGTGCCATTTGGAGGTCGTTTGATACTCCAACGGTTAACCGGGTAACCGTAAAAGCCCCCTTCTCTTTGCAGCCCAACACCCCTTTCAAAGTGGCCCAAAACCAAGCTAACTCCCATCCATGCTCTCGGTCGTTCGATCACGATCGTGTGGGCGAAAACCGCACTCCATTTGGAGCTCCCTAGCTCCTCCTACCTATAAAAACACCCCTCCTCCCGAAATTTCAGGTCATTCCACCCCTAACCCTAGTCTTCTTCCACCCGCGCCGCGGACACGTCCGTCGGCGGACAAAATCCGCCGCTGCCCTCGTCCAATCGGGGCGCGCCCGCGTCGCCGGGCCGCCCCGCCGCCCGCGCCTCCACGCGGGCCTGCACAGCCCGTGGCGGCCCACCAGCGCCGCCAACCGGGCCCGTGCCATGCGCCCTCGCCTCCGCCTCCGCGCGGCTTCCCTCCGCCGCCTGCCGGCGTGTCCCGCTAGTGCCTCCCGCCGCCGACCTCGCCAGACCCGCCGCGGTCGCCTGCGCCTCCCGCCGCCCGGCGCCATGCCTCCGTCGCCGCCTCCGTATCCCTCGCCGACCCGCCCGGCCCGCAGATTTGCCGCCCGTGCCGCCCGCGGCGGATCCGCGCCTCCATAGCCAGATCGGCGTCCCCATCCGCCGCCCATCGTCGGCATTAAATCGGCGCCGTCGCGCCTCACCTCGGCCTCGGCGGCGGTGGGCCGAAACTCCTCCCGCGTGGGCCTTGCCCCCCCACGACCCAGTCCAGCGCCGCCGCCTCGTCCTCCACAATGCCGGGCGAAGCCGGGTGAGCAACCCTCCATTCCTCGCTTTGTCGCATTTTGCTATATCCGCTCATCCTGTTTTTTTTTCAAAAAACTGCTAAGTCCCTGAATTTTTGCATAATCATGCCATGTTCATCGCATCATAACTTGTTGCATACTGTTCCGTTTCGTGCGTGTAATATGTCAAATTGTTCGCCTCGACGAGTACTTTATTTCATTACATTGCACCATATTCATTTGAGTCCATCTTGATGCCTGAATGAGCGTTGCAAGAGTGCTATATGATGTTAATCTGCTGAAACTGTTATAACTTGATGATTTGTCATTTTTGTTGCATTTGATATGTTCATCCTATGAGCTAGATGTCTACATGAATTTTGATCTATGTCATGCCATCTTTACAGTGGTGCTATACGTGTATTTGTGTGAGTCTTGTACTGAGTGCATCAAGCTTGTTAAGTAGGGTACTTGCTGTTGCTGTTTTGCATGTCTGAATCTGCTATATCATGATGCTGTGTAAACCTGCTGCTAGAAGTCATTCTATGCATAATCTGGAGATATTCACTAAGGATGTTTTGTTATACATGTCATGCTCTATCCATTCATGCCCTTCGTTGCATTTATAGCTTGCTGCAGCTTCTTGTAATCTTGCTCCAAAGTTGCTAAATAATGTTGTTGTCATCCTGTTAACATTAAGTTCAATGTTGACATGATTGTTTTTAGTGATGCATGCACTCTATGAACTTGATCTTGCAATGATTAGCTTCATAAACATGTCTTCTTACTGTTGGTTGCCTTGCCATGCCATGTATTTCTCTGTGGTGAGTGGTTCAAGCTCACCAACATGCTTACTTATTGTTGTTTCTGCCATGTATGAATCTGTCATATAACTTGCCATGTTTACATGGGTTCCATCATATCTTCTGTTCTTTTTGGCTCATGGTTAGTAAAGTACTTTTAGTCTATGCATTTAGTAGTATCATTCCATGCCTTTGTTTGCCATGTTAAGTTCTTGTAGCATGTTGTTTGATAGCTCTAAACATTGCAACCTGATGTTTTATTCCTAATAAGTCTGAAACTGTTAGTATTTGCAATCTTGCCATGTCGTTTTGAGCATGTTCTAGTGATTTCTGGAGATAGCTCAGTGTTCATGTTTTGTCATGCTTTACCTGTACATCACGTCCATGCCTTTTATTATCCTGTTAAGATGATGTATCTTGTTGTTTAGGTGCTTGCAATATGCATAGTTGCTGTTTTGGACAGTTTGTCCTTTAAACTTGTATGGAGTGTATGTGTTGAACCGTTGCTCCGTTTTGAGTGTGCTCTATATGAAACTTGCGTGATTTTACATGTAGTTTCATATTATCATGTTGCATCATTGTTTTGAGAGTGTTTGCTTGAGATTTGTATGTATTTTGCATCAATGCCATGTTTAACTTTTTTTTGCTCATATCTTCTAGGCCGTAGCTCCGAATCTAATGAACTTTATATGTAACTTGACTAGAATTTCGTGTAGATCATCATGGTGCATCTTAACTTGCTGTTTAACAACTTGAACATAAGGTTTATTCAGATCTGGACCAATTTCGAAATTTGCATATGAGGACTTACGGAGTTGTTCTATGTTGTTTCGGCCTCATTTAAACTTGCTTTGATGTGTTGGTCTTGTATGCATCATCTTTTGCCATGAGTAGCTTCATGTAGCCTTGTCATGCATCATACTTGGTTGAGCATCATGTCTTGTTCATGTGTGGTGTGTTTACCATGTTGTGTGCTTCTTCTCGATAGTTCCCGTTTCGTTGCGGTCGTGAGGATTCATTTGTCTACGCTTGGTTCGACTTCGTGGCTTCATCTTCTTCATGGACTCGTTCTTCTTCCTTGCGGGATTTCAGGCAAGATGACTGTTACCTTGGATCTCATTACTATCATTGCTATGCTAGTTGCTTCGTTCTATCGCTATGCTGCTTTACCTACCACTTGCTGCTCAAGCCTCCCAAATTGCCATGAACCTCTAACCTTTGTCACCCTTCCTAGCAAACGTTGTTTGGCTATGTTACCGCTTTTGCTCAGCCCCTCTTATAGCGTTGCTAGTTGCAGGTGAAGATGAAGATTGCTCCTTGTTGGATTATGTTTATGTTGGGATATCACAATATCTCTTATATTATTAATGCATCTATATACTTGGTAAAGGGTGGAAGGCTCGGCCTTATGCCTGGTGTTTTGTTCCACTCTTGCCGCCCTAGTTTCCTTCATATCGGTATTATGTTCCCGGATTTTGCGTCCCTAACGCGGTTGGGTGATTTATGGGACCCCCTTGACAGTTCGCTTTGAATAAGACTCCTCCAGCAAGGCCCAACATTGGTTTTACCATTTGCCTCACCTATGCCCTTTTATTTCCCTTGGGTTTCCGGAGCCCGAGGGTCATCTTTATTTTAGCCCCCCCGGGCCAGTTCTCCTCTAAGTGCTGGTCCAAACCGAGCGATGTCCGGCGCCCCCTCGGCAACTAGGGTCTATGCCAACCCGACGTCTGGCTCATTCGGTGTGCCCTGAGAACGAGATATGTGTAGCTCCTATCGGGATTTGTCGGTACATCCGGGCGGCTTTGCTGGTCTTATTTTATTACTGTCGAAATGTCTTCGAGAGCCGTGCCCGCGGTTATGTGGCAGATGGGAATTTGTTAATATCCGGTTGTAGTAAACTTGAAGCAAACTCTTCTAAAATACACCAACCGTGTGCGTAACCGTGAGTGTCTCTTTTCGGGTTGTTCGAGAGGAGAACACGGTTTCTGGCTTATGTCTGACGTAAGTAGGAGTTCAGGATCACTTCTTGATCATTACAAGTTGATGACCATTCCTTTGTTTCTCTTGTCGCTCTCATTTGCGTTGGTTAGCCACCATATATGCTTAGTCGCTGCTGCAACCTCACCACTTTACCTTCCTTTCCCTTTAAGCTTTGTTAGTCTTGATACCCATGGTAATGGGATTCTTTGAGTCCTCGTGGCTCACTGATTACTACAACAACAGTTGCGGTACAGGTTGTGCGATCATCATGGCGCGAGAGCGATGCTTGCTTGTCTTGAGTTCTTCTTACGCTTCTTCGATCGGGGATAGGTTCTGTGTCGGCAGCCTGGGCTAGCGGGTGGATGTCGTTTGAGTTTCTGTTTGTGTTCCATCCGTAGTCGGATGTTGATCTCTTGTAAGATGATGTTGTATTCGTGTGGCATTGTATGCCTTATGTATGTATCCCTACCTATTATGTAAAGTTGATGTAATGATATCCACCTTGCAAAAGCGTCTTCAAGATGCGCTTCTATCCTTGGTGGGACCTTCGAGTTCCTTTAGGCTAGGGTCTCATCTTGGGCGTGACACGTTGCCTCCCCATGAACACGACGCATTCCGTTGCCTCCCCATGAACACGACGACGACGCTGTTTCTCCGTTCTGACCTAGCCATGTACACGAGCCCTGGCCGTATGTATGCGCGAGTAGGCATTCGAGACCCCGCCCGGATGTACACATACGTGGCCATATTTTCTTTCTTGAACCCTGGCCACTGTACGTACGTGTACATGCTAGGTGCGTGCCTCTCCTACGACACGTGCGTGCCTCTACTACGACACGTGCGCGCCTCTACATCGACCAATATGTACATACACGTTCGCGACCAGAATGACAACGCTACGTAAGCTTCGACCAGGTGGGTCCCGACTGTTAGGCACTTCCTTGCGTGCGAAGATGTAGCTGGTGGGTCCCAGCAGTCAGGGGGCGAATCTTTTTTTTGCCCGGACGCACTTCCTTGCGTGCGAAGATGTACCTGGTGGGTCCCAGCAATTAGGGGGCTGAATCGTTTTTTTGCCCGGACGCACTTCCTTGCGTGCGAAGATGTAGCTGGTGGGTCCCAGCAGTCAGGGGGAAACGTTTTTTCGCGAAATACAGTGGCCCGTCCGATGGGTCCCAGCTGTTAGGTGGAGGAATCATTATTTTCCATGTAATAAGGAGGCACTTCCTTGCTGCGGCCGTGGACCCAGCTGTCAGCCTCTCCACGTACAGTCCACATCCGATGGAAGTCGTTCCTTGACCATGTTGACCACGCCGCGCCGAGAGCACCAGGGCGGTGGACGACGGCGAGGCCTAGGAAGGGGACGACGCGGAGCCAGGGAGACGCGGTAGTGGAAGCCCACACGGAGAGGAGTACGAGGGTTCACTGGTTCGGCTCAGGTGTGAGGCTGCTGTCACCGCAGGGCCTGGCCAGCGATGGGAATAGTTGGGGGCGGTGAGGCCTCCGCGGCAGCACATCCGGACACGGGAGGGAGGAGCATGCAGCATGACCGGCGCTGCTTTGGGCGGCTGGAGCAAGAAGACCAGAGGTTGAAGAAGCACTACGGCCGTTGGATGGACATCGTACGGTCACTGGAGCTAGAATCGTTTATGTTGACTCAGTTGACAAAGCCCTCCGTCCCCGTCAAGTTAGTAGGCCCACAAGTCAGCCTCCCACCAAGGTGGGTCCCAGCTAGCAGGGGGTATTCATTTTTTTGTGTGTAATAAGGAGGCACTTCTGGTGGTTCTGAGCTGACAGCAGGGGAACGTTTTTTTCGCGAAATACGGTGGCCCGTCGGGTGGGTCCCAGCAGTCAGGGGCAAATGTTTTTTTTGTGATATACTGGTGGGCGTCCGGTGGGTCCCTGCTGTCAGGTGGAGGAATAATTATTTTCTGCGTAATAAGAAGGCACATCTTTGCGGCTGCAGTGGACCCAGCTGTTAGAAACTCCACGTACAGTATTCTTCCGATGGAATTCGGTCGTTGACCACATTGGCCACGCCACCGAGAAACACCACAGCGGTGGACGACGGCGAGGCCTAGGAAGGGGACGACGCAGAGCAGGGAAGACGCGGCGTTGGAGGCCCACGCGGAGAGGAGTCTGAGGTTCACTGGTTGGCTGTCTTTGCCGTCGCCCTTGAGAATAACAGGGGTGTGGGTGAGTGTAGTGGAGGATGGCACAGCCAGCGAGGGGGAGTAGTATCTGGCGGTGAGGCCTCATGGCAAAGACAAATGGCGAGGAGGCAGGAGCGGCACGGCACGACCGGCGCTGCTTTGGGCGGCCGGAGCAAGAAGACCAGAGGTTGAAGAAGCACTCGGCCGTTGGATGGACATCGTCGGTCGGTCGAGCTAGAATCGTGCATATTGACTAAGTTGACAAAGCCCTTCGTCCCCGTCAACTTAGTAGGCCCACTATACTGGGAGTATTCATTTTTTTGTGCGTAATAAGGAGGCACTTCCTTGCATGCGAAGATATAGCTGGTGGGTCCGAGCTGTTAGCGGCGGCACCGTTTTTTTCGCGAAATACAGAGGCCCTTTCGGTGGGTCCCAGATGTCAGGTGGAGGAATCATTATTTTGCGCGTAATAAGGAGGCATTTCCTTGCGTGCGGCCGTGGACCTAGCTGTCAGCCTCTCCACGTGCAGTCCACTTCAGATGCATGTCGGTCGTTGACCACGCTGACCACGCCACGCCGAGAGCACCAGGGAGGTGGACGACGGCGAGGCCTAGGAAGGGAACGACACGGAGGCAGGGAAGACTCGGCAGTTATTTTTGTTTCCCACACGGAGGGGAGTATGAATGTACGAGGGTTTACTGGTTCGTCTGCCGTCGCCGGAGAATAATAGCAGGTGTGGGTGAGTAGAGGGATGGCTAGGCCAGCGATGGGAGTACGGTGGGACGGTGAGGCCTGCGCGGCAGCACAGCCGGCCGCGGGGAGGAGGGAGCAGGCAGTCCCTTCGGCGCTTGTTTGAGTGGCTGGAGGAGGAAGAGCAGAGATTGAAGAAGCACGACGGCCGTTGGATGGACATCCAACAGTATACAGGCCATCTGTGGAAAGCCTCAAATTTGTGGAAAACAGTATACAGCCCATCTGCCATTATTTCAAATAATTTAAAGCCCATTTGCTAATTCTTATGGATTTTTTTGGAGCCCATATTCTTTTTGTTAGCATTACAGCCATATTGTGACCACGGTTAAAAAATTATACGAAATTTTGCATATGTCGGTGCGGTCTGTGTTTTTAATCCCGAAATTTCGAGTCACATTCAGACTGATTTTAAAAATAAATGTATATCAGTATAAAATCCAATAAATTGTCCATGCATAAAAATCAATGCAATTTAAAATCTCGAAATGAAAAAAAGATATTTGAAAATTATTGCCGGTTTGATGTGTTTTAAAAATGGACATCCCATTTCGCATTACTGATAGGCCATTTTCTCGGCCAGCCGAATGAAGCTCTCCTCGTCTTCAATGATTTGCAGCCCAACAGGCCTGATAAAGCGACTTACTTGACAAATCACAAAAAACTGGGCTAGCCATTTTCAGAAAGAAAAAAACTACTAGGCTGGTCTGTGGTAAACATAAAAGAAAAGGCTGTCTAGACAGGCGAGTGTCCCTTTACAGCCAGTTGACACCTGCTTCCGTCTCAAAACAAATTAGATAAATGCCACTCCAATTATGGCGATTCATAAAATGCCACTGCAATTTCCAAACTTTGAAAAATGCCACTGCAATTTTTGCAAACTTGAAAAACGCCACTCCAGACTTCGAAAAATGCCACTAGAAATGGCATGAAATGGCATTTTTCAAAGTTTGGAAATTGCAGTGGCATTTCTCGGATACACCAGATTTTGGAGTGGAATTTATCAAATTAACCAAAAACAAAAATAACTGGGCGAGCTGCTGGGTCCCTGGTGTCAGCCGCTCGTTGTGCAATTCTCTCGTTTATTGACTACGTTGACAATGGCATGGGACCCGGATGTCGAAATCCACTAGGAGGAGCCATTTTTATTGGCTTGAAATAAGGAGGCACTTGCTTGCGTCTTTGCTATGACCTTGGCGGGTCCTGCTGTCATCCTCTCCACGTCATATCATCTCCTGATTGTGTACGCGTCAACTTGCTAGGCCCACAAGTACCCGTGGAGGACAAATACAACCCATTAAAAAAAATAACAACCCATTCCATACGTTCAAGCGGAAAGTTCAACATTGAGCAAAGTAACAGTGTCTAATCCACATATAGAGTAATTGAACTTCCACGTTGACAACCATCATAGCCAAGTTAACTATCTACTCCCACTAATACTCTAGTAGCGTACAAGTACTAGCTTACTCTTAGCTAACTAGGCGATGCGGCCGCCATCTGTGGTACCGCTAAACGCCGGCACGGCGTCGTCGTCGCCTCGCCTCGGACTTGCAAGAGGTGCGATAGGGCGCGCGTGCTTTGCGCTGGCCCTTTCCATGCCGGCGTGGTCCACGAATCTTGACTGGCGGAAACCCACTTGACGAGCTGGTAGTAAAGGCGTCGCGAGCAGCGTGCGTGCCCGACAGCCTCGAGGGCTATTGCGGGCGCCGGCCTCCACGTAGTCGGCCCAGTTGCAGGCACTCCGCTCGCGACTCAGAGCGTCGGTTCACTGCTGCTCCAAGTCCCGCTGGCGGCGCAAATCGATGATACGCTGCTCCTCCGCCAGGCGGTCGCAATCCAACAACTCCTGCTCCTCCGCCATGCGGTCGCGCTCCAACAACTCCTCGATCTCCGCATTTCCATCTAAAGACAGATAGAATGCCTCCTCCCTCCGTCTGCCTTCCGGTGAAAACCCGAACACTAGTTCCGGCGGTGACCGCCTCCGGCGTCGCCTATCGCGGACGGGCGGGGGCATGGCGGACGTGGCGAGCGACGTCGGGCCAGTGGGCGGCTTATGAGGATATGGCGAGTTGGGTCACGGTGGCACCGGAGAAGGCCGGGAAACAGTACTTATAGGCGGAAGGTAGCGCGGCGGTCATCGGAATTCAATGCATAATGGCTTAGCGCACCAGCTTGCCGTGGAAAACTAGAGAAACTGAAATTATGACTGTGCCGTCCTGTCCCGTCTGGGTCACACACCTGCATGGCAGTCAAACGAGTGCACTCGAATCATCTCCCTCCTTGTCAATAATGATTCCACGGATTTAAGAAGCCTGCAACAATTAAAGCGTATCTTTTTTCGCATCAGTTAGCTGCCTTAATTACGGCCGGCTTCATGCAGACACTCAGAATCGCTCGCAGGCAGTACACGAAGCAGCATGTAACGAGTCGCAGCCGAGGGCACACATGCAGCCACTTAAATTGCTGGAATTAATTAGGCTTAAACTTCTGCATATCATTAATTATTGACATGCCTTGGTCTTGCTGCTTTGCTCACGGGACTAATAAACCCGGACGGAGGGAGTACCTTGGTTGGTGAGAGGTTTGAATTAAGCCCTTCAAACCGGAAAGGAGGTACTAGTACGTGCGTGATCCGCTATTTATTCGTGTAGGATCGAGTAGGTCGTTTCTTGAATTGGGCCCTGTAAACCGGAAAGGAGGTAGTACGTGCATGATCTGCTATTTATCTGTGTAGGATCGATAGTGTAGCTTGTCAGTTTCTTCAGAGGTAGGCATTTTTATCCGTGTAGGATCGATAGTGTAGCTTCTCGGTTTCTTGAGGTAGGCATTTTATTCAAAAACTGCCACCGCATCTTCGTCATGAGATAAAACTGCCAGAGCGCATTTGTAGGCTAGCAAGTGATCGATCAAGAACTTGTAAACACTGAGCGAACAAAAATAAGTAATCATTAATGCATCTCAATGATTCACAGATCATATACAAATATGTAGCTCCAAAAGAAAAGATCAGCCACTTCGGATCTTGCGTTGCAACTAAAACTAACTAATACGATTCCCATACATAAGATCAACATGTTAATGCATCTCAATGATTCACAGATCATATACAAATATGTAGCTCAAAAGCAAAGATCTAGAAAAAGCGTCATTCTTCCTACTAACATGGATGCTACTCTTGGCCAACATTCATCTGCATGAAAGACAAATTTGTTTGTGAAGTCTACAATTCCTCTTGCAAACGTAAGTGGTTTCACCAACAGCTGGAACCATGAGAATGAACCAGGCATGATGGAGGAACATCCACTGCAATATGATTTGGTCTTCTCTCGATCACACCGCGAGACTATTTTCGGAATACAAACTTTTACTTAGGCAAAATGATGCCCATTGTATAATCAGACCAAAGCAATGAAGCACCTAGTGTTGGCCAATTAATAGTACAATACTACTTTTCTGCAGTCCATGAAGTGACTATCCAATCTTTCTGTGTCTATTTTCAAATGGCACTGCATGCAGTGACTATACTATTCTCTTGTGCAGTTCAACCAAAATTGCATACACTTTGTTTGTTTGCCAAATAGCAACGGGCAGGCATCTATGTCTGCACAAATATCAAGCAGCTAGTAAACATATACCACACCTTGTATTTTTTGTTTAAACATATCTCTTCCGCTTAGCATCTGTCATGTTCTGCACTAGACAATCTGATACAGTTATGTTTTGCCCTGGACAATTTCATACTGAACTGATTTGCTGGTTCAGAGCAAAAATATAGCGCCTATTCTTCATCAGACCAAGGATATCCATGTTCGCAGTGATGGAAGAGGTGAAATCGATACAACCGAAATTGAGCATCCAATCATTGAATCCTATCATGCACCTCCAATGTAGTTCCACCCTGCCAATAAATTCACATGCAAACCACTAGTATTACTATCTAATGATAGTACAAAAAGAGTAGCAAGATAGTAGCAAACCATGTACCTTCGTAATGAACAGCTCATAGTGCCACTAATTGGATAAGAAGGTTTGGAAAAAAACAGGCTCCTAATGTTGAACCAGTTGGACTTTTTGTGCAGTTCCACTAAAATCGAGCATCCCTGTTTGCATAGATACTGAAAGTGTGATTACTCTAAAAGTGGCACTAGTTGAAGCATAGACTCACAAATATAAGCATTCCAATTTCTTAATGGGAAAAGGTCGCAAGACTGTTTCTAACCACCTGTTTGAAGGATTAAATAAAGCAACAACTGCTGAGGTCAGGAAGGCATACATAGTTTTTTCTGAAAATGTTAAGTCATGCCTTTCTACCCTTCTTCAACCAAGAGACACGAGACTCGTTCCTTAGCTACTGATTTTCCCCTTTTCAACCTAGATGTGGGTTCCCTTTCCTTATTCAACCCAGACATGGATTAGTCTGCATGAAGTAGGGTTTCCTTTAATAGTGCAAATTATGGTTTTCATCTGCGTCGCCAGCAGAGCAGAGGATAGCAAATTGGGAAGATGGTGGAGTGGAAAAAGATCCACATGCAACGATGTGGCAGATGGGGCAATAGAACAAGGTTATGGTTCGAAAAGAGGTAGCATACCTGAGGGTCGGCGGGATGTGGCTTCGCTCGTGGTCGTCGTCCTCCGCACACACTACGGCAGCGAGCTTGGGGACGGAGGCCATCCCGCACGGGCGCTAGGTCTGAGAGGGCGGCCTTGTCGTCGGTGTGTGACCTCGCTCGCCGACGGCAAAGGCGTCAACGCTGCATCGTCCTTTTCTTCCCAGCGGATCTGTGACCACGGTGAGGAGGAGAGAGGGGCCGTCTTTTTAGATCTGGAGAGAGGGTGGTAGTGTGAGAAGCAAGTTGGGCAGCCCTTAGCAAGAAAGCTGCCAAGCTCCAGCCTATATATCTTTTTTATACTACTAGTACTGGAGGTGGAGTAGTGGTAGAGTAGTTTATATTTTCTATGCGTACAGTACTAGTCAGTCATGCTTCAAAACTGATCGGCACGCCATTAAAAAAATAAAGGTCGATAACTAATGCGGCACCTCGGGCCAACGCGGCCAGATCGCATTTTGCAGGAGAAATTACACACCATGTTTTGTTGACATGTGGTCCCGTTCCAACATACCAGTGAGACGACGGCGAGTAGTAGGAGTATTTCCGAACGGACGTGTAGGCTGGGGCGCCTCTTCGTGAACCGTGGCAAACTCGCAACCGTCCACCGACTCTTCACCTTTCCCTCTTGATTTGGAACTGCTGTCGCACGTTCTTCCTCTCCCTCCTCTATTTTCCTTCAGCCCTTCACCCTTTCTTCTGCCATTGTTCGATCGTCTTCTCCATGGAGGAACAGGCGAAGCGACCCGTTATTCTTGCCCGATCCGAAAGATGACGTGGTGCAGGAACTCATTGATCGGTGCGACGTCATCACCTCGGCTAGCATGGCAGGTTCGTTCAAGCCCATTCTTGACTCAACTAATAACATCATTACAAGGAACCCAAGAGTCAAGGAGCGGGTTTGATCTCCCCTATCTTCTTCGCTGTGACCCTGATGACTGGCGCCGGCACGACGGAGGCCTCGCCCTGTACAAGTTGATGCCACTTGATAATGATACGTATGATGTTAAGATGCCATCGCTTGAGGGCAAGGTTTGGGCGGGCGCAAATGGAGATTGGGTTGTTTACATTGGGTCCAATCACGAGTGGGACTTGTGAATGTGTACACTCGTGACCGGGTTCCACTTCCAAAAATCTCAGCAGACTGCCAAGAGGTTGAGCACACCGGTATTGTACGCACGTTCAAATACGATCATGGTGACTGTCTTCTACGGAAGATAGCAATTTGTCGAGTTCCCAACTGCTCTTGGAATTACAACAACTATGAATTTGTTGCTATCTTCGACAAGCTTGTTGCCGTCCTTAGTGGTTTGACTCGATGGATATTGCTCAAAAATCAGTTTATATACACGGATGAGTACTGTGATGCAATTCAATACGAGGGCCTTGTGTTTGCTGCCACCACTCGTGGCACTGTTTTTGCATGGTATCCTCGTAGTTTCGGTACGTTTGTCTTCCACTGGAATTATAATTGTTTTATCCACATGCATGCGGGTTAGCAAGTTTCCCTTTACTAATTAACCATCTTCTTGTGTTTCCAAGGTCCTGTGAACATCCCATCACCTATACTTGAAAAATTTATAACCAAGGGGGAGATGACGATGGTGATGATCACGAGCAGCGCCCATATACTCTGTGGCGCCTGGCAACTAATTCTGATGGATCACCTCTTCTTGTGTGTATACAGCCCACTGATGATGTTGCTGCTAAGGAAGCGAGTGTCTCCAGGTCGCACTCTCGGACCTATTCAACACCCGTTGCATGGTATTCGGGATGGATACTAGTGTGCTAGCGCCAACTCCTTCTCCCTGGTATAGAATTGATAGTCTTGGAGAAAACTCGCTCTTCCTTGGACAAAACTATCCGATGATGGTGAAAGGCGATCCAACTGCTGTTGACACAATGTTACTAGTACCATTTATGAGAAGCAACTGTGTCTATACCTCGGACATTTGGGTGGTTCCCTACCCTGGTATTGATATAGTAGGCCGCTTCAGCCAAGATGATCAGTCCTGCATTGGTCTTCAGATCAACAATGGATGGCCCATCCGAGAGAATCACTTGTGGTTCAAAGCAAGCGTTTCCAACACCGAGGAATGGTTGAGTTGAAGTTCATTTCATTGCTTGTTATTTTTTGTGTGGTGAAAGATTTAGTATTTATAATGTATCCTCGTTGTCATTGTGGGTTGATGACCTGTTGTATGTAATAAAATGATATGCCTGTGATAAACTTACTAAATTTATGAATGGCTTTCGAGTCGCTTCTCTGAGTGAGTGGTGCGACGAGGCAAAAAAAATATTTTCCAAATACATTATTGTATGTGCATTGCAACAGCTTATCGGATGAGGCCAATCAACAAAAGTAGTACACTATTTGTACTAGCTTCACATGCTTTGCGCGTCGGGAGGTTGTTTCTACTGTAGCCATATGTTAACGTGTTCGCTGTACGTAACCAGCACCTCGAATCCTCGATACTAGTACTATATAGTAGGAGTAAGTAGTAGGACTAGTAGGGTGGCATGGGCGAACAAGCATTCACGTCCGAGTCTACGCTGCGCCACCACCACGACATCCATCGACACCATATTATTTCTTGGAGTCGTGCTAGAGCAATCTCTTCAACCTCGTCGTTTCTCTAACTTCAGCCATCGCACAAGCGAAGCGAGGTTGGGGTTTGCCGATAGTCGGTTTCCTTAACTGCGGTCCCACTTGTAAGGCCAACTCCAACGCACGACCGCAAACGGACCTCCGTTTTGCACGAACTCCAACGATAATTTTGACTATAAAAGCAAGACCAAAGAAAACAAGAACCACAAGAATACATTTTACTACTCCTGTAAGTTGGATTAGTGCCTTCTCGATGCATTCATTGTTGATCTGTGGAGGCTCGATCTTGCGTGCTTCTTTCTTCTTCGAGTGTAAAGAAGTAGATGTTGCTTCCTCGCATCTAGTCTCATGTCTAGCCTCTATTCTAGTAGGAGTATCAACAAGTGCACTAATCTCATCTCTAGCCTCTATGCTACTAGCTAAAAGTGATAGAATATCTACTAAATTGTGCTCTATCAATATATGGATGTACTCTTCTTCCCAATACAAAAACTTGCATCCATTCTACTCCCTCCGTTGCAAAATACATGCCTTTTATTTGTCAAAATATATATGTAGCTAGACATGTTTTAGTATATAGGTACATCCATTTTTGGACAAATGGAAGTCAAGTATTTTGGAACGGAGGGAGTACACAATAAATTTTTTAAGTTAGCACAACTAGTCTCATCCGAGAGCACAACCGAAGATTTGGGCGGGTTCTTCCTCCTTTTGCCGACACGTGGGACATCCAGCATCCAGGTCGTGTCATGAAAGAAAATAGAGTGGTAGTTGAAGCCACAAGATGTGCATATTGGGTTAAACTGTAAATAGAATCTTACTACTCTTGAGTAACTCCAAAAGTGGCCACCTAAGATCTTTATTGGATTTGTTTTTCATCACCAGCACGTCGAGGTGAAAGATGTGCAGGTTCAGTGGGTCCTCTTGCGTTTTCACTGACATGTGGGTCCGCATGTGAGCAAACAGACGATGGGCTCCGCGCGTCCGCTGGCTGGCTGAGAAGAGAGATATAGGAGGGTTGAGCACGGACTGTAGGAAATTTGTTCTATGTACCTCGATATAGGCTCGATATAGTGGGGTGGCATGGGCCATAACTAGCATTCACGTCTAGCAGTACGGCACACGCCACCCACACGAGTCCCATCCGACACCAAATTTCTTGGAGTCCGTGCTACAGCCATCTCTTCTCCCTCCTGTTTTCTCAGCCATCGCGCGGTGGGTGGCGTGGGGGTTTGCCAATGGTCGGTTTGCTCAACTGCGGTCCCACTTGTAAGTGAAAATGCAACACCGCACGCATTCCCGCTTGAGGGCGTGCCGGACCAACCGTGTGTGGGTGCGGCCTTGAACACGGCAGGCTTTCCTTTTGAACTCGTAACTTGTAAAATTTGGTTACTGCTCCATGGCGCGATGATAGATAGAAAATAACGATTTTGCCTAGAGTAATGAGAAGTTTGGTTCTGGCGCCGTTCATGCATGGAGTACGTACGAATATTATGAAGTTGATGCGAAAGGTAAGATAATTACTGTAGTATCATATACTACTACATGGATTTGATGGAAAGATAAAAATACATACGGATCCATCAACGTTCAATGACATCCTCACGCCCTAGTGCGCCGGGTCACCAACCAACGTGTGAGAAGCAGCGGCGTTGGCGGCGAGCTCAGCGTGCTTCCACAAGCGTGCCGTCAAGGTTGCCTGCGGTCCAAGAAGGCCAGCGTCCTATCGTCCTCCTCTTGCATGTAGTAGTCCTTGTGGACGATTTGTGCGTAGACATGGGTGATTATGTCGATGGTATCTTGCTGCGCCAGGCGCTGCGTGGCGAGCGCGACCTCGAGTGGACATTCTCCGCCGACGACGGCGGCGATCCGAGGCCACCGGTCGTCGAAGAGGTTGTCACCATAGTGGCCGTTGAGGGTGGCGGGCATCGCAGAGCCTGGGCGCGTCGGCCGGAGGCTTACGTCAAAGTCATCCGCAAGCTTCTTAACGACGGTGTACTTGTCGAGGAAACCGAGGAGGACCTCGTGGAACAAGGAGACGAAGCTGTCGTCCAAGCGGCCCCTCGCCGTTACGGCCTCAAGCAATACTACCTGGAGACGTTCCTCGGTGCCGGGCCACAGGCCGGCATCGTGGACCATCTGGCACAGCCGGCTGATGCTCGCGCTCATCGCCTCCATGGGTCTAGCTTAGCTTCTAGTCAACTGATCTTGTGATTCGAGTGATCACTCTTGCCCTTGGTTAGCGTGCGTAGGTGCGTAGGATTTCGTACTACTCCTCGGCCCTCTACTGCACCTGCCTTTTGGCTGTATGATAGGTGGGCCAGACACCCCCTGGGCCCACGTGTCATTCACCCAAAGGCAGTTGCCGTAAGTCAACGAAGCTGCGTCCCCCTCCTTGCCGGTGCAGTATAGTCATCTCACCGGACCTCTAGTTGGGGCCAAACGAGAGAAGTTAGATGTTTACTGGTTTATTGGTCCCCTTTGCATTTTGCGCCAAGTTTTGACCTTTCATTTAACTAATAAAATGTTAATGCATGTAAACAAAAATGTTGTGTAAGTCACCTTACAAAAACCAAATAATCCCAAAATACTGAGGGACGGTGCAGTAACTCCCTCCTTGTTTCTTATTTCGTGACATATCAACCAATGAGAGATGTGGGCCGTGCATGCTTTCAATGACTTGAGACTACCAAACATGACATGCAGTGTTTAGTTCATTGCATGTAATCCTATTAGTACTCTAGTTAGCAAAAAACATTAAGTTCTCTCGCCGATAGGAATAAAACACCATGTATTTATTTACGAGAGGGAGTAGTACATTTTTGTGACATGCATTACTAGATATTGCTAGTCAAATACTAAAATCCAGATGGACGTGGTAGTACTCCTAAATCCAGACGGTGGTTCTACTAGTACTAGTAGTAGTACTACCAATGTAGTAGTAGGAGTACTAGCACTGTACTACCCGTTGGTCAAATTAT
This sequence comes from Aegilops longissima, assembly GCA_021605205.1. Taxonomy (NCBI): domain Eukaryota; kingdom Viridiplantae; phylum Streptophyta; class Magnoliopsida; order Poales; family Poaceae; genus Aegilops; species Aegilops longissima. Next base: position 275,225,036 of record CM038678.1, read on the forward strand.
TACGTGCTGCTCCTCACAGTGAAGTGACAAGACCCTGCGCCGGAGATGACACCTGAGTATAAGCACCGTGTTTGGCATACCATAGTCAGCCTCACTATCTGCAGTCATTATCATCATGGCTGTAGAGCTAGCCTGCTTACAACTAGCCCTGTTCGACATAATTTCCTGTGCGTAGTTGCCCGTGCATTGCACTGAACACCAAGATTGGGGGTGGACGGCTCCGGCAGCGGCCATCGAGCCAGATTTTTTCCACAGCCTTCTAGATGTGGTGGGAAGGAGATAAGGCTGATTGTGAGAGACAAGGAGTTGTTTGTAAATAGGGAACAAGTGCGGGCATCTTTTTGCAAAAATGGAGAAGCTTGGTTTGTATGCGTCAGATCTAGATCCGACGGCTATTGGTGAAAGATGGGAGGCACAACATCATCACCAACTCAGGACATGTTTGATTCGCAGGGATTTTGAAAACGCAGGAATATGACACAGCAATATTACAAGTTTCAAACTGATATTACAAATGTTAGGAGTAATGCTGCACCTACGAAGAGAGAACTACTAGGAAGTTTACGTATGAACTTTCGTTACTTTCGGTGGATGCAGCATTATCGTACAAACTAAAATCCACTGCCCTGACAAGTTACTAATTGGCAAATAAGTTTTCGAGTCTCTGGCCACTTGATGTTTCAAAAACAAATTCAGCTTCTCTGGAGACTTTGTCATTTAGGCTTAGATGCTTGCGGTGATCAGCACGCCATTCATTGTTGTGCCAGAGAACGCCAAACCTCATTACCTTGAGCACACTTGCCTCTAGAACAAAGAACTTGGCCAATTTAATCTCTGATGTGCTGCCCCAGTAGTCGATCAAATCAATTTCTGTAAGATGGAGATCAAGGCATTCGATGAGATTGTTATAGTCCAGCACATTTTTCACTTTCGGGTCTTTTTTTATCTGCAAAAGAAGAGAACATATTAGAGCAGCTGGCTGCATAAGATTGCCATGTCATCAAGAGGTACCAATATCATTCGCTCATACTATAGGGTTGGATGGCTAGTGATATTTTTTCACTCACTCTCTCTCTCTCTCTCTCCCTCTCTCTCTCTCTTTCTGTTTCCTCTCACTTAACTAGGAGCACGTGAAGAGCTTGGGCATTTGTTGCCTTCTACTATGTGGCCGATGCCATATTTCGCAAAAGTATGCCACATAATACGCATCGATGTCAAATCAAAACATTTTGGCACTGCTCTCGCGATGTGAGAGAGTTGGCACCGCTGTGCACACAGACCCACATGTATAAACAAATCAATCAAACCAACTACACCAGCCTCTCACTCTCCCAAACAAGTGTTTTTTATTGCCTCAGTCCTCTCTCTCTCCCACGCAGTGTTTTTTCATTGCGTGAGTTAATTTGGCACCGGAGCAAAGTAGGTGATCCAGATTGGGACACCAGGTGAGCAATGGAGGGGCATCGATGCCAAATGCATCACAAGTGAATTTGGCACATGTTTTGGCCTACATAGCCCACTTTTGTACTCCCTCCATCCCAAAATTCTTGTGTTAAATTTGTCTACATACGGATGTATCTAGTTACATTTTAGTGTTGGATACATATGTATCTAAACAAATGTAAGACAAGAATTTTTGGGACGGAGGGAATACTACCTCGTATTTAGTATAAAATTTTGACCATAGATTTACCTAAGAAAATTCCAATGCATGTCATTAAAAATTACACCATTTGAAATTATGTTCAAATACGAATCCAACGGTATAGTTCTTAGTGACATGCATTAACATTTTGTCAGTTAAATCTATGGTCAAATTTTGATACTACAAAATTGGAAGAGTAAACCAGGACGGAGGTAGTACTTGCTCTTAGGGTAACCATAGAGTTACTGGAGTAGTCTAAATTACTTTCCACTATGACTAGCCTAGGCTACTATAGTAGTACAACATAAAAACGATGCAGGTGATCACGTGAGAAAAAATATTAAAAACATTTCTTTTGGTGTAGTGCGTAGATGCAGTTTTGAACACTACACTTGTCGTCGTAATTTGGGAAAATTACAAAAAAATTGAGCTACATTGTGATTACCGTTTAATTATAGGAAAGAAGTTTCACCTTGATGAGTAGCTTCTCCGTGCACGGAAAGCATGTAAGGAATCCAACAACTTGATCCAGATTGGGGCCGATAGATTTAGTGCTAAGATCTTCACTGTGCGCATGGACTGGGTCAAGTTTGTGGGAATCATTTTCTGGAAGATGGTCGTAAATACATCCAGAAGAAATTTAAAAATGTGAATTTCAAGAAGACGAAGAAGAAGATGAGTGTTGTACCTGAACGATTACGGATCCAATAAAGAGTTCGGAGAATTTTGCAGACGAGTACACCAACGCTGTCAATTTCGGCGCGTCAATGACCCTGATTTTTGTTTGACCTTCTAGATCCGATACAAGCAATCTCTCAAGGAAAGGCGCATTCTCAATGACCATAACGTGGAATAGCTGGAGTGATCTCTTCCCAATTGATGTCTTGTTGCGGGGTCAGCAAGACACATAAAGCCATCGGAGATTCGTCGAGGCGATGTGGAGGCTAATGAACCCGTGGATCTGCTTAAGACGAAGGTACTCGAGCGCAGTACAGCTGCGGAGCAGGTGCTCCATAGCTTTCTTCGATATGACAACGTCGAAGAGGTCGAGCTACTTGAGTTGAGGGAGAGGAAGGGTGGGCGCGGCATTAATCTGGGGAAGATAGCAGGAGCTAAAGCTGGCGCGGCGCAGCATTGGCGTGAGGCGGAGCGCGAACGGCGGCAGAGAGCAACATTGTCTGGCTTCAAAGCCGAGCTCCTCGAGCTGATCTAGGGCGGGGGATATGAACCACTCGTCGAACTTGGGTTGGACCCTGTAGTTGGTACTGAACATGCGGATGTCAAGGCGTCTGGCTGGCCCAGGGTGCAATGAAAGGATCTTGGAGACTACGGCCATGCGTTTGCAATCCCCAGCGCAGAGGCAACTGTCGACGGTGAGGTTGAGGGGGACGCAGCGCCAGAGGGGGCGCCACCGCCGGGAGAGCAGGGTGGTCCGCACGGCAGATTTGGCGGGGAGGAGGCCGATGATGACGAGCAGCATGTCGTAGGGGAGGCTGCTGATGAAGTCCAGGCTCGCCGGATGCGGTTTTGGCTCGAGCCGCCTCCGCTTGTTGGCTGCCTCGCCGTCCATCTCAACCGGCGGCGACGCTGGTGTACACGTGTGCTGGTGTGTGTTGTGTGCTGGGTGTGCGCGAGTGCGTCCTTCTGTGCATGCCGCCGCACAGTGGTGAATTGTGCGCGAGTGCGTCCTTCACGCGCAAGAAGTTTGTCCTCAATGCGCCCTCAATTTACTAGCGTGCGGGGTGCTACCCCGAGTGGTTTCAACTTTGTTTACTTCACCGCGTGTCAGATGGGCCTCTAGTTTACTTATTTTCACCCACTGCCACATGGGCCAGCACACGAAGATACAGAACACGAGCTGACAAGGCAGCATGTGGATTGGTTGACCGCCAACTAAACAATATACGAGCTATCTGCTGACACGGTGGCGCGATAATCCGTCGGTATAGAGAGTTTGAGTGAGAGGGGAGGCCCGTGAGAGATAGCAGATAGAGAGAGAGAGAGAGAGATAGAAAGAGCTACTCCCTCCATTCGTTAATGTAGTTCCAACATTTTTTTAAGTCAAACTTTTGAAACTTTGACCAAGTTTATAAAGAAATTACTTATATCTACAATACCAAAGATAAATGATAGTATGAAGTAAGTACATGTTGTGATGAATCTAATGATCGTTCCAGATGTAAATGTTTTTCTCCACATATAACTGGTCAAACTTTTCTGAGGTTTGACTTTTCAAAACATCCATATGCTTATGGACGTGACAGAGTCCTTAACTAGAGGGAGAGAGAGAGAGAGTGAGTGAAAAAAGAGTGTGTGCGTGTGTGAAAGAGACATGGACAACACACGATTAAAGTAGAGAAAAAGTGTGCGTGTCTTATGCAAACATATCACACATGCATCTTCGACAACGGAGTCAAGGTGAGGAGATAGTGTGTGGTTGTTTGGAACCGAGAGAGCAAGACCCCTAGCACGTGGCCAACAGGGATCTGACAAACAAGGGAGAGAGGTCCAGAGAGACGTACGGAGAAAATGCAGACATGGGGAGGAGAGAGTGTATGTTTGTCATAGAGAGATCCCCTGGAGATCGTGATGGGACTACATGGGTGGGAGATCGAGTGACAAGGTGTGTGCGCGATAGAAGATGCCCCGAGAGATATCGAGATAGACGTATGGATGGAAGGAGACAATATGTGTGTTCGTGATGGCTAGTAAGAGATAATCATACTTAGGGGGGGGGGAGTGCTTGCGCCTATGATGGAGTGAGGGATTATGGTACTTAGGGGGGTGTGTGTCACATGGAGAGAGAACAAGGGAGGAGAGTGTTGGATGGGTCTATATGTATAGCGCGAGCAAGACATGTGTATGTGTGAACCAGGGATATATAAGGCCAGTTTGGCTTGCGTCCTGAGCATCTTTTGCCTGGCATGGGGTTGTGGCTGGATTTCATGAACGCTTGTTTGGTTGCTACCCTGTGAAAAAGAAAGCCCGCCTGGCCTGGGTTCCTTGCACTTTAATTAGCTTTGGCTGAACTCCGGACACCGCAGTAGTCCGCCCAGCGACCGATTTGAACGCTGGTCATGCCTGGTCGTGTGGCCACGAGGCTAACAGCAACATGGATGGATATTAGCATTAAATAATTGATGCATGGATTGATTGATGGGACGTTGATGCTTTGCCTGGCCCAGCCATGAACCAAACGCTTCAGCACCACACAAGCCTAGCCAGGCAGAAATAGTTTACATCTCACGTCCACACCAGGCAGTACCGGCCATCAAGGCATGAAGGTCAGGTCACGAACCAAACTGACCAATAAAGTTTGAGAGAGATTGAGGAGCCCCGATAAGGCTGAGTGGTGCGTCAGATAGCTGAGAGGGGGGGAGAGATATTCCATCCGCTCGATAATGCAGTGCATGTAAATTTTTTAGAAGTCAACCTTTGGAAACTTTGATCAGGTTTACGCAAATTTTATTTATATCTACAATACCAAAGATACATCATAAAAAACTACATCTCATGGTGAATCTAATGGTATATGTTTGCCGTACTAGATGTAATTCTTTTTCTCCACGTACATGGTCAAACTTTGTGATGTTTGACTGTTCAATAAATCTATGTGCTATGGATCGAGGAAAGTGCCTCAGTCGAGACAGATCAAGTGCGTGTGAAGGAGAATGAGTAAGTGTGCAAAAAGAGTATGTGCGTGAAAGAGAAAGTGACAACAAACGATAAATTAGAGAGAGAGTGTGTGTTTTTTCGTTTCTTATGCGAACATATCACGCATGCATCTCCGAGATGGAAAACTGAGGCGAGGAGATACACGAAGATAGCTAGTGTGTGATTGTTTGCAACGGAGAGAGACACCCCTGTAGCACAGGTCCAATAGAGGTCTGGCCAACAAGGAACAAAGGTCGAGAGGGACACATGGATGGCATGGACGCATGGGGAGGGAGAGAGGGTGTGTTTTTGATAGGGAGATCCCGTCGCGATCGTGAGGGGACTATATGGGTGGGAGATCGAGGGAGTGCGTGCGCGATAGAAAGATGCCCGAGAGAAATCGAGATAGACCATGCACATGTTTGTGATGGAGACTAAGATTAGCTAGTCATATACATATAGGGGGGACTGCGTGTGCCTACAATTGAGTGAGAGACCATCATACTTTGCTAGCTGGTCATGAGATTGTGTGTGTGTGCGTGTGAGATGGAGAGAGAACGAGGGGAGAGATAGAGTTTTAGATGGGCCTATCGAAAAGCAGTGAGATATGCATGTGTATGTGTGACCCATGTGGATGGAGAGTTTGAGAGAGGGGGGGAAGAGCTCCGAGACGACATAGTGGTGCGTGAGAGAGTTATGGGTAAAGAGCCAAAGAATTTGTGTGCATACGATGAGTGCACCCAAGATATCTAGCTTGTACTAGCTAGAGTATCATACATAGTGTGCGAGAGAGACCTATAGATGGTGTATATATGCATGCGAACTAGAAAGACCACCCCCCACACACACACAAAGAGAGAGAGATAGAGATGGATAGAAAGGGAGAGTGACCAACAAGCTTTTTGTGTCAGATGCATGCGACAGAATTGAAGATTTTCGGTGAGAGAAAGAGAGAGAGAGAGAACAGGAGTCCGGGAGAGGGGGAGGTCGCGCTTTATGCATCAAAGACTTATATAAACCATGTTTCGATATAAACTTGCATTCAAATATTTAAATTGGAGAACATGTTGTTTGTAATCCACACATGAATGGATATATGCGTATATCAAACAAGTTCATTAATTTGACTTTCAACATGTTCATGGAGTACTATAATACTGTACAACATGCTACTCGATTGAGGTGTTCAATTTAGGATTTAGTTCACTATTTTGACCTACTGAACGAGCTATTTCATTGAATCGAGATATTTCATTTTGGGTTTGATTCGCGTTTTTTAGTAGGTCAACTATTTGTCATATAGTAAATCGCTAGCAACGAGCATGTAAAAACACATTACTCCCGAGCATCATCTCTCCATCTAAAAAAGAAGTGGCAAGCTAATATTTCAAAATTTGATCCGAATCGACTTGGTAAGGTAGACGTGGATGCTCGTTCTCCCAAAACTTGAACGTACCGTTAAACATCCTCTCTGCTCGGTGGAATTCGGCCGAGCAAATAAATGGAAACGCGAAATTACCGTCCTATGTGGGACACACATCAATTGGCCCATTGTACATCGAGGGTAGGTTCGTAAATTCATCCAAGCGCGCCTTCCCCTCGGCCGAAATGACATGTGCCGAATAATTCATAAACCATGGTCAACAAAACACGCTCTCCTCGCCCGAAATAGCTCGCGCCCACTATTTCAAAACATGCTCTCCTCGCCCGAAATCGCTCGCGCCCACTATAGTTCAAAACACGGCCTCCTCGCTTGAAATCGCTCCTGCCCACTATCCGGGAGAAGCAAAGTTACTCTACTATCCCGACCCTCGTTACACAGACCCAAGCCGAGAAGCCTATAGGCAAGGGTAGAACTGTAGCTCCCCTCACATTTCGCACAAATGCGTCCGTAAGACATGGTTCCACTCCTCCCAATTCCCCACCCCCACCCCCCAAAGACCTGCCCCATTCATACCTCGTGGGCGCCAAATCACCTTCTCCCCGGGAAGCTCCCTTCTCCCGAGCCGCGAAACCTCAGCCCCACCTCCATGGCGCCTCCCACCGTACCAATTTCATAGCCGCCCTCCTCCCTAATGCCGGAGACGCTGTCCATTTGCCGCCGTGCACTGGTCCGTGTGCCTATTATTCCGTGCTGCTGGTGCTGCCTCGACGACGGCCGCGTGAACCTTACCGGAGCCGATTAACCCCCGCCGTTGTTCACGGCGCCGGAGCGGCTCCAACTTCGGATCCGTCCAGAGTCCTGGCGCTGCTTCCGCGTAGCCGTCGACCATCGCGACATCGCTCTTTCCCTGCCGCCGGTTGCCACCGCAATCGCGCCGGCCTCACCGACTTGGCAGCTGGACCTGCCTACTTCACCATGCCGCCAGATAGGTCGCACCCTCTTCTCAAATCACTTTATTTAGGTGTCAGTTGTCTGATTTTTTATTCTGGGCCAATCGAATCCCAATGGGAAGCAGCACCCCTTGAGGCGGCAGAGCTCCTAGGCTGGCGGTTGGCTGGTGTCTAATGTAAGGGTGCGGGGCCGCAAGTTCGCCGCGGAAGCAGCGCTTAGATGGCTATCTTTTAGAGTTGCGTGCGTTGAAGGTACTACCGCCGCCGGATCTGGATGACAGGGAGTCTTTGTGGATTGGCCCGGGGGCGGCGCAACCACGGCAGTGCGGTGGGGCGGGGAACGGGGTTTTGGCCAGGGCCAAGGACGGCGGAGGCAGGCTGCTCTGCCGTTGGTCGCTGGCTCTTCGGGGAAGATTCCAAACAGTGTCAGCCGGGAGGCACGACACAGCCAGCCATCCGGCGTAGATCGGACAGTACCAAAATAAAATAAAATCGTGTGAAGCCAATTTAGTCTTCAGTCAACAGATGTGTGACCACTCTCGTACCTTGCTGTTGATCTCTTAGTGTATTTCTTCAGATCAACAAGATATGTCGTTCTTAACATTATGCATTATCTGCATCTTCAGACACACCGTCTTCCGACTCACCGCAGCTGCTCCAACAAGGGAACTATACACCAGAAGGGAGCTATAGTCCCCACTCAACAGTTCCCTGCATCGAATGCGCGTGCCCGACATGGACATCCACAACAACTGCAGGGCCATCGACATGTCAGCACATGATGCTCACTCCTATGGATGGCAACCAGATAGGTTGTACCCTCATCTTACTTGTGTGCAACATTTATGGCTTTGTTATTCATCTAAGCATGGAAACTAGATCATCACATTTCACTGTATATTCATGCTGATCTCTTACGGGTCTTGTTCAGGAGTTAACGTTGTTCCATAGTTCAGCTAAGATACTTGTTCTTTAGGTAACGTTGTTCCACAGTTATCATCCATAAGCCAATGCTATCCCACAGGCTGGTGATTATAGTATTATACCACTTCTAGTATTACCTATGTTGTTCTTTAATACTTTTGTGTGCCATCTAGTTAATCTTGAGTACAAACGGTACATATTCTGTAGCTTTCATCTGTGTTCTCCCTTTAGTTTATGAGACCTGTTGCTACTAGTTAACCCCAGTCCTACTATTTATGTCGTCTCCTACAGGCACTCATTACATAAATCTAACTACTAGTTGTCTTCCATGCATGTCAGATATAATTGCACACACTGATATATCCACAAGAACCTCACGGAGCAATGTAAAGGCCAATAAACTTGATGTCAATGATACCCAATATGATGGAACATGTAAAGGCAATTCTTCAGAAGTCTTGCAGAAAGATGATGAATCCTCTTCACCCCACAAGGTCCTTGCTCTAACTTGGCCTGTGATATGGGTACAACATGCATATAATGTCCTGGAGTGTATCTACTCTGTTGCAATGGCATGTGCTTAGCATGCTGATCATGCATGTAAATATGTCATGCCTTCCTGTTTTTCAGTAGCTATTCCATTCATGATAACATGTTTTCAAATTCAAGTACTGTCATTCTACTCTATCGCAATGCCATCAGCTTAATTTGGACATCATGCTTCTGAATATATTATGCATTGTTATTCATCAGTATGTACTTCATCTGTCTACCATACCATGTTTTTTTACATTGAAGTGTTGTTCTAGTGCTCTGTTGCAATGCCATCTTATTTTCCCAATCATACACGTGTATGTTGCCTTAGTTATTTCTGTACATATTCCGCTAGCATACAGTTTTACATTCAACTAGTGTTTTTTTATGTGTTGTCCTATCGTATCCCTAGCTCTTACACCATACTCCCTCCGTCCGGATTAAATGTTGCCGAAATGGATAAAAAACGATGTATCTAGAACTGAAATACGCCTAGACCCATCCATTGTTTTCCAGATGGAGGGAATACATGTCAATATGTCATGCCTTTCTATTCTTCAGTACCTATTACATCTCTCTGCTGCTGCCTGTTTTATAATTAAAGCACCATTCTTCTATACAAGGCATGCAAGGGGAAGACGAGTATGTTAGAATCTGAAGGGTTACAAACAAGGCCTTTGCAAAAGATCCAAACGCTAGGAGATAATAAACCAACTCCAGTTTTTATAGATACTGCTCCAGCACAGAGAAACCCAAGTCTTGCTGATAATAAGCAGATTCCAGTGGCCAAAGAACTAGTCCACTCCAGTCCAGGAAAAATATGTCAACTCGATTCTAAGAAGCGTGTGCGTATCCTTGCATCATGAAATTTTATAGCATGCTGATCATATTTTCTACATGTTTCTTACCCATCTCTCTTTTAGAAAATAAGCTTAACAGATAGAATATTTTCTGCAATGGTATCGTTTATGAGGAAAGATTCTTGCAGGAATTCTCTGTGCTCCAATGTAGATGTAAGTACCTGTTGTATATCACTATATTTTTACATCAGCATGTATTTTGTTAATCGGCGTGAATCCAACAGTTATCTGATCTAAATTAAGTTGTAGCAAAATGCATGATTAAAGGCCACAATGTTGATTTTTGCAAGGAAAACTGCCTGGTAGTTTTGCATCCTGAGCTGCATGAGTGTACTATCTCATATCAGTGGGTTTGAATACTTTGGTTCTGCAGTGGGTTTTTCAGTGTTTTTTTTACTCTGTTGTCCTGTCGTATCCCTAGCTCTTACATGCTACTCCCTCCGTCCGGATTAAATGTCGCAGAAATGGATAAAACTGGATGTATCTAGAACTGAAATACGCCTAGACCCATCCATTTATTTCCGGATGGAGGAATACATGTCAATATGTCATGCCTTTCTATTCTTCAAGACCTATTCCATCTCTGTTGTAGCATGTTTTATAACTGAATCACCATTCTTCTATATAAGGCATGTAAGGGAAGACGGCTATGTTAGAATCAAGGGTTACAAACCAGGTCTTTGCAAAAGATCCAAACGCCAGAGATAATAAACCAACTCCATTTTTCATAGATATTGCTCCAGCACAGAGAAACCCAACTCCCACTGATAATAAGCAGATTTCAGTGGCCAAAGAACTAGTCCGCTCCAGTCCAGCAAAAGAATGTCAACTCCATTCTAAGAAGCGTGTGTGTATCCTCGCATCTTGAAATTTTATAGCATTCTGATCATATTTTCTACGTGTTTCTTACCCATCTCTCTTTTAGAAAATAAGGTTAAACGATACAAGACTTCCTCCATTGGGATCGTATTCGAGGAAAATATCTTGCAGGAATTCTCTGTGCTCCAATGTTGATGTAAGTACGAGTTGTATATCACTATATTTTTACATCAGCATGTATTTTGTTAATCGGCGTGAATCTAACCTTTATTTGATCTAAAATTAGTTGTTGCAAAATGTTAAAGGCGCCAATGTTGATTTTTTTAAGGAAAACTGCCTGGTAGTTTTGCGTACTGAGCTGCATGAATGTACTATCTCATACCACGCACATTACTGAATTGTAGTGCTTCTCTGGTTACCCATTCATTCATTGTGTCAATGTTGCTTTCGTATTACCTTACCTGGCTGGTGATAGCTGTGCCATATTGTGTTAATTTGGTGTAGGCTAGTTGCCCAAACGTTCGTTGTGTCAATGTTGCTTTCCTATTATCTGACTTGGCCAATGATAGCAATGCTAGTGTATTAATTTTGTGCAGGCTGATGTAGATAAGAAGACAAACTCTGAAAACAACAAGGCAACCCCATTGTTTCTTTCCAGTAAATCTAGGCCAGGTAATATGGCAATAACTCATGATTAATCTGTTTGGTTCCCGTCCTAATTTATGTTATGATGTAGTGGTGAGATACTCTCCACTATCAATAATACAAGCTCGCCAAAATCGCCATCTGAATCTGTTCAAGATCCTCATCTCGAATGCAATGGAATAAATGTATGTTTGTGAACCAATTAATGGCTGAAGCAATGATGGAAATGGTGGATGAATCAGAGGTGCAGAGTCGTGCGACACAACAAATGATCAATGTTTTCAAAGACAGTGTAGCAAAGCAGCAAGAACTTGCCCACATGCTTATGGGCGTCATCTGTGCTGAGGTTGCAGATTGTGACGTTGTAGATGGTTAGGCTCTGCTCATTTATTTGCACTGGCATCAATCTTTGACTGCCAAGTGGATGTAATTTCCTGTCATATATGCTGGATGTGCAACGTTATTCCCTGTATGCCGTACCTTTGCTCGTCCTAATGGGCTCAAATTATCTAATTTTGCCTAAAGACATGAACGAACTTTAGTGGGCCCATTAAGTTAATGGGTCGTTACTAGGCCGAAAGTTAATGGTCTGCCCTCTTACCTCCCGGGTCGTTAACAGGCCGACATCGAAGCGGGCAACAGGTGGCCCAAATTTATTTCATGGGCCGTTAACAGGCCGTTACTAAGTTTGGGCTACATATGGCCCAACTATACTGTAGGCCTTTAGCAGGCCGAAAGAGACATCGGGCTTGTACTGGACCATGAAGAGCATGGGCCGCTAAGAGGCCGAAAGTCAGGTTGTATTGTAAATGGCCCAACTGTGTTGTGGGCCTTTAGTAGGCCGAAAGAGAAACTGAGCTGGTATTGGACCTTGAAGGGCATGGGCCATTAAGAGGCCAAAACTAAGGTCCGACTACAAATGGCCCAACTCATTTATGGTCCGTTAACTAGCCGAAAGGCACACAGGGCCGGGAATTGGCCCAACACTTAAATGGGTCGCTAAAAGGCCAAAACTCAGGTCCGACTGCAAATGGCCCAACTGATTTATGGGTCGTCAATAGGCTGAAAGTGACACCGGGCCAGAAATTGGCCCATCACTTAAAGGGGCCGCTAAAAGGCCGAAACTCAGGTCCGACTACAAATGGCACATCAGATTTATGGGCCGTCAACAGGCTGAAAGACACACCGGGCCGAAAATTATCCCAACATTTAAATGGGTCGCTAAAAGGCCGAAAGATGTACATCCTGAAAATTGGCCCATCCATTAAATCGGCTGTTAACAGGCCGAAATCTCATCGGGCCGATATTGAGCCCAAATATATAGCGGGTTGTTAACGGGCTCGAACTGACGATGGGTTGCAATGGTGTCAAATCTTTAACGGGCCATTGACGGGCCGAATTGGCACATCTCGTATGGACCGTGGGCTTAAATGGACCTGACACAAGTAGGCCTTATATGGGCCGGCCTGCTAATTTTTACTGGGCCGGCCTTTTTCACCGGAATGGGCCACTGTTGGGCCGTGCCACATGTCGACCTATCATAGGCGCCTCCTGTCCAATGAGTGGATGAAATCTGTCCCAACGGTGAGGCAACACGTGTTTCCTGCGGCCAATTATGATTTTACACATGGAAAATCCCCAATGGTCCGGGCTGTTAACGGGTTATCGGATCCAAAACCGGACCCGATAGCTTAACGGCGTTCCGTTACGGTGGATGCCACGTGTCGGTCACCCTTGACGAAAGCACTTCTGTGACGCGCGATTTATCGTCATGGAAGTGGACACTTCCGTGATGATAATTTTGGTAATGTCATGGAACACTTCTACGACAGCACAGGCATGACTATCTTGATTCTGTCTTAAATTTTTCATGGATGTACATGCATGACAAAAAATGCGACCTACTGTGACAAACAGGTATCATCACGGAAGTGTATTTTTTTGTAGTGTGTCGAACTACGCAAAATAGGATGCATATCGTATAAACATCACATGCAATTGAAAGGATCGAGAAGAGGTGTCTAGATGGGGGTTGAATAGAATCTTAGCAAAGAAAAGTTGCAGTTTTTATATTCTTCAAGTTAAGGTGGAGTTTTAGAACAAGTTTAAACATTCACAATACATATCAAGCAAGCATGACAAGAGTATATGAGCAGCGGAAAGTAAGGCATGCAATTTGCGAGAATGTAAAGGGATGGGATTGGAGTGTGCAAACGCAATTGGAGACATGGAGATTTTTGGCATGGTTCCAATAGGTGGTGCTATCGTACATCCACGTTGATGGAGACTTCAACCGACGAAGGGTAACTGTTGCGCAAGTCCACGGAGGGCTCCACCCACGAAGTGTCCACGAAGAAGCAACCTTGTCTATCCCACCATGGACATCGCCCACGAAGGACTTGCCTCACTAGGGTAGATCTTCACGAAGTAGCCGATCTCCTTGCCCGTACAAACTCCTTGGTTCAACTCCACAATCTTGACGGGGGCTCCCAAGTGACACCTAACCAATCTAGGAGACACCACTCTACAAAAGGTAATAGATGGTGTGTTGATGATGAACTCCTTGGTCTTATGCTTCAGCTGATAGTCTCCCCAACACTCAACTCTCTCTCACAGGTTTGGATTTGGTCGAAAGATGATTTGAGTGGAAAGCAAGTTCGAGAAGGGTAGAGATCAAGATTTATGTGGTTGGAATGGAATATCTTGACCTCAACACATGAGTAGGTGGTTCTCTCTCAGAAAATGTATGCTGGAAGTGTAGGCATGTTCTGATGGCTCTCCACACGAATGAAGAGTGGGTGGAGGGGTATATATAGCCTCCACACAAAATCTAAATGTTACACACAATTCACCAAACTCGGTGGGACCGAATCAGAAAACTCGGTCGGACCGATTTAGTTCATAATGTGACCGTTAGGTATTTCGGTGGGACCGATATGATCAACTCGGTGGGACCAATGTGCTAGCGTTAGGGTAAAACCTCATCTCGGTTTGACCGATTACACAAACTCGGTCGGACCAATTTTGGTAATGAGCTAACCAGAGAGTTGGTCAAGCAAACTTGGTGAGACCGATTACAAATCTCGGTAAGACCAAATTTATTACAATAGGAACCAGAGAGTTTGCAAGCCCATCTTGGCGAGATCGGGATCCCATCGGTGAGACCAAATTGATTAGGGTTTCTGGGAGTGGCTATGTCAAGAGAACGCGGTGGCGCCGGATAGAACATTTTGATGGGGCCGAGTTTGACTTTTGGTTTGGTACATATGTGGATATGAGAAAGTGGTTGAGGGTTGTTGGAGCATATCACTAAGAATTTTGAGCAAGCAAGCCATTAAGCAACACATCATCCCCTTTTAATAGTATTGGCTTTTCCTATGGACTCAATGTGATCTTGGATCACTAAAAGTAAAATGTAGAGTCTTGAGCTTGAGCCAATCCTTTGTCCTTAGCATCTTGAAGGGGTTCCACATCCTCTTGTCCATGCCACTCCATCTATTGAACTTGTCTGAAATATTCTAGATAAAAACATTAGTCCAACAAGAGATATGTTGACATTAATTACCAAAACCACCCAGGGAGAACTTGTGCTTTCAATCTCCCCCTTTTTGGTAATTGATGACAACATGCATCAAAGATTTAGATAAATATATAGAGAATATCAAGTAAAGCTTTGGAAAGACATGTAACATGCATAGGCTCCCCCTACATGTATGCAGTCAAGTAAATAAGGAATATAAGAGCATGTGAATGCATAGACATGACAGAGCAAGCAATGTGTTACATGTATCTTGGCTATATGCATCAGGGCAAATGATATGAATATAGGAAATGTACCTCATGTTCATGAGTCCTTCTTGCAAACAATATGTACATCAGCAAGAGATCATCATGCACATGAGTGTGATGCATATACTTACCTCGTGGTCTTGAGCTGGCTTAGGAAGAGATGAACCTAAGTAAACATGGTTAGATAACACATATACATCTACTAGGCAGAGCAAACAAAAGAGCCACAAGAGTACCAAGACTGGGATGACATGTAGAGAGTGAGTACTAGGTACTCTATTGGATATAGACATGTCCCCAAAGGTAAAAGATATGCAATGAATTTAAAGATTTCCTTCCCTAGCAGTCTTTCTCCCCCTGAATCTTATATTGGTAATGGGAGAAAATAAGGAAGCAAAATCAGAGCAAAACAGATCAGGTCATAGAAACATAACATACACATGTCTTTCCCCTCTCAAAGACATGTGACTTCTCTCCTCTAGAATACCAAGCATCTGGGGCCTTTGAGTGATTACTTCTCTCCCCCTGTTGAAGCACTCTCTCCCCCTTTTGAAGTGATTAGGCTTTGATGTGATCTCTCTTTCCCCCTTTGACATCAATTTCCAAGAAAGGATCTTCTGGAGTGTCAGTCAAAATAGGTTTGGTCCTTGAGTTACAGAGCAAAGCAAAATATAGAATGTGAAGCTAGTAGAGGACAAGAATCATCGAGTGGAGCTGGAACAAAAATTCAGGAACAAGTGGCAATTGTCTTCTCTGAAGTGAAATCGGTGACACCAAGTTGTGTTTTCGGGTTGCACCGAAATGCTTCGGTTTGACCGAGAGTGACAGACCAGTGAGACCAAGTTCAACATAGAGAAAGGGCAATTTTTCACCTTAGCTCACTTAGGAAAATAAGATCTCACAAAGATTGGCAAGGAATTAACTAAAGGATTTGCAATGAGTTGGATGCAGGGAATGCAGAACAAAACGGAGAAAAGAAAATCTAGATGAAGTTCTTTTTTGTTAAAAGAAGGGAAACAAGTATGCAAGAGACAAATGCAAGAACATAGAGAAACACTAGAGAACTTATGTCGGTGTACAAAAGTAGGGGCACACCTTTGTACCCGTTTACTTGTGCACAGGCAGTAGGAGCCGCGCGCCACGGCCACACTAAGCAGGGCAGAGGAGGGGAGCCGGAGAGAAGCCGAAGCACAAGATGGCCAAGGCAACGCCAATACCAAAGATACCAAAGAGCGAGAGGGCGAGGTGGAATCCCCCGGCAAGGCCCTTGCCGGGTCAGCTTCCGCGGCCCCGACAAGAGCCTTGCCGTGACAACTTGCCTGATGCTAACAGAGCGAGTCACCCTTGAGCCCACGGGTTCCAACTCAACCAACCACATTGGAACTAGGGCTCGGGAGGCACCTCCGTGGTAGCATGCAAATCTTTGTCAAGACCATAGAGATATGTAACCAGATGAGAACCAGAAGACGGCGACCCTCGGCGGGATCCTTGTTGAGGAAATCCACAAGACCAACGGCAAGCGCCTTGCCGGGGATGACTGCATCGCCACAGCAAGACCCTTGTTGGGCCCCCGGCAAGGCCCTTGCCGAGGGCGTCAGCGGGGCCACAACCAGGCCCGCGTCGACCAAGATTCCACCGCCGTCCCCAAGCAGCTGCTAGCTCAACTAGCTGGCCAAGCACCTGCGTGGCGACGGGCCGCCTCTACGCCAACTCAGCAAGCACCTGCGTGGTGGCATGCAGATCTTCGTGAAGACCCTACCACCGCGCCACCTCAGGTGCCTGCCTGCCTACATGGAGCCGCATGCACTGCTATCCTGGGCACGTGTCGAAGCAAGGAGAGGCGGCAACGGACGGGAGGGGCCTCGTTCCCGTCCCCAATAAAGCTAAGGGACACCTAAGCTACACATTAAATGTGTCTTTTCCTGTAACACGAGCGATAAGCTCGCAGCACTATAGGCCTTTCCACCTCCTGTGTGCCACTGTGGAAGCCCCTTTCGACTATAAAAGGAGGCCCTTGGCATAGTGGAGAGGGATTCGGCTCTTTTGAACTACCCAGCCACCATAGCTAGTTCGAGAGCTCAAAAACTCTCTCAAATACACACCAAAGAAGGACTAGGGTATTACGCATCCTCGTGGCCCGAACCTGGGTAAACGATCCTTGTGTTGACTGCTAATCCTGCTCTTCTCACAACCCCGCGCCCCGGCAACCGTAGTAGGGATTCTTGTGATCCCATAGGTGTTGTTCCCCGCCGACTACTTCATCTAGAATTGGGCGGCGACAAAGTCACCTATGCTAGAGTATATTGACTGAGGAGTCAAGTGAGAACCCTTGATCGTAGGTCATAGTCATCGTTTAAGCTCAAAATGGGGTTACCATTTTTTCGTTTAAGCATTTTGATGTATTCGCATCTTGTTGAGCTGCTTTGACCCATGGCTTGGGGGATAAAGCTTCTCTAAGATGGAATATCATACCTTGGGTGCTGATGTTGAACTTGGTCATGTAGTTGAACTTGTGTGGGATGCTCAAGGTTGATGTAGCGCATCATTGGCTTGGAGTACCTCTTTGTAGTTTGAGTTCATCTACCTACATGGGTTAGTCTTGCAAGAAAGAGCACTTGTGTATCCAAAATGACAATCATGAAACTTGATACCAAATGAAATTTGATATATAGAGTTTGTCAAAGGATATGTTGAAGGGTTTCATGCTTCCTTGTCTTCAACCACCATGGTGTAGAGACTTGGTGATGTAGAGATTGCTCAAGATGTGAGTGAGTTGCAATCCCATGGATTTAAATCCATCCAATTTCCTACAGGGGTTAGATAGCATGGAAGGGTACAAATATATCCAAGACACTTGATCATAAGAGAAAAGTCAAGGATTAGTCATAGGCTCATGCCTTGCATGTATCCAAATGGAGTTTCTACTCCAAGTTGGAAGCATCAATGATGTTCAATTCACGTCTCAAACGGCAAAATACTTTCTCATCAAGCGGTTTGGTGAATATAGCCGCCAATTGCTTATCGGTACGAACATGCTTAAGATCAATATCCGCTTTAGCAACATGATCTTGATTGAAATGATGATGAACATCAATATGCTTAGTTCGAGAATGTTGCACGGGATTGTGAGCAATCTTAATAGCACACTCATTGTCACAAAGCAATGGAACATGTTTCAAATTGATCCCATAGTCCTTAAGAGTTTGGGTCATTCAAAGAAATTGAGCACAACATGAACCGGTGGAAATGTATTCCGCTTCGGCGGTGGATAAGGATACCGAGTTTTGTTTCTTGAAGGACCAAGACACAAGAGATCTACCAAGAAGTTGACAAGTACCCGAAGTCGACTTTCTATCAACCTTGTCACCGGCATAGTCCGAGTCGGAGTAGCCAACGAGATCAAAAGAAGATCTCTTAGGATACCAAATGCCAAAATTTGGTGTGCGAATTAAGTATCTCCTTTTCACAGCCTTAAGACAACATTCTTTGGGGGCTGCTTGATATCGTGCACACATGCACACACTTAACATAATATTGGCACGAGAGGCACATAGATATAACAATGAACCAATCATAGAACGGTAAACCTTTTGGTCAACCGATTTGCCATCCTTGGTCAAGTCAACATGTCCACTAGTAGGCATGGGTGTTTTCATACCTTTGCTTTCTTGCATTTTGAACTTCTTGAATAAGTCCTTGGTGTACTTTTTTTGAGAAACAAAGGTGCCTTCCTTAGTTTGATTGATTTCCAAACCAAGAAAGAACTTGAGTTCACTCATCATAGACATCTCAAACTTCTTCGACATTAGCTTCCCAACTTTTCACTAAAATGAGGGTTAGTCGAACCAAATATGATATCATCAACATAAATTTGGCACACAAATAATTCACCATTAACCCTTTTAGTAAAAAGAGTAGAATCTATCTTTCCAATCTCAAAGACTTTCTCAATAAGGAACTTGGTCAAGCAGTTGTACCATGCTCCAGGAGCTTGTTTAAGACCATAAAGAGCTTTGTGAAGTTTGTAAACATGGTCGGGTTTCTTAGGATTGACAAAGCCGGGAGGTTGTTTGACATAAATTTCTTCCTCAATTTCACAATTTAGAAAAGCACTTTTAATGTCCATTTGGTACAAGGTGATATCATGGTGATTAGCATAGGCAAGTAAGATGCGGATGGACTCAAGTCTAACAATGGGGGCATATGTCTCACCATAGTCCATACCTTCGACTTGAGTGTAGCCTTGGGCGACGAGACGTGCTTTGTTGCGAATGAATTGTTCATCTTCGTCTTGCTTGTTGCGAAATACCCATTTGGTACTGATGTTGTTGTGGTTGTTGTCGGGCTTCTCGACCAATGTCCACACTTGGTTTCTCTCAAAGTTGTGTAGCTCTTCATGCATGGGATTTGTCCAATCCGGATCTTCCAATGCTTCTTCAACGTTCATAGTTTCAATGCTAGAGATGAATGAATAGTGTTCACAAAAGTTAGCCAAACGAGTTTTAGAGTGAGTGATTCTCCCGGTTTGAATATCATTGAAGATTTGTTCGACGGGATGGTCTCTTGAGACTCTTGCTCGAACTCGTGAGAGCTTTTGCTTGGGTCGGGGTGGAACATCTTCTTCATCATCTTGTCCTTCTTCTTGGCCTTCTTCATTGTTGATGTTGTCGTTCTCTTGTCATGGTGGAGAAGGAGGTTGATGAGATTCATCTTGGTGTACTTCCTCGTTTTCTTCATCTTGGTGCGTCCCACTCGTGGATGCTTCCATGTCAACTCTTGGTTCACCTTGACATGAGGTAGAAGGTTCCACTTGGACAGACGAGGTACTCTCCTTCACCTTCGTTGGACGGATCTTTCCAATAGACAAGTCTTGGATTGCTTCCGAGGGATCTTTGTCTCCTACATTAATTGGCAATTGCTCTACTTGCAAGCCATTAGATTCATCAAACTTCACATCTACCGTCTCTTCAACCTTTCGGGTGAAATTATTGTAGACACGGTAAGTCTGAGAGTTTGAGCCATAACCAAGTAGAAAACCTTCATGAGATTTGGGAGCAAATTTAGAACGACGATGCTTATCAAGAATGTAACACTTTGAGCCGAATACTCCAAAGTATCCAACTTGGTGTGTGTTACCGATGAGGAGCTCATATGCCATCTTGCCGAGTAGCTTGTGAAGATACAAGCGATTTGTTGCATGACAAGCCGTCTCAACCGCTTCCGCCCAAAATTGTTTTGGAGTCTTGTACTCATCAAGCATCGTTCTCTCCATCTCAATAAGAGTTCGGTTCTTCCTCTCAACAACTCCATTTTGTTGAGGTGTGTACGTAGCCGAGAACTCGTGTGAAATCCCTTCTTTGTCAAGAAAGGTATCCTCATTTTCGTTCTTGATCTTCACTTGAAATTGATTCTGGGCCTTCCTAGCGAAGTTTTTGAAGATCTTTTGGACCTGCGATTTATCGTCAAAAAGAACACCCACGTAAATCTTGAAAAATCATCGACTATGACTTAACAAAATGAGTTTCCACCGAGACTCTTGTAGGCATTGGGATCTAAGAGATCCATATGACGTAGCTCGAGTGGTCTTCTCATGGTCATGATGTTCTTCACGGGGTGACTTCCTCCAACTTGTTTTTCTTCTTGACAAGAACTACATAATCTATCCTTGTAAAATATAACATCTTTCACTCCAAGGATATGTTACCTTTAATAAGCTTATCAAGATTTCGCATGCCCACATGACCTTACCTTCTATGCCACAACCAGCCTTTAGAAGATTTAGCAATATAGCAAGTTCTAGGTTGAGCCTTTTTAGTGAAATCAACAATGTAAAAATCACCTCTACGTATACCGGTAAAGTCCATATTATGATTATCTCTACGAAACACTTGGAAATCTACTTCAGTAAATAGGACATTGAAACAAAAGTCAGCAAGTCTACATACGGAAAGTAAATTGTAGCCAAGAGATTCACCGAGAATAACATTTTGTATGGAGCTATCATGTGAGATGGCCACCTTACCAAGGCCAACCACCTTACCCTTTGAGTTATCACCAAACGTGACATACTTTCGAGGGCTGTTGTTTTCAGCAAGCTCACGAAACATATCCTTATCTCCGGTCATATGATCGGTACATCCACTATCAAGGACCCATTCCTTTCCTCCAGCCATGTAGCCATGAAGATTAGCCATAAGACCAAAGTGCCTCATAGACTCATCGAGATCGAAGTCACTATCCTCATCCTCATCATAGTATCCATATTCAACATCCTCTTATGATGGGTCAATTTCTAGAGAGAGTGATTCATTAGAAGTATGACCGTAACAATGTTCATCTCTATGGATTCTAATGACTTCGGAAATGATATTGCTAATAATTCCAACATCTCCTTTGGCATGCATGAGATCACGGAGCTCAAATAGACAATCATCAAACTTAGGATCACTAGTACTCATCCTATTCAAGGCAATAGACTTATGGAGAATCTCCTCTAGATTTTTCAAGGAATAATTTGGGAATCGTTCCTCAAGAAATGTCCATATAGTGTAAGCACAATAAAGAGCAGGCAAGCTAGCAATCAAATTTTTAGGCAATCCTCTAATGATAAGATTGATAGTTCTAAGATTGCGAATCATGTCAAGATCCTCATCGGGAGAGGGATGCAAAGGATCACTAGGGGGAATGCAAGGACTAGTAAAGTACTTGTTCAAGTGATATTCATTGAAAATCTCAAGCATCTCATTTTTCCACTCGTGAAAGTACTCTCCATTGAGTATAGGCACACTATGTCTAAAACTCCCCAACATAGACTCATCAATCTTCCTATAAAGGTTTTTAAACAAAAGCAGTGGCGACCAAAGCTCTGATACCAATTGAAAGGATCGAGAAGAGGTGTCTAGAGGGGGGGGGGTGAATAGACTCTTAGCAAAGAAAAGTTGCAGTTTTTATATTCTTCAAGTTGATGTGGAGTTTTAGCACAAGTTTAAACATTCAAAATACATATAAAGCAAGCATGACAAGAGTATATGAGCAGAGGAAAGTAAGGCATGCAATTTGCGAGAATGTAAAAGGATGGGATTGGAGTGTGCAAACGCAATTGGGGACATGGAGATTTTTGGCGTGGTTCCGATAGGTGGTGCTATCGTACATCCACGTTGATGGAGACTTCAACCCACGAAGGGTAACGGTTGCGTGAGTCCATGGAGGGCTCCACCCACGAAGGGTCCACGAAGAAGCAACCTTGTCTATCCTACCAAGGCCATCGCCCATGAAGGACTTGCCTCACTAGGGTAGATCTTCACGAAGTAGGCGATCTCCTTGCCCGTACAAACTCCTTGGTTCAACTCCACAATCTTGACAGAGGCTCCCAAGTGACACCTAACCAATCTAGGAGACATCACTCTCCAAAAGGTAATAGATGGTGTGTTCATGATGAACTCCTTGCTCTTGTGCTTCAAATGATAGTCTCCCCAACACTCAACTATTTCTCACAGGTTTGGATTTGGTGGAAAGATGATTTGAGTGGAAAGCAAGTTGGAGAAGGCTACAGATAAAGATTTATGCGGTTGGAATGGAATATCTTGACCTCAAAACATGAGTAGGTGGTTCTCTCTCAGAAAATGTATGATGGAAGTGTAGGTGTTCAGATGGCTCTCCTCACGAATGAAGAGTGGGTGGAGGGGTATAAATAGCCTCCACACAAAATCTAACTGTTACACACAATTCACCAAACTTGGTGGGACCGAATCAAAAAACTCGGTCGGACTGATTTAGTTCATAATGTGACCATTAGGCATTTCAGTGGGACCGATATGATCAAATCGGTGGGACCGATGTGCTAGGGTTAGGGTAAAACCTCATCTCCGTTTGACTGATTATACAAACTTGGTGGGACTGATTTTGGTAATGAGCTAACCAGAGAGTTGGTCAAGCAATATGGATGAGACCGATTACAAATCTCAGTAAGACCGAATTTATTGCAATAGGAACCAGAGAGTTTGCAAGCCCATCTCGGTGAGACCGGGATCTGTTCAGTGAGACCAAAATGATTAGGGTTTCTGGCAGTGGTTATGTCAAGTGAACTTGGTGGCGCCGGATAAAAGATTTCAGTGGGGCCGAGTTTGACTTTTGTTTTGGGACATATGTGGATATGAGAAAGTGGTTGAGGGCCGTTGGAGCATATCACTTAGCATTTTGAGCAAGCAAACCATTAAGCAACACCTTATACCCATTAAATAGTATTGACTTTTCCTATGGACTCAATGTGATCTTGGATTACTAAAAGTAAAATGTAGAGTCTTGAGCTATTGAGCTTGAGCCAATCCTTTGTCCTTAGCATTTTGAAGGGGCTCCACATCCTCTTGTCCACGCCACTTCATCTGTTGAACTTGTCTGAAATATTCTAGATAAAAACATTAGTCCAACAAGAGATATGTTGACATTAATTACCAAAACCACCCAGGGAGCACTTGTGCTTTCAGCAATCAATATAAGTGATATGATATGGCCATCATCATATTGTGCCTTTGATCTCAATCTCCAAAGCACCGTCATGATCACCAGCATCACCGACTTGACACCTTGATCTCCATTGAAGCATCGTTGCCGTCTCGCCAACTATTGCTTCTACGACTATCGCTACCACTTAGTGATAATGTAAAGCAATTACATGGTGATTGCATTTCATACAATAAAGCGACAACCATAAGGCTCCTGCCAGTTGCCGATAACTTTTACAAAACATGATCATCTCATACAACAATTTATATATCATCATGTCTTGACCATATCACATCATAGCAAGCCCTGCAAAAACAAGTTAGACATCCTCTACTTTGTTGTTGCAAGTTTTATGTGGCTGCTATGGGCTTAGCAAGAACCGTTCTTAACTACGCATCAAAACCACAATGATTTTTCGACAAGTGTGTTGTTTTAACCTTCAACAAGGACCGGGCGTAGTCACACTCGATTCAACTAAAGTTGGAGAAACAGACACCCACTATTCACCTGTGTGCGAAGCACGACGGTAGAACCAGTCTCTTGAACGTGGTCATGTAATGTCGGTCTGGGCCGCTTCATCCAACAATAGTGCCGAATCAAAGTATGACATGCTAGTAAGCAATATGACTATTATCGCCCGCAACTCTTTGTGTTCTACTCGTGCATATAACATCTACGCATAGACCTGGATCGGATGCCACTGTTGGGGAACGTAGTATTTCAAAAAAATTGCCTACGATCACGCAAGATGTATCTAGGAGAAGCATAGAAACGAGCAGGGAGAGTGTGTCCATGTACCCTCGTATACCTAAAGCGGAATCATTTAGTAACGCGGTTGATGTAGTCGAACATCTTCGCGATCCAACCGATCAAGTACCGAATGCACGACACCTCCGCGATCTGCACACATTCAGCTTGGTGACATCCCTCGAACTCTAGATCCAGCTGAGGTTGAGGGAGAGTTTTGTCAGAACGACGGCATGGTGACGGTGATGATGAAGTTACCGACGCATGGCTTCACCTAAGCACTACGACAATATGACCAAGGTGGAAAACTGTGGAGGGGGGCACCACACAAGGCTAAAGATCAACTTGTGTGTCTATGGAGTGCCCACTGGCCACATATATAAAGGAGGGGGAAAGAGGAGGCAGTCCTAGGAGGGGCGCGCCTATAGGGGGAGTCCAACTAGGATTTCCAATCCTAGTTGGAGTCCCCTTCCTTTTCCAAGAGGGGAGAGAGGGAAGGAGTAGGAGAGGGAGAAGGAAAGAGGGGGGCGCCGCCCCCTCCCTAGTCGAATTCGGACCAGCCCATGGGGGGGGGGGGCGGCCTCCCCTTGTGGCCCTTCTCTCCTTTCCACTAAGGCCCATGAAGGCCCAATACTTCCCCCGGCGAATTCCCGTAACTGTAACATCCCAAATTTTCAATTTGGAATGTTATACATTAGGTCATCATGCATATCATATTTTCTCACATTTTTCCGATCCTAGAAAATTTCACGCAACTCAAGGACCCTCGGAGAGAGTTGGAAGTTTCATTATTTTCATATTTGGGATTTCTCAAATTTTGAAAATAGGATCATTTGGATTTATTTAAATTATCTTCATAAAGTTTTTCCTATAAAAATATTTTGAGAGGGAATAATATGACTTTCCCAACATTTAGGAAAAATGAAGATATTGTAAATAAATCAAAATTTGGTTTTGGAAGATTTATTTTGCTTAGGCAAAAATGAGCATTTTAAAAATTTATGCATGTTTGCCGTTTTTAAAGTTCATTTTGTTCGGCTCATTTTTAGGAGTCGGGGAAAATTTGTTTTATTAAAATCGGAGTTCATTTGGTATTTTTTTAATTCGTTTGGTTTAAATTTTAATTTAAAAAAATCGCCCCACAGGCCAAGGCCCAGCCTGCCCAGCCAGCCAGCCCGCCCAGCGCCCGCCTCCCTCCTCTCCTCTCGCCGACGCCACCCGCGCCGAGTCCCGCCGGGACGACGCCGCCGCCGCCGCGAGTCCGGCTCCGCCCGCCTCTCCCCGGCTTGCCCCTCCCCAAGCCACCCCGCCACCCCCCCCCTCTTAAATACCGCCTGCCCCCCTCTCTCTCTCACCCCCCCTCGCCTCCCGACCGCGCCCGTCCGCGCCACCACCCGAACGCCGCCCTTGCTCCGTCCCGACGCCGGAGCCCCCGCCGCCTCGCCCCGCCCCCCGACCCCCGCCGCCGACCCCTAGCCCGCGCCCGAGCCCCCCGCGATCATCGGAGGTAGCCCGCCCGATCCGGTTTCCCTAAAACCGATCCGGTTTTTTTTTAAAAGAAGAGATGTTCGGTTTTTTTTTAAAAGAACCCTAGATTGGTTTTATTTTTTCGGTTTCTTAACTAACGAACGCTCACCGAACCGCTCGCTTCAATGAACGTGTTCGTTGGATTAGTTCTGTTAACGAACGTCCGTTATTTAATCCGTTCGTCGTTTTCTTTTAACCGAATTAATCCGTTATTTTTCGATTCGATTTCGATCCGATTTTCAAATCTGTTTTATTTCTCGCTCGTTTATCGGAATCAGGTGATTCAAGCGCCTGGAGTTTCGTAACGAAACCGCCGTTCCGACTACCCTACCTTCACAGAGTTTTGCTACTGTGAAATTTTGACCTAGTTTCAGATTGCTAAACCGAGTCGTTCTCTCTCGAGTTTCGACTTTCGATGTTTATTTTGATTCGAATCTTTTGCAACCAGGGTTCTTAAGTTGAACTTTCTGGTTAGATCTTTTATTCGAGATTTCCCTGTGCATTAGATGAGCACTTATTGTATGCTTGTTGTTTGTCTGCGTTAGATCACCCGGAGTCGCCGCTTGTTACTTCAATCTCTAGGTCTCATGGATCATCGCAAGGCAAGTAACACTTGATCATACCTTTTCTACTACCCAGTTTTATTGCATTAGATCAAACCTCAAACACTTGCATGTTTAGGATCAAATTAAATTGTGGGTTTGGGAAGTAGATTGAGGTAGTACCTATTACTGTTTTACTTATGAAACCTTGGGAGTTACTTCTCGTTTGCTATTATGCCATGCTATGCTAGTAGACGTGGATTGGGTGAGTGAATATCCATGACAGATGTGAGATTGTTAATTAATGGTTTATCTAAGGTGGCAACCTAAACACACATCTGGGTGGATTGAGGCACTGGTTTCCATCAGAATTGCTGTATTTCTTGGACCGCCACCCGTGCTCTAAGGGATCATAAGATTATTCAAACTGGAAACTTCCGTGTGCAGCCACAAGCCAATTATGGGCTCTGGCGTAGTTGACTAAGTTGTGCGAACTCTTACGGGTAGGCTAGCTGATGTAGGGATGTAGGTTGGTACGGTCTACCCACATGTAAGGTGCTAGCGCTTCTGAAAGACTATGTCTCGGTCATCCGTTTCTCAAACACCATGAAGTGCGAGAACCAAGCGGAGGCGATCGAGTCTTGTGGGGAAAAGTCATAAACCTCTGCAGAGTGTATAAACTAATCATGATTAGCCGTGTCCCCGATTATGGACAATTTGAGTATCCGGTACTTGAATATCATGTGAATCTCAACATGTTACTTCTAAATAAAAGTTATTGGGTTTTGATGAGTACTTTTAATTGGGATTGAGGATGCTGTCAACCATTCTCAACGTTTAACAACCACCATGATAGTTAAATAAAACTATTCCTTTGATGTAGGGAAAATCAGCTTTATGCAAATGTAACCGAGAGCCTTACCACCAGCCATATATGCATGTAGTGTAGGCTTATTCATTCATTGCTCTTATGTGTTACATTGCCAAGATATTCCATGTGTGACCCGTTTTGGGCTGCAACTTTCACGTTGCAGACTTTTCGAACGACGAGTAAGGTGTTAGGTCGTGGTTCTATACTCGGTGATGCCGATGGAGTTGATGGACTCACTTATCTTCCAAGCCTTCGCTGTTTTTATTAGATGGCCTTAAGCCATATTATTGTAATAAGTTCCCTTGTGGACAACGATGTAATAAGTGTGTGATTGCTACTCTGCTATAAATCCTTGAAGTCTTGTGTGGTGTCGGCATTCATCGATCCAGGATGACACCGAGCACGAGACTTGATCCATTCGGTCTGGTCGCTCTGAGAGAATGGTATCGAGCACACGTTGACCGTGGACACGACCACTAAGTTAAAGCCATAGATCACTACTCTCTTCCCATTTTCTAACTCCTCATCTTTTCTACTCTCTTTAGGATGATTTGACGCGAAGATCAAGTACACCCAACCTGATGAAGGCACACCTTTTGGATTTCACTTGAAGGAAGTTACTAAGTACCGAACATTGGACTACCAAGCTTCACGGGACTTTCAACGCCACTCTGCTGAAGAGGAGCGCCGAAGATTCACGCCACGTTCGGGAAGGACATTCGCCCCAATCAACAAGCCTATAGATAGTGTTTTAGTGCACCAACTTGGAGTCAGGAAAGAGCATGGCAGCTCACATTACCATGGGACGCATTGGAGAAGTTTATCAAGAAGACCTCAAGGATACCATCTACCAGATTTGCGGACGCCGAGATGACAAGCGGGGCGTCGTCGGCACCAAGAAGGATAGGTCCATTGCAGCGTTCATCCAGGAGTTAAATCAGCACATTCGCGCCAGAGAACCAAATGTGCAACGACATGTTGGAGTTGCGAAGACAAAGGAAGGATCATCGAATCGAAGAAGAACTAAAGACTACACAAGGACTACATGGACGAGATCGTAGCTCGGCAAGACACAATAACGATCTTAAGTACGAGACGAAGAACTCAAGAAGAAGTTGGCACTCAGGAATGAAGACCAGTATGTCGAATACCCAAGCGACTACATCAACATCGACGACACCGATTCGGATCCAAGTGAACCCGACTTTGAAGACGAAGCTAGAGCAGACATCATGGAGTCTTCCACCGGTTCAAATTAGTAGAAGTCCCCCACATATTAGTAGTATTTTCCCTCCATGTAAACATTATAGTACACGCACTTTCGCGATAGTTAGATCGTTGTAAACCCTTGTTTGATTGAATGAAGTGATTTTGTGTGCATTTGCTCATGTGCATTTGGGTAGTGATTCCCCTTAGACCTCATTCTATTCTACATTTATCTTCTTTTCTAAACCCATCAGATGCCTCCGAGACGCGACCCCGGATTCGTTTTCCCGCCAGAGATCACCCAATTGATCCAGCAGCAGAACACCCTGATTCAAACATTGGTGCAGAACCACAACAACAACAACAACAACCCACCGCCACCACCACCACCTGCGGATCATCTGACTCGTTTCCTTAGACTGAACCCGCGGTGTATTCCAAAGAGCACCAAGCCGATTGTAGCAGATGACTGGCTCCGCAAGATAGGAAGGGAGCTGACCACTGCAGGATGCACAGATGGAGAAAGAGTGAAGTTTGCAGCACATCAGCTTGAAGGACCCGCAGCAGCATCGTGGGAGAATTTCACAGCCACTTACCCGTGACACCGCCACATGGGATCAGTTTCAGCAAGCTTTTGCACCGCCCATGTATCGGCAGGAGCCATGGATATGAAGAAGCGTGAGTTTCGCAACTTACGCCAAGGAGGAAGGACTGTTGGCGATCGTGGATGACTTTAGCAAATTAGCACGTTATGCCCCGGATGACGTTACTACTGATGCAGCTAAACAGAGAAGTTTCTAGAAGGACTAAATGATGAGTTTAGCATGCCGTTGATGGTAGCAAGTTTCAACAACTACCAGGAGTTGGTAGACCGAGCCCTCATGATTGAAGGAAGCAAGATCAAATTGAGAACTGCAAGCGGAAGTATGGACAAGGGAAGTATAACTCGGATCCCAGCAGAAGCCTCGTTATACCCCTAAATCAGAATTCAGTTTCAGCATACCCATGGAGGAGGTAATTCGCACAACCACAATGGCACCAAGAATGGGAGCGGAATGGAGGAAGCAATGGACAGAACCGCACCAACCCGTCAACACCATCCAAGGTAGACTGAGTCACATTACTTGCTTTAAGTGCCGCAAGATCGGGCACTATGCAAATGATCGTCGAAGGCCGAATGGAAATGGCAATGGAAGCTCGAAAGAAGCCCAACCCTTTCAACAGGGGATGTGAACCACATTGATGTGGAGGAGGTTGAAGATCAGCCCGATGCAAGAATCGGTAAGTTTTTGGTTAAGTCATTTACTGCAGTTGTTCTTTTCGATCTTCGTGCATCGCATTCATACATATCAAGGGATTTGTGGATAAGTACAAATTACCGACCCAAGCCCTTAGGTCACCCATGCTAGTAACCTCACCCGAGCAGAATACATGGCTAGTAAATGGTGTGATCGATTGCCACTAAGGATTGGACACTATGTTTTCCCTCAAACCTAATAGTTCGGAATCCCAAGGATTGGATGTGATATTAGGAATGGATTGGTTATCAAAGTATGGAGGAAACATAGATTGTACCACAAGGTCAATTTTGCTCACCACACCAGAAGGAAGGAGGATTAAGTATGTATCACGGCACGAGCCGAGGAGAGCACAAGTTAATTGCTTATCAGGAGTGGTACAAGAAGAAGTACCAGTGCTAAAGGATTATCCTGATGTATTTCCGGAAGAATTGCCAGGAATGCCACCGGATAGAGACATTGAGTTTTTGATCGAGCTGTTGCCAGGAACAGGCCCGATATCGAAGCGACCGTACAGGATGCCCGCAAAGGATTTGGCGGAAATCAAGAAGCAGATTGAGGAACTATTGGATAAAGGATTTATTCGCCCAAGTTCTTCACCTTGGGGATCACCCGTTTTATTGGTGGAGAAGAAGGATGGATCTTAGAGAATGGTTGTTGATTATCGTGGATTGAATGAAGTAACAATCAAGAACAAGTACCCACTACCTATGATAAATGATCTGTTTGATCGCTTGCAAGGAGCCAAAGTGTTTTCTAAGATCGACTTGCGATCAGGGTACCATCAGTTGAAGATTCGGGAGCAAGACATACCCAAGACCGCATTTACCACGAGATATGGACTGTACGAGTATACCGTTATGTCATTTGGACTGACTAACGCGCCAGCCTATTTCATGAACCTGATGAACAAAGTGTTTATGGAGTTTTTGGATAAGTTCGTCGTGGTGTTCATTGATGATATTTTGATTTTCTCGAAGAATGAAGAGGAACACAAGGAACATTTGCGATTGGTTTTGGAGAAACTGAGGGAACACCAGTTGTATGCCAAGTTCAGCAAATGTGAGTTTTGGCTAAAGGAAGTTGGATTTCTCGGACATGTTATATCCAGAGATGGGATAGCAGTTGACCCCACAAAAGTTGAGACCGTAACCAAATGGGAAGCACCAACGACAGTTGGAGAGATTCGGAGTTTCCTTGGACTCGCAGGATACTACCGAAGGTTCATTGAGAATTTCTCAAGGATTGCAAAGCCTATGACTGAATTGTTGAAAAAGGAAAACAAATTCATATGGACTAAGGACTATGAGGCAAGTTTTCAGGAGTTGAAGAAAAGATTGGTTACCTCACCAGTTTTGATATTGCCAAATCAGACTAAGGATTATGAGGTGTATTGCGACGCTTCACGTCGAGGACTTGGAGCCGTGCTTATGCAGGAAGGAAGAGTTGTTTCGTATGCTTCACGACAACTTAAGCCTCATGAGTTGAATTATGCCACTCATGATTTGGAGTTAGCAGCCGTTGTGCATGCCTTGAAGACGTGGAGACATTTTCTCATTGGAAATCATTGTGAAGTATATATGGATCACAAGAGTTTGAAGTACATCTTCACACGTATGGAACTGAATCTCGAGACAAAGGAGATGGTTAGAACTTATCAAGGATTATGATATGAGATTGCATTATCACCCCGGAAAGGCTAATGTCGTAGCTGACGCATTGAGCCGTAAGAGCCACGTCAATACCCTAATGATGGGAGGAATACCCAATGAGTTAGTCGAGGACCTTCGAGAGCTATGTTTGGAAATAGTTCCGAGAGGCTATGTAGCAGCATTGGAGATTCAGTTGACACTAATAGACAAAATCAGAGAAGCCCAAAAGGCAGATAAGGAAGTTGCCTCTATAAAGGAGAAAATGAGCAAAGGAAAAGCTAAAGGATTTCGTGAGGATGAACACGATACCCTATGGTTTGAAGACCGTGTTTATGTGCCCAATGACCCGTAGATCGGAAGTTGATTTTGCAAGAAGCCCATGATTCACCCTATTCGATTCACCCAGAAATACCAAGATGTATTTGGATTTGAAGAATATTTTCGGTGGACCGAACGAAGAAGGATATTGCGGAGTATGTAGCAATTTGCGGCGTATGTCGAAAGTAAAGGCGAGCATCGAAGCCAGCAGGATTGTTACAACCGTTGCCGATACCCGAATGGAAGTGGGATAAACTAGGCATGGATTTCATCACAGGTTTGCCAAAGACCCGTTCAGGATATGACTCGATTTGGGTCATAGTCGACCGTTTGACCAAGGTAGCTCATTTCATTCCAGTCAAGACTACCTATAGCAGTGCTAAGTTGGCGAAGATATACATGACCAGAATTGTGTGTTTACACGGAGTTCCGAGGAGCATTGTATCAGACAGAGGAACCCAATTTACCTCAAAATTTTGGAACCAGTTGCACGAAACTTTGGGAACCAGACTAGAATTCAGTACAGCTTTCCACCCACAGACCGATGGACAGACTGAGAGGGTCAATCAGATTTTAGAGGACATGCTGAGAGCTTGTGCACTAGATTATGGATCTAGCTGGGATGATAATTTGCCGTATGCAGAATTTTCCTACAATAACAGTTACCAAACCAGCTTAAAGATGGCACCTTTCGAGGCTCTGTATGGAAGAAGGTGCAGGACACCGTTGTCATGGGACGAAACTGGAGATCGTCAATTGTTTGGACCAGATTTGATTAAGGAGTCTGAACAGAAAGTTAAGTTGATTCGAGACAGGCTCAAGGTAGCCTAGTCCAGACAAAAGAGCTATGCTGATTCAAAGCGCAAAGCGATTGAGTATGAAGTTGGAGACAGAGTATATCTTAGAGTATCACCGCTTCGAGGAGTTAAGCGTTTTGGAGTTAAAGGAAAGTTAGCACCCCGTTTCGTTGGACCATATAAGATT
Source organism: Aegilops longissima (assembly GCA_021605205.1). Taxonomy (NCBI): domain Eukaryota; kingdom Viridiplantae; phylum Streptophyta; class Magnoliopsida; order Poales; family Poaceae; genus Aegilops; species Aegilops longissima. The sequence goes on from CM038678.1 coordinate 275,257,887, forward strand.
TTGCAACGCATGGGAGAAGTTGCATATAAGTTGGAATTGCCAGAAGGACTGTCAGGAGTTCATGATGTATTCCATGTTTCTCAGTTGAAGAAATGTCACCCCGAGATAGCAGAGGTACCGTTAAGAGACACAGTGCCATTGGAAGCAATTCAGTTGAAGGATGACTTGACATATGAGGAACAACCGGTTAAGATTCTCGATTATGCCAGCAGAGTTACCCGCAGCAAGGTTATCAAGTTTTGCAAAGTTCAAGGAGCCACCACACCGAGGATGAAGCCACCAGGAAAGAGAGGAAGTTTTGCTTAAGGACCACCTCACCTATTTTCTAGTTAACCCAATCTCGAGGGCTAGATTCATCTTAAGGGTAGGTTTGTAACATCCCAAATTTTCAATTTGGAATGTTATACATTAGGTCATCATGAATATCATATTTTCTCACATTTTTCCGATCCTAGAAAATTTCACGCAACTCAAGGACCCTCGGAGAGAGTTGGAAGTTTCATTATTTTCATATTTGGGATTTCTCAAATTTTGAAAATAGGATCATTTGGATTTATTTAAATTATCTTCATAATGTTTTTCCTATAAAATATTTTGAGAGGGAATAATATGACTTTCCCAACATTTAGGAAAATGAAGATATTGTAAATAAATCAAAATTTGGTTTTGGAAGATTTATTTTGCTTAGGCAAAATGAGCATTTTAAAATTTATGCATGTTTGCTGTTTTTAAATTTCATTTTGTTCGGCTCATTTTTAGGAGTCGGGAAAATTTGTTTTATTAAAATCGGAGTTCATTTGGTATTTTTTAATTGTTTGGTTTAAATTTTAATTTTAAAAAATCGCTACCCCACAGGCCAAGGCCCCACCCCCAGCCAGCCAGGCCCGGCCCAGCCCCGCCTCCCTCCTCTCCCTCGCGACGCCGCTCGCGCCGAGTCCCGCTGGGGCAGCCGCCGCCCGCCGCGAGTCCGCTCCGCCCGCCTCCCCCCCCGGCTTGCCCTCCCCAAGCCACCCCCGCCACCCCTCCCCTCTTAAATACCGCCTGCCCCCTCTCTCTCTCTCACCCCCCCCCCCGATCACGGCTGAGTCCGCCCCGCCGTCCGCCGGCCGAGCGCCGCCGCCCCTCGCCGCCCCTCCCGACCCCGCCGCCGACCCCTAGCCCGCCGCCCGGAGCCCCGCCGGCGATCACCGGAGGTAGCCCCGCCCCGATCCGGTTTCCCCTAAAAACCGATCTGGTTTTTTTTTTAAAGAAGAGATGTTCGGTTTTTTTAAAAAAACCCTAGATTGGTTTTATTTTTTTCGGTTTTCTTAACTAACGAACGTTCACCGAACCGTTCGTTTCAATGAACGTGTTCGTTGGATTCGTTCTGTTAACGAACGTCCGTTATTTAATCCGTTCGTCGTTTTCTTTTAACCGGAATTAATCCGTTATTTTTCTGATTCGATTTCCGATCCGATTTTCAAATCTGTTTTATTTCTCGCTCGTTTATCGGAATCAGGTGATTCAAGCACCTGGAGTTTCGTAACGAAACCGCCGTTCCGACTACCCTACCTTCACAGAGTTTTGCTACTGTGAAATTTTGACCTAGTTTCAGATTGCTAAACCGAGTCGTTCTCTCTCGAGTTTCGACTTTCGATGTTTATTTTGATTCGAATCTTTTGCAACCAGGGTTCTTAAGTTGAACTTTCTGGTTAGATCTTTTATTCGAGATTTCCCTGTGCATTAGATGAGTACTTATTGTATGCTTGTTGTTTGTCTGCGTTAGATCACCCGGTGCGCCGCTTGTTACTTGAATCTCTAGGTCTCATGGATCATCGGCAAGGCAAGTAACACTTTGATCATACCTTTTCTACTACCTAGTTTTATTGCATTAGATCAAACCCTCAAACACTTGCATGTTTAGGATCAAATTAAATTGTGGGTTTGGGAAGTAGATTGAGGTAGTACCTATTACCTGTTTTACTTATGAAACCTTGGGAGTTACTTCTACGTTTGCTATTATGCCATGCTATGCTAGTAGACGTGGATTGGGTGAGTGAATATCCATGACAGATGTGAGATTGTTAATTAATGGTTTATCTAAGGTGGCAACCTAAACACACATCTGGGTGGATTGAGGCACCTGGTTTCCATCAGACTTGCTGTATTTCTTGGACCGCCACCCAGTGCTCTAAGGGATCATAAGATTATTCAAACTGAAACTTCCGTGTGCAGCCACAAGCCAATTATGGGCTCTGGCGTAGTTGACTAAGTTGTGCGAACTCTTACGGGTAGGCTAGCTGATGTAGGGGATGTAGGTTGGTACGGTCTACCCACATGTAAGGTGCTAGAGCTTCTGAAAGACTATGTCTCGGTCATCCGTTTCTCAAACACCATGAAGTGCGAGAACCAAGCGGAGGCGATCGAGTCTTGTGGGGAAAAGTGCGCAAACCTCTGCAGAGTGTATAAACTAATCATGATTAGCCGTGTCCCCGGTTATGGACAATTTGAGTATCTGGTACTTGAACATCATGTGAATCTCAACATGTTACTTCTAAATAAAAGTTATTGGGTTTTGATGAGTACTTTTAATTGGGATTGAGGATGCTGTCAACCATTCTCAATGTTTAACAACCACCATGATAGTTAAATAAAAACTATTCCTTTGATGTAGGGAAAAATCAGCTTTATGCAATGTAATCAGAGAGCCTTACCACCAGCCATATATGCATGTAGTGTAGGCTTATTCATTCATTGCTCTTATGTGTTACATTGCTAGCATATTCCATGTGCTGACCTGTTTTGGGCTGCAACTTTCACGCTTGCACTTTTCGCACGACAGTAAGGTGTTAGGTCGTGGTTCTATACTCAGTGATGCCGATGGAGTTGATGGACTCACTTATCTTCCAAGCCTTCCGCTATTTTTTATTAGATGGCCTTAAGCCATATTATTGTAATAAGTTCCCTTGTGGACAACGATGTAATAAGTGTGTGATTGCTACTCTGCTATAAATCCTTCGAAGTAATGTGTGGTGTCAGCATTACTGATCCAGGGATGACACTGAGCACAGAGACTTGATCCATTCGGGTCTGGTCGCTACAGTAACTCTCTGGTACTCCAAAAAATACCCGAACCACTTAGAACCTTTCCGATGTCCAAATATAGCCTTCCAATATATCAATCTTTACGTCTAGACCATTTCGAGACTCCTGGTCATGTCTGTGATCTCATCCAGGACTCCGAACAAACTTCCTTCATCAAATCACATAACTCATAATACAAATCGTCATCGATCTTTAAGCGTGCGGACCCTACGGGTTAGAGAACTATGTAGACATGAACGAGACACATCTCCGGTCAATAACCAATAGCGGAACCTGGATGCTCATATTGGCTCCTACATATTCTACGAAGATCTTTATCGGTCAAACCGCATAACAACATACGTTTTTCCCTTTGTCATCGGTATATTACTTGCCCGAGATTCGATCATCGGTATCACCATACCTAGTTCAATCTCGTTACTGGCAAGTCTCTTTACTCGTTCTATAATGCATTATCCTGCAACTAAGTCATTAGTCACATTGCTTGCAAGGCTTATAGTAATGTGCATTACCGAGAGGGCCCAGAGATACCTCTCCGATACACGGAGTGACAAATCCTAATCTCGATCTATGCCAACCCAACAAACACCTTCGGTGACACCTGTAGAGCATCTTTATAATCACCCGATTCGCCAGATGTTTGATGGCACACAAGGTGTTCCTCCGATATTCGGGAGTTGCATAATCTCATGGTCAGAGGAACATGTATAAGTCATGAAGAAAGCAATAGCAATAAAACTCAACGATCATAATGCTAAGCTAACGGATGGGTCTTGTCCATCAGATCATTCTAGGAAACTTAACCATCTTTGATTAACAACCTAGTCAAGTAGAAGCATACTAGGGACACTCTGTTTTGTCTATGTATTCACACATGTATCAAGTTTCCAGTTAATACAATTCTAGCATGAATAATAAACATTTATCATGATATAAGGAAATATAAATAACAACTTTATTATTGCCTCTAGGGAATATTTCCTTCAGTTAGTTTCGTCCGTTGTCAGCTCTTTTAATCCGGTGCATTTCGCGCCAAGTTCATTCGATCCTCTTCATCATTTGAAAGTTCAATCCTTAGTTCTTTCTCAACGACATTTTTTCCCCGTCCGAAGTTGTTTTTCTTTTCTTTTCCCATCTGCCGACCCTTTTTCTTCTCGGAGCCTGAGTCCTTAATCGAGTATCATCCTACGTGTATGAAGCCTTTGCAATCTTTCCTCAATTATTTAAACCGTTGAATTATCGTCTAGTTCGACATTTTTCATCTCTTTTTCTTCAACGGTGAATTCATCGGTGTTGAGCATGATACGTCTCCAACGTATCTGTAATATTTGATTGTTTCATGCTATTATATTATCTGTTTCGGATGTTTACGGGCTTTGTTATGCACTTTTATATTATTTTTGGGATTAACCTATTAACCCGAGCCCAGTGCCAGTTTCTGTTTTTCCCTTGTTTCAGTGTTTCACAGAAAAGGAATATCAAACGGAGTCCAAACGGAATGAAACCTTCAGGAAAGTTATTTTTGGAACGGAAGCAATCCAGGGGACTTGGAGTGCACGTTAGGGAATCAAAGAGGAAGGTACGAGGCAGGGGGGGGCGCCCACCCCCCTGGGCGCGCCCTCCACCCTCGTGGGACCCTCGTGACTCCCCTTACGTATTTCTTCCTCCTATATATACCAATATACCCTAAAACCATCGGGGAACAGAACAGATCGGGAGTTCCGCCGCAAGCCTCTCAGAGCCACCAAAACCAATCGGGACCCTGTTCCGCACCTCTTTGGAGGGGGGGAACCTCACCGTGTCCATCTTCATCATCCGGTGCTCTCCATGACGAGGAGGGAGTAGTTCACCCTCGGGCTGAGGGTATGTACCAAGAGATATGTGTTTGATCTCTCTCTCTCGTGTTCTTGAGGTGATACGATCTTGATGTATCGCGAGCTTTGCTATTATAGTTGGATCTTATGATGTTTCTCCCCTCTACTCTCTTGTAATGGATTGAGTTTTCCTTTGAAGTTATCTTATCGGATTGAGTCTTTGAGGATTTGAGAACACTTGATGTATGTCTTGCCGTGCTTATCTGTGGTGACAATGGGATATCACGTGATCCACTTGATGTATGTTTTGGTGATCAACTTGCGGGTTCCGCCCATGAACCTATGCATAGGGGTTGGCACACGTTTTCGTCTTGACTCTCCGGTAGAAACTTTGGGGCACTCTTTGAAGTTCTTTGTGTTGGTTTAATAGATGAATCTGAGATTGTGTGATACATATTGTATAATCATACCCATAGATACTTGAGGTGACATTGGAGTATCTAGGTGACATTAGGGTTTTGGTTGATTTGTGTCTTAAGGTGTTATTCTAGTACGAACTCTATGATAGATTGATCTGAAAGAATAACTTTGAGGTGGTTTCGTACCCTACCATAATCTCTTTGTTTGTTCTCCGCTATTAGTGACTTTGGAGTGACTCTTTGTTGCATGTTGAGGGATAGTTATATGATCCAATTATGTTATTATTGTTGAGAGAACGTGCACTAGTGAAAGTATGAACCCTAGGCCTTGTTTCCTAACATTGCAATACCGTTTACGCTCACTTTTATCATTAGTTACCTTGCTGTTTTTATATTTTCAGATTACAAAAACATATATCTACTATCCATATTGCACCTGTATCACCATCTCTTCGCTGAACTAGTGCACCTATACAATTTACCATTGTATTGGGTGTGTTGGGGACACAAGAGACTCTTTGTTATTTGGTTGCAGGGTTGCTTGAGAGAGACCATCTTCATCCTACGCCTCCCACGAATTGATAAACCTTAGGTCATCCACTTGAGGGAAATTTGCTACTGTCCTACAAACCTCTACACTTGGAGGCCCAACAACGTCTACAAGAAGAAGCTTGCGTCGTAGACATTAGAGAAAATTCTTTTACTTGGCTCAAATGTTTCCCCTTGCTCGTTTGCCTCTCGCCATTTAATCGTTCTGGAGTGTTGAAGACATCTCAGATGATTCGTGCTTGCATTCAATTAATTCGGGGTTGTTACCTCATTTAAGTATTTCAATCGTTCTGGTGCATCATATCTTCTTCAATTATTCTCAACGGTGTTTCTTTGAGTGGGCCCTTACCCACAGGTTCATACCCAGGATCTTACCTTGCTCTTCTAATTATTCTGGAGCTATTCTCAAATTCATTTCCAAGTTTGACGTAAGAAGGAATTTTCATCAGTCATATGCCTATTCCAAGATCGCTTTCAAATTCTTTTCATCCTTCGCTCAAGCTTTCTATTCATTGTTCAGGAGTGTCTCAATAATTTTGGTGGTGTTCCTCATCGTCTTCTCAACGTTGAAGACTGAAGAAGATTTTCTCTTAAATCTTTACCGTTCACGTGAAGATTCATGGTTCAACTTCAAGATGTTATCTCAAAATTCTTTCCGATTGTGAGCAGTTTTTTCATACATATCTGAAGCATTTTAGGAGCTTCCTTGTTTCAAGATTATCCGGAGGCCATCATTTCAGAATATTTCTTTGTTCCAAGTTTTCAGCTTCGTTCTCCAATTATTCTAAATTGATGCCTCTTCGTTCGTGTCCATATTCTTACCGGTTCATCTTTCAAGTATCCTTTAGTCAGCTCGTGATCTCTTTGTTCTCTTGCATCTAAATTCAGTCAAGTATCTGTGTGCTTTTTCTAATTCTTCCTGGCAAGGAATTCTCTTTCTTCATTCATTTTCAAATTCTTACGGTTGTTCGTTCAAGATTCATCAATTCATTCATTTTTTTCAAATCCTACTGGGGGATCATGAAGACCTTCCCAAATTTTGCGCTATATCTCTCCTTCATCATTTTCAATGCGAATAAGTAGTATGCAAATCCATTGCTTCTCATCAATTTAATTGATGGAGGATAAGCATAACATAATTCTTATTCTTTTTCATCAAGTCGATTAATCCCTTGCTTCGGAGTTTGTTCATGATGAATAAATTCTAGTCCTAATGTTTTCATCTTTTCTTTTCCGGAGTTCAAAGTTTTCTCTGCTATTCTGTTAGAACCTCCATCTAAATAATTGCAAGGCCTTATCTTATTCTTTTCAACTATCCTTTCGTTTGATCATTCTTTTATTACCGGAGTTCTCACGTAGGCTCAACACGGTGGTTTGTTAAGGATTTAATTCATTCTTCAAGTGTTCATCAAGATTCTTATTGGAGGAGCTCAAGTATCTTTTCTTCTTGTGTCTCGAAGTGCAATTAATTCTCCGTATTCTATTGAAGTGGAGTTTTGCATTTCTTCGTTCTTCTCAGCTATTTAGGCATTTGGTTGTGGCATAATTTAACCTCATGTTTTGAGATGTTTTTCCATAAGTCCACAACAAGCTCATTCTTTTGTTGTTGATTCTTCAACAACTCCGTTCAAGCTTCCTCCTAAAGATGCTCTTTTGAATTTATTTGAGGTAGAAGATGTTGCTTTTCTTCACAGTTCTTTTCATTCCATTCTTCCATTTGTTCCGGAGGCATTGTGTCGTTGCTATCGTAAAGTATCATCCCATCTTGCCAAGTTCAAGTTCGATTCCTCCATTTTCAGCCGGAGTGTTGCCCAAATTTCTTCGTTCGAATTCCTTTTCTATCTCTTTTTAGCCGGAGTGGTTTCAAATTCATTCTTGTTCCTTGGGCTCTTGTTTCATGTCTTTCCACCTACAAGGGTCTCATAATGTTCCGTGTTCCTCTTTTCTAACAGAGTGTTTTCAATGTCATTCATCTCTGTTGTATTCTTTCCTTAAATTGTTTAACCTCTCAAAGTTCATGGTTTCACTCGTTTTTCGAAGAAGCTACTTTGTTTACCTTTTCATCATCCTCTTTCTCTTCCGTTTCATTCCTAAGATCATAGGACGAGATCTTCTATAAGTGGGGGAGTGTTGTGACGCCCCGAGACCGACGCTCCAGATGCCTTCCATTCATTTTCGTTGTTGCCATGCCTTTATTTCGTTTGTTGCATTATCATAATTATTTTTGCATATTTCATTCCTCTATGTGGTTGCCATGATCATGATGAATGCCATTGCCATATTTTTGCTTCTTGCATCATGTTCATCTTTTACTATATTGCATTGTGCCATCCTTGTTTGTTGTCATGGTTGTCTCACTTGCTTTGTTATATGCTTCATGATGTGATATTGCGTTTGTCATTTGTTGTTGCATATGCATCATGATCATCATTGTAGCATACATATTTGTTCTGTGCTTGTTATCTTTGTGAACTCCTTCTCCTCATCTTCTTTGCTATTTAATCTTGCCCTTACCATCTAAACCATCATCAATTGCAACGCCCCATCACTAGCTTCTTCCTTTCAATTCTCACCCATTTATTCCTACCAGTTTTGATTTCCTGCCCCAATTTAATGTTCAACACTTGCCTACATATCCCACACCTTACCTACAACATCTCCGCCAAATTTGAGATCCTTTGGACTTGTTTTGGTTGGATTCAAAATGGCTCAAGTTTGAATTTAGTTCAAACTTGAATTTTTTTTGGCCTTAAAAATGCCCAAATCAGTTTATACAAATCATGCATAATTCCAGGACTCTAGATATATTCTAACTTCTTTCAAATTCGTCCGCAATATCCCTCGATTTTCCCTTTTGACAGCTGTCTATTTATGGGCAGAATTGAAAGAAAAGGAAAGGACTCACCTTATTCGAAGCCACATGGGCCTTTTTCCTCCAACCAGCCCACCTCACTACCTCTTTCAGCCCAGCTAGCCCACCAATGCTGATCCCTCCTGTTCTTCTTCTAGCTCCTGTACGGAAGCACATCTAGCATGTCCATGTCGCTGCTTCACCCAGCACCATAGCCCAAGCCTCACCGTGCCCGAGACGAGTTCAAGCTCGTGCTCAAGCAGCCCCGCGCATGCACATCCCGTAGCCGCTCCACATGCAGGGATCGCAACCACACAAAGATCCGCACCCCCGCCGCCGCTCTCTAACCTCAACCGCCGCTGCTTTGCTCGCCATCGTCGTTGTCGATCTCCATGCGACCATGGAGGGCCGAGGTCGGCCTTTCTAGGTGGTCTTAGGATGCTTTTATGCTTCTATGTTAATCACACAACAGTAGCGCAGTGGCAAAAGTCACTCTATCCGATCCAGGAGGTCTTGGGTTCGAAACCCAGCTCTCCTTGCTTTTCCCTCTGTTTTTGTTTTATTTTGCATGCACACACAAATTCAGTCGGTTGGGCCAATTCCATTTCTGGGATTACACAGTACATTGAATCCGGCCTGTGTATGTTTTTTTTTCTGTTCCATGTGATTTAGCATTTATTCATTTTCTGCATTTTCACATCAATGCCATCATTTTGAATTTCAATAACTATATATCCATTATTCCAAATGAAACATGTTATATATGTAAAACAGGAGGTCTTGGGTTCGAAACCCAGCTCTCCTTGTTTTTCCCTCTGTTTTAATTTTATTTTGCCTGCACATACACATTCAGTCGGTTGGGCCAATTCCACTTCTGGGCTTGCACAGTACGTTGAATCCGGCCCGTGTATGTTTTTTTCTGTTCCGTGTGATTTAGCATTTATTCATTTTCTGCATATTCACATCAATGGCACCATTTTGAATTGTCAATAACTATATATCCGTTATTAAAATGAAACATGTTATATATGTAAAACGCTTAGAATTTCATGCAATTTGACAATATCCAACTTTCATCCATGTTAAAATATTTAAAATTGCTGTTTGCATTAATTTGCATAAATTACATGCTAAAATGCTTTATTTCGTAACTAAATAACCGTAGCTCCGAATTAAATAAACTTGTTTGTAAATTGGGTAGAAAAATGCATAGATTAACTTGGTGCGCTTTATTTTGATGTTTAACAACTTTGAAATATGATCTAGGGAAGAACATTACCATATCCAATATATGCACATGGGGATTTTCCGGATTTGTTGTTTGTTGTTTCCGGCCCCCATTTAAATTGCTTAGATACTGTAGTTTTGTTATGCTTCACCTCTTGACATGTGAAGAACATTTAAACTTGTTGGGTTCATATTGAGAGCGAACTAAATATTTGAATGTGGTGTTTCGTCAATATGCAACTCGTTGCATATTGAGCTCCACTTAATTTGTAGTATTGTTTGTTGCACTTTGCCATGCCATGATAATTTAAACCGCACATGCATCATACTTGTTTGTTCATCATGGCATGCTTATGCTTCTGTGTTTACCATGTTGTTTGCTTCTTTCCGATTTTGCTTATTCTCGATAGTTGCGGTAATGTTGCAATTGTGAGGATTCGTTCGACTTCGCCCATTCGTCTTCGTCATGGATTCGGACTTCTTCCTAGCGGGATTTCAGGAAAGATGATTATTATCTTGGATCTCACCACTATCTTTGCTTTGCTAATTGTCTCGATGCTATCACTATGTTGCGCTACCTACCAATTGTTTATCAAGCGTCCCAAAATTGCCATGACAAACTTCTATCCTTTTCCACCATCCCAGCAAAACGTTGTTTGGCTATGTTACCGCTTTGCTGAGCCCCTCTTATAGTGTTGCTAGTTGCAGGTGCAGTTGCGGGTTGTTCCATGCTCGGACATGGATATCATGGGATATCACAATATCTCTTATTTAATTAATGCATCTATATAATTGGTAAAGGGTGGAAGGCTCAACCTTTTGCCTGTTGTTTTCTTCCACTCTTGCCACCCTAGTTTCCGTCATACCGGTGTTATGTTCCTTGATATTGCGTTCCTAACCCGGTTGGGGTTTATGGGGCCCCCTATAGAGTTCACTTTGAATAAAACTCCTCCAACAAGACCCAACAATGGTTTTACCTTTTGCCCAACATAATAACTAAACATGATAATAAACTTGACGCATAGGGAGTTAGCGCCACCCGAGATTCGTTATTCAACATAATACAGGGGGGCTAGTGCTGATGGTGTTGGTCCCAAATGGGCAGACTGCTGGGCCACCACGGGGCAACTCGAGGTTTGGTTTTACTCGTAGGCTGACCCATCCGGTCATGGCCTGAGACGAGATACGCGTGGCTACTATCAGGGTGTCGGCACGCTGGGAGGTCTTGCTGGACTTGCTTTACCATTGTCGAAATGTCTTATGAACCGAGATTCCGAGCTTGGTCGGGTTGTTCACGGAGGAGGATTCTCCTCCGTTGATCGTGAGAGCTTGTCATGGGCTAAGTTGGGACACCCCTGCAGGGTTTAAACTTCCAAGAGCCGTGCCCGTCGTTATGTGGCAGATGGAAATTTTTAATATCCCGTTGTAGAGAACTTGACACTAGATCTGAATTAAAATACACCAACCGCGTGTTTAACCGTGACCATCTCTTTTCGAGTGAGTTTGAGAAGAGAACACAGTCGGGTTATGTCTGAACCTAATTAGTTCAGGATCACTTCTTGATCATTAGTAGTTTGCGACATTTGCGTAGTTTCTCATCTTATTCTTGTACTCGTAAGTTAGCCACCATACAATGCTTAGTCGCTTGCTGCAACCTCACCACTTATCCATTATATACCCTTAAACTTTGCTAGTCTTGATACCCATGGTAATGGGACTGCTGAGTCCTCGTGGCTCACAGATTACTACAAAAATAGTTGCAAGTACAGCTAATGCGATGACCTAACGTGAGAGCGATACTTGCTTGTTTCTGAGTCCTTCTGCTTCTTCTTCGATCAGGGGATAAGTTCCTAGTCGGCAGCCTGGGAGGGTGGATGTCATTTGTGTTCTCCGTTTGATTTCATCCTTAGTAGAATGCTTCTCTTCTGTATGATATTCGATGTATTCATGTGGCATTTGTATACCTTTGTATGTATCCCCTGCTATTATGTAATGGTATGATGTAATGATATCCACCTTGCAAAAGCGTTTCAATATGCAGATCTTTCCTTGTGACCTTCAAGTTCCTCTCGGATAGGATCGCATATTGGGCGTGAAAAGTTGGTATCAGAGCCTCGACCGACCATAGGATTGATCGTAGTTTGGCCGCTATAGAGTCTACAGAAAACTATTTCGTAGTATAGTGATATCGGAGTGTAGGAATTATTTTTACTCCTCATCCCTTCGTCGCTCTGGTGAGAAATCTTGACGTAGGTGTTTTGATGTTACTCCTCTTCCCCTTCAAATTTTTCTTTAGGATCACACAGTTAGTTTCGTCCATTGCGATGTCAGCTCTTTTTAATCCGGTGCATTTCTCGTCAAGTTCCTTCAATCCTCTTCATCGTTTGCAAGATCAATCCTAAGTTCTTTCTCAACGACATTGTTTCCCCGTTCAAAGTTCTTTTTCTTTAATTTTCCCACCCGCCCACCCTTTTTCTTCTCGGATCCAAAGTCCTTAATCAAGTATCCATCCTACGCATGTGAGGCCTTTGCATTCTTTCCTCAATTATTTCTACCGGTGAATTATCTTCTAGTTTGACATTCTTCATCTCTTTTTCTTCAAGGGTGGATTCATCGGTGTTGAGCATATTATTTTCCTTGGCTCAAATGATTCCCCTTGCTTGTTTGCCTCTCGCCATTGAATCGTTCTGGAGTGTTGAAGACATCTCAGAAGATTCGTTCTTGCATTCAATTAATTTGAGGTTGTCACATCATTTAAGTCTTTCGATCGTTCCGGTGCATCATCTCTTCTTCAATTATTCTCAATGGTGTTTCTTTGAGTGGGCCCTAACCCACAGGTTTATACCCAGGATCTTACCTTGCTCTTCTAAGTATTCTTGAGCTATTCTCAAATTCATTTCCAAGTTTGATGTAAGAAGGAATTTTCATTAGTCATATGCCTATTCCAAGATCGCTTTAAAATTCTTTTCATCCTTCGCTCAACCTTTATATTCATTGTTCAGGAGTGTCTCAATAATTTTGGTGGTGTTCCTCATCATCTTCTCAACGTTGAAGACCTAAGAAGATTTTCTCTTAAATCTTCGCCGTTCACGTGAAGATTCATGGTTCAACTTCAAGATGCTATCTCAAAATTCTTTCCAATTGCGAGCAGTTTTTTCATACCTATCCGAAGCATTTTAGGAGTTGCCCTTGTTTCGAGATCATCCGGAGGCCATCATTTCGGAATATTTCTTTGTTCCAAGTTTTCAGCTTCATTTTCCAATTATTCTAAATTGATGCCTCTTCGTTCGTCTCCTTATTCTTACCGGTGCAGCTTTCAAGTATCCTTTATTCCGCACGTGATCTCTTTGTTCTCTTGCATCTAAATTCACTCATGTACCTTCACGCTTTTTCTAATTCTTCCCGGCGAGGAATTCTCTTTCTTCATTCATTTTCAAATTCTTACGATGGTTCGTTCAAGATTCATCAATTCATTCATTTTTTCCAAATCCTACCGGTGGTTCATGAAGACCTTCCCAAATTTTGTGCAATATCTCTCCTTCATCATTTTCAACGTAAATAACTAGTATGCAAATCCATTGCTTCTCATCAATGTAATTAATGGAGGATAAGCATAACATAATTCTTATTCTTTTTCATCAAGTTGATTAATCCCTTCCTTTGGAGTTTGTTCATGATGAATAAATTCTAGTCCAAATGTTTTCATCTTTTCTTTTCTGGAGTTCAAATTTTTCTAGGCTATCGCGTCGTAACGTCCATCTAAATCATTACAAGGCTTTATCTTGTTCTTTTCAACTATCCTTTCGTTTGATCATTCTTTTATTATCGGAGTTCTCACACAGGCTCGACACGGTGGTTCGTTAAGGATTTAATTCATTCTTCAAGTGTTCATCAAGATTCTTGTTGGAGGAGCTCAAGTATCTTTTCTTCTTGCGTCTCGAAGTGCAATTAATTTGTGGCACTCCGGCTCAAAGGAAACCGGAACGCCCCGTATTCCAGCCCAGAGATCGAGGTGAAGTCTTCTAGAATACGACACTGCTTAGCATAAAACAAATCAGCTCTCTATTACAACACGAATAGGAATACAAGGTCTCCGATAGTACAATGAATAACATCGGCACGGCGACACTACGCCAACAAAGTGTGCTCTATACAAGCAGCATAACAACTGGGGCAGCGGAACAACTACTGGCAGCAGAACAACGAACGGCAATGATGGACTCCAATCCAGAGGGACTCTCGCTGGAACGCTTATCCTAGCTCACGAACACAGGAAACACACCAAACAAGCAAGAAATCCATGCACGACCTGCAAACTCGCGTGACGCGCCAGGTCAGTACATTGAATGTACTTGCAAGCTCACAATAAACCAAAAGCAATCAAGATAAACAATAACATGGCATTAGCAGGTTAAAGCATTCATGAACATGGTACTAACAGAACAACGTGGCATGAACAATATGATACAGCTAAACAATACGAACATGGCAAGAACATAAGAACATGATGATGCTAGCATGCAACATGATGACGCTATCATGCACCACTTACTCTGCTCGGGTTACCTCGTAACCAACACAGGCATCACTTACCAACCTCGGACATCACACGATCATCTCAGGATCAAATCAAGCTTGGTATAAACAATACCGTAGTAATCAATAAATGACCACAAGGAGCTTGATCTTTACCCATGACTCTCGTACAACATCACGAATATCCAACAACTCGGTATCCTCGATACCACGGTGATCATTCATGGATCACAAACGGAACCACTCTGGGCTCAACGGGTTACCTCGTAACCAAACGGTGATCATTCACGGAACACAAACGGAACCACTCTGGGCTCAACGGGTTACCTCGTAACCAAATGGTGATCATTCATGGATCACAGAACCAACTTATCTCATCATCGAACCGGGATTGTTATTAATTAAGTTATTATTATTACTGTTGACCCATAGTGTGACCAACTACGAACTGGGCCCTTATCAGCGGGCGCGGCTATCGATAGATTTAATATACACTCTGCAGAGGTAGCGCACTGTACCCACACCACGGAACCCATGGCCTCGCACTCCCATTCGGGTGGACCAACGACGTTCCGACAAAACCGTCCTACTGCCATGACACTTTCCGGGCCACCCCGACCAACACCCCCTTGGGGTTCAGTCTTGGGTGGCCCCGTGCCTACCAAAGGCATAACGACCACCGTCGTGGCATAACGGCCACCGTCATGGCAAAACAAAAACAGTCCCAAATGGGGACAACAAGGCGCCTAACAACTACGGGCACACAAGGCTTATGTCCGCCTACCTGATCAGGGTAGCGCGTGCCCATAACCTTCCCTCGTTGGAGGCACCAGCGAGAGGCACAACAATAGACCCAGTTAGGACCCTCCCATAAAGGCAAGTGTGGTTGCACTGGTCAGCTCGATATGGTGGCACCATGACTCAGCCAACAGTTGTTCAAGTTCAGTTAAGTTCGGTAAACTTGAATGCAATAAGCTGAGCCATA
Source organism: Aegilops longissima (assembly GCA_021605205.1). Taxonomy (NCBI): domain Eukaryota; kingdom Viridiplantae; phylum Streptophyta; class Magnoliopsida; order Poales; family Poaceae; genus Aegilops; species Aegilops longissima. The sequence goes on from CM038678.1 coordinate 275,273,352, forward strand.
TTAAAATAACATGATGCAACTACAATGTGTGAACATGAATCAACATAAGCATCGGAGTGCATCATAATCATCGAGCATAACCATAATGAAACATTAACCAAATGAGCAGGGTAAGCTGACGAGCATAATATTACACATGAGCATATCATGACCACTAGCATCATAAATAAATACCATGCAAGAACTCATCCAGAATACTACCAAGTAAGCATCTAACCAACTGGATACAAAGTAACATGCATAGCAACGGTAGCAGATAATAGTCCGTAAACATGCATCCGAAAGAACACACTGCTACTACTATCAAGCATGAAATATAACAATAAAACTAGTATTAAGTGCAAGATAACAAGATGCACGGCGAGGGGCGAGGTGGTGGGGCGAACCGCGGGGATGATCAGGCTTTGGTGGACAGCTCGGGAGGAGGAGAGGAGGCCCGAGGAGGTCGGAACCGAGACGAACTCCGGCGAGGTCACGGTGGTCCGAGGAGGGAGCGATGAGATTGGGAGATTCTGGTGACCAAATGAGGCGATGGAGGGATGAGTGAGCTGCGGGAGAGGTCGGGCACTCCTTATATAGACCTGAGGAAGGCACTGGATCCTCATAAGCAAGCTTGAGCAGTGCACTAACTGTGGACAGAGGTTGGACATGGCACGAGCACGGCTCTAGCGGTGCATTAAAGGCGAACGACGACGAGGCAGAGGCATAGGGAGATGTAGAGGCTCACGGGGAAGCTCATGGACAAGGTTTGAGGTCGAGACGAAGAGGGAGGAGACGAGCACAGTGGCCGGACCGAGCTAGAGCTTGCAATTTGCATGACGCCAGCGTGATCACCATGCCCACTGGAGCAAACAGCTCGTTTTGGCCGGACAGACCATGTCCAGTAGATGGACCATAGTGCCCTTAGTCCAATTGAAGAAAGAATTGGGTCTAGGGGCAAAGAAGAGATTTGCACCTAGCCCAAAGCAGATCAACAGGAAGGTGTTTGTAACTTGCTGTGGTTCACATGAGAGGAGTTGGACTCAGATCTTTGGCACATCGTGATCAATCACTAAGATGATTCTGGTTACCAAAAATCAGACTAAGAGGAGAGGTTTAGATGAGGGTTGCTGTAGCAAGTGCAAAACTGGCCAGATTGGGACATTAGGAAGTTTCACTCACATACTTGATCATCACTAGCTGAAATTTGTCATAGAGGGGTTATATGATGATATGAAGCTGCTGTAAAAGTTTCATGCCATTTGGAAATACCAAAGTGACACTTGCTTCACAAAGCTTCATTCTGGACAGAGCTGAGCACAGGGCAATTGGATTAATGAATTGAGCTAAAACTTGGTGGATGGAGTTGATATAGGTAGGAGCATGTCATGGTAAATTTTTAGCTTAATTAAAGCAATATAAAATATAGTTGCTTCACAAAGTGAAAATCTGACCAGAAACTAAGATTTGGAGCTGGGCTCACATAGATGAGTTAAATGATCTCAAATTGGGTGGAGAGAAATTATTTGATCAAATGAAGGATGTGGCAAAGTTTCAACTCATTTGAATATTCCTAGAATATAGCTCCTTCACAAAGTTCCTTCCTGGACAGAAAGTTTGGAAAATTGCTGAAAAATATTTACTAGGCAAATTAGTATGAAATTTGTCAAAGGGCAATTATATGGACAGGAAAAGGTGTCCAAGAAGTTTGGGGTCAATCAAGCAAATATAAATAGCACTTCCTTTGCAAAGTGCCATTTAGGGCAGAATAGGAAAAGAATTATTGGAGGATGATTTTTGAACATGGCAATGAAATATTTTTCCATATTTGAACAATATAGGACCCAAACAATTTATGAGAATTATTTGTGAATTATTTATCAGAAAAGGAATATTCCCAACAAAAGAATTTTCGGATTATGTCAAGGATGAAAATGACATGATCTTAGGATGATGATGAGGATGACAAGCCACTATAAAACCTAGGGAGACATGATCTTCCCAAGTTTTAGAACCACATAGGCACGCAAAAGCAAATCAAATCATGAAATCCAAGAAAATAAAAGGAAAAAAGAAAAGGGCAAAAATGCAGGCTGTTACAAACCTTCCACCCTTAAAGAAATCTCGTCCTTGAGATTTGGTTGCTCAGGGATAAATAAATTTCCTGACTTGAAGAAACCGTTCCAACTCGCACTACAAAAAAAATACACTTCCGTGATGATACGTGTTTGTCACAGTAGGTCGCGTTTTTTGTCATGCATGTACATCCATGACAAATTTATGGCAGAATCAAGATAGTCATACCTGTGCTGTCGTACAGGTGTTCCATGACATTACCAAAATTATCATCACGGAAGTGTCCACTTCCATGATGATAAATCGTGCGTCATAGAACTGCTTTCGTCAAGGGTGACCGACACGTGGCATCCATCGTAATGGAACGCCGTTAAGCTATCGGGTCAGGTTTCGGATCCGATAACCCGTTAACAGCCCCGACCAATGGGGATTTTCCACATGTAAAATCCTCATTGGCTGGAGGAAACACGTGTCGGCTCACCGTTGGGACAGATGTCATCCGCTCATTGGACCGAAGGCGCTTATGATACGGCGACACGTGGCACGGCCCAACAAAGGCCCATTCCTGTGAAAAGGCCGACCCGTTTGACTTTGTCAAAAGGTGGCGGGCCGGCCCACGGAAAGCCTCTTAATGGCCTGTTCGCATATAGCCCATTTACAGCCCGCTAACCCAGGGCCCGTTACGCCCTATCCGAATTAGGCCCAGTAGTGTCATCTGGGCCGTCCAATATGATTCAGCCCGTTTTAACGTCCGGCCCGTGTGTGGCCCATGAATTCTTTCGGCCCATATGAGGACTTTGTAACTCTTGGCCCATTAACGGCCCGTGGTGAAACTGGCCCGTAATGAACAGTGTATCACTTTATACCCATTAATGGCTCGTTATTCCATTGGGCCGTTTCCAGCCCAAGTTATCTTTCGGCCTTCTCAGGGCCCATTGATTCTTGGGCTCATTTGCAGCATTCGATTACATACGGCCCGTTACCGTCATTTTCTGCTTGTGGGCCAAATTCAGCCCGTCGTTACAGTCGGCCCATTTGCGGACCGTTAATTACACATATTACATCCACTGGGCATGAAAGTTCGCCACCAGTGCAAATATAGGTAACAAAGCAGCATATTACATACACTGGGCCGTCAAAATTGGCCACCAAAGGCAAATAAACGCTGCAAGCAAACAAGAGCATAAGCGAAACAACTTCGGAAGAGCTCAAGAAACATTATCCTGTATCCACCATGATGGCAATAAGCTTAGCAAGCTAATTAGCTTTCTCTGTTTGGCGCTAAAATCCTCCAACGCTTGTTGTTGCACTAGAAAGTATGCATCCGAATGCTCCAGGGACTTCCGCAGTCCTTCCACTTCTTGTCGCAAAGACAAACGATCGATGTCTTTCAGCTTGTAGTTGAGACTCAAGAAACCGAACTGATTCGCATAAAGTGAGTTTGAATAGCTTGTGTACGCGGTAGTGGCCAGTAACTCAAACACTAAACCAAGAGAGGACTTTGGGGTTGTCTCGCTGTCTTCAAGATAGTCTTCCTTAGCTGTTTTATCAGCTTTGTTGGAGACCAACAATGATGTGTCACTATCCTAAACCTTATCTGCATTACTTCCTTTACCATTGCTTAATAAGGCACTCTTCCCCAATATTCTCATCAAGATTCTAAAAGAAGAAACAAGCGCACAAATAACAAGTTTAGCATGTACTAGTATATGAAACTCATTTCGTGAACTAGTTCATTAGTAAGGTGGACAGATTAAACTACCAAGTCTTCTATTGCCAAGTACTAGTACATAATAAAAGCATCAAACAAACATATATCTATGTCCTATGGTCACCGCATTGTCTTGCCAAATCAAAATAGAGACACGGTTCAAATCATATCAGTTCAAGACAAAGCAGCGGTGAAAGAATACAAAGCGTGGGAAACTACACGCACAACAAGATTTCAGATGGGTACCACGGGTCTACATGTACAACAACACTATTGGCTCTGTTGTGATGCTAGTAATGTGCATGATATGAAAGTCAACTGTATACACAATTGAAATTGAAATCAAAAGAGCTATTGATAAGAGCAAACCTGTTAAAGAAACATGCGTGAACATACCTGCCATGCCATTGGAGTTTCGATTGATCCTTCAATTTAAAAATAAGTTTGTATGAGTAAATACAATGATACAAGAGCAAAGCAATCATAGTTAAAAAAGCGCGCCTAAGCGGCGCTTAAGCGCTAGGCTCTAGGCGTTGGCAAAACACATTGCGCATAACTACGCTTAATCATGCATAATCTGCAAGATAAGCATGCACTTTGGTCAGTAAAGTGCAAGGCGGTGGCAAAACGCACAATTAACGCCTAGCGCTTTTTTGAACTATGATAGCAATGGAATCTTAAATTAGAATAGTTGTTCTTCAGGTTTAGACACTTGTTCTACATTAACAGAGTATAGTAAGACGCAAGAATACAATACTTAAAAATAGAAAATGAGCTCATAGACCTTACCACATTCTTGGTTCGGGACCAGTACAGAACAAGGCGTTCCCACTCATCGTCCAGTAAATGTGTCTCGGGAGAACGTAAGGGAATTTGATGAGTTTCTTTGCCGATGAAGTACGTTTTCTTGAGTAATTCGACATCGCCACCAAGCATTCTTGAAGATAGCAGAGGTATTAGCACAGGTTACCTCATCACGAGTTTCCAAATCGGTCCTTCTCTATAGAGAAAATGGGAAAATTTGATGTATTATAACCATCATGGAGGTAGGATGTATGGGACGAAGCAAAGTAATTGCCATGAATAACATTACTTACACATAACTCCCGGACAAACACACCTGAATCGCATTTTCCTTCATCTTCATATAATATTTCCAAGATGGGAAGATACGCACATATGATTTAACAACATCAAATGCGATAGATGCTAAACTAGGACTGGCTGGTTGTACTTCCTCCACGGGAATAGGCGTACTAACTGGTGGAGCTGGGGTTCGCCGTGATAGTACTGGCCCTTTGGGCACTGGAGCTGCCTTACTAACTGCTCTTGTTTGGGAGCTCTGTGGTGGAGATGGTGTTGTGTCAACAGTAACTGGGTTACTATCGGCTGGGGTTGGGATTGGATTGGGTGAAGCTGGTTCTCTGTCCATCGCAGTAGGGGTACAATCTGCGAGAGTTTGGGTTATGTGCGGTAGGGATGGTTCTTGTGCATGTACAACTGGGGTGCTATCTCCACCAATAAGTAGCACTGTTTTATTTGAAGATCGTGTTTTTATTCCGCTAGATACTGGCATCACCCGCTCCAATTCAAATGGCTGATAAACAGGAAACATAGTTGAATGTACAGACATTGTATGAGAGATAGATGCAATAGATAGTGTGGAAAAAGAGGGCATGAAATAGTTGACATGTATAGTGTTTAACTAAAACGAATAGCATGACATAATTTCACATATATGATGTCTATCTAAACTGGATAGCATAGCATAACATAATTCAATGATATGATGAATAACAAAACAGGATCGCATGACATAATTAACCTACATGTTATCTAAGTAATCAGGATCGCATCATTTAATTCACATATGTGATTTATATGCTAAACAGAGGGCATTCGATATGATGTCTGAACTAAGAACATGGTGTTGATTATTGTGTATATGATGTCTAAAGTATGCAATGCAAGACACCGTATGCATGATATGAGCAGTATAATCGTGCCAAGTTAGAGCATACACCTCAGTAGGGGAATAGGACTGGTCATCTGTCTCTGAATCCATCTCTGAGGAGCTATTGGGACCCAACAAGAGATCTGCTTCGACAGGTAGCACTGTCTGCTCTGAAGGCCTTGTTTTCACTCCAGATTTTTCCATCTCCCACCCAAATGGCTGATTCACAAGAAGAGTAGTTTAATGTACAAACATTGTCGACAAATGGAAATGTAATGAAGAAAAGGATGGGCAAGATATCATTCAAATATATGATGCCTGGTTAAACAGGATGGCATTGCACATTTAACATATATTATGGCTGGCTAAAAGACATGAGACTGCATAATTCCCATATATGATATAGAAACTAAACAGGTGGCATTACAGAACATGTCTAAACTAAGCAGATGACATATATGATGTCAAAAGTAGGCACTACAAGGCAACATATGCATGATATGACTAACATCATCATACCAAGGTAGAGCAAACACCTTGGGGGTAAATAGGAGTGGTCACAAGGCCCTAATCCGCCTCGTAACAGATATCTTCCTCTGGATTACAATCTGGAGAGGGATGGGGAGGGTTTGCCATTGAACCCACCATGGAGCAATGTCTGCATGACATTGTATTGCCGCGCAAACTCTTCTATTTTTTGCTACATGTTCAGCATGACTGTGTACAATATCTGACATGCATACGAAAAAATATGGTGAGATTATGTATGGAGAGCATGCAGAAATTTAGAGTGATGGTAACAACCAGTGGATGGATCCAAAAATAATGATAGCAGGCTGATGATTGCTTTAAATTAATAAAAAGACAGATGATGATTGCTTTACTATTTGTTTCCCACCCAAGATGAACAACATAGGCATACCCTAGGTGAACCAGATATTAGACAGACATACTATTCATTGCTGCCTCGGTATGTGCCCCACAACTAATTTAGAACTCAAGTTTGAACATGAATTTGGACCTGAGTTGGGAGTCCAAGAGCTGAACAGGACGATAAAGTAGCAGTTAAGTTTAAGCAATGCATAACATAAGCGAAACAAAAGAGTGCGACCTCTCTTGTGGACCGTGTACTCCTCGTGTTCATCTGCTGAGTCGATGATGGTGATGCTGTTAGGGTGCGTGCGGCGGTAGGAAGGAGATCTGAGGCGGCGAAAGACGGTCAGAGTCGTGATGTCTGGTTTGGTGGATGCTTCATCGATGGAGCAGCTCGGTGAGGTGGACGACGTCACGGCAGGAGCAGGACAAACCACACAAAGTTCCTTCGACACGCACACATGAATCAAGTAATTCTATAAGGGCTCATTTGGCTTGCATGATTCTTAAAACGCAGGGATAGGAAAAACACCGGAATAGGATAGGAAAATGCACATGGTAAACGGAGCATTTGTAAACACATGATTTCTATCAACTTGGGTGTTTGGTTTACAGGAATTGGAAGAGCAGAGGAATGCAAAGAAACATGGCCAAAATAAAGAGAAACCATATGAAAGCGTGTACAGTTAGAATGTTATTCTGGCACTAATGCACTTGGTCTTGTTTTCATGCAAAGGATTTTCAAAAGTAGGTCCATGTGGATGTTTTGCTTCATTCCTTTCAACAAAATGCATGAATAATTGAATAGTAGAGTGCCATTGGAAAATTCCCTATTGCTATGTTTTTCCATTGAACCAAAATAGCCCTAATGGATCGACGTGAATGTATAGTAATAAGTGACGCAACAAGTGTACAACCTCTTTGCCAGAGGCGTGTCGACCTCAAAGATCATTGAGTTGGTCGCTGAAGCGCTTGAGGCGAGAGGTGGCTGTCGGAGGTGTGGAGGAAGATCTGAGGAATCAGTAGGCGGTGTCGAGGGCACTTGCTCTGTTGTGATGGATCGCTTACGTCGTTGGAGCAGCTCCGTGAGCCGTAAGACGTCAAGGCTGAAGCAGCACAAGATAGACATCGTCAATCTCAAGTGGGATTCTAATAGCATCTCCAATAGATGATGAAAAGTGGATGTAAAATTAACATCACCAAAAACCATCTGACTACAACAGATGAGGTAAAAACTGTTGACTCTGAACTTAACTGTCGAAACTGCAATTAACTTTGGAATCTGAATGCTACTGTCGAAACTGAACGCAATGGTAGCAGAGAGACACTTGACACGTAGTTTAGGGAGGGCCTGCAGTTCATCTTCATCCTGCACACCCCTGAGCCGCCTGCCACCACCGGCCGAACCGCCGGCCCCAGCGCCGCCTCGCCGCCCTGAAACAACTCGCCACCGCCGCCCCGGCCAGCCCTCTAGGCCCCCCACCCCCACTCCCGCCCTGAACCCTAAGATAGATAGTGGGGTACCTCTCCGGCGAGCCCCCGTCCCCGCTGTGGGTGGTTCTTCCTTAACTCCGTCGAGCCCCCCCCAACCTCTGAAAATCGACTGACCCAAAATTCGATTCTATCTCTCAAGTGTGGCTTAATCGAGCAGAGCAGCAGCCGAAGCGAGGGAGAGCAGCAGCAGCAGGGCGAAGGAAGAGAGCCACAGCAGCAGCAGCAGCACGAGCGAGCAAGCGAGAGCCAGAGCAGTAGCAGCAGCGCGAGCGAGCGAGCGAGAGACGGAGCAGCAGCAGCAGATCCGGCCGGTATGGACGCCGCCGCCGAAGGGGCCTCGCACTGGGGGAGAGCCGCCGTGGAGATGTCGCCCGCGGCGCCGGCTTCAAGGTAGCCGCTCCATGGCGGTGCGGGATGGAGCACCGTCTGCGCCGGGAGGTAAAGTTAAGGAGAAGGTGCGATGTGATGAGTGTACAACCTCTTTGGTGGCACCGAGTAGGCCTCGGCTTCGTCCGAGGAGTCGGTCAAGATGCTGCGGTTCCGGTGGAGCAGGTTAAGGCGGCGCTGTGGGCATGGAGCAGCCGCGATAGATGAAGCGATCGTCGGAGCAGCTCCTTGGTGGTGGAGGACGGGGCGGCTGAACTGGCGGGACGGCGAGATGGACGACGGATCCTCATCCGGGGAGGTGCACGAGGGACGTCGAGCTGTTGCGGCGGACGACGTCGTCGGGGAAGAGGCTCCGGCTGGGCAGCGGTGACGTGACGTACGGAGGAGGGTGGGGTTTCACGGCTGGAGCGGAGAGGTTATGGCGGCCTGGGATTTCGAATGGCGAAAAGGGGGCGATGGGAGGGGGTGAAGAATGACTTAGGGACGCACTTGTCCAAAATGTAGGGTCCCCCACCGATTTGAACTAGCGGCCATTTCGGCTCAGGTTTAGAAGGGGGATTTCGCGTGTCGGGATTAGGCAGCTAGAGGGAGTTTTCGCGCGCGTTGTAATTTTGGGATAGCAAGGCGCGGGTTGTGAAGGCGCCAGTTTTGGGAGCACGATATCTGAATTTTCGGGATATAACAAGACGCGGGTTGAATTTTAGGGACAAGCCTAACGTGTAGTAGTATTGTACTTGTACGTACCAAATCAATTCGCACTTCCCTCATCCAAAAAGAAAACGAAAAAAAATAAAACTATTCACGCCACACAAAGAGAAAGTCTTGCCCCGTTTTACTATACAAATGCTATTCAAAGCTACACCCTCCTTCCATCTATATACGGCCTAATGCATTTTCGATGCTAACTTTGACCAAATATTAGAGCAATGATATATGACATGCAACTTAAACAAAGCACATCGTTAACTTCGTCTTTGAAAGGTTCTTTCAATGATATAATTTTCACATTGTGCATGTCATGTACTATTAATCTTGTCAATAGTCAAAGGCGGTCTTAAAAATCTCATTACGCCCTATATAGATGGAAGAAGGGAGTATGAATCCATGTTATGTCCGATTAATTTTTTTCGCTTTGCTGTATAATTCATGTAACCTACTCATACCAACATTTTAGTGCATTCCAAATGTCTATACTATCGCTGCAATTCGAACAAAATTTGAATTCGTTTCTCTATTTCAATAAGAATCTACAATCATGATTGTTGCCAACTTCAACCATCATTCGTGTATTACCTTAATAACACACCACATGATTACTATAGAGATAGATATGAACTATGTGTACTACATGAACTCGAATTCTATTTTTTGAATACACTTGATGTTGATTCCAAATAATAGTACATTTGATGTACTAACTATATATTCATAACCTAAACCATGTTCCATATGTACACCGTGTTTATCACACAAAGTATAGTGCCCCGCCCCCTACATTATAACAAGTATTTAGACCTGAGTTGCAAAAGCCACACATTAACCCAAATTATAATCAATGTTGTACATTATGATATCTTCTTCAAGTATCCATATCCACCTTTTTCTAATGAATTATGATCTTTGTTCGTCTTTTACACCTTCACGATCCTCTTCTATTTGTAGCTAGCTAGCACTAACTTTCTATCGTGCATGCACACACCCGCCCCCCTCACACACCCTCAGCGTCCCCTCCATCGCGCACGTTCATTATTTCCCTTTAGGTCATCCACCAGCGGTGTGTGTAGGCCCCCGTGTCACAACCCTAGAATTGTTTGTAATTAGTTGCATCTGCATCCATGCATCATGGTTGATTTCAAAGGAAATTTTGAAGTGGGGATGACCTAGCCCTAGCACTAAAGCAATTCAAATAGGTTCAACTAAAAATATTTTTCAATGAACCCAATTGGCCTTCAAAAATGTTCATCATTTTTGGAAAATGCTGGAAACAGTAACCAGAGATATTGCACATTTTTCCATGACATTTGGATTATTGAATTAACTCATATTGTATTTGAATTGGGGCATTTAAATCCTATATATATTTTTAAATGCTCTAATAATTCTGAAACTAGTTTTGGGTTGTTAGGAATAATCCCAATAGAGCCCACAATTATTTTCAGGATTCCTGGAAACGTTTTAGTATTTTTAATAAAGCCCAACAGTTGCAAAAAATTAGAAAACAGAAAACAATTTAGTAAGAGAGAGAGAGAGAGAAAGGCCAGAGGCCACTTACAGGCTGGCCCGGCCCATCGCTGTGCAGGTCATCACCTACCTCTGCCAGTAGGCAGAGGAGGGACACTGCGATGCCGCCCGCCGTCACGCCACCACCACCTGCCTGCCGTCGCCAAGGCCATTCAGGCGCCTCAGCGCCTCTGCGGCACCGCCCCGACACCTGGACACCACTCTACCCTCCTCTGCTCTCCCCCTCGTCCTCTCCCCCTCATGCCCGAGCGGGTCCGTCGCCGCCGTTCGCCATAGCCGCAGCCACTGCCTCCCCCTCGACCCCTCGCCGTGCCTGCGAGCTCCATCTCGACGTCCCCGACCTCCTCGACGACCCACGAGGCCCCGGATGCGCTGCAACACCGCCACCGATACTTTTCCCCTCCTCGGCCGCCAGAGATCGACCTCGCCGCCTCGCTCAACTCCGGCCATCCCCGAGCTCGCCGTCTGCTTCAACCGACTCCCCGTGTGTTCCTCTTCCTCCTCCCCTTCCCATTCTTGCTCTCGAGCACCACAGCGACCGCATCGAGCTCGACCATGCCCGCCGCTGCCACCGCACGTCGCCGTCGTGGCCACAGCCACGTTGGCTTGATTCCGAGCACGCTATCGTCTTCAACGCAGTCGCAGAAGCCCATAGAAGCTCCTCACGCGCCTCGCCGTGCCTCATTGCGACAACTTCGACCTGGCCCGAACTCCGGCGAGCGCCAAGGCCTCGTCGGCGACGTTTCCGGCCACCCCAGCATCTCCCACCGCCACCACTCGACGCGGACGAGCGCTCGCGTCACGTAGACGCCCTCCGCCGGCCATTTGGTAGCCGGAGGAGGAAACCCGCACCTCCACCGCCGCGTTTGGCCTCGCCGGCGGCTAAACGCCGGCGAGTTGACCCCGCTGACACCGTTTGACCAAGGGTAGGCCCAGTTTGACCCCCTGGGTCAATGACAGGTGTTGCCCGTCCCTGTTAATTAATTAGGATTAGTACTAATTGATTTTAGTTAAACTGATTACACTGACACGCGGGACCCACTGTCAGGTTTGACCTGGACCGTCCCGTTGACCCCTGACGTCACCCTGATGTCATGCTGATGCAGTAACTTATTTTCTGGAATTATTCTTACACAGTAAATTCAAGAAAATTCCACAAACTTCTAAAATTCATAGAAATTAATCTGTAACTCCAAATGAAATAATTTATATATGAAAAATTATCAGAAAAATGCAACCGATCCATTTTTATCATTTTCATGCATGTTTGAGAAAGTTAACCTCACTGTTTAGGATGAAACATGATTAGGACAAATTTGATAATAGTTTTGGAGTTGGAATTTGATCTAGTTTTGAATTCCACTTCAATCAAAATGACCTTCTGTTGCATTAGCTCAAATCTCAGCATATTGCCATGTCATGGTCATGCATCATATTGTGCATTGCATTGATTGTGTTTCTTTCTCTGTTGCCGGTATTTGTCCCCTCTTAGTAGAAGAGGTTCCGACGATGAGTTCGATGACACCGATGAAGAGCTATAATATCTTCAGAAGTGCCAGGAAAGCAAAACCCCCTTGTTCATTCCGATACAATCCCACTCTCTCGCTCCTGCTCTCTTTTACTGCATTAGGACAACAACGACATATCTGTTACTTGCTGGGGTAGCTGAACCCCTTTATCCTCTGCATGACCTGTCATTCCGCAGTAAATAGATGAAACCCACTAGCATGAGTAGGAGTTGTTTGAGCCCTGTTGTGCCTACTCATTCATGCTTGTTTGTCATGCCTGCTCATCGCTTAGAGTTGAGTCAGGTCCGATTCATCGGGAATGAATCGGAGGTGTGTAAACATGTCCTACTGTTGAGAGCTAAGTATGTGAACACGATTTGGTAAAGGTAGTGGTGAGAGGCCATGTAGGAGTACATGGTGGGTTGTCTCATTGAAGCCGTCCTCAGGAACTGAGTTCTGTGTTTGTGATCCATGAAACAGCTACTACCATGCATTGGGCCCTGAAATATGACCCCGCTCGACTTCTTAATCACCCTTGTCCTCTGTCCAGGAGTTGCAAGTAGTTTCTGGTGTTTGTAGTATGCCGGAGGCCGTGCGAAGCGCTGACCCGAGGGGTGGGCTGTGATGCGGTAGGCACATGGCACGTGTACTGGGCGCCCGTTTGGTGTCTCAGGAACCCTGCACACATCGTTCGGGGCCGTATATGGAAACTTCAGCCGGACTCCCTGCGGATGGAACCTGAATAGGCGATAAACCTGGACTAGAGAGTTGAGTGTTTAGGTAGGTCGTGGTCTACACCCACGTCGGCTTTCGCTTGAAGTCTGTCGAGCACATGTCGTGTGCAGACGCTAAGTGGTGGAAACATGTATGAAGAAGTACACCCCTGAAGGGTTAACATAATCTATTCGAATAGCCGTGTCCACGGTAATGGACTTCTGGGTTGCCTATAACAGTTCATAGACAAGAGAAAGTGGATACTCTAAAATGCGCAAGATAAGCGTGAGTGCTATGGATGGCGTTCTCGTAGGGAGACGGGAGCGGATCCATAGTGGTGTATTGATATGGTGAATTTGTGGACTCGTGTGCGTCGCCTCAAAGAGTTACTTGCACTCGTAGTTCAGGATAGCCACCGAGTCAAGCTGGCTTGCTGCTGTTAAACTCCACCACCCCCTTTGTTGATAATGATGCATATGTAGTTAGTTCTGATGTAAGTCTTGCTGAGTACATTTGTACTCATGTTTGCTTATTTTATGTTTTGCAGAGAGACGTCAGTCTCGCTAGTAGTTCCGCTTGGACTTTGACGTTTAGCTTGTTACCTCAGCTACGATCTTGTGCCCTCGGCAGGATCTGGTGGATAGTCAGGCTTCCTAGCCTTTTTCATTTGTAGATGTCTGTACTCAGACATGTTAAGCTTCCGCATGTGCTTTGACTTGTATGCTCTGAATGCTGGTTCGAGAGACCCATGTTTGTAATATCTCGCTCCTCGGAGCCTAATGAATAAATACTTTGAGTCGTAGAGTTATCTTGTGATGCCATGTTGTATTTACACATATTGAGCATATTGTGTGTATGTTTGAAATGCTTGGTATGTGTGGGATCCGACAATCTAGTTGTTTATCCTTGGCAGCCTCTCTTATGGGGAAATGTAGTCTAGTGCTTCCTTGAGCCATAGTAGTCCGCTACAGCCCGGTTCACGAGTCCTGCTAGCCCAAAGACTACTGTTCAGGACACTTGACTGGCGGCATGTGTTTAACCGTTCGTGTATACATCCCTTCGGGAAATGTCACGCTGTAACATCCGAGTCTGCCTAGCTCTGCTACAGCCGGGTTCCCTGAGTCTGTTAGCCAGTGCTACAGCCCGGATTCACACACTGCTGACCGACATGCTTGATTTGATTCATGTATGCATGTCCCCATGGGTTAGTGCCGCTTTGGGTTCACGACTAGCCATGTCAGCTCGGGTTCTCTGTCATGTGGATGCTATTGGCACTATCATATACGTGAGCCAAAAGGCGCAAACGGTCCCAGGACATGGTAAGGCGACACCCGTGGGATTACCGTGCATGAGGCCGCAAAGTGATATGAGGTGTTACCGGCTAGATCGACGTGACTTGGAATCGGGGTCCTGACACCCCGGCTCCTTCTTTCTAGCACACACAGGTCGATATACCTCTCTAGCCAAGTGTGCCTACAACAAACACATATATACTTCCCCTCTTCTCTTCTCACCGTCCATGCCCCCATATGTCCACATCGATTCCACAGGTGCACACTCCGCCCCTCTTTTCATTAGTCACATGCTCGCACACCTCCCCCTCGACATGGTAGGCCTCTCGCACCACCTCCTAGCCACACTCTCTCCCCCTGTCTGCCTCTCCGGACCTTATTTGCTTCTAACACATGCAGGCGTGTATATGAACTGATCTCCCTACATATAGCCAGGTCGACTATAATTCATTTTCACCAAGCACCAATACACTTACCTCGCTAGTGATGTCTCTCCTTTTCTCGGACACACGACGGTTGATCTTACTATGTAGTTACGCATGCTTACCACAACCATATCTTCTCCCCTCATCATCCTTGAATACCTCCCGACCCGTCTCTCACACGCACGTGCATAGACAGACAGACATCCCCCGCCCTCTCTTATTGATATTGCACTCATACCCTCTGTTTGTCTAGCAGGCCTCTCCCACCATTTGTGAGACGCCACTCCACCACCAACCCTCCGACGCTCTACCTTTGTCTTTTTCCCAACCTTATTCCTCTGCTAGACATATCCATGGATGTCGATCGATGTCCCTCAATACATAGCTAGGTCTCTCTCCTTCCCCAGACATATACTAGTCGACCGGTCTCTACCCCCCCACACACGATCGATAGTCGAACGTTGTAGGTAGGTATCCAT
This sequence comes from Aegilops longissima, assembly GCA_021605205.1. NCBI lineage: Eukaryota > Viridiplantae > Streptophyta > Magnoliopsida > Poales > Poaceae > Aegilops > Aegilops longissima. Next base: position 275,288,485 of record CM038678.1, read on the forward strand.
GCCACGGAGAAGAATCGCACCTCGCCCTCTCAAATTCCAGTGAGGCCAGCCGCCTGTATCTTTGACGTGGGCAAACAAAAATTGATGGCACTCTTTATCGATCGCAAGAGCCACACACTTCATCCCTGTTTTCAATTCCATCGATATCTCACGTCCATGACTCCATTTCACACACATTGCATATGTTCCGCTTTTACGATTGAGATATCATCAACACATTGCCTCTGCTTTCACACAAACCATCTCTCTCACACCCACCCACATACGCATTCCTGCACCTAAAGAAGAAGTGCATGCAGGGCCGCGTACTCACGCCTCATTCCGGCCACACCAGCGTGGGTACACGGTGGAGTTCGTTTCTGTATGAAAAGGCAGCCCACGTGATAATTTGACGTGTGTAGCGGTTGTTTACTCGAAGGAGGGTCGGGTACCACGCCTAGAATATAAAATGATTGCCGTGGGGAAAATGGAAAAATGGGTTTGTCTCTCATGAGTCTCGTCACACAATCTCACACAAGGCCGCTGTGGCCTCTCTCTCTCTCAGCGTTGGTCAGTGATCCGGCCGCATCCCGTCCGCCGGCGGAAAGGGAGGATGTGCATCGTCTCTCCGTTCGACGGAGTTGAGGCAGCTCGTCCCGATCTGCGGTACCCGCCGTTCTCTCTGACCAAGCTCCGGTGCGGTAGGGTCTTCGCCACTTGCTCGCTGCCGCAGTATGGGCAGATCCCGGCCGCCGGCGCCCTCCTAGTAACATCCCGACGACCCTCAGGTACAGCTTCCTCCAGCCTTGCTCCACTGCCCATCTTCCCACGTTGCTGCATGTGGATCTTCTTTAGTTGTTTGCTTAAATCGTATCTCGGCCGGTGTACTTTCCATCTTGCAATCTCATCCTCAAACCATTTTTGATAAACCACCATGTGCTATCTTTCCCTTTTTACATGGAACATGCTTCTTTTTTGTCGGCGTATGTGTCTTCAACTCGTGTTATTGGGCAGTAATTGTTTCCTTTCGACCTCCTTTTGCAAACAGGGCTATCCATTTTCACCTCGTTGCCATTGCGACCTTTTGGTGAACTGCACAAATCACTTTTCTGAAGAGTGTTTTGTGCAGTTCTACCAAAATGTCGCACGGGCAACGTTTTTACATTTCTGTGGGACTGCGGAAAGGGAGATGGTTTTGCTATCCTCCTCATCCAACTCCGTGCCTAATCTTCTCCGACAAGAAGTTAGTCCTAAAGAGAGATCGTAGAGGTGATCGGCTTCTATTTATGTGTGTTATGTTTCATCATCTAGTCCAGGAGTACGGCACACGCCACCAGCACGACTTCCATCTGACACCATATTTCTTGGAGTCCGTGCTAGAGCAATCTCTTCAACCTCATCGTTTCTCTAACTCAGCCATCACAAGCAAGCGAGGTGGGGTTTGCCGATAGTCGGTTTCCTCAACTGTGGTCCCACTTGTAAGGCCAAATCCAACGCCTATCAATATATGGATGTACTCTTCTTCCCAATACAAAACTTGCATCCATTCTACTCCTCCGTTCTACTACCTCCGTCCTGGTTTATAGGTCCCTTTGTAGTTTGTGTCAAATTTTGACTAAAGATTTAACTAACAAAATGTTAATGCATGTCAAGAAAAATTATCTCATTGGATTCGGATTTGAACATAGTTTTCAAAAATATAATGTTTGGTGACATGCGTAAACATTTTGTTAGTTTAATCTATGGTCAAAATTTGGCACGAAATATAATGGGGACCAATAAACCCGGACGGAGGTAGTATTTGTCAAAATATATATGTATCTAGACATGTTTTAGTATATAGGCACATCCATTTTTGGACAAATGGAAGTCAAGTATTTTGGAACGGAGGTAGTACACAATAAAATTTTGAAGTTAGCACAACTAGTCTAATCCGAGAGCACAACCGAAGATTTGGTCGGGTTCTTCCTCCTTTTGCCGACACGTGGGACATCCAGCATCCAGGTCGTGTCATGAAAGAAAATAGAGTGGTAGTTTATAAGTTGAAGCCACGAGATGTGCATCTTGGGTTAAACTGTAAATAGAATCTTACTACTCTTGAGTAACTCCAAAAGCGCCACCAAGATCTTTCTTGGATTTGTTTTTCATCACCAAGACGCCGAGGTGAAAGATGTGCAGGTTCGATGGGTCCTCTTGCGTTTTCAGCGACATGTGGGGCGCATGTGAGCAAATGACGATGGGCTCAAGCGTCCGGCTGGCTGAGAAGAGAGATAGAGGAGTCCTGAGCACGGACTGCAGGAAATTTGTTCTACGTAACCAGCACCTTGATATTCGCATGTGGTTGTTTCTAGAATAAAAAAGGAGGTACCTCTACTTATGTTACTCCCACTACGCCTAGCCTAAGGTTAGTAGGTGACCTTGCGCTTGGCTCTTCGCCTCTTCCGGAAGTCGATGGTTCTACAGTAGTGCTTCTGGCAATCTGACACCAAATGAACTGCTGCACGTCCACTGCTTGTAAGCAAAAGTTTCTCCTCGTGCTGCGAGCCACCGCACACGCGTTGGCGAGGGAGAAGACGTAATCAAGCTTCACGTCGTTCTGCGAGTTGACGGGACACATCAAAGTTATTTACTAGTAGTACGTACTCCTTCCAAAAAAGGGCTAACCATGTCATTGCTACAATCCCGTGCTCCGTCATTGAGTACGTGCACTATTCATGTGTCATCGAGGAGAAAAAATATTGCGTAGGTGCCATCGAAGTGCACCACTCACTTACGGAAAAGGGTTTCCCCCCGCTTCCCCCCATACGACTCACTTACGCACTGCTTATCTGATTATCTCCATTTTCTTGCATGACACGTGCACCTTGATGCTAGATGTCTCGCGAGTTGGGAAAAGGATGAACAAAGCTCACATAAAAGAAAAGAGTTGAACAGCATAGATTCCCGAGGACCGAGGAGGAGCAAGGAACCTCGCGGTGGAGCGTCTGCATGGAACCTTGCGCGTTTTCCCCTGTTTTTTGCCGCCTGCCCACCTATAAACAACTAAAAGAACATGAACTTTTCGCTAACCACTAGAAATGGTACATCAGGATGCTAAGTTGAAGATGTTTTATACTCCCTCTGTTCCCAAATATAAGTCTTTTTAGATATTTCAATAAGGGACTACATACGAAACAAAATGAGTGAATCTACACTCTAAAGAATGTACACAAGCGAACGCACTAACTCCATCCGATCCAACTCATGCACATACGCGCACAGCATGGAGCACACAACGCACGTACACAAGACGTGCATGCACACACGCTCGGCCGCAGAATGCACGTGAATAACACATGCATGCGCACACACTCGGCTGCATGGAGGCGTGCGCCATCCGCGGCGACGTCCGGTTCGTCGTGCTACGGTGAAGCTCGCACGCAACGGCGCATAGGCATCTCTTGCAGCACCTCTTTGCCGTCGTTGCTCAACTACTAGTCGGAGACGAAGACGACCGCAGCCTCGGCCTTAGAGCTAGCACCTATGGAAAAACACGCACGCTGCACGCACACGAGCACATACGGAGTGCCCACGACGTGGTGGTGGTGTCCCCGATCGCCTCTACTCCTTCTCGCAAGACGTTGTCTATCAAGGCGGCTGCATGCTAATGATGATGTGGGTGAGATCTTCTAGGACTCGATGATGACGAGGAAAATTATGAGACACAAGGTGACGTACACCGCCAAGGTCCACGGTCAAGGGGTGCTAGCAAGTGCTTAGATGTGCTTAGAGCAAGTACAATAGAGCTGAGTCGGCGGGCTATAAGGAATAAACAGACAATATATTTCTTCTTAGTTGGAGGAAAGAGAAGAGGAGAGAGAAGGTAAGCGGGCTCTTCGTGAAGAGCCAGCTCTAGCACGTGCTCCTAGGCACTTTGTAGTACATGTTGACTATAAGATGGGCTGTAGGCTTATAGCCAGCAGCTGGTTATACTATTAATGCTCTTTAGATGAGGTGCTAAGCGCATTAAATGGCTTAGTAACTCAAGTGTTCAATGCATAGGTTCTTAGTTTATTGGTGCCACATCATATTTTATGCCTACGTGGCAGGCTTAGCAGCTATACATGGTGGAGCACTGGGAGAGGCCAAGGCTGGTCATAGTGGGGAGTAACTTGTACTGTAACATATTACTATGTTACTCTAAACATCTCTATAAACCGGAAAGGAGGGAGTAGTAAAATACACTAGTGTCATATGCAGAGTATGGGAGCACATGATATTTCCCCGTCCGGACCGATCCCAAGTTGGCTTCTCACCTTCTTCGCCCAACAAAACCCTCCCCCCCCCCTGCCTTCCCACCAAGGCGCCACCGAGCCCGCCGCCCACATTGATGGCAAGTCGAGGCAACGCGACCTCTCATCGCTTCCGCCATTGAAGCGGCGCACGATCGAGGGCACCGCCCGCACGCCCGCATTTCAGACTACAGAGTGGATAGTAACTTTTAGGGCAAGTACTACTATAATTAGATGACATAAGCAGGCTATAAGGATTTAAATATAGTATTTGTGCTTAGATGAAGGAGAGAGAAGAGAAGCGGATTGTAAACGTGTAGCCGGTTGTACTCCAACATACTCTACTTTGTGAGACAAAAGGTGGGGCCATTATTAATGATATTGTATTTATACTAAAGGGACTAACGGACGCCTTTAATTACTCCTTTTTTTAGACAAACCTTGGTGGGGCTATTATTGACTTTTTTGAGCTATTATTGACTTGGACGTGGGGTTTGGGGCCAAATGCCTACTATTATACTCCGACCGACATGCTCTACCCTAGCCATGTTGTATCATATGGTTTCGCACTGCTCGGATCTTAGCGCCACCACGCAATTCTTCTCCAGCCTCCTTCCGTCGTGCACCGCGAGAAGGGACATCGATCCTCCAACCCCGCTTTCGTGATCCTGCATGCAGGAGAGGGGCGATCAGGTTTTGGGGAGCACACTCCTGATCGCGCCGCTGATGACTTCCTCAACGACAGCCTTCTTCCCGACCTCGGTAACCTCTTCATCAACGACATGAGTGACAACATCAACCACATCGGTTCTGCTCCCGCTGTCACAAAGATGTGATTCTGTCCTCCTGGTTTAGTCCGATCATTACTTTGATGTTTGCAATTGTCGTCATGATCTATTTACTGCTGATTCGGATTAAATCTCATACTAAATTGCTCATATATTCAACAATCCAATCCAAAAACCTGATCACAGGCAATTTACTCCGAGTTGTTTTGCTACGCTTTTGAAGCCGCCTACTTTTAAGGGGTTGCAATATAAAAGGTGGCGCACAAGAGGAGTATATTGGTTTCAGATCATGTGCTGCTATGACGCCACTAGGGGTAAGCCCGAGGTCGATCTTAATCCTACACGGCAGGAAGCTTTTCAGAACATGGATACCCTCTTCAAAGCCGCCCTGCTGAGTGTTCTTGACGATTCCATTGTGGATTCTTATATGTTGTTTGACAGCGGCAAAGACATGTGGGCTGCGCTCAAGGCCACGTTTGGGCCCTCGGGCGCTGGCAACGAGTTGTACGTCATGGAGCAATTATGTGACTACAAGATGACTGATGAGCGCTCTGTTGTTCAGCAGACTCATGAGATACAGTCACTCTCTAAGGAACTTGAGTACTTTAAGTTTGTGTTGCCGGACAAATGTGTTGCTGGGACCATCATTGCCAAGCTTCCACCTTCATGGAATGATTTTTCTACTTCTCTGAAAAACAAGAGACATGAGTTTTCTGTTTTGGATCTCATTAGCACTCTTGATTTTGAGGAGAAGGCGAGAGCAAAAGACACACGTGCTCGGGTCGCCGAGGGAGCTTCTAGTGCCCACATGGTACACGAGAAGAACTTCCATCCCAACCAGCCCCAAAACAACAAGAACAAATCTCAGGGGAAAGGGAAGTTTGATGCAAAGAACAAGCCGTCACATTCTACCAACTTCAAGAAGAATTCTCATAACGGGTAGGGATACAAACCTAAATTTTGGTAGCACCGCACAAAATTTATATGGATGCATCTACCTGCTGTCAGCTAACCTCATGGTGCTCCAGGTATTCCTACATTCGTAACTAGGTACAATGACCACCGCAAGATGAAATTAGCTTATTCGTACTTTGACTTGCTGAATGCAGTGCGGAACGATCCTGTCATGTCTAGAGGAGCAAATAAGCAGTGCAGCTGAAGGTGGAAATCAACCAAGGACTTATGAAATTATATGTAATCTTCCTCAGGCAGGTCAGTATCCCCTTTGTCCAGATGATCGTGTTTTGTCATGCCGAGCTGTTGATATGTGCTACTGTTTTGCAACACCGTTTAGTATAGCTACTGTTTTCCTATCTTTTCAGATTCAGGACAATGAATAGGATATCAGGGGAACTGCACAATATGGACCCATGTTGAGTCATCTCTATTGCCTCATGTGTTTGCTGCAAATATGTCAGCATCAATTGCAAGATGAGGCAGCTAGATAGCCGTGGAGTTGCCAACATGCTCAAAGTGCTCGCAACATTGAGAAGAAACAAGCATGCCCAGGAAATTAATGCGTGCGCAGGGAGGCCCTTTGCTGAGAGAAGCATCGACCGATTTTCTTTCTTTCCACACCTTCTCACAGTTTTGTATATTGGTTATAGTATGGTGAATCATTGAGATGCATAGACATGCTGAACTTTTGTTCTTCTGAATGTTAGTTTAATGTGAGTGTCTGCATCCAGTACCGCATCCTCTTATTTGGTGGATGCATACAGAGACAATAAATCTCCTTAATTTACTCCATAACCACCCTATTAAATAGGCCTAGTAACAAACCAGCGCATGCAATGGCGGCGGGCACATGCATCCTGCATGCATGGCCACCATGCAAAGAACGCAAAAGAAGAGAGCAGTTCTTGGGAAAAAGCGAGTAGTTAGTGCAGCGTGCCTTATAAACACGAACAGCTCGCTCTCCCGCTTCCGTCTCCCCACCAAATTCCCCCCGCTCCCCAATCTTCCTCACTCTACGAGAAAACCCCACTCACCTTCTTCCTCACTCGTACAGAAAACGCCTGCTCCTCTTCTTCCACTCCTACAGAAATCCCCAGCCCTCCTTCTTCCCCACTCGCACTGCCACTAGGCTCGTCTCTGGCTACTCTGCTCAAATCCGTGAGCTCGGCGCGACGCCCACAAGGAAAATGGAGTCGGCTGGCCCCAGCGCCAAGAAGATGAGGCTCCCGCCAGCGGCGACGCCGGTTGTAGATCCCGCACCCGGTAGCGTGGGGAGAAGCGGCGAGGCCCCCCCCCCCACCCGGATCTGAGGAACCGGTAGAATCTCCGGTGGACCGCATCAGCGATCTCCTGACGCCATCCTTGAGGAGATCATCCGCTTCTCCCCACCAAGGATTGCTGCCGACACAAGTCCTCTCAACTCGGTGGCGCCCTCTATGGCGCATCACGCCCTCAATCTCGATCGTCGCCGACATCTGTCCTTCCTGAATTTGATCTCATTAGAGCCATCGTCTCTTCTCACCAGCAGGGCCCGCTCAATGCCTCTCAGATCCCGACAAGCTACCTGCTGTCCATACCCGCAAGGTGGATGCTTGGTCGACATCCCTGAATTCGAAAACTCCAATAGTTTGAGTTCTACCATTACCACGAAAGTTTCATACCACGAACATACCAAGAATTCGTGCCCACACCACCGTTGTCCATCTCGCGGTTTTCCTCCTCTCTCCACACCGCCACCTTCGCCGGTGCCATCTACCGACGATTTGGTACAAATGCTTCACTCCCACCGCTAAAAAACTTCCGCTTGTGGTGGTTTATCCGTCGGAGGCCTCACCGCACAAAGATCATCCACTCTAGTTGCCCTGCCTCGAGCGCTTGCTGATTGTTTTGGGAATAGAAATCGGTATCGCTTGTCTCCAAATAAAGTCGCCTCACCTTAAAAGCATTGGAATTTGTTTTGAAGGACAACAGCTCATCATCGAAGATGCCCTTCACTTGAAAGGTGCTCCTTCATAATTGTTATACACCGTCGAAATAACTCGTGCGTCTCTGCGCCCAAACCGGAGACCTTGGGTGTAATTCGTGACCCGTTTAATAATCACAAGGAGTTGGTGTTTGGCTCCTCACCTTTTCAGGTACCGTATATTATCATCTACACATTTGTAATCATATGCTGCATTTTTCATTTATGCGCATAAGTTCTATATCATATTGGAGTACACTTTGGGTACTAATATTATGTTATAAGCTCAATGAAGAGTTCGTCCATTGATAGCCTATCAATGCTACTGGATTCTATCAAGATCATATATATCAGAATGTATAGTTTTGATCTGGACATAATTATTGGCTTGCTGCGATGCTTTCGATCTCTGGAGAATTTATACATAGAGGTGATGATTTCATGCACATTGAAAGCCCGTATATATTGTACTAGAATTAACTGTTCAGCTGTCGTTCTTTCGACATACTCTTTTTCAAGACCTTAACTATTTTCAATATTCATGTCTACTTAGGCAGAACCACATGGACAAAAACATATAACCAATCATTGGCGTAATAAGCACAAGGATTTTCTCAGTTCTCATGACATTCGTTTGAGGACAATAACGATGGGACGATATGCATCCAACCAGGCAAACAGAAGCTTTGTCAAATTCTTCCTGTTGAATGCGAGGTCACTATTGTCCATGAGGCTTAATTTTTACAGCAAGAGATTTCTCACGGACGAACATGTTGAACAGCAAAAAAAGAAGTTTCAGGTGGACAAATGGGCTTCTATTTACAACAAGTTGTGGACATCCTAAAATAATTTTTTTTGCATAGGATGTTGATTTTATGGATCAGACCGATCCATTTGTTTGTGAGTGCAAAAAAGAGTGGTTGGGTTAGATGTTACTGTCATGTTGAATCTGAGTTTTGTCTAAAAATTTGATGAACAATTAATCCTTGGGCTTTTTGTACCATTTCTATGCTTGACTTGCATGTTGTTGCCCTCGTACTCCCCTCGACCTGCCACTACACTGCCGCATCTTTCATGGTTGTTATTCGTTCCCGTCCGAGGCTTTGGCGTCGTTCTCCGCCTTGGTTAGCTCGCTGTGCTCGCCACCGTCCTGGTGTTGTCAACATGGTCAACAACCAAGAGGAATCAGAGATGACTGTGACGTGGAGAGGTCGACGAGGGACCCATCAGGGTCATTGCATTTATAAGCAGTGCCTCGTTATTACAAGCCAAAACAATACTTCCTCCTAATTGTTTGACAACTAGGTTCCACGCCATTGTCAATGTAGTCAATAAACGAGAAAATTACACAACGAGAGGATATCACCATGGACCCAAAGAGCTCGCCCGATTGTTTTTCAGTTTCAGAGACGGAGCTCAACTCACATTGTCTTGCGGGGCTGTGGCCTGTCTAGCCCACGCTACGCTTTTAATTAAGCACATGACGAGCCCAGTTGATATTTTTTTCTTTCTGAATTGGCTAGCCAGTTTTTTTTTTGGAGAATACCAAAACCGAGGCCTACTTGTTTTTCTCAGCCTGGCTGCAATTCTTTCAAGACGAGGAGGGATAAGAAATGGGTTTCCCGAAACGGGCTATAAGTTGTAAGAAATGGGCTGTAAATTTTAAACCAAAGCCAACCGCAATTGCATTAAAATATCATTTTTCAGGATTTCTACTCTCTACTCTTATAAAAACCAAAGCCAACTGGCAATTACATTAAAATATCATCTTTTCACCCACAAGATAAACTACTCATACAAATGCATCTTCATGTTCCATGCAACGAACGGGCATCTTGCTAGTTAAGATTCTAAATTTCATTCATTTTTTTGCGGAGAATTGTTTTTTGAATTTTATTTTGATATAATTTTTTGAAAACTATTTTTAACGTGACTCGAAATTTCGTTATTAAAAGAGTTCGGACCCCACCGAAATATGCAAAATTCGCTGAATTTTTAGCGATGCCTGAATATATGGTCTGTAATGCTAATAAAAAGAATATGAGCTTAAAATATCCTTAAGAATTAGCAAATGGGCTATAAATTATTGAAAATAATGGCTAATGGGATGTATGCTGTTTTCCACAGATTTGGAGGCTGACTTCTGGGCCTACTAGGTTGACGATGACGCTGTCCTAAATTTTATTTTCACGCGTACGCAAGGCTTTGTCAACTTAGTCAACACACAACAGTGACTGTTGGATGTCCATCCAACGGCCGCCATGCTTCTTCAATCTCTGATCTTCCTGCTCCAGCCGCCCAAACCAGCGCCGACGGGACTGCCTGCTCCCTCCTCCCGTGGCTGGCTATGCTGCCGCCAGGCCATCCCTCTAACCACCCACACATCCTGTTATTTTCCGGCGACGTCAGCCTCACCCCGCAGCCGACCATTCAGCACTCGTTTTCCCCTCAGCGTGGGCATCCGCTGCGGTGGCTTCGCCGGCTCCGGGTGGTTCCCTTCCTAGGCCCCGCCCACGTCCACCGCGTTTGTGCTCTCGGCGCGGCAAGGTCAACATGGTCAACAAACAATAGCCATCGGAAGAGGCTGACAGTAGGGGACCAAACACGAAAATGCCTCCTTATTACGCGCAAAATAATGATTCCTCCACCTGATAGCTGGGACCCACCGGAAGGGTCTCCGTATTTCGCGAAAAAACGCTCCCCATTGTCACTCGGACCCACCGGAAATGCCTCCTTATTACGCACAAAAAAATGAATACTCCCCCTGCTAGCTGGGACTCACCTTGGTGGGAGGCTGACTTGTGGGCCTACTAAGTTTACGGGGATGGAGGGCTTTGTCAACTTAGTCAATATGAACGACACTAGCTCCAGTGACCGTACGATGTCCATCCAACGGCCGTAGTGCTTCTTGAACCTCTGGTCTTCGTGCTCCAGCCTCCCAAAGCAGCGCCGGTCGTGCCGCGTGCTCCTGCCTCCCGTGGCCGGCTGTGATGCCGCGGAGGCCTCACCGCCCCTACTACTCCCACCGCTGGCCAGGCCATCCCTCTACTCACCCACACCCCCTGTTATTCTGCGGCGACGGCAGCCTCACCCTTGTACTCCTCTTCGCGTGGGCATCCACTGCTGCGTCTTCCCCGGCTCCGCGTCGTCCCCTTCCTAGGCCTCGCCGTCGTCCACTGCCATGGTGCTCTCGGCGCGGCGTGGTCAATGTGGTCAACGACCGACTTCCATCGAAAGAGTACTGTGCGTGGAGAGGCTGACAGCTGGGTCCACGGTGGCCGCAAGGAAGTGCCTCCTTATTACGCGCAAAATAATTATTTCTCCACCTGACAGCGGGGACCCATCGGACGGGCCACCGTATTTCATGAAAAAAATGTTTCCCCCTGACTGCTGGGACCCACCAGCTACATCTTCGCACGCAAGGAAGTGCGTCCGGGCAAAAAAACAAAACGATTCGCCCCCCTGACTGCTGGGACCCACCAGCTACATCTTCACAGGCAAGGAAGTGCCTGACAGTCGGGACCCACCTGGTCGAAGCGTACGTAGCATTGTCATTCTGGTCTTGAACGTGTACGTACATACTGGTCGTAGTAGAGGCGCGCACGTACACGTACGTACAGCGGCGAGGGTGCAAGAAAGAAAATACGGCCACGTACGTACATACGGGCAGGGTCTCGAACGCCTACTCGCGCATACGTACATGGCTGGGTTGGAACGGAGAAACAGCGTCATTGTCGTGTTCATGGGGAGGCAACGGAGTGCGTCGTGTATTCATCGGGAGGCAATAGAACGCGTGGGAGCCAACCGGCTGGGTCGGAACGGAATGCGTGGTCGTGTTCATCGGGAGGGCTTGGACGGAACAGGCGATAGAAACGAGGCCTAGCGTACCACACAACGGAGGAAACGGCCTTGTGTTCGACCAGCCACGTTCGAAACGGGGTCCTGTTGATCGGGAGGGGCCTGGCCTACCGCAAAACGAAGGAAATGGACCTCCTACAGTCGAAACGGGGTTCCTGTTGATCGGGAGGGGTGTGGCGTACCGCAAAACGGAGGAAACGGACCTCCTACGGTCGAAACGGGGATCCTGTTGAGCGGGAGGGGTGTGGCATACCGCAAAACGGACGAAACGGACTTGTGTTGGAGTGCTACGGTCGAAACGGGTGGGAGGGTGTGGCGTACCACAAAATGGGACTCCAGGGATACTGTTCATCTCCACCGTCGACCTCCTCCAGCCTCCACGGGCTACCGTCGACCTCCTCCAGCCTCCACCGGCTCCTGTTCATCCAGCCTCCACCGTGCGCTACTCCACCGGCTACTGTTCAACCACCCCTCCACCGTATAGTGTTCATCCAGCCCTCCAAACCACGGGATCCTGTTCAACCACCCCTCCACGGCCACCCCTCCACCGTCTACTGTTCATCCAGCCCTCCACACCACGGGTTCCTATTCATCCAGAAGCAATGCCACCGCCACTTTGCTCATCCACCCCCCACAACGCCACTGTTCATCCCAGAGGCAGCATCGATCGGCTTGATTAGCAGCGATGCGAAGAATCGCCCATCGAGTTCGCTTAACAGCCATCGATCGACCACTCGGGTTCAGTAATGCGTAGCCTGCAGTGCAATTGCTCGGGTTGAGTTAGAGCCCAACGCCTCGCTCTGCTTCAGTTAGAGCCAACGCCTCACACACGCACAGCGCGACGAGAGAAACGCAGCGCATCGCCGCCCCGACCTCCCACCGTAAATCGCAACTCCCCGAAATTTTCCTCTCCCTCGCTTCTACCACGGTTTTTTCCGTCATGGAAGGCCCAAAGAATGTCATGCAGCTGCGTCTCGGGTCCTCCTAGGACGAAAAGCCCATTTTCTGTCATTATTTTTTGTCATAGAAGTAGGAGCCCACCACATCTATGATGATAACGGGTTTTGTCACAATTATCGTCATAGAAGTGTCATATGTATGACAGAAAAAAAATTCGTTCGGCCCAAAATGTCACGGATGTGTCTTTTTTTTGTAGTGTCGGGTTTCTTTTATTCATTCTCATATAATATTTCCACTAAATTGGATCTGAATGACTGTCTTGATCTGGGGTGGTTTGCTTCACCGTATCTGACATTCTGATAGGGCTTACCTCATATGTTCTTGTTCATACTGACTAAAAATTTTCTTTCATATCTGTTGGCTGAGCTAGGGTCCAAAAGACCTTCTGACATACGTGTCCTTCTCGATATTTATCCTTGATGGAGATGTTATTCTTGTATCGAGTACCGAGAATATTCCATGGAGTTGGGGAACACATCTTCCTATGGAACAAAGAATCTCTTCTATCCAAGCATCGGGTTCCGCGAATATATGCATGCCTTCTGGGTTCAAAACAGTAATGTGGATCATACCTGTTCTGCTAACGGATTCTGACATCTTGCAGGATTTTCTGACTTATCTTGACTGGCTTCACAATCTTGAGTATCCAAGTTGTACCAAAGATTTGACTGTCGCTTGTCGTGACTGAAAGAAAAATGCACCATCTCCTGATGATAACATTTGTAGACTTGACTGGAGGTGATCTTGGCAACAAATCCCATTCACATAGGCTTCCCATATGCGAGAGAGAACAATCCTCAAAGTATGTGTTCTCACACTGATTTTTCATTTTTGCCTCTATATCCATGGGGATAACAGTCCGTGCGATGCTCCATCGCGAGTGCTGAGGTCAATATGTTGAGTTGTCCTGGGTTCGGCCTTGACAGACTCGGGCATTCAATGCTGACAGTTCTGAGCATACTATGGACTGAGCTGGTTGACTTGCCATGAGGTCCTTACTAGAATGGAGTAGACCCCCTAGGCGTATCTCCACGGGATTCGATATGGAATAAGTCTGTCTTGGGCATACATACCACATTGCTCACACAATAACCGGCATACCTGTATTGTTGGTCTTGCTCTTTCATTATTACTTTCTTCATTTGGATCCTTAACTAAAAGAGCGGGGCCTTATATATATCCTTGATTATTTTCGTGGCCCTGAATACAGTTACGTACAATATCTTGCAATCATACCTTGGTCAGCTTCATGTTTTGAGCCTTAGAATATTTATCTGGTTCACGTGTGGTTATACAGATCTCAATAATGTTGTTGATTATGCCGGACAAAGACAGGGTTAATAACATCATCTTGTCGGATGTGCGGGGATGATCTTGATAATCACTGCTAAAACTATTATCTCAATGTTGTTTTTCCTTCAAGACTTGTTCATTATTGCATCACCCACTGGTTATTGTATCTTGAATAACTGGTGAGGTTGTCGGATGCGTACTGTGAATTTTTTCTTGTGCGAGAGACTTGCATGGACTTGGCAGCATACTCATTGTATGAACAAATATCTGATTCTCGAGGCATACCTTTATTCTGAATGGAATGACATATATATATTCTTGTCAGTCCGGCAGCCGATTATTCGTATGACAAGAATTGTCTGACTATCCTTGCTGAATTTATTGCGTATTTGGACTGACTTCTGGGTGCCACAATGTTTTAAATTTGAATTATGGCAGATTCAATCATCGCGTACGGAGCATACCATTAACTAGGAATGCATGTTGGACTTGGATCCAATTTTGTTCTCTTGCTGATTTAATCTTTGCTGCGATAATAGTCTATCTCTGACAAGTACTTGTTGCTGAAAGTCTGAGCAGAATACAATTTGTATCCAGACGGATGTGTGCAATACAATGTTGTCATCTGATAACCTCATTGCTTTTAACTGAATTCCTTGGTGTACATCTGTGCTGCTCACGGCTTCTTATGATCCAGTGTCGGTCGAGGAGTAATTTCCATAAGGGGGTAACACCGAGGATTCAAAACAAAGAATCACGTGAAAATGATTTATTGCAACAAAGCACACAGCAAACAAGCTACAAAGCTGCTCCACACAGGCACACACAAGCATGATACTACAGTAGATGAACATGCACTACAGGCAGGACTACACCCTATGCTTGAGAAAATGCTCGTGAACTGGCGAGGGAGCTAAGGGAGTGGATAGTGGAACAGCTGACTCCGATACTCCGGATGCATGAGGCAGAGGGGTTGGAGAAGCTGGCAAAGACTGAGGTAGGAAAGCACCAAGCAATCTCCTGGCTCGGATGGCGTCTTGGACTAACTCGGAAATAAGAAGACACTCGGCCGTCATGTAACGTGACATGGCGAGGATAGCTGGGTCATCTTGAGGGTCGATAGACGGGAACTGGGTCCGCTTGGCATTCTAGGCGATGGTGGGATAGAACTCGTAAGCATGATTCTCTTGCACCATGCTCTCTTGACGACGAAGACCGGTGATTGCTGCCATTGCGGCAAGCTGGACGGCACGCTCGGGAGTAGCGCCATAACCACCGTGGAAACTGTAGGTGCACTTAACAACAGGAATCGGGGCTAACAGATGGACATGAGCAACATACTCCATGATTCTTCCTCTGGCAGAAGACTGGAATACTTGATAATGAGGTGGGTCTCCGAGGGGATAAATGCTACACCACATATCGCCAAGGAGGGTGGCAAATCTAAGAGGTGCAGGAGTGGGACCAAACACAATAGGAATAGCTTCGGGAGCTCTGGGGAGGACACTGAACTCCTGCGAGGTCATGGTGGTCCCAGGAGGGAGCATTGAGATTGGGCGATTCTAGTGACCAAATGAGGCGAGGGAGCGATGAGTGAGCTGCGGGAGAGGTCGGGCACGCCTTATATAGACCCGGGGAAGGCTCTAGATCCTCATAAGCGAGCTTGAGCAGTGCACTAATGGTGGACAGAGGCTGGACACGGCACGGGCACGGCTCTAGCGGTGCATTAAAGGCGAACGACGACGAGGCAGAGGCACAGGGCGACGCAGAGGCTCACGAGGAAGCTCATGGACAAGGTTTGAGGTCGAGACGAGGAGGGAGGAGACGAGCATAGTGGCCGGACCGAGCCAGAGCTTGCAATTTGCATGACGCCAGCGTGATCACCACATGCACTGGAGCAAAGAGCTCGTTTTGGCCGGACAAACCATGTCCAGTAGATGGACCTTAGTGCCGTTACTCCAACTGAAGAAATAATTGGGTCTAGCGGCAAAGAAGAGATTTGCACCTAGCTCCAAAGCAGATCAACAGGAAGGTGTTTGTAACTTGTTGTGGTTGACATGAGAGGAGTTGGACTCAGATCTTTGGCACATCGTGATCACTCACTAAGATGATTCTGGTTACCAAAAATCAGACTAAGAGGAGAGGTTTAGATGAGGGTTGCTGTAGCAAGTGCAAAACTGACCAGATTGGGACATTATGAAGTTGCACTCACATACTTGATCATCAAGAGCTGAAATTTGTGAATTATTTATCAGAAAAGGAATATTCCCAACAGAAGAATATTGGGATTAGGTCAAGGATGAAAATGACATGATCTTAGGATGATGATGAGGATGACAAGCCACTATAAAACCTAGGAAGACATGATCTTCCCAAGTTTCAGAACCACATAGCCACGAAAAAGCAAATCAAATCAGGAAATCCAAGAAAATCGAAGGAAAAAGAAAAGGGCAAAAATCAAGGCTGTTACATAATTCTCCGTATTCTTTTGATGTGGAGTTTTGAATTTCTTTGTTCTTCTAAGCTATTCAAGCATTTGGATGTGGCATAATTTAACCTCAAGTTTTGAGATGTTTTTCCATAAGTCCACAACAAGCTCATTCTTTTGTTGTTGATTCTTCAACAACTCCGTTCAAGCCTTTCTCCTAAAGATGCTCTTTTTAATTCATTTGAGGTAGAAGATGTTTCTTTTCTTCACAATTCTTTTCATTCCATTCTTCCATTTGTTGTGGAGGCATTGTGTCGTTGCTATCATAAAGTATCATCCCATCTTGCCAAGTACATGTTCGATTCCTTCCATTTTCAGCCGGAGTGCTGCCCAAATTCCTTATTTTAAATTCCTTTTCTATCTCATTTTAGCTGGAGTGGTTTTGAATTCATTCTTGTTCCTTAAGCTCTTGTTTCATGTCTTTCCACCTACAAGGCTCTCAAAATGTTCAGTGTTCCTCTTTTCTAACGGAGTGTTTTCAATGTCGTTAATCTCCATTCTATTCTTATCTTGAATTGTTTAACCTCTCAAAGTTCATGGTTTCACTCGTTTGTCGAGAAAGCGACTTCGTTTACCTTTTCATCGTCCTCTTTCTCTTTCATTCCGTTCCTAAGATCTCGGGACGCGATCTTCTGTTAGTTGGGGAGTGTTGTGACGCCCCGAGACCGACACTCCAGATGCCTTCCATTTATTTTCGGTGTTGCCATGTGTTTATTTTGTTTGTTGCATTATCATAATTATTTTTGCATATTTCATTCCTCTATGCGGTTGCCATGATCATGATTAATGCCATTGCCATATTTTTGCTTCTTGCATCATGTTCATCTTTTACTATATTGCATTGTGCCATCCTTGTTTGTTGCCATGGTTGTCTCACTTGCTTTTTTATATGCTTCATGATGTGATATTGCCTTTGTCATTTGTTGTTCCATATGCATCATCATCATCATTGTAGCGTCCATATTTGTTGTGTGCTTGTTATCCTTATGAACTCCTTCTCCTCATCTTCTTTGTTGTTTCATCTTCCCCTTTCGATGTAAACCATCATCAAGTGCAACGCCCCATCACTAGCTTCTTCCTGTCAATTCTCACCCATTTATTCCAAGTGACCTTTTTATTTCCTACCCCAGTTTAATGTTCAACATTTTCCTACATATCCCACACCTTACCTACAACCTCTCTGCCAAATTTCAGATCCTTTGGAATTGTTTTGGTTGGATTAAAAAATGGCTCAAGTTTGAAATTAATTCAAACTTGAATTATTTTTCTGTCCTAAAAAATGCCCCCACCAGTTTATTCAAATCCTACATAATTTCAGGAGTCTAGATATATCCTCACTTATTGCAAATTCGTCCGCAATATCCCTGGCCTTTTCCCTTTTGACGGATGTCTATTTATGGGCATAATTAAAAGAAAAGAAAAGGACTCACCTTATGCAAAGCCATCTATGCCTTTTTCCTCCAACCAGCCCACCTCACTACCTCTTTCAGCCCAACCAGCCCACCAATGCAGATCCCTCCTATTCTTCTTGTATCTACTTTACGGCAGCACATCTAACAGTTCCACGTCGCCGCTTCCCTAGCACAATAGCCCATGCCTCGCCATGCCCGGGACGAGTTCAAGCTCATGCTCGAGTAGACAAGCGCGTGCACGTCCCGTAGCCGCTCCGTATGTAGGGATCGCAACCCCACCAAGATCTGCACCCCCTCCGCTGCTCTCTAGCCTCAACTGTCGTTGCTTTGCTCGCCATCGTCGCCAGCGATCTCCATGCGACCATGGAGGGCCAAGGTCAGCCTTTCTAGATGGTCTTAGGATGCTTTTCTTCTTCTATGCCAAGCACACAGCAGTAGCGTAGTGGCAAAAGTCACTCTATCCGATCCAGGAGGTCCTGGGTTCGAAACCCAGCTCTCCCCATGTGATTTAGCATTTATTAATTTTCTGCATATTCACATCAATGCCATCATCTTGAATTGTCAATAACTATATATCCATGCATCCAAATGAAACATATTATACATGTAAAACGCTTAGAATTTCATGCAGTTTCACAATATCCAACTTTCATCCATGTTAAAATAATTAAAATTGATGTTTGTATTAATTTCCATAAATGACATGCTAAAATGATTTATTTCAGAACTAAATAACCATAGCTTCGAATTAAATAAACTTGATATGTAAATGGGGTAGAAAAATGCATAGATTAACTTGGTGCACTTTATTTTGATGTTTAGCAATTTTAAAATATGATTTAGGGAAGAACAGTACCATATCCAAAATATGCACATGGGGATTTTCCGGATTTATTGTTTGTTGTTTCCGACCCCCATTTAAATTGCTTAGATAGTGTAGTTTTGTTATGCTTCAATGCTTGCCATGTTAAGAACATTTAAACTTATTGGTGTCATATTAAGAGTGAACTAAATATTTGAATGTTGTGTTGCGTCAATATGCAACTCATTGCATATTGAGCTCCACTTAATTTGTAGTATTGTTTGTTGCACTTTGCCATGCCGTGCATACTTAAACCGGACATGCATCATACTTGTTTGTGAATCATGCCATGATTATTGTCGGTGTCAAAACCGGTGGATCTCGGGTAGGGGGTCCCGAACTGTGTGTCTAAGGAGGATGGTAACAGGAGGCAGGGGACACGATGTTTACCCAGGTTCGGGCCCTCTGTGTGGAGGTTATACCCTACTTCCTGCTTGATTGATCTTGATGATATGAGTAGTACAATAGTTTATCTACCACGAGATTGTAGAGGCTAAACCCTAGAAGCTAGCCTATGGTATGATTGTTGTTGTCCTACGGACTAAACCCTCCGGTTTATATAGACACCGGAGGGGGCTAGGGTTACACAGAGCCGGTTACATATAGGAGGAGATCTACATATCCATATCGCCAAGCTTGCCTTTCACGCCAAGGAGAGTCCCATCCAGACACGAGACGAAGTCTTCAATCTTGTATCTTCATAGTCCAACAGTCCGGCCAAAGGATATAGTCCGGCTATCCGGACACCCCCTAATCAAGGACTCCCTCAGTAGCCCCTGAACCAGGCTTCAATGACGATGAGTCCGGCGCGCAGATTGTCTTCGGCATTGCAAGGCGGGTTCTTCTCCAAATTCCGAGTACCTGTTAAATAGTGTTCGGCTTCTCATAAATGTTGTGCTTCTCGGCTTCCGCGTCCAATAATGGCCATCTTCCACGTGTCGAATGAATGCGAGCGGCCAGGGCATATTTATATTTACCACCCTAGCTGCATGAACAAACTGTATATTTAAAGGGACGAGGATTCTCAGATCCATATCACACCATCCTCTCTCGGCGAGCATTCAATGGAGCGCGCCCGAAAAAATCCATTCCAACATGGCCGGCCAGCGCAGCTCCTCATCTCGCTCACGTAGCCCTAAGCCCAGAGATTGGAAGAAGTGTTCCGTCCCGCATAGTCAACTAGTGGAGCTACAGACCCAGGGATTTCTCCCTCCAGCATACATGCTCCCTGTTCGAGCCAGGCTTGCCACCTACAATGGCGGGGAGTAGGCGGAGAGCTTTCCAAACCCCTCCAAGGGGGAGTGGGTATGCCTCGTTCCTTATTTATTAAGGGGGTCGGATTTCCCATCCATCCGTTCCTCCGAGGGCTCCTGGAGTTTTACGGCCTCCAGTTGCATAATCTCACCCGTGCCTCCATACTACACATCACTGGTTATGTAGCCCTTTGCGAGCTATTTCTGGGCTGCGAAGCTCACTTCGCGTTGTGGAAGAAGCTATTCGCCTTGTGCCCGTGACTCGAGGGGGTCAATATATCAAGTGGGCGGAGCGAAATATGGCGATCACCGGGACCGGATACCTATCCAAGACTTTAACAAGACGTCCAAGACGGCCTTCAGAGTGGTTTTATATGGAGGACGTCCCCCTCCCGGATCCTATTCGGCTCGGCCTTCCTGAGTTTGATAATGCCCCTTTAAAGAAGCGCCTAAGCTGGCGACCACGGAGCCCTCAGGAGGAAGATGACAGAGACGTTTTTTACCTGATGGGCTGGATAAAGGTGTTGGCTCAATCAGGACTGACCATAACCGAGGTTATGTCAATATGCATTATGCGGGTGGTGGAGCCACTTCAATATCGAGGCCACCCCATGTGGGACTTCAACGGGGAAGATGATGCCACCTGCTGTGGTCGTAAGGGGCCGGACTCCATTTCCGCTCTAGCAAAAATTCTTTCTGGTTTGTACAAGGGAGAGGAAGAGGAGTTCCTCCCCATCAAGCCATGGGATGGATTCTCCATGTACAACCCTCCGAGCTGGGTAAGCCGCCGCTTTTTATACCCTTCCCTTCCGCATTTTTGCAACAAATATCTTACTTTGCCCGTTCACCACAGGAGTTGCGTAAGGCAGTAAGGGAGATCAACAGCCCACCTCCACAACCAGAGGATCCTGAACGACCCCTCGACCCCAGCCTTCAAGAGGATCCGGACATATTCGTGGAGCTGATTGACAGGATATTTTATCAATTAAGCCGCGATGAGGCCATGGTGGCTATTATAGCCGACTATCCGGGGCTACTCCCTGCCTCGCAGGTAAGTGAGACCAGGGTCCCAAACTTTGAGAAGTATCCCTTTTCACGCACTTCACCTACCATATCTGTACGGTGTTCTACAGGGAAGGTCCTCGGGACACCATGCTGAGCCCGTGGTGAATCACCAACGAGGGGCGCCGAAGCCGGGCAGGCTGAAAAGGAAGGCGGTCCGAACGGAGACGCCGGCACAGAGTTATTTTACAAAACCTCACTCCGTGATCATCATATTTAAAACGCAGTAATACCCATGTTTCGATGAAGGAAAAGCGCTCGCCGGACTATACCCGGAGAGATCGCCGATCACGCCTCTACTAGCCGAGCTCCGGGGCCGGACACAGAGGCGGAAGCTAACACGGGGCACCCGCCAGATGCTCCTTCGACAGAGCATGCGGATAAAATATCCGCCACAAATTCCGAAGTGGAGAGCACCATGAATTACAGGCGTCGCCGGGCCGTACTCCGCGACGCTTGTTTCTCCCAAGAGGCTTTTGATGCCTTCAACTCAAGAGACGCGTACATTTGTGCTGCTCAAAATGGTCTTGCCAGAGCCACGAATCAGTATGTAAAGGATATACGGGTAAGAAAATTTGATGATTATGTATAGCAGTAGCCCCTGAGACTTGAAACAGTTGGCACAACTGATTGAAGGATCATTATTTGTGCAGGTTCTTATAGAGAAGAATACCCAGTTGTTTCATGAGCTTGAAGAGTGCAAGGCCCAGCTACGGGCCGCAGTTGCCGCTTTGAAGGAGTCCGAGAAGGCCTCCTCTGGTAACACTTGTCTCAAAGAATGATAGGTACCATATAGAGTGCGGTATGCCTGCAAATCTGACAATAAATATTGTAGATGACGCCGGAGTGAATCCGGATGAGCAACATGCCATACGGCAGCTAAAGGATGGCGAGCGCGTGCTTACAAAAGTTAGGCAGGAGAAAAACAATCTCCAGGATGCCAATACCCAGCTGAGTGTGGAACTAAAGGATGTTCGCGCCCAACTGTCGGACTCCGTGAAAGAGAATAAGCGGCTTCGAAGCGGCATTTTTAGTAAGTGCTTGAGCGAACTTTAAAAAGAGTTCGGCGAAGAAGCCAGCTAACAGAGTTATGTCTGTAGGTATGCTGACGGGTTGTCCCGCGAATGAGATGCCCGGGTCTGCGGGTGATCTTCTACCAGAGCTCTCACAACTGCAGGAACAAGTTCGGCAGGTGATGCAAGGTATTGCCCAGGCCTTGTGGCCAACCGTCTCCCTGCCCGAAGGCCTTGGAGAGCTTGCGGAGAAGCTCAAGGGAGCGCGGCGGCGCTTCTGATTATGGAAGGTGCCTGCCGTCAAGGTACCAGGGAAGCCTGGGCCATGGTGAAGACGCGGTATACCAAGGCTGACCCAAACCACATGGCCGAGGTCAGACCTATGGGGCCCGATGGGAAAGAAATCCCTGTCAGTTTGGTGTATCATCAAGTAGAGTTAGCCGCAAAGTATTCCCAACAGGATTGTAGGCTAGACAGCCTGTTGGATGGTATAGAAGAAGAATTTAGTCAGTCTAAGTTACTGTGTAATTTAAATGACATGTAGAACGTATCTAGCCGGATTGTAAATCATTTGTCATGGCGGACCTTTTAGCTTCGACCTCTGGACCCGATAGTACGGAGTGTATCTGGATACCCGCTCAGTTATGTAAAAGCCGGGGTATGCGTGGAGACCAGGCGTAGGGGTCATAAGTGCTTGAACAGACAAGTACCCAACTAGTTATTTTATATTACATGGGTAGTAAGAAACATCTTCCAGGGAGAATAGTTCCCTTAAGGGTTCCTTTCCCTGGGTACGCATGCCCTAATGTGCATGTCCGAACTGCGAGAAGAGACGCAGGCAAAAAACATCTGGGGGCAAGTGGAAAAAATAAAAAGTCATCTTTTATTCACCGACCGAATATTCCCTTAAGAACGCTAGCTTTCAGCTTCACCCAGTCTGAGGTACACATCCGGCTGACCCTGCAGTAACAATCACAGAGGTGCTCCCCTTATGCCCTAGCCGAATTAACGGGAACGTAGGGCATAAATACAAGAGCCAGGCAACCCAGCTTGGCCAAAACTTAAGTCATATCGATGCATATAATGGCAAAAAAAGGTACATGCGGAATAATAACACATGTGCGGGGCATGAAGCCCATAAAATAATTCAGCTTATGTGCAAGAAGCCCCCAGGTATAATGAGCGCGGCTAGCGCATCAAGATTATGTAGATAAGACACAAATTAGCCTTTTATGGCCTTGAGGAGAAAGAAGAAAAAAGAGAGAGAAAACAGATAACGTATATGCAAAAAATGGACAGGGGAAGGAGACGAACATAGAGTCCGGCGCTAGGCGTAGAATCTTCGGAGTCTGGCGGAGTTCCATGGGTTTGGCTCAAGTCGGTTAACCGATGCATCCCACAGACGGTACGCTCTGCCGGTCAGAACTTGGTCGATAATGAAGGGACCCTCCCATTTGGGCTTGAGCTTGTCCTTTTTCTTCTCCGGCAGACGTAGAACTAACTCGCCAATGTTATAAGTTTTGGCCTGTACTTCTCTTCTTCAGTATCTTCGAGCCTGTTGCTGATAGAATGCGGAACGCGCTTTTGCCACGTCACGCTCCTCCTCGAGGGCGTCCAAACTGTCCTGCCGATCGAGCTCGGCCTCTCTTTCTTCATACATGCGCACTCGAGGTGAGTCATGAATTATGTCGCAGGGCAGGGCCCCCTCTGCGCCGTACACCATAAAGAACGACGTGTATCCGGTAGTGCGATTCGGCGTGGTCCGCAGCCCCCAGAGTATGGAGTCGAGCTCCTATACCCAGTGCATGTTAGATTCCTTTAAGGACCGCACTAATCTGGGTTTAATGCCACTCATGATAAGACCATTTGCTCGCTCGACTTGACCGTTAGTTTGTGGGTGATATACAGAAGCATAATCGAGCTTGATGCCCATGTTGCTGCACCATAGTTTTACTTCGTCGGCAGTGAAGTTCGTGCCATTGTCAGTGACGATGCTGTGGGGGATGCCATAATGGTGTACAACCCCGGATATGAAGTCTATCACCGGTCCAGATTCAGCCGTCTTAACAGGTTTGGTTTCTATCCATTTGGTGAATTTATCCACCATGACCAGTAAGTATTTTTTCTTATGGGTTCCCCCTTTAAGGGGTCCGACCATGTCCAGCCCCCAGACCGCGAAAGACCAGGTGATGGGGATTGTTTGTAGGGCAACGGGTGGCATATGGCATTGGTTTGCAAAAAGCTAGCAACTGACGCAGCGTTGGACCAAGTCCTGAGCATCTGCTCGGGCCGTCGGCAAATAGAATCCTGTACGGAAGGCCTTACTTACGAGGGCCCGGGCTGCGGCGTGGTGGCCACTGAGTTCGGCATGGATTTGTGCCAGAAGCTTCCGCCCTTCCTCTTCGGAGATGCACCTTTAAAGGACTCTGGTGGTGCTTTTCTTATAAAGCTCTCCCTCGTGTACTTTGTAAGCTTTAGATCGCCGCACAATGCAGCGTGCCTCATTTTGGTCCTCGGGAAGTTCCTACCTGGTTAGGTAGGCCAGTAATGGTTTAGTCCATGGGGCGATCACGGCCATTATTACGTGGGCTGAAGGTGTTATTTCGGTGGTGGAGCCACCGATTATGTCAGAGTGTTCGGTATCTGGCGTTGTAGCCAGGTCCGGACTGTTGTTGCCGGTGTCCCCTTCCCATACCACGGATGGCTTGAATAGCCTTTCCAAGAATTTGTTGGGTGGGACCGTATTGCGCTTAGCGCCGATACGGGCGAGGATATCCGCCGCCTGATTGTTTTCCCGAGCCACATGATGGAATTCGAGCCCCTCAAACAAAGCTGACATCTTGAGAACAGCATTGCGATAAGCCGCCATTTTCGGATCTTTAGCGTCGAAGTCTCCATTTATTTGGGATATTGAGAGGTTCGAGTCCCCACGCACCTCCAGGCATTGAATGCCCATGGAAACTGCCATCCGGAGACCATGTAACAAGGCCTCATATTCGGCTGCATTGTTGGAGTCTGTGTACAGTATTTGGAGTACATATTGGACTGTATCTCCGGTAGGGGACGTCAGAACGACGCCAGCCCCCAGACCGGCCAACATTTTAGAGCCGTCGAAGTGCATAATCCAATTGGAGTATGCGCCGTATTCTTTAGGGAGTTTGTCTTCTATCCATTCGGTGACAAAATCGGCCAATACCTGCGACTTAATAGCTCGCCGAGGTTTATATGTTATGTCGAGCGGGAGTAGCTCAATGGCCCATTTGGCAATCCAGCCTCTGGCGTCGCAGTTGTTTATTATGTCGTTGTGTGGCACTTCCGAGGCCACTGTAATTGAACACTCTTGAAAGTAGTGTCATAGTTTCCGGGATGCCATGAATACCGCATACGCTATCTTTTGATAATGCGGGTACCATGATTTGCATGGAGTGAGGACAGTGGATACATAATATACCGGCTTTTGAAGGGGGAATTTATGTCCGTCCACTTCTCGTTCGACGACGAGCACTGCGCTTACGACTTGATGAGTCGCCGCTATATATAGCAGCATTGGTTCGCCGATGTTTGGAGCGGCCAGGATTGGGTTGGTGGCCAGTATGGCTTTTATTTCTTCCAATCCGGTCGTGGCAGCATCCGTCCACTTGAAGTGTTCGGTGCACCGAAGAAGGCGATAAAGGGGTAGTGCCTTTTCTCCTAATCAGGAGATAAAGCGGCTTAAGGCCGCAACGCATCCAGTTAATTTCTGGATTTGCTTGAGGTCTGTTGGGATGGCCAACTGTGACAGGGCTCGGATTTTGGCCGGATTTGCTTCAATTCCTCTACTGGAGACGATGAAACCCAGGAGCTTTCTGGCGGGCACGCCGAAAACGCATTTTTCCGGATTGAGCTTGATGTCGTATTTTCGGAGGTTGTCGAACATGGTCCTCAGGTCGTCTATTAAAGAGTCGACGTGTCTGGTTTTAACGACCACATCGTCTACGTATGCTTCCACTGTTTTACCGATCTGCTTTTCCAGACATGTCTGAATCATGCATTGATACATTGCACCGGCGTTCTTAAGCCCAAAAGGCATTGTGTTGAAACAGAAGGGGCCGTATGGCATGATAAATGCCGTTGCGGCTTGGTTGGACTCTGCCATCTTGATTTGGTGGTAGCCGGAGTACGCGTCGAGGAAGCACAATGAGTCGTGTCCCGCGGTGGCGTCGATAATTTGATCGATGCAGGGAGGGGGAAGGGATCCTTTGGGCAAGCCTTATTGAGGTCTTTGAAATCGACGCATAGGCGCCAGGATTTGTCCTTCTTTGGTACCATCACCAGGTTTGCTAGCAAGTCCGGGTGTTTTATTTCTCTGATGAATCCGGCCTCCAATAACTTGGCTAGCTCCTCTCTCATAGCTTGTCGCTTAGGTTCAGAGAGACACCGAAGAGTCTGCTTGACCGGCTTGAATCCTTTTTGAATGTTAAGGCTATGCTCGGCCAGCCTGCGTGGGATTCCTGGCATATCTGATGGGTGCCAGGCAAATATATCCCAGTTCTCGCGCAGGAACTCCCGTAGTGCAGCGTCCACAACGGGGTTTAACTGTGCCCCGATGGAGGCTGTTTTGGTAGGGTCCGTTGGGTGGACTTGGACTTTGACTATTTCATCCGCTGGTTTGAAAGAGGTGGACTTGGATCTCTTGTCGAGTATCACGTCATCCCTGTCCACGGTCGAGCGTAGCACAGTTAACTCCTCTGCCGCGAGGGTTTCGGATAGTGCCTCGAGGGCCAGTGCGGCTGTTTTGTTTTCGGCGCGGAGCGCTATGTCCGGATCACTAGCTAGAGTGATAATTCCATTGGGCCTAGGCATTTTAAGCTTCATGTACCCATCATGGGGTATGGCTTGGAAGATCGTGAATGCCTCGCACCCTAAAAGGGCGTGGTATCCGCTACTGAACGGGGCCACTTGGAATGTGATTTCTTCGGACCTGTAATTTTCCGGTGTGCCGAATACCACATCTAGTGTGATTTTCCCAGCGCAACATGCTTCCCGACTGGGGATGATTCCTCTAAAGGTTGTGTTGCTTTGCTCAATGCGGTTCTAGTCTATTTCCATTTTTTGGAGAGTTTCTTCATAAATGAGGTTTAATCCGCTGCTGCCGTCCATGAGCACTTTAGTGAGCCGAAAGCCATCCACAAATCGACTGAGGACCAATGCGGCTAGTGCTCGGGCTGTTCGGAATTTAGGTTCGTCACTAGCATTGAAAGTGATAGCCGTGTCGCTCCATGGATTGATTGCTGCCACCTGGCAGATGTCGGCAAGGCTGTGGAGTGCTTGCTTCCGCCTATTATTTGAGGCGAATGTCTCGAGGACTGTTAAAACTGTATTGTAATCCACGGGATGTTGCTCTGTGGTATTTTGAATGAGGAGATCCTCACCGCTCTTGGCAACCTGCCGGAGTACCCAACATGCTCTAAGGCTGTGTGTTGGTATGGTATCCAGCGTACTGTGAATTTTGCAGGGTCTGTTAAGCCATCCCTCCAATACGGTTCCACGCCCTGTAGTGGGCTTTTGCTTTTTTGCAATTGAAACGGGTGACTTACGAGGATGCACCCTTTTAATTCGGACTGGGTGTTTAGTCGGAGCCGGATTATCCCAAAATTTTGTTTCGGTTTTCCAGGCACTTTCCATCGCACAGTACCTCAGTACTATGGCCGCCAAGTCAGCGAAGTGTGCTATGTTGTGGCGGCTTATGGCGTTAAGGATTCCCTTGTCCATGCAATTATTGCAGAAGAATGAGATTGTGTCTTCCTCGCGACAGTCCTTGACCTTGTTCATTACAAGGAGGAATCTGGCCCAATAGTGATGTACTGTTTCCTGGGGCTCCTGTCTAATGTGGGAGAGATCGCTTGTATCTGGGTGGGTGGGCGGATTTGAGTCCGGACCCTGACCCGATCTGAGACCCAGGGGCATGGGAGTTTCCGATCTTGGAAGTTCGGGCTCCGGGATGTCGCCCGATAGGTCTGGCCCACTGCCTGATTCTAGGCTCGAGGCTTGGGCGATGTCCTTCCGTAGACGGGTATCCGGCTCGGAGAGCTCTGGAATCCGGACATAGTTTTTCCTCAAGATAGAGGAAGAATTGCCGCATTGTTCCTCCACCACCGCTACCTGATGGGTGACCGGCAGAGAATTAATCTCCCTTTGGTCGGGTTTAAGCCCAATCCGATCATGGTCCGTAGAGACTCCCAAAGCGGCGATGTGATCCAAGAGATCGTTTAGGGAGGAGAGCTCTATTGGATCCATCTGCTCGGCAAGTTCCGAGCTGACGTGGAGGCTGTTTTCGATGACCCGAGAAGTCATCGTCGGCACAGCAGCCGAACGGGCAGCCATGACGAAACCGCCTAGCCGGAGAGTCTGGCCGACAGCCAGGGCTCCACCAGAGGTGACGCTGTCCTTGACAACGAGACGAGGCATCCTTCCTTACGGTGATGGCACAGTGGAACTCTCAATGAAAGTACCAATGTCGGTGTCAAAACTGGCGGATCTCGGGTAGGGGGTCCCGAACTGTGCATCTAAGGCGGATGGTAACAAGAGGCAGGGGACACGATGTTTACCCAGGTTCGGGCCCTCTCTATGGAGGTAATACCCTACTTCCTGCTTGATTGATCTTGATGATATGAGTAGTACATGATTTGATCTACCACGAGTTCATAGAGGCTAAACCCTAGAAGCTAGCCTATGGTATGATTGTTGTTGTCCTACGGACTAAACCCTCCGGTTTATATAGACACCGGAGGGGGCTAGGGTTACACAGAGTCAGTTACAAATAGGAGGAGATCTACATATCTGTATCGCCAAGCTTGCCTTCCACGCCAAGGAGAGTCCCATCCGGACATGAGATGAAGTCTTCAATCTTGTATCTTCACAGTCCAACAGTCTGGCCAAAGGATATAGTCCAGCTATCCGGACACCCCCTAATCCTAGACTCCCTCAATTATGCTTGTGTGTTTACCGTGTTGTTTGCTTATTTCCGGTTGTGCTTCTTCTTGATAGTTGCTGTAATGTTGCGATTGTTAGGATTCGTTCGACTACGCCCGTTCGTCTTCTTCATGGATTCGGACTTCTTCCTAGCGGGATTTCAGGCAAGATGATCATTATCTTGGATCTCACAAATATCTTTGATTTGCTAGTTGTCTCGATGCTATCTCTATGTCGTGCTACCTACCACTTTTTTATCAAGCCTCCCAAATTGCCATGATAAACCTCTAATCCTTTTCCACCGTCCCAGCAAACCATTGTTTGGCTATGTTACCGCTTTGCTCAGCCCCTCTTATAGCTTTGCTAGTTGCAGGTGCAGTTGCAGGTTGTTCCATGTTGGGACATGGATATCATGGATATCATGGGATATCACAATATCTCTTATTTAATTATTGCATCTATATTCTTGGTAAAGGGTGGAAGGCTCGGCTTTTTGCCTTGTGTTTTGTTCCACTCTTGCCGCCCTAGTTTTTGTCATACTGATGTTATGTTCCTTGATTTTGCGTTCCTAACACGGTTGGGGTTTATGGGCCCCCTTGACAGTTTGCTTTGAATAAAACTCCTCCAGCAAGACCCACCATTGGTTTTACATTTTTCCCAAACAAAAGAGGGGGCCAATGCTGATGGTGTTGGTCCAAAACAGGCAGACTACGGGGCCACCATGGGGCAACTCGAGGTCTGGTTTTACTCGTAGGCTGACCCATCCGGTCATGGCCTGAGATGAGATACGCGCGGCTACTATCAGGGTGTCGGCACGCCGGGAGGTCTTCCTGCACTTGTTTTACCATTTTCGAAATGTCTTGTGAACCAGAATTCCAAGCTTGATCGGGTTGTTCTGGGAGGACGATTTTCCTCGGTTGATCGTGACAGCTTGTCATGGGCTAAGTTGGGACACCACTACATGGTTTAAACTTTCGAGAGTCATGCCCGTGATTATGTAGTAGATGGAATTTTTAATATCCGGTTGTAGAGAACTTCATACCAGATCTGAATTAAAATACACCAACCGCGTGTGTAGCCATGACCTTCTCTTTTCAAGTGAGTCCGAGAAGAGAATATGGTGGGGTTATCTCTGAACGTAAGTAGTTATGGATCACTTCTTGATCATTACTAGTTTGCGATCGTTTGTGACCGTTTGCGTAGTTTCTCATCTTATTCTTGTACTCGTAAGTTAGCCACCATACAATGCTTAGTCACTTGCTGCAACCCCACCACTTATCCATTCCATACACATTAAGCTTTGCTAGTCTTGATACCCATGGTAATGGGATTGCTGAGTTCTCGTCGCTCAAAGATTACTACAACAATAGTTGCAAGTACAGGTAATGCGATGACCTGACGTGAAAGTGATGCTTGATTGTTTCCGAGTCCTTCTGCTTCTTCGATGATCAGGGGATAGGTTCCTTGTCGGCGGCCTAGGCTAGCAGGGTGGATGTGGTTTGTGTTTTCCATTTGAATTCATCCATAGTCGGATGCCTCTCTTCTGTATGATGTTTGATGTATTCATGTGGCATTTGTATGCCTGTCTATGTATCCCCGACTATTATGTAATGGTAAGATGTAATGATATCCAACTTGCAAAAGCGTTTCAATATGCGGCTCTATCCTTGGTGGGACCTTCGAGTTCCCCTCGGATGGGATCGCATATTGGGCCTGACAGTAGCATTGACGGGCTGGTCGCCGAGCACTATCACAGAGCTAGAAGCCGCGGGCGTCAGCGAGGTCTCTGTGGACCCGCGCGAGTTCGTGTACATGCAAGCGCCAGCGCCCGTGCCCGTGCCCGTGCCCGTGCGCGCCCCTCCACCTACCGCGGCGTCGGTCCCTGTCCGCTTGCCTGCACCCGCCGCTCCCTTGCCCGTGCGCGCGCCCCCCTCAGCGGCATTGGACGCTCCCATCGACCACTACATCGCAGCATGGCCAGCTGTCATCCTACTGTGCCTCGCCCATCGATCGCGCGACGACACGATGTTTGATTTCCAACTGAAGAAAACTCTGTGCTGCCTTGAAGACATCAACAACGGCGTCCCGGAGGAAGAAAACGACAACGCAGGCGCGGCACGCCTTCTCCGCCGCCGCCGAAAATAGTTTTTTTGGGTTTAAAACTGTATCTCGATCATATGAAGATAAATTCACAGTGTGACTGAACGAGAGATATGGTTTGAATGAACTTGCATTTTTCTCTCTTAAAGTATAGCCTTATCAAACAATTTTCTTTTGAAAAGAACGTCAATAGTTTTTAAATATACACTCATCGCAAACGTTTTATTTAGAGTACCCGAATGCAAACCGACAGCTTTCCTAGGAAGCCAAGGGAAAACATGCCAAGCAGGATTTGTGCAGCTCTTGATCAAAAACATTTTAGATAGAACACCCTTATGCAAAGTGAGATCTATGGTTTTCCCCCGTATGTCATGAGAAAATGCGCAGTGCAGGATTTGTGCATCTCTTCAACGCAAACGGTTCAGATTGAATACGGTATGCAAAGCCGGACTTCGGCGCTAAGTCAAGAGAAAATGTGCCGAGCAGGATTTGTACATCCCTTCAACGCAAATTGTTGTTTTGGATGACCCGTGTGCAACCACGTACAAACAATTTGGTAAGATTTCCATCTGTCATATTGTGTATATTGCCATTTTTCAAACCGGAAAGATTGACATTTGTTGATCTAGTAACATTGCCAATTGTCAACCTTGTAACACTGCGATTTGTCAAAATATGCAGCTAAAAATCACTACTATTTAATTTTTGCAACTAAACTTCAGTAATTAAGCATAAATTTCATTCCTAGATTAAGCAGTCATTCTTTATACAAATAGTTCAACTCGGCAGCTAAACCGACCAAACTTTTCCCCTATTTTTGCCAACCACGTACTGAAATAGCTAGTTCAACTATATATACTAGCTAATTTTAAGTACGTTGTACAGTTTCACCACATCTATAGTCAGATGAACTGAAGAAAATAGCCCCTAATTACTACTACTATGGAGGGGATTTCTACTACTTCCGGCAGCCTCTCCGTTGCCGAGCGCGCTCAGTAAGAGGCAGAGGAGGAGGACCCTACCGACGAGTTGGACAACTTCAATACGGTGCCTCCGCTGTTGCACCTTCGGTGACGCTCACCTCGAACACCCTCTGCCGCTCCAGACGACCCCTGTCAAAGCGGTGATTCTTCTCTTAGATCTCCTGATTCCTCGCCTCTGCGTCGGTGTGTACTGCAGCCATGGCGGCGGTAAGTGTTAGGACCCTGATTCCAAGTCACATCGACCTAGCCGGTAACACCTCATATCTCTTTGCGGCCTCACCCACGGTATTCCCATGGGTGTCGCCTTATCATGGCCCGGGATCGTTTGCGCCTTTTGGCTCATGTATATGATAGTGTCGCTAGCATCCACATGACAGAGAACCCGGGCCGACATGGCTAGTCGTGAACCCAAAGCGGCACTAACCCATGGGGATAGGCATACATGAATCACATCGAGCATGTCGGTCATCAACGATGAATCTGTGCTGTAGCACTGGCTAACAGACTCCGTGAACCGGCTGTAGCAGTTAGGCAGGACTCCGGATGTCACCGCGTGACATTTCCCGAAGGATGAATACACGAACGGCGTGAAACACATGCCGCCAATCAAGTGTCCAGAGCAGTAGTGCTGGGCTAGCAGGACTCGTGAACCGGGCAGAAGCGGACTACTATCGCACAGGAAGCACTAGACTACATTTCCCCATATGAGAGGCTGCCAAGGATAAACAACTAGATTGTCGGATCCCACTCATACCAAGCATTTCAATCATACACACAATATGCCTGATATGAGTACATACAACATGGCATCACAACAAAACTCTACAACTCAAGTACTATATTTAAGAGGCTTCGAGGAGCCATACATAACATATTCATACAGATAGGGGTCACATGACCCGACACTCAAGTCATACAAACATACAAGTACATGTGGAAGCAAACTAGTCTGAGTACAGACACTAAAAAGAAAGAAGGCTTGACGAAGCCCTTCTATCTACATTGGCCCTTCACAAGCCTTGGATCACCACCGGGTGGCTAGTCACCGTCGACGCCAAGGTCTACATAGAACCCATCGGAGGGGGCGCGGTGTTGTCGTCTCAAAAACATTAATTAGCAAACATGAGTACGGAGGTACTCAAAGAAGTCTTACAATGTAATCCTACTATACATGCACATTCTCAAGAAGGTAGTGGAGTTATTGCAGCAAGCCAGCTTTGACTCTTGGCTAAGCTATCCTACGTGACATCACTTGGAAAGCATTTTTCGCACACGAGTCCACTAATCACCAACACAATACTCCACCGTGGATCCTCTCTCGTCAACCTACGAGAGGGCCATCCGCGGTACTCACACTTATCTTGAGGCTTTTAGTAGTATCCATTTACTTGTCTATGAACTGTATAGGTGACCAAGTAGTCCTTTACCGCGGACGCGGCTATTCGAATAGTTTCATACCCTGCAGGGGTGTACTTCTTCACACATGCTCTCACCACTTATCGCCGCTACACGACATGTACTCGGCAACCTTCAAGCGGAAGCCCAGCGAGGGTGTCGGCCACGACCTGACTAAACACACGAGTCCCTAGTCCAGGTTTATTGCCTATTCGGGTTCCATCCAGAGGAGTCCGCCGAGGTTTCCACTAACGGCCCCGAACGATGTGTGCAGGGTTCCCGAGACACCAAACAGGCGAATCGGTACACTGTACACGTGCCTACCGCAACACAGCCCACCCCTAAGGTCAGCGCTACGTGCGGCCCCCAGCATGCTACAAACACCAGAAACTACTTTGCAACTCCCGGACAGAGGACAAGAGTGGTTAGTAAGTCGAGAGGGTCAATTAAGGATCCCAATGCGTGGTAGTAGCTGAGTCTTAAATCACACACACAAATCTCAGTTCTTAGGGACGACTTCAATGAAACAACCCACCATGTACTCCTACATGGCCTCTCATCGATACCTTTACCAAACCGTGTTCACCACTTCACTCTCGTTACCAACACAACCTTTCACTCTAGCTCATCATCTCGATGAGCCAGACCTGACACAACTCTAAGCATAGCAAGCACAGCATGGTAGGAAACACAAATATGGCTCAATAAACTCCTACACATACTAGTGGGTTTCATCTAGTTACTGTGGCAATGACAGGTCATGCAAAGGAAGTGGGTTCAACTACCGCAACACACAGCAGTTTGAATCGCGTTGTCTTAATGCAGCAAACAAGAGCAAAAGCGAGATCATGGGTTTGTATCGGAATGATCAATGGGTTGCTTGCCTGATGTAGTGGTAGCAGGGTACTGCCCTTCGGATGGATATTCGGGGTTATCCTCGGAGACAGAACCTACCACGAAAGACACACCGAACATAATCAACACATGACGATATGCAACAATAAGATGCATGCTATGACATGGCAATATGAATGTGTGTTGGCCTAATGCAAGCTAGAACAGAAAGGAGTGAACTTATTTGAATCAAAGATTCAAATGTTAGCTCATTTAACATAGCCATATTAGTGCATTATCTTATTCTGCTTAAACAGCAAGGTTAACTTGTTCTGTCATGCATGAAACTATTACCAATGGATAGATTGAATTTTTCTGATCAAAATTCATATATAAAACTTTGCATTGGAGTTACAGATTAATTTCTATGAATTTTTGAAGTTTGCAACAATTTCTGGAATTTCCTGAATACAAATGAATCCACAAATTAGTTATTATGCGTCGATCGTCGAGGTGGTGACGCCATGGGTCAAAGGGGGCGTCCAGGTCAACCTGACCTGTGGGTCCCTCATGTCAGTAGTTAATTAAACTAGTTAAAATTAGTTAAAACTAATCTGGAAAATTAGCAGAGGGGGGCCCCACTTGTCATAGGCTCAGGGGAGTCAACTTGGGCCCACCCTAGTCAAAGTCAAGGGTCAAACACGTCGGCATTTAGCCGTCGGCGAAGCCAGACGCGGCGGCGAGAGTGCGTTTGTGCATTCCGGCGACAAAATGGGCGGCGGAGGCCATCTACGTGTAGTCGGGGATAAGCCGCGGCGTTTGGTGGCGGTGGTTGAGCTCGGGGTGGCCGGAAACGTCGCCGGTGACAACCGTGCCGGTCGCCGGAGTCGGGTGAAGATGGACCCGTGGCTACGGGGCATGGCGAGGCGCGTGGAGTGGTGCGTTAGACTCTACGCGACGCGGTGAGTATGTTAGACACCGTGGTGTGGCCGGTGGTTGGCCGGAGACACGTCGGCGACGAGCTCGGCGGTGGTGCGTGCGGTGAAGCTCCATGGGGTTGATGCATGGCTCGAGAGCGAGAACGGGGAGGGGGAGGAGTTAGCTGAGCTCACGGCGGTCACGATGGTTTAGTCAACGCGGTCAGGGACGAGCTGGTGCGGCGGCGACGACGAAGGGGATCTCCGGCGATGGCGGTGTCGGGCGAGGTTGGTGCAGCGGCTCCGAGGCAAGCGAGCGCTCGGGGCTCGGCTTGCTTGAAGGAGAGGAGGGTGGCGAAGCGCCTGGACACGGTGGCGCGGTGCAAGGACGACGGAGGGCGCGGGTTTCACGGTGGCACGGGCGTGACGGCGTCGGCCATGGTGCGGGCGAGCGAGGGAGAGGAGCTGGGGAGGAGAAAGGGCGTCTACGAGCTCGGGGGAGGAGTGGATGACCGACCAAGGGTGGCAGAACGGTGCGGGGAGGAGGCAGGGTGGCGAGCAGCTGCATGGTGCGCGCTGGTGCTGCCGTCGAGCACCTGGCTGCCTGCCTGGCCAAGCCAAGCAGCTCGCTGGAGCGGTGGCTGGGCTGGGCCGGCAAGTGGGCTTGCCAGATGGGCACGAGGTAAGCCTCTGCTTTCTGGGTTTTTTCCTTTTTCTATTATTCTGTAAGTTTGTGGACTTATTAAAAATAGTTAGGCACTTCTAAAAATCCTGAAAATAATCAGAGGCTCTGTTTAGAAAATCTTCAACAGCCCACACTTATTTTCAGAATTATTTGAGCATTCAAAATATTTACTAGTATTTAAATGCCCAAATGCAATTTACATATGATTTAATTCAATGACTTTCTGTTGACCTAGAAAAATGTGCACCAATTTTGCCAGAGGTTCTAACCCAAGACAAAGAGGGTGAACTTTTTAGAAGGGCAATTCAGGTTCCTTGAAAATATTTTTAGTAAACCTTAGTTGAATTCAGAGGGGTTCTGGGGGTTCTGTCTTCCCCAATTCAAGTTTCTGATGAAAGGTAAACATGATGCAACACTCTAATGCATGGACTAGCTAGGATGTGACAACTCACCCCCACTCAAAAGAATCTCGTCCCGAGATTTTGGATCCATTGGAAAGAAGGTGGGGTACTCAAGTCGAAGACGATCCTCCCTTTCCCAAGTAGCTTCTTGCTTGGAATGGTTTGACCATTGAACCTTGAGAAACTTGATATTCTGGCGTCGAGTGGTACGCTCTGCTTGATCAGGGATACGAACGGGATATTCTCGATAGGTGAGATTATCTTGGAGATCAAGCGTTTCGTGGTCCACTCCACGGATAGGATCCGAGAAGCAACGCCTGAGTTGAGAAACGTGGAAGACATCATGAACTCTGGAAAGATGCGGAGGTAGTTCCAATTGGTAGGCAACTTCTCCTCGTTTGGCAAGAATGCGAAAGGGTCCAATGTAACGAGGAGCCAATTTGCCTTTGATACCGAATCGATGGGTTCCCTTCAAGGGAGTAACCCGAAGGTAAGCCTTCTCGCCAACTTCATAAGACATAGGCTTATGCTTGCGGTCATATTGGCTCTTTTGATGAGATTGGGCTGTTTTCAATTTCTCACAAATAACTCAAACCTGCTCTTCTGCTTCCTGGATCATATCCGGGCCAAAGGGTTGTCTTTCCCCGGTTTCTAACCAGTTAAGAGGTGTTCGACATTTCCGTCCATACAGAACTTCGAAAGGAGCTTTGCCCAAGCTAGCTTGATAACTATTGTTACAAGCGAACTCGGCGAATGGAAGGCATTTCTCCCAATTCATGCCGAAAGAGATGACAGAAGCTCAAAGCATATCCTCCAGAATTTGATTGACTTGTTCTACTTGACCACTTGATTGAGGATGGAAGGCGGTGCTAAAAGAGAGACGAGTTCCCATAGCATTTTGGAAACTTTCCCAAAATCGAGAGGTGAAGAGACTTCCGCGGTCTGAGTTAATCTCCAATAGAACACCATGAAGAGACACTATTCGGGATATGTACAATTCAGCTAGCTGGCTAGCGGTTATACTCTCACGAACGGGTAGGAAATGGGCTACTTTGGAAAGATGATCGACAACAACGAAGATAGCATTATTCCCTCTCTTGGTCCTGGGAAACCCGATAATGAAATCCATACCGATTTTATCCCATTTCCATTCAGGAATTTCCAAAGGTTGAAGGGTGCCAACAGGCCGTTGATGCTCTGCTTTAACTCGACGACAGACATCGCAATTAGCAATGTATTGAGCGATTTCTCTCTTCATCCTAGTCCACCAAAACCTCTGGCGTAGGTCTTGATACATTTTAGTACTACCGGGATGAATGGTGAGAGGGGATTCATGAGCTTCCTTAAGGATCAATTGTCGTAGCTGTTGCTTCTTGGGAACCACCAAGCGGTTCTCGAAGAAGACAACACCTCGCTCATCTATGGATAAACACTTAGCAACTCCACTAGCAATGTTCTCCTTGATCCGAGATATTCCTCTATCATACCGCTGAGCGGTTATTGTTGGGTTCTACGGTAGGGTGCGTCGACTGCAAATTAAAAATTCCTACGCGCAGAACATCCAGGAACATGCTACGGGAGATGGATCATAGTTCGTTACCACTAGACGCGCAGTGCCGTGCAGCGGAAGAAGAGTTGGGGCAGCGCGTCTGCGTGGATCGTCTCCTCCTCGTTCGATCTCCCTCGAGCGGCCGGTCGTCCGATCCCACGTACGAGTTCGCCGGAGCGGCGCAAGTGCACCGCCTCTAACGATATCCGCGCGTGCGGGAGGAACGTCATGCGGCGGACTGCTAGGTCCGATCACACAGTCGGCGGCGAGTGGAGGTGGCTATTCGCAACACATGCAAACCCTAGTCGCAGCGCCGAAGCGATCAAATCGCCTGAGTGTGCCGCACCTCCACTTTATATAGGCGTCCGTCGCGAGCTCAACACTTGGGCCTCGCACGGACCCTAAAGCCCAAAGTCTACTCGGTCACGTTCCTAGTCCAGTTCGGATCACATCCGACCAGTGTCCTACGAATGGACTCGTAGGTTCCTTCCCTTAAGCGCGCGACCCCTTAGGTTCAAGTCAGCTTGGTCACAGTTCGGATCACCTCCGACCTGCACGGTTGGTAGCGGCCTCTAGCAAGGCATGCCGACCACCAAGCAGACTATGAAGCTGGTTAGGCGAACATGTACAACGTGTCACACTTCTGTTCCCTTTGCCGCACGATATATGTTGTCGGGCTCAAGGCGAGACTGTCATCCTTGTGCTAACCCGACCTCTTTCTCGTTCCAGTGATACCGACCACTGTCCGGATTATCTCATAATCCTTGTCGCATGGCCATGCTGTTCCTGGTCAGATCACACGAGGGGCCCAGAGTATATCTCTCCTGATCGGAGGGGCAAATCCCATCTTGCTCGACCATGTCTCGCAACATGGGACTGGACAAACCTGAAACCTACCTTTGTAACTACCCAGTCACGGAGTAGCGTTTGGTCGGCCCAAAGCAAGTCTATCACCATCTCGAGTACATGCGCCACTCAGGTCTTAGGACATAGAACGATGTTGTACTAGAGACTCACAGATGACATATCGCTGCGTCTCATAGTTGGGTCTGTCCGACTCGGACCTTATCTCGACTCGGATCCGACTATGTCGAATCCGACCAGACCTTTCCAAGTCCATATTATCCGTTAGCATCCAATGCTCCATGGCTAGTGAGACCGAGCCATCGACCGTGTCATATGCTAGTCTAGTCGGCCAGCGTCCCACACAGCCCTTTCGACTAGGGACCTTTTAGGACAGTCATCATACAATGCATAGTCCCACAAACAAGTCACGTACTTGCTGATACACATCATTGATAATGTCCAAGGACTATCTTTATTCATAAACACATAGGAAATATCATCATACATGATTGCCTCTAGGGCATATCTCCAACAGTCTCCCACTTGCACTAGAGTCAATCAAATAGACATCGAATGCCCATAGCTCTAACGTGCCCCTCATGCTTGGGTTGTGGAAGCGGCTTAGTCAACGGATCTGCAACATTTGCATCCGTGTGAATCTTGCATAACTCTACATCACCATTCTTTACGATCTTTCGTATCAGGTGATATTTCCGGTCTATGTGTCTGACCTTGTGGTGATTCCTCGGCTCCTTGGCTTGTGCGATGGCACCAGAATTATCACAATAAAGGTCCAACGGTTTCACCGAGGCTGGGAAAATACCAAGATCATCCAGAAAATGCCGGATCCAAACACCTTCCTTTGCAGCTTCACAAGCCGCAATGTATTCGCTTCTGTGGTAGAATCGGCCACCGTATCCTGCTTGGAACTCATCCAATTACATCGCTCCTCCGCTCAGACGCATACGAATCCGCATCGTGATCGACAATCATCTCTGCCGGTTTGGAAACTAGCATCGACGTAACCCCTTACGACGAGCTCTTCCTCACCTCCATAAACTAGGAACATCTCTTTAGTCCTTTTCGGTACTTCAAAATAGTCTTTACCGCTGCCCAAAGACTCTCACCGGGTTGGCCTGGTATCTACTTGTTAGGCTTATTGCAAAAGCAACATCGGCCTTGTACATATCATGGCATACATGATGGATCCGATTCTTTGAGGCATACGGAATCCTACTCATCCTGCTTCGCTCATCGATGTCGAGGGACTCGAGTCTCGCTTAGCCTTATACCATGTGAGAGCGGCAAGAACCCTTTCTTCGCCTCACTCATGTTGAACCGCTTCAACACTTTATCTATGTACGTGCTCGCTTAAGCGAGCAGCCTCCTCGATCTATCTCTATAGATCTTAATGCCTAAAATATAGACTGCCTCACCAAGGTCCTTCATCGAAAACTTGCCATTCAATGATCCTTGACCGAGTTTAACATCGAAACATCGTTCCCGATCAGTAGTATGTCGTCCACATACAAGATCAAAAACACTATCGAGCTCCCACTTAACTTCTTGTATAAACAAGAGTCCTCTTAGCTTTTGATGAAACCGAGACCAAGTGATTTACCTCATCAAAACGAATGTTCCAACTCCGAGATGCTTGCTTCAACCCATAAATGGATCTCTTGAGCTTGCATACCTTACTAGTGCTAGTCGGATCGACAAAACCCTCGGGCTGGATCATATACACGTCCTCGGTTAAATTTCCGTGAAGGAAAGCCGTCTTGACATCCATCTGCCATATCTCGTAATCGAAATATGTAGCTATAGCTAGTATGATCCTATTTCAGCATCGCTACCAGCGAGTAAGTCTCATCGTAGTCAACTCCTTGAACTTGTCCATAACCTTTAGTGACAAGCCGAGCTTTGTGGATCTGAACATTTCCATCCACATCGGTTTTCGTTTTAAAGACCCGTTTGCAACCAATGGCAGTTACGCCAGGTGGCGGATCAACCAAGTCCCAGACTTGATTCTCATCCATGGACTTTAACTCGGATCTCATGGCCTCTAGCCATGCCTCGGAATCTGGGCTCACCATCGCTTCCTCATATGTGGCCGACTCATCGCTTTCTAGCAACAATACATCACACACTTTGCGCAATCTTTCCGACCTCCGCGGTTCCGGTGCCGCTTCCACTACGGGTTCCCTGACTGACTCTAGTATGATCTCATCACCACCGAGCCGTCCCGAGTGGTCCTCAATTTCTTCGAGTCGAACCGTCCTCCCACCGCCTCCCGACCGAGAAACTCTTTCTCAAGGAAAACCCTGCCCGAGCAACAAACACTTTGTTCTCTTCCGGTTGTAGAAGCTATATCCCAAGGTTTCCCTCGGATATCCCACGAATATGCATTTATCCGACTTGGGTGTAAGCTTGTCCGACATAAGTCGCTTGACAAATGCTTCACAACCCCAAATCTTTAGAAAAGACAAACCGGGACTCTTCCCACCCACATCTCATGTGGTGTCTTGTCTACGGATTTTGATGGTACCCTATTAAGTGTGAAAGCTGCAGTTTCTAGAGCGTATCCCCAAAATGACAAGGGTAAATCCGATTTGCTCATCATAGACCGGACCATGTCCAACAAGGTCCTATTCCTCCGTTCTGACACGCCATTTCTCTGTGGCGTACCAGAGGTGTGAGCTGAGGTACTATACCTCGACTTTTCAGATGATCATCGAACTCCTGGCTCATGTACTCACCTCCACGATCAGATCGCAGAAGCTTTATAGTCTTGCCGAGCTGATTCTCAACCTCGTTTTGAAACTCTTTGAACTTTTCAAAAGTCTCCGACTTGTGCCTCATCAAATAGATATATCCATATCTACTCAAGTCGTCGGTAAAAGTCACGAAGTACTGATAGCCACCTCTGGCGGTTGTGCTCATTGGACCACACACATCACTATGTATAAGTTCCAATAGCTCGGACGCCCTCTCGCAACTCTTTGCGAAAGGAGACTTAGTCATCTTGCCGAGCAAGCATGATTCACATGTCTCGAACGACCAAGTCGGACGGGTTAGGAGCCCATCATCATGGAGCTTCTTCATGCGTTTCAGACTAATGTGTCCAAGCCGCAATGCCGTAAGTATGTCGGATTTATCTCATTAGGCTTATGCCTCTTGACATTTACGTTATAGACCGTTCCTGTTCTAGATTCAATATAAATAGCCCATCAACAATGGGTGCATAGCCGTGGAACATACCATTCAAAATATCGAACAACCATTGTCCTTTAAATTGAATTCATAACCTTGACTCATCAAACATGAGGCGAAATAATGTTCGACTAAGTGCAGGAATGTAATAACAATTATTCAATTCCATAATGAATCCGAAGGAAGTGGAGCTGCATCGTGCCGACCTCCAACGCAGCAACTCTTGCTTTGTTGCCGACCACGATGTCAATCTCCCTTGTGCCACACGCCTAGTTCTTACCAGCCCTGCATCGAGTTGCAAATATGAACAACCGATCCGGTATCAAATACCCAAGAGCTACTAGGTATGTCAGCAAGGTAAATGTCTATAACATATGCAACAAGTGTACCTTTGCTCAAGAAGCATTTCCGGCCTTCTTGCCATGCTCGCAAGCCACTTGCTACAGTTCCTCTTCCAAAGACCGGTCTCCTTGCAATGAAAACAAACGGTCTTTGAGTCCGGTCCAGACTTGGCATGCAGCGCAGAGGTTACCATCTCCGTGCCCTTTGCCTTAGCCTTCTTCTTAGACCAACTCTTCTTGAACTTAGCGATTTCGCACCATCAACACTTGATGTGTGCCTTTCTTAATATCCTGCTCGCCACCTTGAGCATCCCATGCAATTCAGTGAGCTTCTTATCCATGCCATGCATATGATAGTTCGAGATGAACGCCCCATAGCTGGGCGGAAGAGAACCCGAAATGCATCAGAGCCAGCTCATCCAAGAGCGGAAGCCCAAACGATCCAAAGCTTGCACATATCCGATCATCTTGATCACATGTGGGCTCGATGGATCACCTTCCTTCAGCTTGCAATCCATCAAGGATCGCCAGACGTTGAACCTTTCGGTCCTAGCTTGTGTCTGAAACATGCTCTTGAGACTCTCGATCATATCGTAAGCCTCAACGTTTTCGAAATGCTGTTGCAAATCGGGCTCCATACAAGCCAACATCGAGACGGTGATCTTCGTTGATTCATCAACGAGTTTCGTAGGCAT
This sequence comes from Aegilops longissima, assembly GCA_021605205.1. Classification (NCBI taxonomy): domain Eukaryota; kingdom Viridiplantae; phylum Streptophyta; class Magnoliopsida; order Poales; family Poaceae; genus Aegilops; species Aegilops longissima. Next base: position 275,331,551 of record CM038678.1, read on the forward strand.
TTTAGCTGTGGCACTAGCATTATCAGCAGGTTCCTCCGAAGTGGATCCTCTAGAACATGTTCCTTTTATCATGCTTGAGAACAATTCTCAGATTTCTATACCAGGTGGTAAAGTTTGTTCCATTCAGTTTATCCTTTTCCGAATTGATTTCAATGCAAAGTTGGGTTGAGCAGGTGGTGCCATTGATCTACAAAGAAAACATGCAATCACTAAGCAATGTGTTTATGTAGAGTAATTCTAGCCTAAACAGAAATACTCCCATCAAGTCAGCATCCTCCGCAAACTCTCGGTGATTCAGGATCCGACTAGCGCATGCGACTAGTGAGCTTTAGCATCATCGCTAGCCAACATACCTATCGTAAGCAACTCCTTGCTAATCGTATCTATATCGACTCACATCGATCGGGAAGGTATCTCATACCCGGCTCCCAACCTTCTTTGCCACAAGGCCCAAAACCGTTTTGATAGCCTTGTCAAGTTAACTCGATGCAATGCATGTCCGTGTCCGACATTTAACCCTTCAGCTCAAGGACACCCAGCAGCACCCCAATTTTATGAGCCCACTACTAGACGTACTTGGCGTGCGAAGGTGCAACATCGGGATGGCAATTCACTTGATATTCATGAGGGATCTTTCTACCATTCTAACATGCATAGAAACAAAGAAGCATAACAATCACAAAATAACACATATTGTGAAATAGTATGGCTCCTTCATGGACGTTCTTCCAGGTCGGCTCCGACTCCGATGCCATCTACGAACTCCATCTTGTTTGTCACGCCGGGACACCAAGCCACCAACCTGATCTCTATTATCCAACTACTACAACTAGTAATGAATTTACATAGAGTCACAAGTCGACACGCAGGTCGTTATACATTATAAAGACAGCACTTTGGCTCCTGCCGACTGACAAACATGACACGCAGGCCACGTATAAATTACACACATGCATTACATACACATGAGCCATACTATCCACATCAAACCTGCAAAACAAAGTTATGCATAAAATGGCATTCTACCGGTTTGTGTGTCGGTACGAATACACGGCGCTTCGCACACGGCGGTTCGAAGGCAGCGCCCTGGTGCTTGAGCAGCGCCCGACGTTTCGAAATCACAGATCACATCGAACTCCGATCACGCCAATTCTCGATCGACCGATCTTATCGATCATCGCGAATCCGATTCGGATTTACGTTTCACTGTTAACCCCGATGGCGGATGACCGACCGGTAGAGGTAGATCGTGTCACGACCTCATCGATCCCGATTTACGTAAAACATAGCCTCAACGATCCCCATGTGCGCTTGATCACATCAACCGTGCACATAGCCGATCTCTTCAAGGACAACAGAGGCTCTGATATGCATACGATCTGAATCCAAATCCTATAACAGAGGCTCTGATACCACTGTTGGGTTCTACGGTAGGGTGCGTCGACCGCAAATTAAAAATTCCTACGCCGCAGAACATCCAGAACATGCTACGGAGATGGATCATAGTTCGTTACCACTAGACGCAGCAGCGCCGTGCAGCGAAGAAGAGTTGGGGCAGCGCGTCTGCGTGGATCGCCTCCTCCTCGTTCGATCTCCTCGGCGGCGGTCGTCCGATCCCACGTCGAGTTCACGGAGCGGCGCAAGTGCACCGCCTCTAACGGTATCCGCGCATGCGGGAGGAACGTCGTGCGGCGGACTGCTAGGTCCGATCACACAGTCGGCGGCGAATGGAGGTGGCTATTCGCAACACATGCAAACCCTAGTCGCAGCGCTGAAGCGATCAAATCGCCTGAGTGTGCGGCACCTCCACTTTATATAGGCGTCCGTCGCGAGCTCAACACTTGGGCCTCGCACGAACCCTAAAGCCCAAAGTCTACTCGGTCACGTTCCTAGTCCAGTTCGGATCACATCCGACCAGTGTCCTACGAACTTACCTCGTAGGTTCCTTCCCTTAAGCGCGCGACCCCTTAGGTTCAAGTCAGCTTGGTCACAGTTCGGATCACCTCCGACCTGTACGGTTGGTAGCGGCCTCTAGCAAGGCGTGCCGACCACCAAGCGAACTATGAAGCTGGTTAAGCGAACCTGCATAACGTGTCACACTTCATTCCTTTGCCGCACGATATATGTTGTCGGGCTCAAGGCGAGACTGTCATCCTTGTGCTAACCCGACCTCTTTCTCGTTCCAGTGATACCGACCACTGTCCGGATTATCTCATAATCCTTGTCGCATGGCCATGTTGTTCCTGGTCAGATCACACGAGGGGCCCAGAGTATATCTCTCCTGATCGGAGGGACAAATCCCATCTTGCTCGACCATGTCTCGCAGCATGGGACTGGACAAACCCGAAACCTACCTTTGTAACTACCAAGTCACGGAGTAGCGTTTGGTCGGCCCAAAGCAAGTCCATCACCATCTCGAGTACATGCGTCAGCTCAGGTCTTAGGACATAGAACGTATGTTGTACTAGAGACTCACAGATGACATATCGCTGTGTCTCATAGTTGGGTCTGTCCGACTCGGACCTTATCTCGACTCGGATCCGACTATGTCGAATCCGACCAGACCTTTCCAAGTCCATATTATCCGGTTAGCATCCAATGCTCCATGGCTAGTGAGACCGAGCCATCGACCGTGTCATATGCTAGTCTAGTCGGCTGCGCGTCCACACAGCCCTTTCGACTAGGGACCTTTTAGGACAGTCATCATACAATGCATAGTCCCACAAACAAGTCACGTACTTGCTGATACAAATCATTGATAATGTCCAAGGACTATCTTTATTCATAAACACATAGGAAATATCATCATACATGATTGCCTCTAGGGCATATCTCCAACAGTTATGATTTGATCCGTAAGGTTGGGTTTCGCCACCAGGGTGGAAAGAAATCCTCAAGGAACAATGTGAAGGTTAAGCTTACGTAATTCCTCGTGGAGAAGTGGTTGACTTTGTTGTAACATCAGGTTTTTACAATAAGATTTACGACTTAGTGCATCAGCCATGACATTGGCTTTGCCTGGGGTGTAAGATATTCCTAAGTCGTAATCCGTAATCAACTCGATCGAACGTCTTTGCCTGAGATTCAAATCCGGTTGGGTGAAGATGTATTTCAGACTTTGGTGATCAGTGTAAATTTTGCAACGATTACCAAGAAGGTAATGTCGCCATGTTTTTAGTGCATGGACCACTGCTGCAAGCTCTAGATCATGTGTGGGATAGTTATCCTCATGTGGACGCAACTGTCGAGAAGCGTAGGCAATCACATGACGATCTTGCATGAGTATGCAACCTAGTCCTTGTCGCGAGGCGTCGCAATAGATAATAAAGTCCTTAGAAAAATCTGGTGGAACAAGTACGGGAGCAGATGTCAGGCGTCTTTTCAGTTCCTGAAAGCTGAACTCGCATTGTGGGGTCCACTCGAACTTTTTATCTTTCTTGAGGAGTTCAGTTAGAGGCTTAGCAACCTTGGAGAAATTCTCGACGAAGCGGCAGCAATAGCTCGCTAAACCGAGGAAACTCCGAACTTGCTTGACCGATTCAAGTGGAGTCCAGTCAAGGACGGCTTGAACTCGCTCGGGATTGACAGCAATGCCCTTACCAGAAATTACATGTCCTAGATAGGTCACTTCTGGCAACCAAAATTCGCATTTTGAAAATTTGGCATAAAGGCAACGCTCTCGAAGTTTCATCAATACTAGCCTTAGATGTTCGGCATGTTCTTCTTCATTCTTGGAGTAGATGAGTATATCATCAAGGTATACCACGATGAATTTATCCAAATACTCCATGAAGATCGAGTTCATTAACCGAGAGAAGGTGTCTGGAGCATTGGTTAACCCGAAGGACATGACGGTGTACTCGTATTGGCCATAACGAGTAACAAAGGTCGTTTTAGGAATGTCCCCGTTCTTGATTTTGATTTGATGGTAGACCAACCTCAAATCCATCTTGGAAAAGATTGAGGATCCAGCGAGCTGATCATACAGGTCGTTGATCCTGGGGAGCGGATACTTGTTCTTGATAGAGACCAAATTGACAGGTCGGTAATCTACAACCATCCGATTCGTTCCATCCTTCTTCTTGACGAAGAGGACGGGGCAAGCCCATGGAGAAGAACTAGGACGGATGAAACCCTTTTGCAAGGACTCATCGAGTTGTTACTTAAGCTCGGCTAGTTCTAGGGGTGCCATCTTATAAGGTCTTCTAGAGATTGGGACGGTTCCTGGAACAAGGTCTATCACGAACTCGACATCTCTGTCAGGTGGAACACCTGGCAGTTCCTCTGGAAAGACATCCGGAAGTCACGGACTACCGGAATATCTTCAAGGTCTGGAAGGGGTTTGGCATTTAAGGAGTAGAGCTGATGCTCAGACACTCGGGTCAAAACATTGACTGCTTGCCCGAAGGGTGGGTGAGTTGAACAGTTCGAGTAGAGCAATCAATCTTAGCATGATGGGCTGACATCCAGTCCATACCCAAGATGATTTTTATGTCCAAGGACTTCAGAGCTATTAGTGATGCAAGGAAGACTAATCTATCGACAAGGATATTATTTCCATGGCTGATTCTAGAAGTTTGCCACTTAGATCCAGGAGTTTGAATTACCATGGAGGTGTGCATGTCACAAAATGTGGTGTTGTGCAATCGAGCATAGCTCTCAGAAATAAATGAATGAGATGCTCCAGTATCAAAGAGAACAGTTGCCGGATGGAAATTAACAAGGAGCGTACCGAGAACGACGTTGGGATCCTCATGGGTCTCCTCAGCTGAGACGTAGTTGACATGGCCACGAGCAGTGGTGGCTGGTTTGGCGTGGAGCACCTTTCTGCTGGCTTACCACGGCCAAGACTTTCCGATCTGGTTGGGGTTGTTCAGGGACACTCACGGATTTAGTGACCCGTCTCCCTTTGACTTGAAACAGGTTATCACATTGGGACGTGGAGCAGCATTAGCAGCGGGGCCACCATAGGCCTTGGGCGGTGCATACTGCTGGTTGGGGCGAGGCGCCTCAAAGGATGGCCTCGGAGTGAATCTGGGTGGCAGAGCGGTGCTTGGAATCCACACCCGACGCTTTTGAGATCCAGAGTCGGATGAAGAACCAAAGTCACGGGAGTGCTTGCGTGAAGATTCAAAGTCAGACTGCCCTGTCTCAGCACTGATGGCCTTGTTGACTAACTTCTGGAAGAAGGTGCACTCGTGCAGACGAAGATCACGGCGAAGCTCGGGGCTAAGTTGTCACGCCCAATATGCGACCCTATCCAAAAGGAACTCGAAGGTCCCACCAAGGATAGACCCACATATTGAAACGCTTTTGCAAGGTGAATATCATTACATCAATATTACATAATAGATGGGGATACATACATAAGGCACAAATGCCCCAAGAATACAACAACATCTTATACAAGATCAACATCCGACTACGGATGAATCATAAACAGAAACTCAAATGACATCCACCCTGCTAGCCCAGGCTGCCGACCAGGAACCTATCCCCTGATAGACGAAGAAGAAGAACTCCAAAACAAGTAAACATCACTCTCGCGTCATGATCACCACAAGACCTGTACCTGCAACTGTTGGTGTAGTAATCTGTGAGCCACGAGGACTCAGCAATCCCATTACCATGGGTATCAAGACTAGCAAAGCTTTATGGGAAAGGAAGGGGTAAAGTGGTGAGGTTGCAGCAGCGGCTAAGCATATATGGTGGCTAACATACGCAAATGAGAGAGAGAAGAGAAACAAAGGAACGGTCGTCAACTAGTAATGATCAAGAAGTGATCCTGAACTCCTACTTACGTCAGACATAACCCAGAAACCGTGTTCTCCTCTCGATCAACCATGAAAAGAGACACTCACGGTTACGCACACGGTTGGTGTATTTTAGAAGAGTTTACTTCAAATTTACTACAACCGGATATTAACAAATTCCCATCTGCCGCATAACCGCGGGCACGGCTCTCGAAAGTTTATACCCTGCAGGGGTGTCCCCACTTAGCCCATGATAAGCTCTCCCGATCAACGAAGGATATTCCTTCTCCCCGGGAAGACCCGATCAGTCTCGGAATCCCGGCTACAAGACATTTCGACAATAATAAAACAAGACCAGCAAAGCCGCCCGATGCGCCGACAATCCCGATAGGAGCTGCACATATCTCGTTCTCAGGGCAACACCGGATGAGACATCCTACGAGTAAAACCAGACCCCGAGTTTCCCCGATGGGGCCCTGCAGTCTACTCGGTTCGGGCCAACACTTAGACAAGCATTGGCCCAGGGGGGCTAAATAAAGATGACCCTTGGGTTAGTAACTCCCAAGGGAAAGGTAGGTGGTGGTGAGGCAAATGGTAAAACCAAGGTTGGGCCTTGCTGGAGGAGTCTTATTCAAAGCGAACTGTCAAGGGGGTCCCATAAATCACTCAACCGCATTAGGGACGCAAAATCCAGGAACATAAAACCGATATGACAGAAACTAGGGCGGCAAGAGTGGAACAAAACACCAGGCATAACGCCGAGCCTTCCACCCTTTACCAAGTATATAGATGCATTAATTATATAGGAGATATTGTGATATCCCAACATAAATATAATCCAACATGGAGCAATCTTCATCTTCACCTGCAACTAGCAACGCTATAAGAGGGGCTGAGCAAAAGCGGTAACATAGCCAAACAACGGTTTGCTAGGAAGGGTGACAAAAGGTTAGAGGTTCATGGCAATTTGGGAGGCTTGAGCAGCAAGTGATAGGTAGCGCAGCATAGAGAAAGAACGAAGCAACTAGCATAGCAATGATAGCAATGAGATCCTAGGTGACGGTCATCTTGCCTGAAATCCCGCTAGGAAGAACGAGTCCATGAAGAAGGTGAAGCCACGAAGACGAACCAAGCGTAGACGAGCGAATCCTCACAATCGCAACGAAACGGGAACTATCGAGAAGAAGCACACAACATAGTAAACACACCACACATGAGCAAGGCATGATGCACAACAAGCATGATGCATGACAAGGTTACATGAAGCTACTCATGGCAAGAGATGATGCAAACAAGAGCAACACATCAAGGCAAGTTTAAATAAGGCCGGAAGCAACATATAACAATTCCGGTAAGTCCTCATATGCAACTTTCAAAATTGTTCCAGATCTGAATAAACATTATGTTCAAGTTGTTAAACAACAAGTTAAGATGCACCAAGATGATATACACGAAAATCCAGTCAAGTTACATATAAAGTTCATTTAATTCGGAGCTACGGCCTAGAAGATATGAGCAAAACAAGTTAAACATGGCATTGATGCAAAATGCATACCAACATCAAGCAAACACCTCAAAACAAGGATGCAACATTATAATATGAAACTACATGCAATTCTAAGCAAGTTTCATATAGAGCACACTCAAAACGGAGCAACGGTTCAACACATACACTCTATACAAGTCATAACAATCTGTCCAAAACAGAAACTAGGCATATTGCAAGCATCAAAACACTATGCTACAGCATCTCAACATGATAACAAAAGGCATGGACATGATGTACAGGTAAAGCATAACAAAACATGAACACTGAGCTATCTCCAGAAATCACTAGAACATGCTCAAACACATATGGCAAGATTGCAAATAATATCAGTTTCAGACTTTGCAGAAATAACATTAGGTTGCAATGTTTAGAGCTATCAAACAGCATGCTACAGGAACCTATAAATGCAAACAAAGGCATGGAAAGAATCTACTAATTGCATAGAACAAAAGTCCTTTACTGACCATGAGCCAAAAAGGATCAGAAGATATGACGGCACCCATGTAAACATGGCAAGTTATATTACAGATTCATACATGGCAGGAACAACAATAAGTAGGCATGTTGGTGAGCTTGAACCACTCACCACAGAGCAATACATGGCATGGCAAGGCAACCAACAGTAGAACACATGTTTATGAAGCTAAGCACGGAAAGAGAAAGTTTATAGGGTTCATGGATCACTAGCAAAGCTCATGGCAAAACTGAACTTAATGTTAACAGGCTGACAGCAACAATATTTAGCAAATTGAGAGCAAGATTACAACAAGTTACAGAAGATTATAATTGCAACAAAGGGCATTGATGAATAGAGCAAGACATGTATAACAAAACATCCTTAGTGAACATCTCCAGATTATGCATAAAATGACTTGTAGCAGCAGGTTTACATAGCATCATGATATAGCAGATTCAGACATGCAAAACAGCAACAGGAAGTACCCTACTTAACTAGCTTGATGCACTCACTACATGACCCACAAAAATACATGGATGGCACCACTGTGAATATGGCATGACATAGATCAAAAAACATGTAGACATCAACCTCATAGGATGCACACATCAATCATGGCAAAAATGACAAATAAGAATGTTATAACAGTTTCAGCAGATTAACATTATATAGCACTCTTGCAACGATGATTCAGGCATCAAGATGAACTCAAATGAACATGATGCAATGGTATGAAATGTAGATCATCTCGCAGCGAACATTTTGACATATTACACGCACAAAACGGAGCAGTATGCAGCAAGTTATAATGCGATGAAAATGGCATTATAATGCAAAATATTACGGGGACTTGGAGAAATTTTCAGGCGGTCAACCTCGGGATGGAGATATCCGGGACGCAGGGATCCCGTTTGCTTCGTCTCCTGGTGGATCTGATCCACCTTCTCTCCGGCGAGGCGGGGCGGTTCCGGCGAGGATCTCCGGCGAGGAGGAGGTCGGAGGAGGCACGGGAGATGGCCGGGGAGGCCGTGGACGACCGGATCCGGTCCGGCGAAGGCGGTGGCGCGAGGTCCGGCGAGGTCCGGCCTCCGACGAGGCGGCGCAGAGGCCGATGACATGGGGCGGCGGTGAGCAGGGCTGAGGCGGCGGAGCTCTGGCGGAGGAGGCGACGACGGCTGGGGCGGCGGCTGGCGGGGCGGCGATCGACGGCGGTGGAGATCATGGCGGGCAGGTCCGCCACCGCGCGGCGGACGGCGGCGCAGGGAGCGGAGGCGGAGGCCGCGGCGAAGCGGGCGCGAAGATGAGTCGGGCGGCGGCCGCGCCGAGCTGAGGCGGAGGGGCGGCGCGGCGAGGCGCGGTCGCCGGGCGGCGGAGGAGCGGCGGCTGGGCGCGGCGGCGGGCACGGGCCGAGCCGCGGAGCCGGAGGGCCGCCACGGCCAGCGGGCCCGCGGAGGAGGCGCGCGAAGAGGGGCGCCCAGCGGCGGTCGGCGTAGGATTGGTCGGGGGTGATGGCGCGGACGTGTCCGGCGGCGGGGTGGACGTGTCCGGCGGCGGGAGGAGCAGGGCTAGGGTTTCGGGGGCGAATTCATCCGCGAAAATGGAGGGGAAGGACCTATATATAGGAAGAGAGAGCTAGGAGAGTCCAAATGAGGAGCGGTTTTCAGCCACGCGATCGTGATCGAACGACCGAGAGCATGGAGGGGAGTTTGCTGGGTTTTGGGCCACTTTGGAGGGGTGTTGGGCTGCAACACAAAAAGGCTTTTGCGGTTACCCGGTTAACCGTTGGAGTATCAAACGACCTCCAAATGGCACGAAACTGGACAGGTGGTCTACCGGTGGTATACCAAGGCCGCTTGGCAAACCTCGTTCCATTCCGAGACCGTTTAACACCCGCACACAAAAAGAGGTAAAAGGGGGCGCCGGGGGACATAGGAGTGCCGAATTGCAAAACGGACAACGGGGAAAATGCTCGGATGCATGAGATAAACATGCATGCAAAATGAGATGCACATGATGACATGATATGAAATGCAGATGATGACATGGCAAAATGCAACACGCAAGCAAATGACATGGCAACTACGGCGAATAACTGGAAGACACCTGGCGCATCAAATCCGGGGCGTTACAACACTCCTCCACTAACAAGAGATCTCGTCCCGAGATCTTAGGACCGAGACGGAAGGGAAAAGAGATGAGGTGAAACAAGAAACGCAAGAGAGAAGAGGCAAAGAATCGAGAGCACTCGAGAAGAAGAGAGGAACGACGAGAATGACGAGAATCGAAAGCTCACGGAATCAAGATAGACTCTGAAGGCACTCCGGTTAGAACAAGATAAGAAACGAATAAGATTGAAAGGATTTAGGCAGCACTCCGGTTGAACAAGGACAGAATAGAACACGAACTTCAGAGGATGGAATGATACTTGATGAACTCTTGAAGAATGAATTAAATCATGAAGAACCACCATGAAAAACTCCGGTGACAAAAGGATGATGAGATAAAATTGAAGGATGAAAGAATAAGATGAGCATTGCGATGATTTAGATGGAGGTTCCGACGAGATGGTCGAGTAAATTTGAACTCCGGAAAAGAAAAGACGAACGACTTAGATCCGAGAAAATCACTCATCACAAACAATCTCCAAAGAAAGAATTAATCAACTTGACCACGATGAAATAAGAATAAGAATTATGTTATGCTTATCCTCCACCAATTAAATTGATGAGAAGAAATGGATTTGCATACTACTTATTCTTGATGAAAAGGATTGAGAAGTGACATATCGCAAACTTGAGAAGGTCTTCATGAACCACCGGTAGGATTGAAAAGAACGAATGGATTAATATGATAAACAAGGAAAAGAATCTTGAACGAACCACCGTAAGAATTTGGAAATGACTGATGAAAGAGAATGAATCACCGGGAAGAATTAGAAGAACAAATAAGCAAGAGGGGATTTAGATGCAAAAGAACAAAGAGATCATGAGCTGATTAAAGAACACTTGAACGAGGCACCGGGATAAATAGAGAACGATAACTAGAATGATGGCCTCCGGTGAAAAGAAATAGAAAAACAACTCTAGACATACTCCGGATGGGTAAGAAAGAATATCTGACAAACGGAATAATTCGAGAGGATAGCATGAAGCTAGAACCACAAATCTTCTGGAGAACGGGCAAGATTTAGGGGAAAAATTCTCTTCAATCTTCAAATGATGATGAGAAACACCACCAAAATTAATGAGATACTCCGGAAGAATGAAAAACAGAGAGGTTGAGCCAACTATGAAATGATTTGAAATTGATCTTGGAAAAGGCATGTGACTGATGGAATCTATTCTTATGTCACACTTGAAAAGAATTGAGAATCACTCCGGGGGAATTAGAAGAGTCAGGTAAGATCCTGGGAAAAGACCTGTGGGTTAGGGGCCACTAAAGAGAAAAACACCGTTGAAAAGGGATGATAAACAGATATATGATGCATCGGAACAATTGAAATATTTGAATGAGGTGACAACCTCGAATTAATTGGAACACAGACGAATCTCCTGAGATGTCTTCATCACTCCGGAAGGATAAACTGGCGAGAGGCGAACGAGCAGGGAAAACACTTGAGTCGAGGAAAAGAATATGATCGAACAAAGAAAATTGAGTTGAAATCCACCGGAAAGAAAGGGATGAAGAATGACGAATGAGACGAGAATTCACCGGTTGAAATAAATAAGAGAAGACTGAAGAGGCTCCGTACGAATGAAATAGATGGTCGAAAGAGACTCAAACTATAGGAAGAAGAGGGTGGGAGGGCGGGAAAACAAGGGTAACTTGGAAGGGGAAAACGATGAATATCTTGAAGATAAAACACCGGTTGAAATCATTGAGGAGAGAGAGCAAAAACTTCACACGAGTAGGATGGATACTCGATTACGGACTCCGGCTCCGAGAAGAAAAAGGGTGGGCGGGTGGGAAAAGAAGACAACTGAGGATTGAACTTGGCAAAGATGAAGAGGCTCGAGTCAACTTGACGAGAAATGCACCGGATGAAAAGAGCTGAGGAACAACGATCGAAAAACCAACTGCGTGATCCTAAGAAAAAATTTGAAGGGGAAGAGGAGTAGCTCAAAACACCTACGTCAAGATTCCTTACCAGAGCGACGAAGGGGCTGAGGAGTAAAAAGAATTCCTACTCTCCGATATAACTAGACTCCGAAAAGTTTTTCTCGACTCGACATCGGCCAAACTACACGATCAATCAAGGGGGCTCCTAAGGTCGGTCGAGGCTGTGATACCAACTTGTCACGCCCAATATGCGACCCTATCCAAAAGGAAATCGAAGGTCCCACCAAGGATAGACCCGCATATTGAAACGCTTTTGCAAGGTGGATATCATTACATCAACATTACATAATAGATGGGGATACATACATAAGGCACAAATGCCCCAAGAATACAACAACATCTTATACAAGATCAACATCCGACTATGGATGAATCATAAACAGAAACTCAAACGACATCCACCCTGCTAGCCCAGGCTGCCGACCAGGAACCTATCCCCTGATCGACGAAGAAGAAGAACTCCAAAACAAGTAAACATCGCTCTCGCGTCATGATCACCGCAAAACCTGTACCTGCAACTGTTGGTGTAGTAATCTGTGAGCCACGAGGACTCAGCAATCCCATTACCATGGGTATCAAGACTAGCAAAGCTTTATGGGAAAGGAAGGGGTAAATTGGTGAGGTTGCAGCAGCGGCTAAGCATATATGGTGGCTAACATACGCAAATGAGAGAGAGAAGAGAAACAAAGGAACGGTCGTCAACTAGTAATGATCAAGAAGTGATCCTGAACTCCTACTTACGTCAGACATAACCCAGAAACCGTGTTCTCCTCTCGATCAACCCCGAAAAGAGACACTCACGGTTACGCACACGGTTTGTGTATTTTAGAAGAGTTTACTTCAAATTTACTACAACCGGATATTAACAAATTCCCATCTGCCACATAACCGCGGGCACGGCTCTCGAAAGTTTATACCCTGCAGGGGTATCCCAACTTAGCCCATGATAAGCTCTCGCGATCAACGAAGGATATTCCTTCTCCCCAGGAAGACCCGATCAGTCTCGGAATCCCGGCTACAAGACATTTCGACAGTAATAAAACAAGACCAGCAAAGCCGCCCGATGCGCCAACAATCCCGATAGGAGCTGCACATATCTCGTTCTCAGGGCAACACCGGATGAGACATCCTTCGAGTAAAACCAGACCCCGAGTTTCCCCGAGGGGGCCCCGCAGTCTACTCGGTTCGGGCCAACACTTAGACAAGCATTGGCCCGGGGGGGTAAATAAAGATGACCCTTGGGTTAATTACTCCCAAGGGAAAGGTAGGTGGTGGTGAGGTAAATGGTAAAACCAAGGTTGGGCAGCAAGTGATAGGTAGCGCAGCATAGAGAAAGAACGAAGCAACTAGCATAGCAATGATAGCAATGAGATCCAAGGTGATGGTCATCTTGCCTGAAATCCCGCTAGGAAGAAGAACGAGTCCATGAAGAAGGTGAAGCCACGAAGACGAACCAAGCGTAGACGAGCGAATCCTCACGATCGCAACGAAACGGGAACTATGGAGAAGAAGCACACAACATAGTAAACACACCACACATGAGCAAGGCATGATGCACAACAAGCATGATGCATGACAAGGTTACATGAGGCTACTCATGGCAAGAGATGATGCAAACAAGAGCAACACATCAAGGCAAGTTTAAATGAGGCCGGAAGCAACATATAACAATTCCGGTAAGTCCCCATATGCAAATTTCGAAATTGGTCCAGATCTGAATAAACATTATGTTCAAGTTGTTAAACAGCAAGTTAAGATGCACCAAGATGATCTACACGAAAATCCAGTCAAGTTACATATAAAGTTCATTTAATTCGGAGCTACGGCCTAGAAGATATGAGCAAAAGAAGTTAAACATGGGATTGATGCAAAATGCATACCAACATCAAGCAAACACCTCAAAACAAGAATGCAACATGATAATATGAAACTACATGCAATTCTAAGCAAGTTTCATATAGAGCACACTCAAAACGGAGCAACGGTTCAACACATACACTATACAAGTCATAACAATCTGTCCAAAACAGAAACTAGGCATATTGCAAGCATCAAAACACTATGCTACAGCATCTCAACGTGATAACAAAAGGCATGGACATGATGTACTGGTAAAGCATAACAAAACATGAACACTGAGCTATCTCCAGAAATCACTAGAACATGCTCAAACACACATGGCAAGATTGCAAATAATATCAGTTTCAGACTTTGCAGAAATAACATCAGGTTGCAATGTTTAGAGCTATCAAACAGCATGCTACAGGAACTTATCAATGCAAACAAAGGCATGGAATGAATCTACTCATTGCATAGAACAAAAGTCCTTTACTGACCATGAGCCAAAAAGGATCAGAAGATATGATGGCACCCATGTAAACATGGCAAGTTATATTACAAATTCATACATGGCAGGAACAACAATAAGTAGGCATGTTGGTGAGCTTGAACCACTCAACACAGAGCAATACATGGCATGGCAAGGCAACCAACACATGTTTATGAAGCTAAGAATGGAAAGAGCAAGTTCATAGGGTTCATGTATCACTAGCAAAGCTCATGGCAAAACTGAACTTAATGTTAACAAGCTCACAGCAACATTATTTAGCAATTTGAGAGCAAGATTACAACAAGTTACAGCAGAGTATAATTGCAAGAAAGGGCATGGACGAATAGAGCAAGACATTTATAACAAAACATCCTTAGTGAACATCTCCATATTATGCATAGAATGACTTGTACCAGCAGGTTTACATAGCATCATGATATAGCAGATTCAGACATGCAAAACAGCAACAGCAAGTACCCTACTTAACAAGCTTGATGCACTCACTAAAGGACCCACAAAAATACATGGATGGCACCACTGTGAATATGGCATGACATAGATCAAAACACATGTAGACATCAACCTCATAGGATGCACACATCAATCATGGCAAAAATAATAAATGAGCATGTTATAACAGTTTCAGCAGATTAACATTATATAGCACTCTTGCAACGATGATTCAGGCATCAAGATGAACTCAAATGAACATGATGCAATGGAACAAAAGTAGAGCATCTCGCAGCGAACATTTTGACATATTACACGCACAAAACGGAGCAGTATGCAGCAAGTTATGATGCGATGAAAATGGCATGATAATGCAAAATATTGCGGGGATTTAGAGAAATTTTCAGGGGGTCAACCTCGGGATGGAGATATCCGGGACGCGGGGATCCCGTTTGCTTCGTCTCCTGGTGGATCTGATCCATCTTCTCTCCGGCGAGGCGGGGCGGTTCCGGCGAGGAGGAGGTCGGAGGAGGCACGGGAGATGGCCGGGGAGGCCGTGGACGACCGGATCCGGTCCGGCGAAGGCGGTGGCGCGAGGTCCGGCGAGGTCCGGCCTCCGACGAGGCGGCGCAGAGGCTGACGACATGGGGCGGCGGCGAGCAGGGCCGAGGCGGCGGAGTTCTGGCGGAGGAGGCGACGGCGGCTGGGGCGACGGCCCGGCCGGGCGGCGGCGACGGCGGCGGAGATCTCGGCGGCGGCGGGTCCGACCACCGGCGGCGGACGGCGGCGCAGGGAGCGGAGGCGGAGGCAGCGGCGAAGCGGGCGCGGAGACGAAGTCGGGCGGCGCCGGCGCCGGAGCTGAGGCGGAGGGGCGGCGTGGCGAGGCGCGGATCGCCGGGCGGCGGCGGAGGCGCGCGAAGAGGCGGCCCGCCGACGGTCGGCGTAGGATTGGTCGGGGGTGACGGCGCGGACGTGTCCAGTGGCGGGGTGGACGCGTCCGGCGGCGGGAGGAGCAGGGCTAGGGTTTCGGGGGCGAATTCATCCGCGAAAATGGAGGGGAAGGACCTATATATAGGTAGAGAGAGCTAGGAGAGTCCAAATTAGGAGCGGTTTTCGGCCACGTGATCGTGATCGAACGACCGAGAGCATGGAGGGGAGTTTGCTGGGTTTTGTGCCACTTTGGAGGTGTGTTGGGCTGCAACACAAAGAGGCTTTTGCATTTACCCGGTTAACCGTTGGAGTATCAAACGACCTCCAAATGGCACGAAACTTGACAGGCGGTCTACCGGTGGTATACCAAGGCCGCTTGGCAAACCTCGGTCCATTCCGAGACCGTTTAACACCCGCACACAAAAAGAGGTAAAAGGGGGCGCCGGGGGACATAGGAGTGCCGGATTGCAAAACGGACAACGGGGAAAATGCTCGGATGCAGGAGATGAACATGCATGCAAAATGAGATGCACATATGACATGATATGAAATGCAGATGATGACATGGCAAAATGCAACACGCAAGCAAATGACATGGAAACTACGGCGAATAACTGGAAGACACCTGGCGCATCGAATCTGGGGCGTTACATAAGTCCCTTGCGGAACCTTGCCTGCTTCTTGGCGTCGGTGGATACTTCTTCAGGAGCATAACGGGCTAGATTTCCAAACTCACGATTGTATGCATCCACAGGCAGTCTACCCTGGGTGAAATTGCAGAACTCTTCCCTCTTACGATCCATGAGACCTTCCGGGATGTGATGCTCACGAAAAGCCGCACTGAACTCAGCCCGGGTAGTGACTTGGCCAACCGGGCGCATAGCCTCAAAATTTTCCCACCAAAGGCTAGCAGGGCCTTCGAGGTGATAGGCAGCAAAGGTAACCTTATCAGCTTCGGCTACGTTGGCAGAACGTAGCTTGTGGGTGATGCTGCGAAGCCAGTCATCCGCATCGAGAGGCTCGACGGAGTGTTTGAACTTTGGTGGATACAGCTTGACAAAGTCATTGATTAACACCAGGTCATTCCTTGGCTGGCGTGCAGTATTCTGCTCAATCCGCTCCAGCAAGCGATTGGTCTCACGCTTGTTTCGTTCTGCCTCCATCATAACTTCGGCCAGAGAAGGCGGTTGAGGCAGATTAACATTCCTAGCTGCGCTGGCTTCTCCCTGCTCCGGGGCAGCAGGGTTGCTGCGGGTGTTGACCATCCTAGGAAACACGACAATGGTTTAGACAAGGATGGCAAAATTTGGCAAGGAAGTGCAGAATGTAATGGATAACACGGAATGCAGAGATGTTCCTCCGTATGACATGGTAATATAGAAACTGCCATATATATACCAACGGTCATACACACCATTCATAGTTTAGTACAAGCCCGACTAGAGTACAGCTACGGTGAAAGACGTTACATCTCATCGGAAGCATTCCAAGCGCCTATACATTATTTTCCTACACTTCCGGAATTGATACACACTAAGTCATATTCCACAGGTCTCGCAGGATGGTGGTAATACAACTATTACAATACTAGAGATACTACTACTAATTAGGACAGCTCCGTAGTAGTCCTCATAGAAGTCACCTCCATAGCCTGGAAGCTCAAGGAAACAGACTGTCCTGAGGAGCTTGTGGACCATAGGGGCTAGGATGAGGTCTTGGACCAACAAACGGTGGCCTGCAGGGACCACGGGGTGATGCCTCCCACATCACGCCAATCCACCATGTCTGGCAGAGCAGATCTCACAGGATACAGATCTCTCGTATCCATACATCCAACTTGCACAACCGGTGCAAACCGAGTCAAAGTGGCCCAATGATCGGCACGGGTGTTGAAAAGCTCCAGTCTCAAGGCCCGATTCTCTCGGTCCTTATCCTCGAGCATCTCAGCAGTGGTGCGGGTTAGTGAGTCCTCCTGAGTGGAATCAGCATAGATAGCCTGAAGATACCCTTGCTCCCCTGGAAGTGAAGCTGGCATATAACGGAAGTCGGTGTTACGAAGCAGGCCAGTCCTGACTCGCATGATGGTCATCATAGAGTATACAGCATCCTGCACAGCCATCTCAATGGTAACCCTGAGTCCATAGGAGCAGTGAAGGGCTCGATCGATCCAGATAAGAAGGAAATATCCTGACGGTGGCAGAGGTATTGGCTTTGATTAAAGTCTCGGAATTGCTCTTCGACAGTGTATTCGGGATACCAACGGTAACCCGTCTCAATCATTACCCGGACTAACATAGCCGTATGACCGGCACATCGAGGCACCTGGTCAGGCGAACCACTTGGTTTTGAGCACGAGTGGCCATCTGAAAGCACAGCCACAATGCAAAGACATTAGAATTTCTAGGGAAAATCGGACAGCATAACAGCTGTAAATGCTCAAGAACAGATTTGAGACATTCAAAATCAGATTGCAAAACCACTCAACAACATCATATCAAGGTTCTGGTTCAATTGATAACATACTAGAAGTAGTAGAAACTGAACTGAGGCTGGTAACCAACAATCCTATAAGTTACTACGGATTAGTAACACGTGAACCTGATAGAGAGAAGAGAGCCTAGTCCTAAACCCACGTAGAATGAGAAGAGAATGACTCATTTCAGAGGGCACAAGGTAAAGGAGTAAAAAGAGCCTTACGTCCCTCCCACAATCAATTCCCCTACATATAACTAAAGCATTTCTAGACTCGACATCGACCAGTTTGGCTTAGCGAACCTACAGGCAGTCCGGCTCTGATGCCAACGCTGTCAGGACCCCGATTCCAAGTCACATCGACCTAGCCGGTAACACCTCATATCTCTTTGCGGCCACATGCACGGTATTCCCACCGGTGTCGCCTTACCATGGCCCGGGACTGTTTGCGCCTTTTGGCTCACGTATATGATAGTGTCGCTAGCATCCACATGATAGAGAACCCGGGCCGACATGGCTAGTCGTGAACCCAAAGCGGCACTAACCCATGGGGATAGGCATACATGAATCAAATCGAGCATGTCAGTCATCAACGTCTGAATCCGGGCTGTAGCACTGGGCTAACAGGACTCCGGTGAACTAGGCTGTAGCAGGCTAGGTAGGACTTCGGATGTCACCGCGTGATATTTCCCCAAAGGGACAGACACAGGAACGAAGTGAAACACATGCCAGCCAGTCAAGTGTCCAGAGCAGTAGTGCTGGGCTAGCAGGACTCCGGTGAACCGGGTTGTAGCGGACTACTATCGCTCAGGAAGCACTAGACTACATTTCCCCATATGAGAGGCTGCCAAGGATAAACAACTAGATTGTCGGATCCCACTCATGCCAAGCATTTCAATCATACACACAATATGCCCGATATGAGTACATACAACATGGCATCACAACAAAACTCTACAACTCAAGTACTTTATTTAAGAGGCTCCGAGGAGCCATACATAACATATTCATACAGATAGGGGTCACATGACCCGACACTCAAGTCATACAAACATACAAGCACATGCGGAAGCAAACTAGTCTGAGTACAAACACTAAAAAGAAAGAAGTCTTGACGAAGCCCTTCTATCTACATTGGCCCTTCACAAGCCTTGGATCACCACCTGGGTGGCTAGTCATTCGTCGACGTCAAGGTCTACATAGAACCCATCGGAGGGGGCGGTGTTGTCGTCTGAAAACAGTAATTAAGCAAACATGAGTACGGAGGTACTCAGCAAGTCTTACAACAGAATCCTACTATACATGCACATTCTCAAGAAGGTAGTGGAGTTATTGCAGCAAGCCAGCTTTGACTCTTGGCTAAGCTATCCTATGTGACATCACTTGGAAAGCATTTCTACTTTGCACACGAGTCCACTAATCACCAACACAATACTCCACCGTGGATCCTCTCTCGTCAACCTACGAGAGGGCCATCCGCGGTACTCACACTTATCTTGAGGCTTTTAGTAGTATCCATTTACTTGTCTATGAACTGTATAGGTGACCAAGTAGTCCTTTACCTCGGATGCGGCTATTCGAATAGTTTCATACCCTGCAGGGGTGTACTTCTTCACACACGCTCTCACCACTTATTGCCGCTACACGACATGTACTCGGCAACCTTCAAGCGGAAGCCCAGCGAGGGTGTCGGCCACGACCTGACTAAACACACCTAGTCCAGGTTTATTGCCTATTCGAGTTCCATCCGCAGGGAGTCCGGCCGAGGTTTCCACTAACGGCCCCGAACAATGTGTGCAGGGTTCCCGAGACACCAAACGGGCGAATCGGTACACCGTGCCACGTGCCTACCGCAATACAGCCCACCCCTAAGGTCAGCGCTGCGTGCGGCCCCCAGCATGCTACAAACACCAGAAACTACTTTGCAACTCCCGGACAGAGGACAAGAGTGGTTAATAAGTCGAGAGGGTCAATTAAGGATCCCAATGCGTGGTAGTAGCTGAGTCTTAAATCACACACACAGATCTCAGTTCTTAGGGATGGCTTCAATGAAACAACCCACCATGTACTCCTACATGGCCTCTCATCGATACCTTTAACAAACCGTGTTCAACACTTCACTCTCGTTACCAACACAACCTTTCACTCTAGTTCATCATCCCAATGAGCCAGACCTAACACAACTCTAAGCATAGCAAGCACAGCATGGTAGGAAACACAAATATGGCTCAATCAACTCCTACACATACTAGTGGGTTTCATCTAGTTACTGTGGCAATGACAGGTCATGCAAAGGAAGTGGGTTCAACTACCGCAACACACAACAGTTTGAATCGTGTTGTCTTAATGCAGTAAACAAGAGCAGAAGCGAGATCATGGGTTTGTATCGGAATGATCAATGGGTTGCTTGCCTGATGTAGTGGTAGCAGGGTACTGCCCTTCGGATGGATATTCGGGGTTATCCTCGGAGACAGAACCTACCACGAAAGACACACCGAACATAATCAACACATGACGATATGCAACAATATGATGCATGCTATGACATGGCAATATGAATGTGCGTTGGCCTAATGCAAGCTAGAACAGAAAGGAGTGAACTTATTTGAATCAAAGATTCAAATGTTAGCTCATTTAACATAGCCATATTAGTGCATTATCTTATTCTGCTTAAACAGCAAGGTTAACTTGTTCTGTCATGATTACCAATGGATAGATTGAATTTTTCTGATCAAAATTCATATATAAAACTTTGCATTGGAGTTACAGATTAATTTCTATGAATTTTTGAAGTTTGCAACAATTTCTGGAATTTCCTGAATACAAATAAATCCAGAAATTAGTTATTACGTCGTGATGCGTCGTGGTGACGTCGATGGTCAAAGGCGTCGGTCAACTGACCATGGGTCCCGCATGTCAGTAGTTAATTAAACTACTTAAAATTAGTTAAAACTAATCTGGATAATTAGCAGAGGGGGCCCCACTTGTCATAGGCTCAGTGGAGTGAACTTGGGCCCACCCTAGTCAAAGTCAAGGGTCAAACACGTCGGCGTTTAGCCGCCGGCGAAGCCAGATGCGGCGGCAAGAGTGCGTTTGTGCATTCCGGCGACCAAATGGGCGGCGGAGGCCATCTACGTGTAGCCGGGGACAAGCCGCGGTGTTTGGTGGCGGTAGTTGAGCTCGGGGTGGCCGAAACATCACCGGCGACAACCGTGGCGGTCGCCGGAGTCGGGTGAAGATGGTCCCGTGGCTACGGGGCACGGCGAGGCGCGTGGAGTGGTGCGTTAGACTCTACGCGACGCGATGAGTATGTTAGACACCGTGGTGTGGCCGGTGGTTGGCTGGAGACACGTCGGCGACGAGCTCGGCGGTAGCGCGTGCGGTGAAGCTCCATGGGGTTGATGTAGGGCTCGAGAGCGAGAACGGGGAGGGGGAGGAGTTAGCTGAGCTCACGGCAGTCACGATGGTGTAGTCAACGCGGCCGGGGACGAGCTGGTGCGGCGGCGACGATGAAGGGGATCTCCGGCGATGGCGGTGTCGGGTGAGGTTGGTGCAGCGGCTCCGAGGCAAGCGAGCGCTCGGGGCTCGGCTTGCTCGAAGGAGAGGAGGGTGGCGAAGCGCCTGGACACGGTGGCACGGAGCAAGGACGACGGAGGGCGCGGGTTTCACGGTGGAGCGGGCGTGACGCCGCCGGCCATGGTGTGGGCGAGCGAGGGAGAGGAGCTGGGGAGAAAAAAGGGTGTCTGCGACCTCGGGGGAGGAGTGGCTGACCGTCCCAGGGCGGCAGAACGGTGCAGGGAGGAGGCAGGGTGGCGAGCAGCTGCGTGGCGCGCACTGGTGCCGCCGTCGAGAACCTGGCTGCCTGCCTGGCCAAGCCAAGCAGCTCGCTGGAGCGGTGGCTGGTCTGGGCCGGCAGGTGGGCTTGCCAGATGGGCGCCAGGTAAGCCTCTGCTTTCTGGTTTTTTTCCTTTTTCTATTATTCTGTAAGTTTGTGGACTTATTAAAAATAGTTAGGCACTTCTAAATATCCTGAAAATAATCAGAGGCTCTGTTTAGAAAATCTCCAACAGCCCACACTTATTTTCAGAATTATTTGAGCATTCAAAATATTTACTAGCATTTAAATGCCCAAATGCAATTTACATATGATTTAATTCAATGACCTTCATTGACCTAGAAAATGTGCACCAATTTTGCGGAGGTTCTAACCCAAGACAAAGAGGGTGAACTTTTAGAAGGGCAATTCAGGTTCATTGAAAATATTTTAGTAAACCTTAGTTGAATTCAGAGGGGTTCTGGGGGTTCTGTCTTCCCCAATTCAAGTTTCTGGTGAAAGGTAAACATGATGCAACACTCTAAAGCATGGACTAGCTAGGATGTGATAGTAAGGCTCTTTGCATGCTCGACGAGGTGCTGCTACTTCTCCCGTAGGAACTCGGTGTAGCGCGAAAGGTCGCTGACGCATGTTCCGGTGATGACCCCGGCAGTCGACGGTGGGTTCGAGGCCATGGCAACGACGATGGGGTGGCGACCACGACCACTACCTCCCGCCTTCGGGCCACGGCGGCGGAGCGGGTTATGGCCACGGTGGCGGCCACGACGGCCACATCCCGCCTTTGGGCCGGTGGAGCAGGTGATAGCCCCAACTTTTGTCAGTGGGCCACAGCGGCAGACGCTGGGGTGGCGGCAACGGCAGCCGGCAACAGCTACCGACGGGCAGCGGCGGCGGAGCGAGTGGTGGGTGTTCTGCGCACACCCAACAGGACGCCACGTGCACTACACTACGCCGGGTACTGTGTCGCCACCGCGGTGCAGCCTCCCAGCTGGAGCTGTCCTCTAATGACGGCGAAGTGGCTGAGTGACGACGATGGAATGGTTCCATTAGCGATTGTGAGAGAAGCAGACGAGATAAGCGACAGGGAGGGAGGGGAAAATGCGACGCAGGACTCGCCGGATGTGAGGGTTTATATAGCAGGCCGGTAAGCATTGGGATTTTGGGGGATTTCACTGAGCTGGCGGGATGCTTGCACGGGAACTTGCGGGGTTGCGTGGGAATTGGCTCATCGACGATTCATTGGCACAACTTCGAGCCACCATTTTGCCAAAAGAACGCCCTCACGCGCTGCGCAAGCTTGCGCTGTAAGCCTGCGGCAGCGGGGTGACAAAACGTGCGAGAGGAGGGCGAAAGGCCATGTACACATAAGGATAATAAAATAAATTTTGCGATTTAATTACCTACTATACCCACGTCCTGGTTTATAAGTAGGATTTAACTAATACAATATGAATGGATGCCGCCAAAGATTATATCGTTGGATTCGTATATGAACATAGTTTCCAATTATATAATTTTTATAACATGCATTAACATTTTGTTGGTTAAATTAAAGGTCAAAGTATGGTGGAGAATATAAAAGGGACTAATAGACCAAGACGAAGGTAGTAGCACACGGCCGCTCTCTACGCCGTCACGCAACTGCCGGCCGGCTTGTAGGCGATCATTGATACGTCTTCAACGTATCTATAATTTTTTATTGTTCCATGCTATATTATATTCTGTTTTGGACATTAATGGGCTTTATTATACACTTTTATATTATTTTTGGGAGTAACCTATTAACCGGAGGCCCAGCCCAGAATTGTTGTTTTTTGCCTATTTCAGAGTTTTGCAGAAAAAGAATAGTAAACGGAGTCCAAACGGAATGAAACCTTCGGGAATGTGATTTTCGGAATGAACATGATCTAGAGGACTTGGACCCTACGTCAAGAAAGCTACCACGAAGGCAATAGGTAGGGGGGCGCGCCTACCCCCCTGGGCGCGCCCTCCACCCTCATGGGCCCCACGTTGCTCCACCGACGTACTTCTTCCTCCTATATATACCTACGTACCCCCAAACTACCAGATACGGAGCTAAAAACTTAATTCCACCGCCGCAACCTTCTATACCCGTGAGATCCCATCTTGGGGCCCTTTCTGGAGCTCCGCCGGAGGGGGCATTGATGACGGTGGGCTTCTACATCAACACCATAGCCTCTCCGATGATGTGTGAGTAGTTTACCTCAGACCGTCGGGTCCATAGTTATTACCTAGATGGCTTCTTCTCTCTCTTTGGATCTCAATACAAAGTTATCCACGATTCTCGTGGAGATCTATTCGATGTAATCTTCTTTTGCAGTGTGTTTGTTGAGACCGATGAATTGTGGGTTTATGATCAAGTTTATCTATGAACAATATTTGAATCTTCTCTAAATTATTTTATGTATGATTGGTTATCTTTGCACGTCTCTTCGAATTATCAGTTTGGTTTGGCCTACTAGATTGATCTTTCTTGCAATGGGAGAAGTGCTTAGCTTTGGGTTCAATCTTGCGGTGTCCTTTCCTAGTGACAGTAGGGGCAGCAAGGCAAGTATTGTATTGTTGCCATCGAGGATAACAAGATGGGGTTTATATCATATTGCATGAGTTTATCCCTCTACATCATGTCATCTTACTTAAAGCATTACTCTGTTCTTTTCAACTTAATACTCTAGATGCATGCTGGATAGCGGTCGATGTGTGGAGTAATAGTAGTAGATGCAGGCAGGAGTCGGTCTACTTGTCGCGGACGTGAAGCCTATATACATGATCATACCTAGATATTCTCATAACTATGCTCAATTATGTCAATTGCTCAACAGTAATTTGTTTACCCACCGTAATACTTATGCTCTCGATAGAAGCCACTAGTGAAACCTATGGCCCCCGGGTCTATTTTCTATCATATTTAATCTCCCGTCAACAAGTAATTTATGGCGCCGTTTTTATTTTGCTTTCTTTATTTTGCATCTTTATCATAAAAATACCAAAAATATTATCTTATCATATCTATCAGATCTCACTTTTGTAAGTGACCGTGAAGGGATTGACAACCCCTTTATTGCGTTGGTTGTGAGGATTTTATTTGTTTGTGTAGGTGCGACGGACTCGTGTGTGGCCTCCTACTGGATTGATACCTTGGTTCTCAAAAACTGAGGGAAATACTTACGCGGCTTTACTGCATCACCCTTTACTCTTCAAGGGAAAACCAACGCAGTGCTCAAGAGGTAGCAAGAAGGATTTCTGGCGCCGTTTCCGGGGAGGCTTACGCAAAGTCAAGTCAAGATTTGACTCCGAGCAACTAGCCATTTCTGGCGCCGTTGTCGGGGAGTCTACGAAAAAGTCAACATACCACGTACCAATCACAAACCCTTATCTCATGCATTACATTATTTGCCATTTGCCTCTCGTTTTCCTCTCCCCCACTTCACCCTTGCCGGTTTATTCGCCCTCTCTTTTCCGTTCGCCTTCCTCTTTCGTTTTTGCCCATTGCACTTTCTGCCGTTATGTCTGAAATTGGGGAAACTATTGTCGATATGGACAATAGTAATAACATGGAAAATTCTGATGCTCCTGCTGAAGAACCCCTATCTTACATACAAAAAAATTCCAAATTGGTAGTGGTAATATTATTGGAAAAGGGGTTATTCAAGATTTCTTTACTTGTGCCGGTGCTTTGCCTTCTATGGGCAGTTCTATTCTTCATAGAACTAGTAGTCTTGCGGACACTATTGACATGCTTGTAGTTGAACTTGAAAGGCAACTTATGCACATGCACCCTTGCATACAAATGATTTTCCTAGAATTTTCTAATATTGAGCATTCTTCTGTTAAGCGTGCCCCTACTATATTTTTGGCTCATGAGTTTAGATTTATAATAAAAGAGGCCAAAGAAATCTTTGCACATTATAGGGTGGACGTTGGCCGTCCTCCCATAGAAACTATCCTATTTGATAAAGAGGAAATAATACGTTTTCAATCTCTAGATTATGTTGCTTTTAATGAGAACCTTCGAAAAAAGGTTCCTACCAATGTTCTAGTTGATAGAATTTCTGAACTTAATAATGATTTGGCTATTCGTAATAATGAGCTAGGATATTCTCTCGAGTATAGGCTCACAAAGTTCTGTCAAAAGAATGCTTATAATGATGAATTGGTTGTGCAATACGAAGGGCCGAAGGAGGAACCTATACCTCCTAAAGTTGATCTTGGGGACTTTTGTCCCAATAAATTTATCCCATTTGATTACTTTTGTTTGCCTCAAAGAAAACTTGCTGCTGAACATAGAGAATATGAAATGAGTTTTAATGATCTATCTTATTATTATGGCAATACCTAGATCTATCCTTGCTATTATGCCTAGCTAGGGGCGTTAAACGAGAGCGCTTGTTGGGAGGCAACCCAATTTTATTTTTAGTTTTTTTTGCTTTTTGCTTCTGTTTAGGAATAAATATTTGATCTAGCCTCTGGTTAGATGTGTTTTTATGTTTTAATTAGTGTTTGTGCCAAGTTTAGCCTATAGGATCTTCTTGGATGATACTTATTTGATCTTGCTGAAAATTCCAGAAACTTTCTGTTCACAAAAATTTCTAGGTCGTCCTATTTTGGCTGAACTTTTTTGAGTTCCAGAAGTTTGTGTTAGTTACAGATTACTACAAACTATTCTGTTTTTCATAGATTCTGTTTTTGTGTGTTGTTTGCTTATTTTGATGAATCTATGGCTAGTAAAATAGTTTATAAACCATAGAGAAGTTGTAATACAGTAGGTTTAACACCAATATAAACAAATAATGAGTTCATTACAGTACCTTGAAGTGGTGTTTTGTTTTGTTTCGCTAACGGAGCTCATGAGATTTTCTGCTGAGTTTTGTGTTGTGAAGTTTTCAAGTTTTGGGTGAAAGGTTTGATGGATTATGGAACAAGGAGCTGCAAGAGCCTAATCTTGGGGATGCCCATGGCACCCCAAGATAATCTAAGGACACCAAAAAGCCAAAGCTTGGGGATGCCCCAGAAGGCATCCCCTCTTTCGTCTACTTCCATCGGTAACTTTACTTGGAGCTATATTTTTATTCACCACATGATATGTGTTTTGCTTGGAGCGTCTTGTATCATTTGAGTATTTAATTGTTAGTTTTCCACAATCATCCTTGCTATACACACCTTTTTAGAGAGACACACATGATTCGGAAATTGTTAGAATATTCTATGTGCTTCACTTATACCTTTTGAGTTATATAGTTTTTGCTCTAGTGCTACACTTCTATCTTTTAGAGAGCCGTGGTGGTTTTGTTTTATAGAAACTATTGTTCTCTCATGCTTCACTTAGATTATTTTGAGAGTCATACAAAACAGCATGGTAATTTGCTTTAATTATGATAGGCATTCAAGATTAGTAAAAAAATATTCTTATGAGTGTGTTGAATACTATGATAAGTTTCATACTTGATAATTGTTTTGAGATATGGAGATGGTGATATTAGAGTCATGCTAGTTGAGTAGTTTTGAATTTGAGAAATACTTGTGTTAAAGTTTGTGATTCCCGTAGCATGCACGTATGGTGAACCGTTATGTGATGAAGTCGGAGCATGATTTATTTATTGATTGTCTTCCTTATGAGTGGTGGTCAGGGATGAGCGACGGTCTTTTCCTATCAATCTATCCCCCTAGGAGCATGCGCGTAATACTTTGCTTCGATAACTTGTAGATTTTTGCAATAAGTATATGAGTTCTTTATGACTAATGTTGAGTCCATGGATTATACACACTTTCTTCCTTCCACCATAGCTAGCCTCTCTAATACCGCGCATTTTTCGCTGGTATCATAAGCCCACCATATACCTTCCTCAAAACATCCACCATACCTACCTATCATGGCATTTCCATAGCCATTCCGAGATATATTGCCATGCAACTTACCACTGTTCCGTTTATTATGACACGTTCCATCATTATCATATTGCTTTGCATCATCATGTAGTTGACATTGTATTTGTGGCAAAGCCACCGTTCATAATTCTTCCATACATGTCACTCTTGATTCATTGCATATCACGGTATACCGCCGGAGGCATTCACATAGAGTCATATTTTGTTCTAAGTGTTGAGTTGTAATTGTTGAGTTGTAAGTAAATAAAAGTGTGATGATCATCATTTTTTTAGACCATTGTCCCAAGTGAGGAAAGGATGATGGAGACTATGATTCCCCCACAAGTCGGGATGAGACTCCGGACTAAAAAAAAAGAGAAAGGCCATAAAAAGGAAAAGGCCCAAAAAATGAGAGAAAAAGAGAGAAGGGACAATGTTACTATCCTTTTACCACACTTGTGCTTCAAAGTAGCACCATGATCTTCATGATAGAGAGTCTCCTATGATATCACTTTCATATACTAGTGGGAAATTTTTCATTATAGAACTTGGCTTGTATATTCCAATGATGGGATTCCTCAAAATGCCCTAGGTCTTCGTGAGCAAGAGAGTTGGATGCACACCCACTTAGTTTCTTTTGTTGAGCTTTCATATACTTATAGCTCTAGTGCATCCGTTGCATGGCAATCCCTACTCAGTCACATTGATATCTATTAATGGGCATCTCCATAGCCCGTGATACGCCTAGTTGATGTGAGACTATCTTCTCCTTTTTTGTCTTCTCCACAACCACCATTCTATTCCACATATAGTGCTATGTCCATGGCTCACGCTCATGTATTGCGTGAAGATTGAAAAAATTTGAGAACACCAAAAGTATGAAACAATTGCTTGGCTTGTCATCGGGGTTATGCATGATTTAAATACTTTGTGTGGTGAAGATAGAGCATAGCCAGACTATACGATTTTGTAGGGATAACTTTCTTTTGCCATGTTATTTTGAGAAGACATAATTGCTTAGTTAGTATGCTTGAAGTATTATTATTTTTATGTCAATATTAAACTTTTGTCTTGAATCTTTCGGATCTGAATATTCATACCACAATTAAGAGAATTACATTGAAATCATGCTAAGAAGCATTCCACATCAAAAATTCTATTTTTATCATTTACCTACTCAAGGACGAGCAGGAATTAAGCTTGGGGATGCTTGATACATCTCCAACGTATCTATAATTTTTTATTGTTCCATGCTATATTATATTCTTTTTTGGACATTAATGGGCTTTATTATACACTTTTATATTATTTTTGGGACTAACCTATTAACCGGAGGCCCAGCCCAGAATTGCTATTTTTTTCCTATTTCAGAGTTTCGCAGAAAAAGAATATCAAACGGAGTCCAAACGGAATGAAACCTTCGGGAACGTGATTTTCGGAACGAACGTGATCCAGGGGACTTGGACCCTACGTCAAGAAAGCTACCAGGAAGGCACCAGGTAGGGGTGGCGCGCCTACCCCCCTGGGCGTGCCCTCCACCCTCGTGGGCCCCATGTTGCTCCACCGACGTACTTCTTCCTCCTATATATACCTACATACCCCCAAACTACCAGATATGGAGCCATAAACCTAATTCCACCGCCGCAACCTTCTGTACCCGTGAGATCCCATCTTGGGGCCTTGTCCGGAGCTCCACCGGAGGGGGCATTGATCATGGAGGGCTTCTACATCAACACCATAGCCTCTCCGATGATGTGTGAGTAGTTTACCTTAGACCTTCGGGTCCACAGTTATTAGCTAGATGGCTTCTTCTCTCTCTATTTGGATCTCAATACAAAGTTCTCCATGATTCTCGTGGAGATCTATTCGATGTAATCTTCTTTTGCGATGTGTTTGTTGAGACCGATGAATTGTGGGTTTATGATCAAGTTTATCTATGAACAATATTTGAATCTTCTCTGAATTCTTTTATGTATGATTGGTTATCTTTGCAAGTCTCTTCGAATTATCAGTTTGGTTTGGCCTACTAGATTGATCTTTCTTGCAATGGGAGAAGTGCTTAGCTTTGGGTTCAATCTTGTGGTGTCCTTTCCCAAAGTGATGAGGGGTAGCAAGGCACGTATTGTATTGTTGCCATCGAGGATAAGAAGATGGGGTTTATATCATATTGCATGAGTTTATCCCTCTACATCATGTCATCTTACTTAAAGCGTTACTCTGTTCTTTTGAACTTAATACTCTAGATGCATGCTGGATAGCGGTCGATGTGTGGAGTAATAGTAGTAGATGCAGGCAGGAGTCGGTCTACTTGTCGCGGACGTGATGCCTATATACATGATCATACCTAGATATTCTCATAACTATGCTCAATTCTGTCAATTGCTCAATAGTAATTTGTTTACCCACCGTAATACTTCTGCTCTCGAGAGAAGCCACTAGTGAAACCTATGGCCCCCGGGTCTATTTTCCACTAGTGAAGCCGTTTTTATTTTGCTTTATTTACTTTGCATATTTATCATAAAAATACCAAAAATATTATCTTATCATATCTATCAGATCTCACTTTCGTAAGTGACCGTGAAGGGATTGACAACCCCTTTATTGTGTTGGTTGTGTAGGTGCGAGGGACTCGTGCGTGGCCTCCTACTGGATTGATTCCTTGGTTCTCAAAAACTGAGGGAAATACTTACGCTGCTTTAATGCATGACCCTTTCCTCTTCAAGGGAAAACTAACGCAGTGCTCAAGAGGTAGCAATCATTCCCTGCGTGTTCAACTGCTCTATGCGTGTGGTTGCTCGCGGTTGAGGCAGCCGCGGTGCACTCTGCTCGCGTCCCGCTGCATGCGCTCTGCTCTCGCGTCCTTACGGGCACTCTTCCCTCCTCCCTCCACACACGCTGCCAGTGTTTGGGGCCGGCGCATGATCACGCACGTTCGTGTGCATGAAGTGGCGCCGGGCGCGATGCGATGATGAAGTTACCCGCTGCAAAAACTGCCATTTGGACACGCCGAGAATCCAGGCCGCCCGGCCCCCATTTATTCCTGTGGCCATTTACCTTCATCTCTCGCGCCACACGACAAAATAAGCACACCCACAATGACACGTACATAGAGGACATCCAGCGGTTCCAATGGCGCTCCCGTGGCTCCGATGGTGCTCCCAGTGGCCAACCATGACAACGGCGGGCAGTTCACCACGCATCACGTAGTGGACACCCAAGTTAGGGGGAAGGCCCTCTCAGTAGTGTACACGAACGAGCCAGTCTCGATGGAGAGCTCCATCCAAACTATGGAGCAGTGGCTTGTGGAGGACAAGTACCAAGTGGCCGGCTTCGACCTCGAGTACACCATCGGTCGTGCCGGGCATGATCAAAAGGTTGTTGTTGCCCAGTTGTGCGTGCGACATGACGTCCTCGTCTACCACTACCACCTAGCCACAAGGCCTTGCGAGCATTTCTCTATGTTTATCAACAGTTCCAACTACAGTTTCGTTATGGTGGACACCACTATAGATCTAAAACCGCTCAAGGTTTCAGGCTTGAAATGACAGAATCTTGTCAACATCCAGGACCACTAGAAGGTCTGGGGCAGCGACAACAACAAAAAGAACTCCCTGGTTGACCTCGCCTCGGCCATCATCGACCCCTACTACATGAAGATGAAGGATGAGAGCAAGAAGGACAAGAAGGCCTGGCACAGTGTCTGGCATGAGAGACGGGATGAACAACACGTCAAGTACGCGGCCAAGGACGCATACACAAGCTACGAGATGTACATACAGATTGCTCACGTGAGGGAGTGTCTTCTTCCTGCTCCAGATGAGGGATTGAGCCATAGAGCAGTAGAGGGAGCGTCACAAGAAGTAGATGACTAGACGATAGTTTCTCCTAATTTAGAATGCATGCAATTGTTTATTGAGGTGTTTGCGAATGATCTATATAGTCACTTATGTAATTGGATGTTTGTTTCAGTTTATATATATGTTATTCTTCTGTAGACAAAGCAAATCACACGGCTTATTAGCAGCAATCGTCTGTGTTATTATTGGGCTTCGCACACATTTCTGATTACGGACCTGTTTGCCGCGTATCACACACATCTTGTTCAGTTGAACCATTTCCATCGTGTTACCTAATCACACATAGTTCATCCTAGTGAAATGTATGTCGTATATCGCACACATCCTCATCTGGCTGCCCATTTTTGTTGTTCTTCATCATCAAAAAATAGTTCTTCTGGATTAACTGTTTCCACTCATCGCACACGCAACTCCAATATGAACCGTGTTTGATGTCTCCGCCATCACAAACGTTTTGCATCTTTTTTGATGGTTTTATTACATCACTGTTTGTGATTGATGCATCGCACACAGTTTCATCGAAGGGTCTCTGATTCGACTGTCGCATTTGGACCATCCTGCAGTAGTGGCAAGATGACATGATGTAGAGGGATAGATTCAATCAATATGAAATAAACCCCATCTTTTTATACTTAATGGCAACAATAAAATACGTGCCTCTCTACCCCTTCTGTCACTGGGTTAGGACACCGCAAGATTGAACCCATGACAAAGCACCTCTCCCATTGCAAGAAAAATCAATCTAGTTGGACAAACAAAATCAATAGAACGGAAAGAAATACAAAGCTATCCTAATCATTCATAAACGGAAATGTTAACGCCCACATGTGTGGGCGTTCACCATCCCGACCACACGCAAGCATCTCCGTTGGCAACTTTGTGCACGAATCATGGAACAAACCGGCCGGTTTTCTGTGCCACGTAGGACGAGGCGCGCGTGCGGTGTGCGAGTCGGGTCGCTCGCATGTTGGTTGCCACCCCGCCATGCTCCGACCGCGGTTGACGTCAAACACGTCGCACACCTCTGCCCCCTCTCCATCACGGTTCCATTTACTCAACCGCACCGTAGTTACTGGCACAACCCACTCGCATTTCAAACCACTGGAGGAGAAGGCGAGGGGAGAAGGCGACGGCGGAGGCGGAAGAATCGACGGTGTTCGCGGCCGTCGGTGGTGCTCGCCGGAACGGAGGCTGCGCCGGGCGCTGCTGGTTGAAGGTAATGCTCGCTACAACTCTCGCAACCCTTCCTACATTTTCCCCCCTTCCCTCCCTGTTTGATTCCTCGATCGAGATTCGTAGAGATTCAGGCGATTCTGCGATGTGTCGGCGTTCCCGCCGGCGCCGAAGTCGTCTGCTAGCCTTTTTTGGTGGCACTGGGCAGTTTCGTCGCCGCCGCCGCGGCGGCATCGTCGGTGTGGTTATGCTTGTTCGGAGGCACGCACTAGTCTTGCCTATGGATTGGGCAGGTGTCTCCCGGGTTGTTTGATGCGCATTGGTTCGAATTTGTGTTTGCGGTCGGTTCGGGGTGAACTTTGAGGGTGAATTTGAGGTCGCTGTAGTTGCCATTGAACCCTAGATCTAGTTAGTTGGGTTTTGAAACTGTAGTATGAGGCGAACTTGGTAGTTTGATTAACTATCATGATTGTATGGCAAACTAACTTCCTGAACAAATGTGATAGTTGCCACAAACGTGTTTTCCCATGCGGCAACAAATTACTGAAATGACTGTGATAGTTGCCACAAATAAGCTTTCCCATGCGGCAACTATTTTATTGAATGACTGTGATAGTTGCCACACACACGCTCTTCCATGTGGCAACTAAATTTGCTGAATTACTGTGATAGTAGCCACAAACATGCTTTTTCATTGTGGCAACTAATTTTTCTGAATGATTTGTGATAATTGCCACACTGTGATAGTTGCCACAATCGGTAGTCAATGCAGTTTCAGCAGCCAACTGCCTTTGGGCGGCAACTAATGTGCACATCAAGTGTGCATGTTACCACTTGGATAGTATATTCATGTGGCAAATAGAATGTGAACACACCGTCTGCATTGCCATACTACAGATAGGGACAGTGTGGCAAATTGGCTGCATAATGTGGCAACCAAATTTGCATATCAATTGTGTTAGATGCCATACATATGCTTTGCATGTGGCAAGTTTTTGGCTGACCACATCATGTCTCATTGCCATGGCTACGGTCGATTACAATGTGGCAAATTCATTGTATCTGCAGGTGCAATTTTTTTTTGTTTTTTCCACAACGACTTTGTGATATCTGAACACACTGTGGCAATTTTTCAGGTTCTTGATTAGATGTGGTTTCATCGCTTTGTTGTAGTTTGTGTTGCATTTCAGCACGGCAATTTCACCCTAGCACATTTCTGCCGCCGTGGCAGTTATCTCTGTGGAAATTTTTTCAGGTTCTTGATTAGATGCTTACCTATTGCATTTACATTTCCACCATGACAATTTGGTCTGTTCCTATCTCAGCAGAATGGCTCGTGGCGATCATCAAAATGATGATGATGATGTCTGGTAGAATTCCTTTGCTTCTTGGAACGATTCAAATCTCTGCCCAACATACGGTGGCTGAGGTACCATGATCTCTGATTGCCCACCATCTTCATCCCCTTGTGCGTCGTCGTCAGTTTCATCATTCACTTCAGCATCGGCGGCAGTTCCATCTACTTGAGTGTTGGCAGTGCTTGTGTTCAAAGGGGTGCTTGTCGGCATTGCTGGAATGATTGCCATTCCCGACTCTGACTCGAAATTGTTTGCGGCATGATTGTCTGCTGGCTGGTGGAACGCGTCTTCCGTGCGCTCAGAGCTCCCCGCAGTAGATGTCCCCGCACCGCTGTTCACTGTAGTTGTAGGCCCTGTAATAGAAAAAACAGGTACGAGAGTAAGATTTTTGTTTGCATAACATGTGTATCGCAACGGATCACACCATCTTCGAGTGAGTTGGCATGAAATCATTTCAAACAGCAAGCCGTGAGGCTGCGCGTGGACATGTATGGCAGCTGTAACTGTCCAGTCATGGCAGCTACTGTTCAACAAACATGGCAACTACTGTTTTGCCTACAAATAACTACAAATAACAAATGTAGTGCTGTTTTTGTGGTTCAGTTTTTCTCCTTGCCTTGTTGTGCTGCATTTGACCATCTTGTGTGGTCTGTGACACCAAAATGACGTGCTCCACCTGCAGTTTGTGAAGCTTGCCACGAGACGTTTGTCGGGTTACCACCAGCGTAATAACCTGTAAGCATAGTATTGGTTGGTCAATTCATGGCACATGCAGTTTGTGCTAGCACGGCATCTACAGTTGCCCCTGATGTGGCAACTGCAGTTTTACTGGCATGGCAACTGTAGTTGCATCGGTATGGCAACCGGAGTTGTTCCTTCATGGCAACTGCAGTTGTTCCTCCATGGCAACTGCAGGTGTCTATGGATGGCAACAACAGTTGTCCAAGGATGACAAGTGTACTTTTTAATTCATGGCAATTGTAGATGTCCAGTCATGGCAATTGTAGATGTCAACTATGCTCCTTCTGCTAATTGAGCATCCGCAACTTCACTTTTTTTATGGACTCACCTGTGCATGACGTCGATGGCAGGTACATGGGTGCTGCCTGATTCCACATGCTGCATGAACGCTCTGCATTTTCACCCGTGATAACTCGTGACTCCTTTTGCCAGTTTTTTGCATGTTCATTTTTCATGTCCACAGCAGTATGTGCTCTTTTTCGTTTTGCATTACCTTGATTAGCCATACTAGCTAGTTGAAGTTGGCTGCCCGCACATTTGTCAGTGTTAGCGCCTTGTGACTGAACTTGCCACGGGGGCCCCCTAAGAGTGTTTTTGTCATAACAACCTGCGAAAAAATGAGAGTGTACGACATAAGTAGAATGTCATCTTCATCGTTGCGAAGATGGCAACTGTTCTCTTCTTTTTGTTATCACGCATCATACCTACGCCTGCATACTGTTCTAGTAGTGGCAGCAACGACCGTGCAGAGATGAGTTGACTGTACTCTGATGCATCCCAAGGGGGCGTTTCTGGCCTTTGAGAACCCCAAGCATCAGCGCCATCTTCGTGATTCATTCTTTCCGTGTCTCGCTTCTTTCCGATGTGCTCTCAATCACTGCATGAACAAGAAGGCATCAACAATCCACAAGAATTGTATTCTTCTGCTGCTTGCACATAGAAGATAGGGATGGCGAGCAACAGGTCAAAATAGGTGGCAGCTACTGACAACGAAAGGTGGCAACTGTCGTTATACACAAGTGGCAATTAATTTTTCCCAACCCCTTCATTCCAAAAATTGTCCTTCCTGTACTTTTTTAGGGATTCCTACTCATCCATTTCATACGCAACTACCTGCGTCAATTAAACTAGGAACTTAAGTTAATCTCAACACGTAGATCACAAAACTACAAGATCTCGTAACTCTGGTGTTGCCACCCCCCTATAGCATGGATCCAGTACAAGATCGGGGAGATTTTCAGCCTGAAGGATGAGAAGGATGAGATAGGGAGATTTTCACCTGATTTTAGCTGATCGTCTCTAAAGGGCTGGGTTGGAGTGGGGGGCTGGGGGTGGGGAGGGTTGGGGTGTGGTTTGCGGTGTGTTTGCCCTACGGATCTGCTCTGGTTGCCATAGCAACCAGAGAAGGCCGGCGACGGAGGTAGGGGTTCGAGAGGTGGGGGACGATGGCGGCAGTCGAGAGAGGCGATCGAGCGGAGGACGGGAACGGCTGGGTCGTGCGGGCAGCGGGTCGTGTGGCCCGGACGAGGCAGTGCGGGCGGGGTTGCCACGCACCAGACGTGCGGGCCGTGGTTTTGTGCGCGCGGACGTGGTCGTGCGGGCCGGTTCCCGTCCATGCCACACGAGGCATGCGGGCGGGTTCCCGTCCATGCCACACGTGTGGCAGTTATTCGGACCCTTCATAAAAGAGTTCAAACAAGACTCAAATAATATTCATAGATAATCTAATCATAAATCCAAAATTCATCGGAACTCAACAAACGCACCGCAAAAGAAGATTACATCGAATAGATCTCCAAGTACATCGAGGAGACCATTGTATTCAAGATCAGATAGAAGAAGCCATCTATCTCCTAGCTATGAACCCGTAGGTCTGTGGTAAACTACTCACACATCATTGGTAGGGCAGCAAGGTTGATGTAGAGGCCCTCTGTGATCGAACCCCCCTCTGGTAGAGTATCGGAATAGGTCTCCAGATGGGATCTCACAAGGACAGAAACTTGCGTCGGAGGAAAAGTATTTTTTGTGAGCCTTCTGGTATACGGGGAATATTTGAGAATTTATAGAGATGAGATTAGGGTTGGAGGAGCTCAAGGAGGCCCACAAGCCCTGGAGGCCCGCCCCCCTAGGGCGCGGCCTCCCGACTTGTGGCCACCCTGTGGCTCTTCTGGCCTCCTCCCGAAGCTTCTCGTGGGTGTCTTCTTGTCCAAGAAAAATTGTCAAAAAGTTTCATTCCATTTGGACTCCGTGTAGTATTGATTTTCTATAAAAGACAAAAACAAGGAAAAAACAGCAACTGGCACTAGGCACTAGGTTAATAGGTTAGCCCCGAAAAATGATATATAATAGCATAACAATGCATATAGGACATCCAAGATGGATAATATAATGGGATTTTTATTTCTGTGCCCCTGGTTCCTTAGCTCTACTCATTCATCCCCACTCTGTTAACTTTTGCTCACTTTTCCCCAATCCCTTGCCCAAAACCATCAGAACAGGTTATAACGGACGTTGCCGTCGGGTCAATGCCTTTGACCGTCAACTCTGACGAGTCGGGCCATGTATATGTGGCGCATGCAAGACCGTGGTCATGCGTGGTCGTGGGGTAGCACGTGTCCATGGACATGCCAGAAACGTCCCATCATATAAAGAGGGGCAACCACCTCCATCGCCCCTACCATTTTCCCCCAAATCCCCTCCCTGCCGCATCGTCTTCCTCTCCCCCACCAGCGTCGTCTCACTGTCCTCCACTGCCTCCACCGCACCGTCTCGCTCTCCCCCACCGCATCCTCTTCCTCACCTTCATCGCCTCCATCTGTCAGATGGCCGATGCTCGTGGCGACGCCGGCGCAGCGGCCGGAGATGTGGTGGAGCTGCAGGGTCAGGGCGCGGTGGCCGCGGATGTCGGCGGC
This sequence comes from Aegilops longissima, assembly GCA_021605205.1. Lineage (NCBI taxonomy): Eukaryota > Viridiplantae > Streptophyta > Magnoliopsida > Poales > Poaceae > Aegilops > Aegilops longissima. The sequence continues at coordinate 275,369,372 of CM038678.1, forward strand.
GTCCACGGCGGTGCGTGGAAACTCGCAACCGCTGCGGATGTGGCGGGCTCCGCCTCATCGTTGTAGAAGGTCACGGTGTCGAGCGGCGCAGTCCATCCCGATACCCCTGATGCACCGCCTGCCGTGGAGCAACGGGTATTTGCACTTGCTTAGCTTGTAGAGTTGGTTGCTCCCTACTTGCATTGGTTAGATTGTGATTCATACGGTAGTTTAGATTGTTAGAATAGTTGGTTTGACGGATGGGCTGGGGTTTTTTGTATTTGTTGGGGGGATGGGGTTTTTTGGACTAGGGTTTGTTGGATAAATTCGTTGCAAAAATGCTAGATGTTGTGAACTATGATTTTAGGTGCTGCAATGATTGGGGTTTTAGATCTGTTTTTAGATTTGGATAAATTCGTTGCAAAAATGCTAGATGTTGTGAACAGATGCATGCTTATTAGATTTGTTTTTAGTGGTCACAGATTGGGGTTTTTAATGCTACTCAGATTCGTTGCCTTAGATTGGGTCCCTATTAGATTTGTGTTTGAATGCTACTCAGATTGGGGTTTTGAATGTCATATGCCCAAATGGAATCCATTGATTAAGAAGTTAGTTATGTTTAGAATCACAATCCTACCGTATGAATCACAATATAAATTTGAATGTCATAACCAAAAGTAACCCTTGATTCATTGGTATATAAATTTGTCCACAATATGTAGTTATATTAGCTCTGTTGTTCAATTTGTGTGCATGACAATGGAAAATGCAAAACAATGATCAATGTGTCATGTATATTGGGAGTATATTAGCCCTATGATCAATGTGTCATGTGTGCATATCTAAATTTTCAATTGGCTTTCGTATTTACTAGTGATAGATGTAATTGTATGTTCAGGAGGATGATGGTTGGGGACTTGGGTGGTACAAAGAGGAAGCTGGCCCTATACGAACCTTATTAGCCAGAGGAAAGTGATGATGAAGAATATGAGGTAAGCCTACTTGAAATCTAGATTGTACATTTACTTCCTTTTACATAGTGTATCCATGAATCTATAATGTATTAATGTAACTCATTCATGTGTGTAGTATGATTCTGGAGAAGAAGTGTACAAGGGCAACGTCGCATCCTTCACAGCCAAGGAGGTGGTGAAGATCAAGGCCAAGGGAGTTGCTACCTTCTACAACCGCAAGACCAAGAAGTGGCACTGCCCCTACTGCACCACCAAGCCAAAGCCAAGGGATGGCCGCTTCGATCACCTTCTGTCTCATGCGGAGGATGTAGCAATTTGCGAGGAGGACTACATGATCAGGGGCAGCATGCCGCCCTTGCGAAGGCCCTGACTCCGGCGTGATGTTATCGATGATGTGATGTTGTGAACTGAATCTTTAAGTTTATCTGTTGGGTTACTTTGGTTTGTTGAACTGAATCTCGTTGGTTATGGTTTGTTGAACTGAATTTAGTTGTCATGAATTTGGTTATGGTTGGCTATGTTGATGCTAGTAATCTGGTTGCTATCTATATTTGTCTATCCTTAAATTTTCCTGTGGTATATTTGTCTGTCCTGAATCTATGGTTAGTTATGTTTCGATGTTGTGAACTATGATTTTAGGTGTTGCAATGATCACACATGTTGTGTAGGAAATCAAATGCATGCTCCAAATGAAATCATGTAAACTTTGGCAAACCTGGACAGTATAAATTCAAGAAAATGCAAAAACAAGTAAAACCTTGGCAAACTATCTATGTTTGTGTAGGAGATCATGTGTGCAAAATTTGAAGTGATTTAGAGGAGGTCAAATAAATTTGAATTTGATAAATGTGCTCCAAATGAGCTCCCAGGCTAGGGTAAACAATCCATTTGTAATCACTTTTTTGGACCTACTCTAAATGAGCCAAATATTTCTTTTATTAACACATATTCACTTTCCATAGTGTAGATTTGAAGTCTCACTATTTTTTGAATTAATCTTCATATATTTACATTTCTTTTGAAAACATATGCTTTAATAAAAAAAACTATTAAAAACACGTCTGGAATTTGAAAATGGAAAACTAACTTCAGATCCTTCTTATTCACTTTGAAATAAAGCTTTGGTGATTTTTTTTATTTTTTTTAAATTTGTCAAAAACAGAAGGTAACCCTACCTCCTCTCCTTGAACTCTATGAAATCATGTACATGATAGCTCATATTTGTGAAGGTTTTCTCATGAAAATGACCATAAACCAAGTTTATGATTTTTGGTTGGTAACATGTCACATAAGACAACATTGTGCACAGGATTTATATTTTCTTGTCTTTTTAAATTAATGGTGCTCATTTGACCTCGATCGTGCCAGCTAGGGTTTTTTCATGAAAATGACCATAGACCAAGTTTAGTATTTTTCCTCGTTAGTTTGTCATAAAACGACGAACGGCGAAGATTTCATATTTTTCGATTTTTTTAAATTAGTTATGCTCAGTCAAAGCCTTCGAAACCCCGTCGACTAGCTCAAAACCACTTTAAACCCCGCGCGATTTCACCTAACCCTAGCTCCCAACGTCAGCCGTCCGATCATACCCTCGCGCCAAGTGACAGCCCTCAGATCTGGTCTTCTAGAAGGAATTAGGTGGGCTGGCTGTGTGCAGGCTCCGCGCCGTTGGATCACAAGGACGGCTCCACATCGTTGGATCGTGGGGCGATCCACGAGAGGCGATCCTATTGGTTGTGCTCGGCTGCTCGCCCACCACTGACTCCGCGAAAAAAACATTGTTATTGGGCCCAAAAAGAAACCAAGCTCTGGTTGGGCCGTCAAATTGCGTCGTTTTTTTTTTGCATCGTTTGCTCTGTTTTTTGTGAACGTTTTCGCTTTGTATTTTTGCATCGTTTGAAATCAATTGACATTGCGTAGCAAAATTTAGTTCTTTTGGTTCTATACAAATGCAAAATGACCAAATTTTTAAGGGCCAACTTTATTTTTATCATGCAAAATGGCCACAAACTATTCAAAAATTGTCTCTTTTTGTTCATATAATATATATGACCACATATTCCCACGCGTGCATTTAGCTTCTTTTTCTTCTTCTTTTTCAAACCAACGTTTCCCACGCGTGTACACTCCCGATGCTGCGGTGGGTTTGAAAACGGGCTACTTCACATTTGACCCCGTTATTGCCACGGCCAAATAACACGTAGCACTACGGCTATTTAAGCCACCCTCTCCCTCTGCCATCCCTCATTCGTCTCCCATCCTCTCTGCCATCTGCCCTTCTTGCTCTTCGACCACTTCTCCTTCTTATAGCACATCCTCAGCCATGAAGTACACCGGACCAACCTACCACTTCCCACCCACCGTGCCGGAGAGGCTCTACCCTCCTGGCGTGTACGTTGAGCGCACACTATGTGTGTGGGTGATATCAAGGTGGAGGACCGCAAGGAACTTCACCGAGTTCTTCCTCGCATCCGGCTACCACCACCTCCCGTGGGGATCTCCAAGGATGTTCCGTGTCGACGAGGTCATCCAAAACGGGGTGGTGGTTGCTCTCCTTGCCCACTTCATCAACACATTCCACTCCTTCTACCTACTCGGTCGGGTGTTTTGGTGTGGCTGCGAGTTCATCACTTTCACCACCCACAACATGTTCATGGAGTACACCAACATCTTCCCCACCGCGTCGCGCATGCACACTCTTCCGTACCCCATCGACAACGCTCCGGAGGAGTAGTGAAGGGCGCCCGGAGGAGGAGCGAGGTGGAGAAGGCAGCGTCTAGGGTTCTAAACCCTCTTCCTATTTTTCTTTTTTCTAAGTCTATGTTATGTTAAGTTGTAATTGAACTATGTTGTAGATGCTATGGGCTTGTTGGCCCTTTTATCAAGTTCTATTATTAAGTTTTCTATCTATTCTATTATGAAGTTCTTCCTAGTTTCAACTATGTGATCGTGCTATGGGCTTGTTGGCCCTATCTACATGTTTGTTGATTGTTTTCTTAGCGATCTCGCTTTGTTAGTGACCAGTTAGTGCATGCAGCCACAAAGAACCCTTCTTTTTTACACAAGCCACAAATATGTAGCCACCTAGCTAGTGCATGCAACCACAACATATTTGTTCAATTTATTTGTCGCGGCAAAATGGGTGCAGATGTGAGTGGATCGAAAAGGCTGCAACTGATTGTAAAAACGATGCTCTAAATCGAGGAGACAAGCGTGCGAGAAGAGAGGAACCAGCGGTAGCGACCGTCGCCGCATCCGTGGCGGCTGGCGTGCACGAAAGCGGATCGGTCAGTGCATCGTGGCGGCACGCATCAGCGCATGCAGGCTGCGCATCATGGCGGCGCGCAGCGATGCATGCAGGTAGGCTTGTTGGGTGCATGCATAGCAGGCTTCTGTCTTGGCAGCGCGCGCAAGCGTTTAATGCAAGGGACGGCCCAACGAAACCACAGCCCAATGGTCGAACAGCTACACCGCCCAACGCGGCCCCACTCGTCAGAGTTAACGGTCAAAGCAAAAGTTAAGAGCGTGGGGATGAATGAGTAGAGCTAAGGAACCAGGGGCACAGATGTAAAAAAAACCCTAATATAATATCATGTAATAATAAAAAGTTATAGATACGTTGGATACGTATCAACTTGCACCACATCCTAGCCTCTCTCTGTCTCTCCACTGCCTCTCCCATAACGTTCCAAGAATATTGTTGGTTTGAATTTTCTGCTGCAACATGTTAGCAGAGAAAGCAGAGAACAGAGTTTAATGTCGTATATTAATAGGAAAACCGAAGCTAGAACTTGCATACAAAGAACAATAGATACAATGGTGAAGGTTGGGCTAACATGATTAGCTAAGGGCAACTACTGTATGAATGGGTACCCACCTCAGCAGATACAACGACTACATTAAACCAATGATCACATTTTGGGGCCACTAAAAGTGTCTGGAGATGGGTTTTAAAGTTGGACAATAAAATTGTTCTTACACCAGCCCTACGCAATGATTCAAGCATATATTTAGAATCAGGGTAAATGAGCTGCCATCAAACAGGTGTTTAGCATCTCTGGTTCAGTTAGCAAATGAATTGGTTCACCTTAGAATATAAATGTTTTAGTACTCTTCTATTTCTAAGTACATATATTTTCTTTGCATAACGGAGCGGTTGAATGATCATACCTTGATAAATCTGACTGCACATGCTACCTTGTGCCTGACACTACATATTTTGCTTTATTGTGTAGATTGATCAAAACTGACAAACAATAGTGCACCATGTTCTGTAACTGTAAACATAAAATGAACAAGATTGATAGCATTAGGGTAAGATCTGAAATAGGTGAATTAAGGAGCCACACTTAAAGGTGGCTCATTCTGTTGCAGGAGGAGCCATGGCATTCTACAAACCACCTTGCCAATTTAGAATCAATCATCAAAAAATTGCAGCCACCAAGATAGCTTTGATGGCATGTTGGTTCAATACTGCATTGATGTTGTACTCGTTCAACCTTGAGCTATCACCCTTACATTAATATTTCCCTGCATGAACCTTATTCAGTACTCTCAAAACTACATCTACTCACTTTGCCAAGTAGGCACACAATGTATTTTCCGCAGTCCCTTTTTCCAACAAACCAACATTTTAAACACCCTTTGCGGAATATAACCTTTCTCCTTCTCAAGATATTACCTCAAGTGCAGCTTAGTGCTTTCTAGCATAGAAGTGGTCATGCAGACCATCACTTTAACAAGGCCACGGTTAGTATTTTGTGCAGCTGACACAATTATGGTAAGCACTATGCAAATTATCTCTAATATAAATAAGAGTGAACTTATACATGCACTTGCATGCGACTCTGCTTCCTATTAACATGATTTTTCACATGGCGTATGATCCCTTCTATATTAAACTTAGAAACGCGACCGCCATACTAAATTTGCAAAGTTACGTACAACCGATCTGTCTAATTTTCTCAGGCCAACATTCTTCTAAAGATCCAAGAAAAATAGATAACCATCAAGAACTGTGATCTAGTTACAATTTTGCATAGTGCTTACCTAGGAAATGCAAATCTCAGATATCAAAGAAACAAAATTTTAAAGTCTATATCACGAACTATTTCCGCATCTATCAACACATCAAGACACAAACCTTTTGTATTTTAAATAAGAAGGTATGAAGGTAAACTAAAATCATGAATTTACCTTGGATATCCTGTCCGTAGAGTGCAAATAATTGAGAGGAGGGGTTGGGGCCGGATGAATTTACCTTGACAATGTTCCAGCGTAGTCGGCAACATTCCAGTGAAGTTGGTAGAGATAGTGAGATTGGAGCCTTTTGGCATGGCAACTTCGAGCACGTGAGCTTGCATTGAATCTAATTTTCTGTAGTGAAGCTCGACACCTTTTTATGGCAAAGGAGGATGGTTCAAGCAAAGTTTGTGTCAGCCAGGCTGTGTGCTCGAGCACTTCTTCGCCTGGACGGACACATCACATGGACTCCGATCCGAGTCCTTCTCTTGAGCAGACAGAACACAACACATGGACAGTGGGAGGACAAAGGTAGAGTTGGTACATAATGGGATTTCCAAAGTCTTGTAAGTATCTCGACAAATATTAGCTCGTAATATCTAAAACAGAAGAAACCACGATTTGAAATTTCTCCAGCAAAAAATGCACACCAATAAATAACTGAAGCTAAATTGTAAAATGCTGGCAGCAAATGTAGAACTTCGATATTCTGTACTTCGTATGACAATAAGAAAATAATCCAGGATGAATCAACTGAAATAATTGGACGGAATCAAAGTTGCACAAATTAGTGTTCAAAGGTGAGAAAGAACAAAGAAAGCATTTAATAAAAAAAAAAACTCAACAACCGTTGCACAAATTTCAGTTTTACAAAGTACAATAGTTAATTTTGCATATAACAAGATGGCAACATCCCGGAAACAAAGATGTGTCTGTGTTCATCTAAAGTCCAATTGTCCCATGATGAAACCACAAAATAATCAAGGTTTCAGCAGCAACATTGCCAACTCCACAAGCTGCTAGATACAATGCCACCGGCTAGCCCAATCATCTGGCATCGGCCTCCTCTGGTCCGACCACTGGAACGATTAATGATGACTCAGAATAGAGAAGGGGAGGCGGGTTTGCATTACAATACTGCAGCGGCGTCGTGTTGTTGCCCGGGTGGCATCGGTCAAGGTACACAATAAGACTACCCACATGGGAGTAACATATATAGTAACATCACACATATCTAAATAAAATAGATGATGTGGCAAACAATAAATAAAGAAAGAAAGGCATTTGGTAACATAGCTAGTTACTACTAGCATGAGTAACATCACACATATCAAGGCAAGATGAGTCTATAGACTAATAAATGAAGTGTTGCATGTTACCACACATATGTTACTCCCCACTATAGTGATAGTAACATATAGAGTAGTAACATGCCCATGTTACTACTCTATGTTACTACCCATTGTGGCTAGTCTAAGGCATATATGCAAAGTCGGTTGTCGGTGCACCGGTGCCGTCGTTCGACATAGGGTGCCAGCGAGGATTGGGGTGTAGGCATCGGTCGTCGCTCTAGGTCGTCTCGTCCATCGGTGATGGTGCGATGTTGGCCCTCGTAATTAGTGCCTCGACATGCGTGGGGTGGTGGTGGAGTAGAGAAGGGCCGGCGCCTGCGGCGTGCGGAGGCGAGCGTGGGGGAGGCGGCCGCGTGAGGTGGAGCCTGGCAGTCCAGCGGGAGACATGAAGAAGATTATGCGATGTCTCGCGGGAGGCAACATTGCCCTCTCCTGAATCTGATTGCGTTTCTATTTTTTTTTCAAGAGAGATATGCCTTACTCGGGAAGGAGAGATGGCCTGTGGATTTTTTTTCTTCGTAGCGTGATATACGAGGAAAGTGAAGGAGAGAAATCTGGAGACGAAAGGAGTGTCGATTGATCGAGCATGAGGTAAGGAACGAACTAAACAACTTAGGTACTCCCTCAGGAGTAAGAGAAGATTACAGGAGTAGAAATATTGATTGTTAAGAAAGACAAGGACCAATGCGTTAGGAAAGTTAAGATTTGAAATTGATTGCCATGAAATTAGATTTTATTGTTTGGTATCCTGCCCGTTTTTTAACGTGTATGGTTAGGGAAATTTTAAGAAGTTAAGGAAAAAAAATTTGGGAGGATGAAAAAACCAACGCAAGAAGATGTTGGTGGGAGGTGAAATAAAAATAAGTAGACGAAATAAAATCAGACAAAGGTGGGAGGTGGGGCGACAATTTTTTTGGAACGGAGACTAGCAACTGCTTCATTATGAGTAGAGATTATGAAAACGTATGAAGAGATCTTCTATATTGATGTGTTTAGGGGCTTGTACCAAAGTAGAAGCTTTCCTTCAAAATTACCAGAAAATGGGATAATAGATAATAGTACATTTCAAACTTTCATTATAGGGGATGCTCTAACTTTTCTCTCTTTTGTTGCGTGTGTGCGGACCCGTTTTGGTGAGCTGTAGCACAACTGCACTTGCAAGTGCAACTGACGATAGTAGTTGTGTGTCAGTTTTGGCTCCATGAGCCTTGCGCTTGTGTGGCCACCAGCTTCTATCAGTCAGTGCCGTTTGGGGTCGTCTCAAGTTGGTGCTTGGAACTGGTAGTACGGAACACCGGCAAGACGGCGGCGTTCCCGTTCCTGGCGTCCTTGCAGTTGAGCTCCAGGACAATCATGGTCTCTGGAGCCGCGCCACCGCCATCATCGCGGAGGTCAGACGGCCCGGTCATCTCCCTCCCCTTGCCCCAAAGCACCATATACAACCCAGCGACAATGAGGGAAGAACCGATGGCACTGCAAGGACATCAAACGACCACAGCAGCCAAAAGTTAACAGGGGTCGCGCGAGCTGTTTCTGTGTGTGGTTTGCGCGCAGTGGTACCTTCCGACGTGTATCTTCTCCTCGAGGATGGCCCAGCCGACCACAGCCACGACCACGAGCATCAGCGGGTTGAACATGGATACGAACAGCGGGCCGCGGGACTGGATGCACCACGACATGACCACGAACGCGATCCCGGAGCCAACCACCCCCTGCATAATTCAATCTCATCAGGAAAACATGGTTGGATCAATCAGGTCGTCACGACACGATGGATGGATGAGCTTACGACGTAGAGCGCGGCGTATAGCCTGATGTCAAACCCAAGCTTCCACGCCGACACGCTCCGGTCCATGACCGCGCTGACGCCTGCGCACTGCACCCCGGCCATCAGTGACATGATCGTCGTGCTGGTGTAGGGCGCCGAGAACCTCTCCGACATCTTGCTCTTCAGATCGACCATTATCAATCACTAACAGCCTACACCAACAATGCATGATTGCTGGAAACAAGCTTTGGTCTTGGTGAAATGGTGGTGCGTACCTGGAGGATGAACCAGACGGCCCAGGCGACGCAGCTGAGGATGATGAGGACGTCGCCGACGATAGCGGCGTTGCCGCTGGGAAGTGCTGTCGCGTCGGTCGCGTGCTCGGCGTAGCGCCAGTGCATCGGGGATGCCCACACCTTTAGTAGCGGACCCTTGTAGAAGGGCATGATCATGGAACCGCCGACGCACACGACAGTGCCCAAAACCTTGGCCTGCCCGGAGGGCGTCCCGAGCCTCACTGTCTCCATCTTGAGTACGGCCGCCATGACGAAGGTTAACGCCGGGAGTGTGTTGCTGAGCGCGCACGCCACGGTCGGCGTTGTGGACTTGAGCCCCACGAAGTACAACACCTGGTTCAGCGTCGCGCTGCATCACTCACACACACCACGCCTAATAAATTAATTAATGTAGGCATGGCCAGGCCAGTACGTCACAGAAGATGATGGATATGGAACTATATCACGTCAACTCTGGCCTACGTTACATATGTCTGGTTTGCACTTCAAGATTGCCAAATGTTGCACGCAATATAATTCCCTAAATATTTTGTTTTCTTTTTTGGATTTTGATTTTTTTATCTAACGACCTAAAGCATCATAATTGAGTAGATTCTTCTTTTTTGGAAGGGTAATTTGAGTAGATTCTATAATATCGGATTTTGTCCCACGATCATGTTTCCACCGGTTTGTGGCTGTCCCCGGCAAACCTTGGGCTAGCCTAGAAGAAATGAGGCAGAGTTGGCGACATCCCAAATATCTCACAAAGTTTGCCAATATTATAACATGGTATAAGTTGTGTTACTTGATACTTAAAACACCTCTACGCAAACAATAATGCGTTTATCAGAGAAAAATAAAGGGAGCAAGGTAGAGATCCTTTGTAACATTTAGTCTTCCTCCTGGCAGCACTGGGCCGCGAGATGAAAACTGTATTTTTTATTTTTGTTGCACTTCCGCACGCGAAAGGCATCAGCCTTTGCTGTTACCAAGAACATGTGGTTTTATTATATAGTATAATGGAGCCGGGGACTTGGTCCTTTCCTTCTAAAAAGATCCTTTGTAACATCTTAAATCATCTCAAAAATGATTTGGTTTTTTTTCGAAAAAGGGATCTCCCCGGCCTCTGCATCAGAGCGATACATACGGCCATCTTATTAACCAAATAAATAAGTTCCAACAAGGTTTCAAAGTCTTCAACTGGAAAAGGTGAAAAAAAGCTCACACAGAGCCAAAATGGGCTAGAAACACAAACTAGCCAAAAAGTCTCCAACTGTTCTTTTTTTCAAAAACGATTTGGTAGCCTGCTAACTGGAACTAGCAGCACTATAAACTCTTTGGTTAATACTTTCTCCGTGAAAAAATATACGCTCCTATATTTCATTAGAGAGGGAGTTTTTTATTATTATTATCGGCAACAGAAAGCAGAGAGTAAGGGCATGTCCCCTATTCCTGGACGTATAAGGCACCTGTGTAGTGCACAAATCGGGAGCTAAACTTGAGAGGAAAAGAAAAGGAGGTTCCTAGTAATTGGGCTCCTTTGATGACACCAAGAAAAGGACTAGAGCAAAACGAGGACGTTTCAGTGTCTAATGTTTTAACTGGATTGATGCAGAGGTGGCTACCTATCTGTCTGTTGTTTGTTTGAAGGAGCATTCCTGCAAGTTAGGCATTTGCCATGTCCTAACTGATGAAGGAAGACTAGCTGTTGGAATTAATGATAAGTTTGTCGTACGTACCCAAAAATAGAGGAAAAGAATATCTGGGTTAGTACTTTCTTTGTGATCACCATGCCACTCCTCCTGCAACCATCCATGTAAGCCGAATTCATTAAGACTGCTATAAGTATCTATCTTGACTCAAATAAACTTATATACATCCAGACTAATTGCAAGTTGCGAACTTGCGATAAAGATTGATCGTAAAACAAACCATCCTCAATTCTTTGTACGTGAGAAGGTAAATGAAAACAGAAACATAGTTCATGTAAACAAGCTCTTGGTGGTGACAAGAGAAACACATTCATAGATCATCTCCTCAGCAGCTGGACCGAATTAATCCCTCCGTCCCATAATATAAGAGCGTGTAAAAAACACTCTTATATTATGAGACGGAAGGAGTAGCTGTGGAGCCATATAAGTATGCATACACGCACCTTTCAAAGTAGTAAGCGCCGGGAGCGAGGAACACGCCGGCGATGAGATTACGGTAGGCAATGAGCACGTAGGGGCTCATGCCGGTGTCCAAGGCCAGCTTGGACAGCACGTTCATACCGGCAAAGCCTAGCTGCACTAGCACCATGGCGACGGTAGGCAGGCACTCCTTCCCCATAACTGCAGATTATTAGAGATCGATCCCAACTTAATCGGCCTCCTCTTCTCTCACAATTCCTGATACTGATACAAGCTACCTAGCTAGCTGGCTAGACTGCAGGAATATTATGCTACGAAGGATTGAATGGAATGGAATGTTCGTGTGTATATATAGGTAGCGGAGAGAGAGAGAGAGAGAGAGAGAGAGAGAGAGAGGGAGGGAGGGAGGGAGGGAGGGAGGGAGGGGGGGGGGAGGGAGGGAGGGAGGGAGGAGAGAGAGAGAGAGAGAGAGATCCAAGGTGGTGATGACTTGCTGCAATAACAGAAAGGGTACTCCAGAAGCAAAAGCTTGAGCGATACAAGGCATACAGTTAATGGAGGCAAGCAGACACACAACTTGCCAAGCTTGGAGACAGCTGAACGTGACGCGGGGGGGTCGTCGGTACGATCCTGGCGTGGTGCATTCTTGATTCTGCAGTTAAATTTGTGAACTCATGGCTGGTTTGCTGTTAAATTTTGCACTCTAACGACCAAGATGAAGATATATTTTGTTCACTAAAAAAAATCACTCATTCACTCAAAAAAGAAGATATATTTTGTTGTCCGTTCTTTTCCGTGTTGCACGGATTCTTGTTTGGCGATTCCTTGCTTGGCTCTCCAACCGTGCCCGCGTCCATACATACGCGCATGTATGATGCGTCAGAGTTCATGTGTGATTCTAATTGGCCATTATCGTTCGTCAGAGTTGTGGGATGCTTGGCATGCCGAGACGAACTGAAATTGTTTCAATAAGTGCATGCCACAACCGCATTCATGTCCTTTGTTTTATATTATGCGCGCAAAAATCCAACACAAAATGCGGTAAGCTTACTTGCCCGTTACCATTACACTAGACCACCCGCCCATCCATCCTAAACAAAATATATAATAATATTAATAATATTTAGACAATAAAGACATTTGATTAAAAATTGAACAACTCAATTTACAAAGTTTCTATATAAGTGGTGCAACATAATTGTCAACCATTAATTAGAATCAGTCCACTAATCACAAAATCCTTTTGTGTTCACGCTTTCCCTATATCACACTCATCCCAAGAGATGATTGCGAAATAGACATAATAAAAAATTGTATCATTCTATCTTCTGGAGGCTAGCCCTGTCTGATCTTTGCACATAATTCAACATTCCAAGATGAGTTTTTCGATGGAATATCTCCATACAATTGGCAATTTTCTCAAATAAAATGGGCATGCTGCAACAGGGCACAAACAATACATAAAATCACATGTTCCAAGCTTCCAGCAGAGTTCTTACATAAAGATAGCACTTCAAGAGGCAGTCCAAAGATTCTATGTTGTCAAAGAATGTAGGATGAAATTTCGCAGGTGCGCTTAGCAATAAACCACCTCAAAGTCGTCTTCCAATCTTAATCTATTGGACCACCCCTATTATTGTCACGGGTAGTCCCAGAAATTGTACTATGACAACACTATATGATACTGTTGTTCAACTTATGCATAGAGTACCCCAATGTGTCTATGGGCATCCGCAAATTAATTACTAGACATGCATCTTGTAATATCAAATCTCAAGATATTCAATCCAACATAAAGAAACTTCAAAGAGCAATACTCAATTCACCACAAAAACAATAGAGGGGGATGAACATCATCAGATCCAACTATATTGATAAACCTCATGGTATAATCAACATATATTCCTTCAGTAACAAGGGGGAGAGATCGAACACAGAGCTACTAGTACATACCTCAGCCGTGAGGATTAACTACTCACACATCACCATCAGAATGGAGAGAGAATTGTTGGTGATGGTGATGTTGGAAATATGGCCTAGAGGCAATAATAAAATAGTTATTATCATATTTCCCAATCATGATAAATGTCTATTTTTCATGCTAGAATTGTATTAACTGCAAAGTTAAATAACATGTGTAAATACATAAACTACACCGTGTCCCTAGTAAGCCTCTACTAGATTAGCTCGTTGATAAAAAATGGTTAATGTTTCCTAACCATACACATGAGTTGCCATTTGATAACGGGATCACATCATTAGGAGAATGATGTGATGGACAAACCCAGCTGTAAGCTGAGCATCAGATCGTTTAGTTATTTACTACATCTTTCTTCATGTCAAGGATCAGTTGCTTAGACCATGAGATCATACCACTCTCGGATACCGGAGGAATACCTTGTGTGCTATAAACGTCACTTCGTAATTGAGTGATCATAAAGGTGATCTATAGGTATCTCTGAATGTGTCTGTTGGGTTGCGTGGATCAAGACTGGGATTTGTCACTCCGTGTGACAGAGGGTATCTCTAGGCCCTCTCGGTAATACAACATGATCTTGTAATGCGGAACGAGTAAAGAGACTTGTCGGTAACGAGATTCAACTAGGTATGGACATACAGATGATCGAATCTCGGCCAAGTAACATATCACCGGACAAAGGGAATTGCATACGAGATTAACTTAGTTTTCAGAATCGGGGCTCTACAGACCTAAAGAATGGCTCGAACTCTGGGGTGTGCACGAAGAACTCCACTAAGCTACGGCTCGCTACTCACTGCCTCACAGCGATGCTCCATTGTGCTCGAGCGAGAGGGAAGAAGAGAGAACATGATGATTTACCCAGGTTTGGGCCACCTTGCGGTGTAAGACCCTACTCCTGCTTTGTGGTGGATTGCCTCGCGAGGTGGATGAGGATGAACTGGTACAAGGGAGAGCAGATGAACTTGACCCGATCCCCCGATCCCCTCTCTTCCGTGGAGACTAACTTATACTTATACTGGCCTTGGTCCTCTTCCCCCAAAGCTCTAGGCGGGAAGGGATACCACAACGACCAAATTCAGAGGGGGACATTGTGATAGCCTGGCTTATTAGGGATGATAGACTACTCATAGCAATATGGAATTCCTTCTTTTCCGGGAGCCCATTCGGACAGAACTCCAAAGTTAAGCGTGCTTAGCTTGGAGTAGTTTCAAGATGGGTGACCGACCGAGAAGTTGCTCCCTGGTGCGCATGAGTGAGGACAAAGTGTGCAGAAAAGACTGGTATTGATCTGTGGGGCCAGTCTAGACCCCGCCAGGAGTAACGACCACCAGCGGGTGTGTCCGGGGCGTGACAAGTTTGTATCAGAGCCTTGACTGACCATAGGAGCCCCCTTGATTGATCGTAGTTGGCTGTTGTCGAGTCTAGAAAAAATCATTTTCAAAATCTAGTTATATCGGAGAGTAGGACTTCTTTTTACTCCTCAGCCCCATCGTCGCTCTGGTGAGAAATCTTGACGTAGGTATTTTGACTTACTCCTCTCCCCCTTCAAAATTTTTTAGGATCACGTAGGCTTCTTTTGATCGTTGTTTTCTCAATCCCCTTTTCAACCGGCGGACTTCTCGTTTATTTATTCGACCCTCGTCGTCTTTTGCGTAATTAATCCTTAGTTCTTTATCAACGACGTTGCTCCCCCGTATGAAGTTGTCTTTCTTTTTCCCACCCGCCCACCCTTTTTTTCTTCTCGGAGCCGGAGTCAGTAATCGAGTATCCATCCTACTCGTGTGAAGCCTTTGCATTCTTTCCTCAATTATTTAATCGGTGTTTTTTCTCTTCAAGTTATTCGTCGGTTCCCCGTTCCAAGTTGCCTTTGTATTTCCCGCCCTCCCACCCCTTTTCTTCCCGAAATCTGAGCCTCTATTCGAGCATCAATTTCATTCGTGCGGAGCCTCTTAAGTCTTTCCACAATTGTCTCAACCGGTGAATTCTCATCAACTTCATCATGGTTCGTCTTCTTTTCTTTTTCGGTGGATTCCAATTCTCGGGTTGATCACATTCTTTTCCTTGACTGAAGTGTTTCCCCTTGGTCGTTCGCCTCTCGCCAGTTTATTCTTCCGGAGTGCTCAAGACATCTTAGAAGATTCGTGTTTGTGTTAAAATTAATTCGAGGTTGTCACCTCATTCAAGTCTTTCAATCATTCCGGTGCATCATTTCTCATTCAAACAATCCTTTCCAACGGTGTTTCTTTCAGTGGGCCCAACCCACAGGTCTTTTCCTAGGATCTTACTTAACTCTTCTAATTTTCCCGGAGTTATTCTCAAATTATTTTCGAAGTTTGATGTAAGAATGAATTTCATCAGTCAGATGCCTTTCCAAGATCGATTTCAAATTATTTTCATTGTTGGCTCAACCTCTTCGCTTTTCACTCTCCCAGAGTATCTCAACAATTTTGGAGGTTTTCCTCGTCGTCATACTCAACATTTGAAGACCGAAGAAGAGTTTTCCTCTAAATCTTGTCCGTTCTCTCGGAGATTCGTGGTTCTAGCTCGTTGCTATCCTCTTATTTTGTCCCGATCGTCAATAATTTTTTTCTTACCCATCCGGAGTATTTCAGGAGTTGTTTTTCCATTTCGATTATCCAGAGGCCTCCATTTCAGAATATTTCTTCGGTCCAATTTTTTAGTTCCGTTCCCATATTTGTACTGGCGCTTCGTCCAAGCATTCTTTAATCAGTTTGTGATCTCTTCGTTCTCTTGCATCTTGATTCACTCAAGTATCTTCATTCGTTTTCTAGTTCTTTCCGGCGATTCGTTCTCTTCTCTTCGTTCATTTTCATTGCCACGGTGGTTCATTTAGGAATTTCACTTCCATTCTTATCATATCAATTCATTCGCTCTTTCCAGTCCTACGGGTGGTTCATGAACTCCTTCCCAAGTTTTGGGCTATATCTCCCCTTAATCTTTTCCAACGCGAATAAGTTGTATGCAATCCATTGCTTCTCATCAATTTAATTGATGAAGGATAAGCATAACATAATTCTTATTATTATTTCATCAAGTTGATTAATTCCTTCATTCGGAGATTTTTCATGATGAATAATCTCTCAGTTCTAAGTTGTTCATCTTTTCTTTTCCGGAGTTCCAAGTTTTCTCGCTTGTCTCGTCGCGAAGCTCAACCTCAATCATCACAAGGCTTTAATCTTGTTCTTTTCATCCTTGAATTCTATCTCATCATCCTTTTTCACCGGAGTTCTTCATGGTGGTTCATCAGGATTTAATTCATTCTTCAAGTGTTCATCAAGATTCTTTTTGGAGGAGCGGAAGTATCTTTTCTTCTTGCGTCTCGAAGTGCAATTAATTCTCTGGATTCTTTTGAAGTGGAGTTTTGCATTTCTTCGTTCTTCTCAGCTACTCAATCATTTGGTAGTGGCAGAAATTCACCTCAAGTTTTGAGATGTTTTCAATAAGTCCACAACAAGCTTATTCTTTTTGTTGTTGAATTTCCAACAATTCCATTCAGTCCTTCGTTGCAAGGATGCGTTTCAGACTCAATTGTGGTAGAAGTTGTCATTTTATTCTCTGTTCTTTTCATTCCACTCTTTCAATTCTTCCGGAGGCATTGTGTTGTTCCTCTCGTCAAGTATCGTTCAATCTTGTCAAATTCATGTTCTATTCCATTCCATGCTCAATCGGGACGCTATCACAATTCTTTCGGTATTATTCCTTTTCTATCTTCCTCTAACCGGAGTAGTTGCGAATTCATTCTTATTCCTTGAGCTTTTGATTCTCGTCGTAATCGTCGTTTCTCTTTTCTACATGAGTGCTCTCGACCTTGGTCATCTTCTCTCTTGTGCTCTTGTGTTTACTTATCCTCTTTTTCTTCCGTCTCATTCCTAAGATCTCGGGACACGATCTTCTGTTAGTGGAGGAGAGTTGTGACGCCTCGAGACAAATGTGCCAAATGTCTTTCAGTTATTCGCCATCACTGCCATGTCATTCGCTTGCATGTTGCACTTTGCCATGTCAACATGTGCATTCGATCTGCATGTTTTTCAAAACTTGCATCCGTTAGGGTCTCCCAGTTCTCTTTGTTGTCCGTTCCGAGCCCATTCACACTCGCACGCGCCCGCGGCACGTCCAAAATATTATTTTATAAGTGGCATGAAAACGTTCTTGTAATGGACCGAGAGTTGGCGTGCGGTGTTGTTATGTTGTAGGTAGACCGCCCGCCAAATTTCGTCGCATTCGGAGTCCGTTTGATAGCCCAACCGTCATCTGTAGCGGCACCGTTGCCGGTTAATTCGTCGGGCGTTTTCGGTCTCCGGAAAACTGAGCCGGGCAGCACTGCTCTTCTCTCCCTCAGCCCAACCACCCCTACACAGCCCACTAAACCAGCCCTCTAACCCACCTAGGCCCAGCCTATCCCCTCCCGCGTCCGGAGCTGTCTGATGGGCATCGGAGGGTCCAAAAGCCCCAAAAAATCCCTAAAACTAGACCCCCTGCC
Organism: Aegilops longissima; assembly: GCA_021605205.1. Classification (NCBI taxonomy): domain Eukaryota; kingdom Viridiplantae; phylum Streptophyta; class Magnoliopsida; order Poales; family Poaceae; genus Aegilops; species Aegilops longissima. The sequence continues at coordinate 275,387,356 of CM038678.1, forward strand.
TATTTAAACCCCCTCAAGCTGCCATTTTTGGCCTAACCTAGTCCTACCCTCCACCTACCTGCCGCCACCGCTGCCTCCACTTCGTTTTTCGCACTGGCCGAATCCCTCTCCGCCACTTATCGCCGCTCAACACGCCAGCGCCGCCGCCAGCCACCGCGCGCAGCCAACCAGGCGTTGCCACACGTCCCAGCCAGCCCCCACCGCCGCAGGCCCGAACGTGGCCCGCCCCGGGCCCGAATTGCCACCGCCCGAGCGCCCGTGCCCTGCTCGCCTCCCGGCCCCCGCAGCTCAACTCGATAAATCGAGGGCGATCCCGGGCACGCCGCCGACCCGATCCTCCAAACACAGGCGACAAGCGTCGTCCTCGCCGCCGGCCACCTCGACCCCAGGTCATGCGTTCGCCTTTTCTCCCTCTCCCTCTCTGCTAGATCTCTCCCTCATCTCACCCATCTCTCTCTCTCCCCCCCTCTCTCTCTCTCTATGGTGCCCCGACAGAGATTCACGCCGCCCTCGTCAGTTCCCTACCCGCCGTCGTCGGATCTCGCAACACTGGCGTTGTTGCGCCCCGCCAGCGCCGGGAGCGAGCTCCTCTAGCCCAGATCCGATCACCTCCGCCGCCTTCCCTCCGTTCCTTGTCGAGCCGCCGCCCCTGCCGGCGACCTCGGCCGAAGCCGCGTCCCTGCCGCCTCTCGCCCGCATTGACCGCTGCGTCCGTCTGCGTGGGCCCTGCGTAGGCCAGCCCAGCGCGGTGCTGCTCCGGTCCAGCCCAGCTCAGCCGAGGCCCAGTTGACCTCCTCCACCGACCGGGCCAAGGCCCCTAGGTGAGTGTCGCTCGCCTAAATTCCGCCCGAGCGCAATATTGCTATCCAGCGCCCGTCTCGGTGTTAATTTTCTACTAAGTCCCTTATTTTCAGCATCATGATTGCATTTAGTGAAGGCTATAACTGTGTGCATGTTTATCCGATTGGAGTGTATGATATGTCAAATTATTCAGCTCATAGTGGTCTTCATATTGGTTGCTGTTGCACTCATTATAGGTTGCACTGTCATGTTGTAATCTTCGTTGCAAAAGTGATTGTTGCTGTTAAGTGCTGCAAACTGATATAACTTGCTCTATTGTCATTTTCGTGTGATTTAATGCATGCACCATATGAGCATCTTGTCAACAATTGTTTGCTAAATTATCATGTCCTGTTGCTTGTAGAATTTAGTTTATGCCATGATATGCCTTGTGGTGAGTAGAACAAGCTTGCAAAGTAGGGTACTTGTTGTTGATTATTTCAGTGACTATGATTTGTGCCAAGTCTGAACCTGCTATATTAATTTGCCATGTTATCTTGATGCTACTAGTCAATCCATGCATAGTCTGGAGATGCTCAGTAAGGATGTTCTACAGATCTTGTTTTTATCTATGCATCTGTCCCCTTATTTGCAATTATGGCTTGCTATATCTTTTCTTTATCATGCTCTCAAATTGCTAAATAATGTTTCTGTCAGGCTGTTATCAGTAAGTTCAGTTTTGCCATTTGAATAGCTAGTGTTCTATGCATGCTATGACCATCATGAGTAGCTGCACAAATATGCCTTCCTTCCGTTGGTTGTATTCACATGCCATTATATGCTTTATGTTGAGTTAACGAAGCTTGTAAACATGTCTACTTGCCACTGTTTCTGCCATGGTCACTAAATTCCACCAAGTCTATGAATCTGTTATCATTTACATTCTTGCCATGATGTTTTGGGCATGTTCTAGTGGTTCCTAGTTGTAGCTCATTGATCATGTTTTGTAGTGCTCGACATGGGGATGCTTGCCATGCCCTTTTATGCCATGAGATGTTCCTTTAGCATAAACTATTGTTGTCTCAAAGTATGCATGATGAATCTGTTTTCAGCCTTACTATGTTTTTTACAAAGTCTGAGAATCTGTTATGACTTGCTTACTTGTCTTGATGAATGCCATTGATCTAGAGATTATATTGAGATGCTTAGTAATCATGTTTTGCCATGTTTAACAAGTACTTTAATGACATGCTTTTGCTTGTTATGTTATTGCAATTTAGAATCATTGTTTCATGCCTCCAACATGTCAACATGTTATTTCTGCTCACATGTATGCCCCGTTTTTCACCAAGTCCTAATCTCTGTTATAAAGTTGCTTGTTGCATTAATGATGTTGGATTAATCCTGATGCCTATGAACCTGAACCTTGATGCTAGTTGAAGCATGTAATCTGTACTTTAAGTGCATGTCATGTTTATTCCCATATGTTTCCTGTAGCATGTTGTTTTCTTGATTGCAAAGTGCTTAGTTGCTGTTTTGGGCAGATTGTGTTTCAAACTTGTATTGAGTGTATGTGTTGAACCGTGGCTCCTTTTTGAGCATGATCTACATGAAACTTGCTTGGTTTTGCAAGTAGTTTCATCTTGCCTTGTTGCATCCTTGGCTAAGCATGGGTGCTTGATGTTTGAATGCATTGTGCATTAATGTCATGTTTAACTTGTTTTGCTCATATCTTCTAGGCCGTAGCTCCGAATTAAATGAACTTTATATGTAAGTTGATTAGAAAGACACGTAGATCATCTTGGTGCACTTTAACTTGCTGTTTAACCACTTTAACATAATGTTTTGTTCATAACAGTACCAATTTTGAAATTTGCATATGAGGTCTTTCCGGAGTTGTTCTATGTTGTTTTCGGCCTCATTTAAACTTGCTTTGATGTGTTGTTCTTTTTGCATCATCTCTTGCCATGAGTAGCATCATGTAACCTTGTCATGCATCATACTTGGATTAGGATCATGCCATGTTATGTTTTGTGCATCTTTCCGGTTGTGCTTCTTCTCGATAGTTCCTGATTCGTTGCAATCGCGAGGATTCGTTCAACTACGCCCGTTCGTCTTCTTCATGGACTCGATCTTCTTCCTAGCGGGATCTCAGGCAAGATGCCCGTCACCTTGGATCTCACTACTATATTTTCTATGCTAGTTGTCTCGATGCTATCCCTATGTCGCGCTACCTACCACTTGTTTATGAAGCCTCCCAGTTTGCCATGTTAGCCTCTAACCTTTTCCACCATCCCAGCAAACCGTTGTTTGGCTATCTTACCGCTTTGCTTAGCCCCTCTTATAGTGTTGCTAGTTGCAGGTGCAGTTGCAGGTTGTTCCATGTTGGGACATGGATATCATGGATGTCATGGGATATCACAATATCTCTTATTTAATTAATGCATCTATATACTTGGTAAAGGGTGGAAGGCTCGGCCTTTTGCCTGGTGTTTTGTTCCACTCTTGCCGCCTTAGTTTCCGTCATACCGGTGTTATGTTCCTTGATTTTGCGTCCCTAACACGGTAGGAGTTTATGGGCCCCTCTTGACAGTTCGCTTTGAATAAAACTCTTCCAGCAAGGCCCAACATTGGTTTTACCATTTGACTAATAATAACTAAAACTTGCATAGGGACTTTCCGGACCCTGAGGACTTAATCAACCCCCGGGCCAATACTCCTCATGAGTGCTGGTCCAAACTAGAGCACTGTGCAGGACCGCCCCTAGGCAACTTGGGGTATTTGGTTCTTGTATGCTTCGCTCATCCGATTGTGGCCTGAGGCGAGATACACGCGGCTACTATCAGGGTGTCTGCACGTCGGGAGGTCCTGCTGGTTTTGTTTTACCATTGTTGAAATGTCTTGTGCACCGGGATTCCGAGTCTAATCGGAGGGTCCCGAGATGGAGGATTGTCTCCGCGGATTGTGAGCTTGTCATGGGCTAAGTTGGGACACCTCTGCAGGGTATAAACTTTCGAGAGCCGTGCCCGCGGTTATGTGGCAGATGGGAATTTTTAATATCCGGTTGTGGTGGACTTGAACTAAACTCAATTAAAATACACCAACCGCGTGCGTAACCGTAACTGTCTCTTTTCGAGTGAGTTCGAGAAGATAATACGGTGGGGTTATGTCTGAACGTAAGTAGTTCAGGATCACTTCTTGATCAATACTAGTTTGCGACTGCTTGTGTAGTTTCTCATCTTACTCTTGTACTCGTAAGATACCCACCATACAATGCTTAGTCGCTTATTGCAACCTCACCACTTATCCATTCCATACCCTTTAAGCTTTGCTAGTCTTGATACCCATGGTAATGGGATTACTGAGTCCTCGTGGCTCACAGGTTACTACAACAACAGTTGCAGGTACAGGTAATGCCATGATCATGACTTGAGAGTGATGTTTACTTGTTTTGGAGTTCTTCTTCTGCTTCTTCTTCGACTGAGGGATAGGTTCCTTGTCGGCAGCCTGGGCTAGCAGGGTGGATGTTGTTTGAATTTCTATCTTGTGTTTCATCTGTAGTCGGATGTTGTTCTCATGTATAATGTTTGATGTATTCTTAAGGCATTTGTATGCCTTGTATGTATCCCCATCTATTATGTAATGGTACGAAGTAATGATATCCACCTTGCAAAAGCGTTTCAATATGCGGCTCTATCCTTGGTGGGACCTTCGAGTTCCTCTTGGATAGGATCGCATATTGGGCGTGACAAGTTGGTATCAGAGCCGACCCTTGCAGTTACACATAAGTTTGCAGACAGGTGCGCAGTCATGTTGTGCATGACGTTTGTGACCAGTCGTGGCACACGGCATGGCACATGTGCCAGACTGGATGCACAGACGTATGTGCCAAGAGGGAACTTTCTGGTGGCCCGACGAGGATGTCAGTTCCTCTGAGTGGGGGTGTATGTGATAACCTGGCTTATTAGGGATGATAGACTACTCATATCAATAAAGAATTCCTTCTTTTCCGGGAGCCCATTCGGACAGAACTCCAATGTTAAGCGTGCTCAGCTTGGAGTAGTTTCAGGATGGATGACTGACCGGGAAGTTGCTCCCGGGTGCGCACGAGTGAGGACAAAGTGCGCAGAAAAGACTAGTATTGATATATGGGGCCAGTCTAGATTCCGCCAGGAGTAATGACCACAAGCAGGTGTGTCCATGGCTTTATAGATATGAGTACACCCTATCCTGACTAAAGGTGGTCTTCGCCTGCAAAGCTTCTGGTCGGGACGCGTAGGTGGGCTCGGCGATGACCTTCGACCTAGCGAGCTCGTCGTCCTGGTCTTGTTGCACCGAAGAGGTAACCTTTGGGGTCCTCTTAGGAACCTTCGCTCCTGGCCTTGTCCCTTTAGCTCCAAAGAGAAAACCGTCCTGATCTGCGCCCACTGGCGCCTTCCTGGCTCCACTCGTCGTGGCTCGCGTCACCCACGTGCGTCGCGAGGCAGGGTGGCGATCCTAGAAGTGTCCGCCCGGGAGGGGCCTCGGGAGGCCACCCTTCATGAAACCCTCAGGGCGCCTAATGACGCTTGCCGATCCCTGCCTCACGAGGCGCGGGGCCTCGCTAGGGCTTTGCTCGTGAAGTTTTGACACTGGGCCGCGCCGGGCCCTTTGACGATGCCACGTCTTGGGCCACAGGTAGACGGGCCTACGTACCCCCCGGGCCAATGATGCACATGGCCTCGCTTGGAAGCGGAGGCGAAGAGGAGAGGGCGAAGCAACACGGGCCCCAACCGCCTATGGGCCATGCTCGACGTGTGGCGCGCGACGGTGCACGTGACGCCCCACTCCCCACGTCACCTCGGCAACTTCCCAGGCTGACATAAAGTCGGGCACCCAATGCAGGGCCATTATTACTCTTATGTGTCTCGCATCTTCCTCGTCCTGCCGCGATCCCGATTCTCCCGCGCAAGGTTTCTCCAGATCCTAGAGAGCACAGCTCCTCCCACTCCCCGTCGGGGGCGATGATTCGTGGATGGTGCCCGCCGGGAAGATAAAGCCCCTAGCCCCGGCCGCGAGTTCCTCCTCCCTCGTGCCGGCACTCATGACCTCTTCCATCTCCGAGGAGAAGGATCTCAAGCCGGTGGTTCCACTGATAGCCGAAGACCATAACGAATGGGGCATGACCCAGGTTTGGCCCGGTTCGGCTGTGCGGTGCAGCTTGGGGAAGTCTTTCTATCCCTGCTTCCTCCACAACATCTACACCAGGCTGGTCCCGCCCATCTGTGAGTTATTCTACGTATCCTTGCGCATTACCAAATCCATGCCCTGCACCTTCATCCCAACTCCATCCTCCTCCTGTCCGTCTTCACCTTCTACTACTAGGCCTTTGTGGGCGTGAGGCCCAAGGTGGCACTCTTCCGCCACTTCTTCAGATTGTTGTTCACCACCCGGGGTCAGCGGTCTGCGTGCATTTCCTTAGTCGATGTGCACATCGGAAACTCCGTCCTGAAGGCTGGGAAGAAGGTGGAAGGCTTTCGGCAGCGCTGGGTCTTCATGGAATCTCGCGGCTCTGACCCGCTCTTGATGACTCCGGTGGCGCCGCCCGAGCAGGCCCCTAGATGGGGCTCTACGAAGCTTGCCGACCCTCGAGCAAAGCCCGTCCTGAGGTGGATAGCTTCGCAAGTAAGGGAGAAGTTGACAGGGTCGGCGATCATGAAGGAGTTCCTGGCGCATCGCCTCGCGCCGCTCCAAGCGCACTCGCAGCCCTTGTGGCAATATGACAGCGTGGGTAACGCAATGAGGCTGCAAGCCGATGGCCTAACGATGGTGGAGCTAGATGGGGCTTTGTTTACTCTGCTTGGATGCATCCTCGGGGACCTTACCGAAGGTGTCGCCCCGCTGTACAGACGCGACGACAAGGAGGAGCAGGTCGCGGCCATGCCCACCTTCGACGAGTGGGGGCTTGAGGCGCGAGACCACACCAACTCGCCTGTGGTGCTGCCCTCCCGTTGTCACGCGACAAGATGCCCCCTTGGCCTTGAGGACGATGCTGACGCCGACGAGCCACCACCTAGAGCTTCCCCAGTTGCACGGGCGTCAGGCGGGCCGGCCCCATGCGAGGGGGCGGTCGAGCCTCCACCTGCAGGCTCCCCACGTCCTACTGAGGCGGTCAAGGAAGCGGGTCTTGCCCCCCCCCCCCGGCCACGTAGTTGACAGCCATGGAGGCCTCTGCCGAGACGGCCGAGCCTTCACCGACCGGGGCCCCTTAGGAAAATCCTTGCGCCCCAACTAGAAGCGGTACCATAACGGGGCTGGCCGAGGGTCACCTTGACGGCCCCCGGGGCAGAGCCAGGCTGAACCCAAGACAGGATCGTGGCACGTCGGCCTCTGCGAAGGAGAAGAGGAAGTGGACCGCGCCGAACAAGTAAGTACCCCAACCTTACTTTCTGATTGCACACTCGTAGTCAATATGCTCATACAGTCTCCCCATCGTGTCAACCAGAAGTGGCAGCGCAGAGAAGAAGAAGAAGAAGAAGAAGAAGAAGAAGAAGAAGAAGAAGAAGAAGAAGAAGAAGAAGAAGAAGAAGGTGATCGTTGTGGTGAAGGTGCCCCTCACATAGAAGGCGCCTTCGACGCTTGGCCGCAATCTTGGCAGATGTGGGGGTGTGCAATGCCGGCCTGGCGCCACGCTCGGGCGCATAGGCGCCGCTACACATGGGCTCGCGGGGGCCTCGACCCCTTTTAGCGCTTCGTCCGCGGCGCCGGGACGTCCGATCGCCGAGGTTGTGGCGGCTCAGCCCGCGGCGCCACCTGTGAAGGCTGCGGTGATGACCCACTAGTATAGGGGATCTATCTTAGTCCTTTCTATAAGTAAGAGTGTCGAACCCAACGAGGAGCAGAAGGAAATGATAAGCGGTTTTCAGCAAGGTATTCTTTGCAAGTACTGAAATAAGTGGTAACAGATAGTTTTGTGATAAGGTAAATTGTAACGAGCAACAAGTAACAAAAGTAAATAAAGTGCAGCAAGGTGGCCCAATCCTTTTTGTAGCAAAGGACAAGCCGGAACAAACTCTTATAAGGAAAAGCGCTCCCGAGGACACATGGGAATATCATCAAGCTAACTTTCATCACGTTCATATGATTCGCGTTCGGTACTTTGATAATTTGATATGTGGGTGGACCGGTGCTTGGATGCTGTTCTTACTTGAACAAGCATCCAACTTATGATTAACCTCTATTGCAAGCATCCGCAACTACAACAAAAGTATTAAGGTAAACCTAACCATAGCATGAAACATATGGATCCAAATCAGCCCCTTACGAAGCAACGCATAAACTAGGGTTTAAGCTTCTGTCACTCTAGCAACCCATCATCTACTTATTACTTCCCAATGCCTTCCTCTAGGCCCAAATAATGGTGAAGTGTTATGTAGTCGACGTTCACATAACACCACTAGAGGCTAGACAACATACATCTCATCAAAATATCGAACGAATACCAAATTCACATGACTACTAATAGCAAGACTTCTCCCTTGTCCTCAGGAACAAATGTAACTAATCACAAAGCATATTCATGTTCATAATCAGAGGGGTAATAATATGCATATAGGATCTGAACATATGATCTTCCACCAAGTAAACCAACTAGCATCAACTACAAGGAGTAATCAACACTACTAGCAACCTACTAGCACCAATCCCGGACATGGAGACAAAAATTGGATACAAGAGATGAACTAGGGTTTGGAGATGAGATGGTGCTGGTGAAGATGTTATGTAGATTTCCCTCTCCCGGTGAGAGGAGCGTTGGTGATGACGGTGGTGATGATTTCCCCCTCCCGGAGGGAAGTGTCCTCGGCAGAACAGCTCTGCCGGGGCGCTAGATTGGTTCCGCCAAGGTTCCGCCTCGTGGCGGCGGAATCTCGTCCCGAAAGGTTGCTTCTGGTTTTTTTCTTGACGGAAGACTTCATATAGGAGAAGATGGGCGTCGGAGAGCCACCAGGGGGCCCACGAGGTAGGGGGCGCGCCCTAGGGAGGGGGGCGCGCCCCCCACCCTCGTGGGTAGGGTGTGGGCCCCCTGGCCTTCATCTTTGGCGAGGAATTTTCCTTATTTATTTTAAGATATTCCGTGGAGTTTCAGGACTTTTGGAGTTGCGCAGAATAGGTCTCTAATATTTGCTCCTTTTCCAGCCCAGAATTCCAGCTGCCGGCATTCTCCCTCTTTATGTAAACCATGTAAAATAAGAGAGAATAGCCATAAGTATTGTGACATAATGTGAAGTAACAACCATAATGCGATAAATATCGATATAAAAGCATGATGCAAAATGGACGTATCAACTCCCCCAAGCTTAGACCTCGCTTGTCCTCAAGCGAAAAGTCGATAACAATAAATATGTCCTCATGTTTAGAGGTAGAGGCGTCGATAAAAATAAAATACGGACATGAAGGCATCATGATTATTCTCATAACAGCAACATATATTGTCATATGATTACTTATGTTCAAGTGATGATCTATTCACAATGCAAAAGTATGGATCAGAAACCTTATTGGGCACCAACAAACTATAATCTCAGTCATTGAAGCAATTGCAATTTATCATAACATCGGAAAGAGTCTATGTCAGAGCTAAAAAGCAAGTCCACATACTCAACTATCATCTAGTCCTTCATGACTGCTAACACTCACGCAATACTTGTGGTTATGAAGTTTTAATCGGACACAGAGAAAGATAGGGGCTTATAATTTTGCCCCACAACCTTTTACCTCAACGGTAATGTCAAAATTAATAACTCATGCTCCCTACATCCAATTAGATATATATATATATATATATATATATATATATATATATATATATATATATATATATATATATATATATATATATATATATATATATATATCTCCTCATACCTACCCTGGTTTCGATTGCACATCTAATGAAAATATATGCACATGAATGTTCAAAAGCAAGGCTATCCCTTTGCTGCTATGAGGATCTATCTTTGTCCCTTGATTGAAACCGAGGAAAGCGTCGCTCGACCTCCTGGAAGGAATGCAATTATTAAACCCGTAGTCCTCGTATGAATTCGCTATCGCTTCGAATCGTGGGAGCCGTTGAGTTCGGAGATACCATTGTAGGAAAACAAACAAGTGAAAGAAGCCCTCATACCCACTCCTCTTTCCCCACCAAACCAACAAGTAGTAGGTTGGTGGGCCTCGGTATCTCTATTTGCTAAGATGGATACCTACACCACTCAATAGTTCCAATTCATTGTTTTTTCTCCCATAGGAAAGAAAATGCTTCCAGCAATTTTTTCCTTTCCTCCTCTGTCATACTTAGGTCTTCACAACCTTCCACCGGAGGCTTTTCTCTGTTTTCCTCCTCTTTAGCCATTGCTTCTTGAATCATATCTTTGATCCTCTTTAGGGGCAATTTAAACATGTTCGCATCCCGCGGGAAGCGAAAAGCCAGAAATAGAATTTCCTCAGGTTTAAGAACCGAAAGGAGTTTATCCAGATTTAGTACCAAACCCGGGAAAAACCCTAAACGAGCTCTTAAAAAAGAGATATAAGCAGGGTCATAGGAATCAATAGATTCCCCTCCCTCCGCTTTGGGTGGCTTCCACTGCTTGCGCGAGTGAGCAATTATATTCCGGATATCCCCCGGTTCCAAGATCTCGAGCAGAGGAAAGTCCCGGGGGAACGTGTGCACCATGAATAGGATCTCCTCAGGTTCCAGGAATGAAAGAAGTGAGTCTATCTTGCACTCTAAACCAGGGAAATCTTTATATTCCGAGCACAAAAGCCACCCCTTAAAGGTTTCTTTGTAATTGTCAGGCGGTTCCCCGCTCGAGGAGAAGCTTCTTCTATGGCTATGGCCAAAAGGAGAAATAGTCCTGTTCATTATATTCCTCCTAGAATCCAAGGCATTTCGTCGGAATACATCCTGTCTTTTCACCTTTGTAGTCCTATGCATAGTAAGTACTATAGCCCCAATCATAGCTACTAATAAAATCAGACTAGAAACCAAAAACCAGACGGAATAGTAGGTATAAAGCAAATTGCCCAATGTTTCCAAATTAGTCCAACTTCGTACCTTTCCGGCATAAACCGTATATCTCAGAGAGGTCGTATTTATGTGGGTTGGTAGTAATGGAATGGTTTCATTATCTAAAATGAAGAACATTTCCCACCAAAAGATCAGTCCAATAATACCACTCACTGGTAAATAGCGCAATACTTCTTCGTGAATCTCCGCTATTTGAATATTGAACATCATAACCACGAATAGGAATGAAACGGCAATAGCTCCTATATGAACTCTGGGGAGATCATAGCGGAGAAGTCGAGACCTAACAAAATAAGTAAACCGAAGTGTCGCAAAAGACTAGGATGGGAAACAAAACGGAATGTACCGGATTTTTAGCACGTACAACCATCAAACCGAGAGACCAAAGCAGGGCTCGACAAAACAGAAAGTATCATGGTACGTCGTCCTCCTTGAAATGGAACTTGAATGCTGGAGCAAGAAGACGCATTCAAGTCGATCTATTACAACCAGCGCGGTTGTTCAGTATTTCATTTTCTTCTTCCAAGCCGGCGCTCTTCTTATAAAAGCACTCACTGAATTACTTACTGAATCTCGTCTTTCTCTTGGCGCCGATAATTTTGGCGTGTCCGGTCGATCGGAGGTTCGGCTTGCTTCTCCCCACCTCGCCTATGAAATGGATAACCCTTGCTGCCATAGCAGCAGGATTTTAAGGGCTTCGTTGAAGCGGAATAGGAGGAAGCCATGCATTCTTTCAAGAATCTCCAACCCCCCTTTACCTTCTCTTTCTATTCTATAAAAGCGAACATCTAATCTAGGCCCGTCGCCTTTCTATGAAGGCGAGCAGCCCAGCCCCTTGTTGAAATTTGGATATTAAGGAAGCCGTGTTTAATAATAGCAGCTCGAGAAGCTGGGCTTAGGGTGCGCCTCCTGCGGTCGTTCGGTGACTCAATTGGCTGGCTTCCCTCAGCTCGGTGGTGTCGCCACCTCTTCCAGACCGAATGATTATCCCGCCCGATGGGTCTACATTCATCCACAGAATGTCGTGGGTACTCTTCACTTCCCGCCATTCTTGTAACCGTCACCTGTAATCCGCGCGGTGTGTCCGCACCCCTAGAGTGGGCGAGAAAGAAAGGATTTTTCTGAGCAACCCCCGGTTCCATACCCAGGAGTTCACTTTCCCGTATGAGCATTGGTACATATATAAGTCGATGGAAGAGTCAAAGGGTCACCACTCTCGAGGATCTCCCCTTATCTTAGAAGGGTCGTCGAGGGTTCGCCGGTTCATTGCTGTGCTTACACATTAGGCTACCCTTCTCCGAAAGCTCAGCGGACCACCTATCACTAGTCTTGGCCGGAGGGGTTTATTGCACAAAAAGGCGGACGCTGGCTCCCGCAGAGGAAAGCCCAACGAATGTCGATGCAAAGCCCGCACCTCATTAAGATCATATTGGCATACTCTCCTAAAAAGAAAGAGCAGACCCCATTGAAGGCGGGGTGAGGTACAACAAGGCCATTTCCGTCCACCTTCTCACGGAGCCGACGTGGGCGTTACCGCTCATACAGCTCCCAGCCAGCAAGCAGTTAGCTTTCCTCTAGAAGTCATGGAAGTGTGGATAAATCGATGAAGGTTTTTATTTCTTAAAAATCACCCTAACCGTCCTAAATATGGATGGAGAGCGGTCTCGAGTTTTCGGGTCCTCGAGATCGCATTTTAGGTCGAGTAGAGACGCTAGGAGTCTGTGGGCTTCCTTGGCATTTCAAGATGGCCTCTATCGTCTTTTCGAGAGCCTCCCGTTTGCCCGTCAAGGGCATTTGACATCCAGAGACAAAAGCAGTCCCACACGCTGGGAATTTTCCCCAATGGACGTAACCAGCTCTGCTTTCGCGGTCTCAAAAGGAGAAGCCCGAACGCTTGCGCTTGCTTTTTCTCTTTATTCCTTCTAAGCGAGCCTCTAAAGACTCTACTCCTACTTTAAACTTAGAGTCCGATTCTTCCAATTCTTCCAAAGACAAAGTAGAACTTCGTTTTGAGGAGTTTGCCCCGTTCGCGCCGTCAGCCCGGCTACTCTGAGATGGATCGAGGTTTAGGCCAGGGGCTTGCTCCTTTCTTCCGGAGCTAAGGAAGGACCTGCGGGTGGCGTTTCCAGTAAGGGAATCTCAAGGAGGGTCTCCAGGACCTTGAAGTGCCCCACCACCGGGGTTGGCGTTGTGTCAACGACCCCTCGCTCCGGCTAGAGGTAATTTCGATGATCTCCCGACCCTTTGTTCCTCGTCACCATCGCAATAACAATAAGGAGACGCGTGACGTCGTCATCCGAAGGAAAAAAAAACCCCAAAGGTACCGAATGGAATTCTACTTGTCGGGCTTGGATTCGTTTCGTTTATCAAAAATCGAAATAATAAATAACAACCCATAAATAAAAGAGAAATTACGATAACAAATCTAAAGTGAAGCCAATCGCTTATAAAAAAAAACCAGTCTCCTTTTAAAAGGAATTGGCCAATTCACTTCGAAAAACTACGTTCTAACTTGAGCAGAAAAATTGGTGGCATTTGACATCTAAAGTTTCACCACCCCTACTACTGCCTCAAATCCTGCTTTGGTGAGCTTTCCCCAAGGTGACACGAAGGTCTACCTCCTTTCGTATGCGCCCTCACCTCCTCCATGAGGATGATCCATGGATTCATTGCAACATCATGAACAATGGGGCATCTGCATAAGCACCGCACCCCCACCACGCTTACGGCTCTATACCTACTAGACCTGTATTCGGTAAAGCTTTCTTTCTATATGCTAATTCTCATGCAGTTCATATTGTCGATATGAGTATAATTGCCTCGAGAAATAGATAAGAATTCCTTCCTTTACCGGTAAATGAATAGGAATCAGGTTAATAAAACCGAACTGTTTCCGCCTTCCTCTCGAACTGAGCTATTTCTCTGAAATATACAGTTTCACATCATTACAGAAATCCTATACCTGTGTATTACCACCGGTATGGAGCCATCGTCGTCTTCGGCGTAGCATGAAGACCTTCCCACGGTCTTCGAGTCGTTCTTGACCGGCTAGCAAGCACTAGTGGAATTTAACCGCCTTGTGGTCGGGACACCGCCTTCTTCTCTAGAATCACGCAAGTGGTACCGCTCCCCACGGTAAGGAGAAAGACCTTAAGGCATAAACGTAGAGCCCGAGTCCACAAGATAGTATTTTCTCGGTGACGATAGTGGCCATTTTCCGTTCGATGGTTGTATCCGTAAAGATTCTAGAGTCATTGGCGTACCCTCCCAACCAACCATCACATATGTGAAACTCATGTGAAAATAAAAAGCACGCAAACTCTTCGTGTTGGCGAAACTCGCTTTCCACGATAACGTATTTGGTTTGCTGTTGGAACTCGGGCAGAAATGTGTGTCCGGCTCCAACGCTATTCTAGAAATGCAAAAATAGAATAATAGATGAATTAGAAAACTCAACTGTTCTTTGTGATTCGGTGCCGCTTGAACTAATCGGCCCAATTCTTGGTGGGTACTTATTAGGGGAGGGCCAACCACCGAATGAACAACGATCTCCGGTCCCACTTGATTCCCAGGGGAATTTAGGGAACCTCATGGACTTGACTCTTTTAAGAGGAAGAAATTGAAGTGAAATATCTAGAATATGCTTTACACTCCATTTTCACACAGTATGCCCCCTACCTTTCTCAGAGATTGATGCACCAATAAGACTCCAAATCCTTGGTTTGAGCATCCCTTTCTTTTGTAACCTCTCTTAGGAACTTCAAACGGAACAAGGCTAGGATCCTAATCTCTATTCCTTCCTCCTTGGCGTCGATAACTCCAATAAAGCATGACTGAAGTAGATATAAAACGTGTCGAAGAGCAATAGACTCTTTTTTATAGAGCTTATCATTGTCATTGATTGACCAGCATGACTTATGGATTGCATTTTATATCGTGCTATTTGAATAGCCGATTCTTGAAAGGCGGAGGAAATAGACTTTCTTGCTCTGCATCATTCTTGCTAAGGGCATCTAAGGAACTAATCAAAGGTTATGAAAGAGAAGGCTTGAAAAGAAGCTTACTTTTCCCGCTAATGCTACTTCCGCTATCTCGTAAGGAGGATACGACTCATAAACCTCAGTTGGTATTTGGGTAGGGAGAAAGATAATTAATTAGACCGAGTGAGGAATGTATACAACTACTGCTCAAAAGGCAATAAGAAGCACAGACTCCTACTAGACATGGAAGGAGTAAACCTAAAATATGCTTTCTTCCCTTATGTTGAATCGACTTCCTTGTCTCTTTCTAGAAAGTCAGCAGCTGGCCCAAGGTGACCTCTTGGAAATGAAAAAACAATTGGTTCAATCGAGTACTTATAAGCGAACGGAGTTCTCTCTCATATTGTTATGTTTACCGGAATGCCATAAGCCTGCTCTCAAGGAACAACTCGAATCACTCACGACGCGGGACTTGCTTTCGCGGGGAGTTGGATAAATTACCCTCTTGTGGGTATGGCGATAGATAGCAATAGCAACGGATTGATTATGATTATGATTAAGTAGACTGACTGTTGGATGAGCTCCAAAAGGTGGTGAGCCCGATGAGTCAACCAAAGGGAGTGGGCCCTTTAAACCCCTAGGGCGTAAGCATTTCGCCTATCCAAAATAAGAGGTCAAGTCAATCTTGAATGCGGTTAGTACCTATTAGTATTAGATACGTAATCCTATTTGCTTTGAGCGCCTTATCCTATATTCTCTCTATCTATAGATGGAGAAAGACATGCTCGATATGAATTGGGACAAAGAAGAAAGTCAAAAGCAGGAGGTAGGTCCGTGGTTTCAAGTTGAGTAGTGAGTGGTTCCTTGAGGGAAGTCGGCGAAACCTTTACTCATTTGATTTCCTCCCAAAAGAAGGAGGGTTTTCCTGTGGTAGGCGCCAAGAAAGATACCATGAAATTAGGCACCGGTACTATCCATCACACTTAGAGTTGGTATTTATTGTTTGATTCAATCCTCGCTACCAAACAGTTTTCATAACAGATTTGAATGACGATATCCAATTATGAAATGGCTAGAGGAGGCACGGAGATAAGATGAGAACTGATGGTAAGGTAAATCAAAGGTTTTCATTTACCTTATCATCGTCAGAAACTTTCTTATCTATTTGTGTATGCTATTAGAAAGGGAAATTCGATACAACCAACGCAAGAAAACCTTCCGTCTTTCCTATGAAAACAACTTCCGCTTTGGATAGAATAGTTAGCCAACATGAATTCCTGCTTATTGTCCTTCCTACCCATAAGTGAGAGCAAGGCCGAAGTAGAGCATAGAGCTTAGAAGTAGGATCTGGTAATTGGTTCTGCTCAGCAGATGCAAAAAAAGAGGTGTTTTTGGGGTGAGTCCCTGCCAAGCGGCTTTTGATGACGGCGTCGTCAACGTACACTTCTGCATTACGACCCAACCGAGACCGAGGATGAGGCTTATTAGGCGCTTAAATGTGGCGCCGGCATTTATCAAACCGAAGGGCATCCGCTTGTAGCGTATGAAGGGGCGATAAAACTAGTTTTTCTTTGTCTTCCTCAGCCATATAGACTTGCCGATACCTGCAGTAGGCGCCGAGGAAGCTCAACATCTCGCACCTCGCGGTGGAGTCGACCAGTTTAGTCCTTGTACTTGGTGGAACCAAATTCCAGATATGGATTGCAAACCTTTTACGCTTTGGGTCTTAAGTGAATGAAAGGGTGGGTTAGAAAACCATGGCCAGCCCCTCAAGAAATCTCGCCCGTGGGTTCTTGATGGGATGCTAGCTGCGGTATACAGAAAAAAGCGTGGTGCGAGCACGAACAAGATGTGCTAACACATATCCCTTATATTTATTGGTTCTACTGAAGATGTATGATAAAGAGCTGGCATTAAGTCATGCAACGCGCTCAGGCTTTATAAGAGGAAAGACTCTCGCCAAGATAGATTGAACGTCGGCGCTTGCTTACAAGATCTGCTCTTGAAAAAGGCTACCTCTTACAACTTCGAATGCCCTATTCCATCTATCTTTCCTGAAAAAGCGTATACTTTTGTTCTATAAGCAAATAAAGCATACTTCTTTTGCGGATCAAGCAGATCTTCTACCTTGGTGGGTAGCGGAGAATCAAATCAATATCGGAGTATTGCTCTAGCTGCGCTGAATTAACCTGGATTCAATCGTGACTCTCCGAACTAGGCTGTACTTCGCCTTCCCCTCGGATCTCGGAAATGGAAAAAGTTACCGGTGCGTAATTGAAGATTCGGTGAAAACTAGTCGACCTTTCATCACAAATTGAAGCAGAGGCTGTTAGTTGAAAATCCATTTGCAGATCCTGTTGTTGAGGTAGAACCAGCTTCACCAATAGCATAGACTCTATCGATCGAAGAGATCAGCAGGTACGAGGATAACAGAGACAGAGATAAAGGCTTCGTCGTGAGAGACGAGGCGGGCCCTTTGAAAATCAGAAATAAAAGGCGATCAACGAATTGACCAGTGTAGCGGAGGAACTGGAGCAGAGCAATATGTAGCATACTTTTCCGCTCGAGACCAGTATCTAGACCCTTGTGATCGATAGCGGACCCATGCTTGACGGCACCAAATCCTGCCCCTCCCGCTGAACTAGTACCACCAATAGATAGGCCCGTCCCTTCTTGGGCAACCCCGAAAGTATCTTCTTGTACGGACTGAAACAAGACAAACTACTCATGGGACCCACTTAAGATCTCTTTCTTTAGTTTTACGCTTTATTCCTTTCTTAGAAAAAGTAGCTTCCCTTATTAGTAGCGCTAGTATCTTTTCATAATGATGACTTTTTTCGAGCTTCCTAGATTTTGAGAAGTCGAGGCATTGCCGGTGGGGAAATTTGATCGAAACTAATAACAACTAGTCACGATTAGGGACAAAGCTCAGCTAGTATACGTAATGTGTTCAAGGCACATTTCCTCCAACAACTAGACTAAAGAAAATAAGGGCGGAAGGATTTACTTAAATGTTGTTGCATGAGCGGCTTCTAAATGAGTGGTTGATGATTCACTTTCGATTATTACCCGCTAGCTATTGAAGCGGCAGTGTGGCGTCGGCCCATCATGGAATGGGTGCCACCTAACTATGATTCGGTGAAGGTTCCACCTTCCTTCCACAGATATAGTTATAGTAGTTCCACTCGATGTGGATCGCGCCCATGCTTGCTCAGCTCGAGGATCAGGCTCCTAAACCTATTTTCAATAAATAAGTCATCCGGTCTATGTTGTTGGAGTTCCGCATGACGCCTTAATTCCACCTCTGTGTCTAAGGAATAGCCTTTTCTTCTTTTCTTTATTGTTCGTGGGAACATGTAAGATTAGCAATGGAAATTTAGCTACGGCCGTCCCTTCCTCAAGCAAACAACGCGAGACTTAGTTAACGAAACAGAACTCCATCCCTTCACACTAATTTACGATCTGAAGTGGAATCGAAAAAATGCGGAAAAATGCACATTCAATATTGAGAAAATGTTATGAATCGCCCTTGCCTCAAGGTCTTGAGAAACCAGAAACTAGTGTTCGATGGCCCAACAAATCCTATTGGTTTTCGCGAGGATGTCATTTTACAAGCTTTACGCATCTTTGGCGTGACTATGGATTTTATATAGTTATGGAATAACCTTCTTATCCATGAGTTCTTCGCCAAAGACTCTGATATCGCTTGTTGGGCCCTTGATTCCAAGTACCGATCAAGGCGGACTTGAATGCATTAGGTTGGGAAGCGGCCTAGAAGGTGCTTAAAGATAGGTGACGGTTGTGAAAGTTTAGTCGACTTGTCGGCAAAGAATCGACCTTTCTTTCATCAAAAGTAGGAATGAAAGCTGGCATGCAGATAAGGAAATCTCTTTTCTTCTCTTCTACTCGCTACGGACCTTCTAAAAGGAGAAGCAATAAATACAAAAGTGCTAGGTTTGGATTTGAGTGAGATCTCGGATCGGTAGCTTAAGATATCCCCTCGACCGGAATGAGAATTTCGATAGATTTCTTTGCTTTAAAGCATAGTTGCAGTAGGTTATGCTCCTTTGCTTCATCCCTATAGTCTAAGGATTGCCAATCAAACAGTAGCGATAGACTAGCCATATTCATCTTCTACACTCTGTTTCCCCTATTTAAAATGGTCACTGCTTGTGCAGTAAAAAAGCGCTCTAATCGTACTCGAGCCCTTAATCCCCAATAGGGCTTACTTACCCGAGTCAATTCTTTCCTTCCCGTATGCGAAAGCAAGGCCTCTTTCTCGACTTTACTTGAATGCCATTTATGAGCTATCTTCTTTTTTCTTCTTCCGCGAAAGCACATTTTATTATTTTACGGAAGCAAGATGAAAGGTCATTTCGCCAACTGGGAATAACGATTGAAAGCAATCGATCGGAGAAGCCCCCTAGTATTGAGAATGAAAAAGTGGATTCATTCCCAGCGTGTGTGTGTGCTTTCCACGGGCCTGATCTCGATTTCTTCTTAAGTCTGTTATGTCCTCCGAAGTGAAGTGGATTGGTGGGAAGCTAGACTCCAACAAAGATCGATACTCAAATAACCGGCTCAGATACATGGCTTAGAACCTTAAATCTTTAGCCATTATTCCCGATTCAGGTGGTTAGGTACCAAAAGTTATAAATAGGCCCAATTTCTCCTTTTATACTCGATTTCCTTAACAAGGGCATCCATTCTTGAAACAAATCACGCTCCCTTCTCTTTCCACTTTCACTTTCATGCCCAGTTCTTTTTTGACTTGGCAATCGTAGCAATTTATGTAAAGCCTCCTGATCCGGATAAACATGCTCGATACATTCTAGTGAACTACGAAGAGAAGCTAGAACGGTGGAAGCCTGAATCCAGTGAGTGCCCATTCTTAATAAACTTGGGAATAGTAGCTCCTATGGTTTCTAGAGCGAGTGAATGAAACGCTATCTTCTTATGAGCGGAGATAGAGAGCTATGTCACAATCAATAAGTGAGATGTTTGTGGGCGAGGAATCTTCCATCACAATAGAGGTCTTCTTTTCGAATTTAAGTGGGACTAGCTTCTTCCTCAATTGATATTACTGACAATCTAGCAATTCCATGCTACCACAGGATTTTTCAACAACATGACATATTGAGAAAAATCTATGTTAGAGCCGCCATTTCTTTACTGTTACATTAGTGTGGATTGTTCTTGATTCTTATAGGCCCGGCACCCTAGCTTCAATAGATTTATTTGATTTTGCAAGCTATGGCACGAGGAATGTGATATGGGTCGATCCTGCACCTCCCTTGATTCCGTGTGAAATCCATCCTAAAAAGCACGAGTTGGATCGGCGTAAAGAACAAGACGAACGTGGTATTATCTCTATTAGGACGGTTATGAGGCTCTGCTCTTTTTTCTTTATTCAATATCTATTCTTTGTTTCTTATATTCCGCTAATTGTTATCTTGAATGTATCTTTATGCTTAATAGATAACCGGTGATGCTAGAGCTGTCAAGAAGGCATTGTTTGCAGATCAACCATCATCTACAAATGCCCATCAAAAGAGACCATTTCTCTGAAACTTCGTCCTCCAAGCATTGTACATCCTTCAGAGCTTCTGTCTATCCTGCTAGTAACTTCTACTCGATTATCGATGCAGCTATACCTTATGGAATGGACATCCAAATCTAGCTATCTTAGCAAAGGAAGTGGCATTCAAATCTCTGTGTTTTTCTTCTTTAGCCTTTTCAGCAAATATTGTCATTATTGACACGCTTTTGCGATCCCTGTTTTGAGATCCTCAATGACTACCACCGAAAGGGAATGTGACCACCATTCTTATTTGAGAAAAGTGTTCCACTATAGCACTAACGATCCTAGACAGCAGAGAAATCTTGATTGGAGCTAAGAACTATTTCTAAAGGATCCTTCCACTCTTGTGTGGAAAGATCTTTCTTCGTTCATCCATCTGATTTAAAACGTGTTGTCTACTATTATAGGGGCTGTCGTTAGGGTCACTCCTTCTTATGCCGGAGATGGCGTTATCTATATTTAGAAATAATAAAGAATATGGGTGTGATTGTCATCACAATGGAGTGATCGAGTAATCAGCCCTGTAGGTTCCTCTCTATTTAGATAGACCCCATCAACATGGCCATTCCTTTCCACGGTAGCAAAAACCCATTAGAGGTTTGATTCTCAAAAGAAAACAGACGTAAACTCGAAACTATTCCTACTCGCTGTGGCTTTATCAATTTGAGTTTAAAATAGGAAAAAAAGGGTGTCAAAAGTAGAAGTATCATATCTTCTTAAGGAGCCCAACTCTAGCTAGAGAATAAGAGGATTAGGTTTTGGCGGGATGCGAGGTGCCAACTTATTAAGCACGAGAGTCGTAAGATCCCTGTTATAGAAGAAGAGTAGGCCAATCCCAATCTTAGGCTGCAACAAACAAGGAAATTCCTGTCATCAAATCGGCCTGATCCCCAAAAGGAAATCGCAATCCAAAATCCCTATATACGATATACGATAGATTCCGCACCTTGCTACATGACACTTGTCTCGCATTGCATTCTTGACCGCTTCTTCTTCCGATTTCTTTGCTTTGATGATGCCCTTGTCCCAAAGAGAGTTCTTCCACTGAAGAGTACTTTGGCACCCTAGAACACATCTCCTCTCGGATGAAGCCAACAGGTCTCGGACAAGAGTAGTATCCGTGGCTTCATCGAAAACTATCAGCCCAAATCCAAATAAAATGCATCATAGACCCAAATCATCCTTCACTGGAACTACAAAGCAACATCCAACTTCAACCTGGCGGCCTCTGCACAAAACCTCCGATATATCGAAAAGAAAACCTTTTTTTACAGATGGGAATTTGGCCCAATAGTCCCTCCAATTTGAAGTGATCAAGCCACCACCGGTACCAAGAGGGAACAGGTACTACCACCTCCTCCAGCTCTAGCTGAGCTCTCCAGTTCTTCTCCATCGGTGAGTTGCAATGGGAGCATCTCAACATCCTCTGGTAGAATCTGTGCAATCCAAGCCTTCGGGACATCATCCACCAAGAATCGCTTTCTCTCTTGCAGCTCTTTCATAGCAATGGCCTTTATGTTTGAGGCTAACCTGGGCATCCATCACTCTCCTCCCAAAGAAAAAAGATGCCAACACCGCCGAGGATTTCAGGCCAATCAAGATCATCTCGAGATTCATGAAAATCGTTTCAAAGAATAGGAACAAACATTGTCTTTAACAACACTCATCCACTTATTGACATTGACACATATCAATCGGCGTTTATCAAGGGTCGCTCACTCATAGAAACTTTCTTGGTTATGATGAACCACTTATCTTTCGCCACAAACATAAGATCCCTATGGTCC
The DNA here is from genome assembly GCA_021605205.1 of Aegilops longissima. Lineage (NCBI taxonomy): Eukaryota > Viridiplantae > Streptophyta > Magnoliopsida > Poales > Poaceae > Aegilops > Aegilops longissima. The sequence continues at coordinate 275,409,547 of CM038678.1, forward strand.
TACTCAAGGTAGACTATCGCAAGTCATTTGACCGAGAAAGAGAAGAGTTGTGTCTTAAAGTAAAGACGAGGATGTGGAAATCCACACACTTGTCTTTCAGGCCCAGCCCACCAGGGATTTCCAAATCGTTAGCGGCGGGTCTTTCTTCTTCCAGGGCGAGCTGCGGAGCTACTTTTCTTTGTTTCATTCCATCTGTCTCTGTATGCTTGGGTGAATGCCATAAGCGGATTTATATGCCCGGTTCCCGTGGTTAGGGTATTCCCTATGTTGAGCCTACTCGGATCGAACAAAACTTTTGGATTATCTTTAGCCTATCGGCCGGCTTTAAACAACCTTCACATTTCTGCCGAGATCCCAAGTCTCCAAGTGGGCCCTCTTGGCCACCTAAGACCTTGGCTTTTAGAGAATCCCGCTCTGTGTCGTAGGACTTGTAGCTCGGCAGTCCACCGGTAGGTTTGTTTATCCTTCCTTTTCGAGTGTCTTCTTGGATAGTTATAGCGCCCATAGGCGCAAGATGTACCTTGTGGAGGGCAGCGGTCCCCTGGACATAGCATAGTCCTTTCAGCGGTGGCCGTTTAGTCCATGGTCCGTTGGATGGTCGGTGCAAGGCCGAAATTGGAACACATTGATTCCGCTCGTTCATGTCCTTCGCTTGTGGCCTGTCCTCGGTGTGGTCAAGATCTATACATCTTGTCGGGCAGCAAAGCTTACACTTGTTCACTTATTATGACGGTTCACGGGGCCTCTTTCCTCCTCCCTTTTTGCTCACTCGTGGGGTCCGCACCCCACAAAGGGGGAGGGAGTCGATGAACATCTCAGCCATTGGCGGAATTTCGCCGCATCCGATCCCCAATTCTTGTTCACCCGGATGATCGTGTTGGGTAAATTGTGACATCGTATGATCGTGTCGGGTGAGCAACAACCGCTTTGTCACAATCTCGACTTATGGGCTAACAGGTCACACTTTGGCCAAGTATCCTACAAAGAGACTCCTAGAGCCAAAAGTATTAAAGGAATGGCTATAGGAATGGGCGCATCATGACATCGTAATCTGTCTCGCCGAATGAATTAGTTGGTACTATAAATGTTAGAAATAGTAAACGAAAGGAGTAATAAGAAGTGAAAAGGACAGAGACACTTCCCAACCGAAAGCAAAGTTCCCACCGATGGTATACTTTGTGTAAGCGAGCTCTAAGATCACATCTTTAGAATAAAATCCTGTTAGAACAGGAAATCCAATAAGAGATAAGCTGCCCATGAGCATCATGGCATAGGTCAAAGGAAAGGAGGAGGCAAGCCCCCCCATCTTCCGCATATCTTGCTCATCCGACATGGCATGAATCACCGAACCCGCACTCAGGAAGAGTAATGCTTTGAAAAACGCGTGATTCATTAAGTGAAAGACACTAACCGAATAGTTAGAGATGCCGCAAGCAAAGATCATATAGCCTAATTGACTGCAAGTTGAATAAGCTATGACCCTCTTTAGATCGCTCGTAATATTCCATGGTTGCCGCAAGGAATGACGGCATAGCTCCTGCAAAAGTAATAACAATCAAAGCCGTGGTGAGTATTCAAATAAAGGGGAGCACCTTGCTATCATGAAAACGCCAAGAAGGACTATAGTAGCTGCATGAATCAAAGCATCATCGAGTGGGACCCTCCATTGCATCGGGTAACCAAGTATGCAATCCTATCTGCTTGATTTCCCAACATCACCAATAAAAAGTAAAATACAAATCAGAGTTATGGCATTCAATCTCATATTGCAAAAAATCCATTCATTTCGGGAGCACTAGAACAAGCAAAAATGGTTGAAAAGTCTATTTGTTTGAAAGAGAGTAAAACAACCAAAAATCCCAAGAGCTAATCCAAAATCACCTACTCGAAAGTGACAAGCATAGCTTTTATAGCAGCTTTATCCGCTTTGAAGTCGTGTAAACCGAAATGAATTAACAAATATGAAGCAAGACCTACTCCTCCCATCCTGTGAATAATTGAAGAAAGTTATCTCCACCACCAACATTAGCATAAAAAAGTAAAATGGATAAATAACACATAAATCGAGGGCTATGCGGATCCTCGACATATATGAAATGGAATAAAGATGGACCAAGCTACTTATGAATGTAACCACAATTAACATCACTACGGTCAAAGCTATCGAACACGAGTCAAAAGTGAATTACGAGTCGGGCCAATCTGCGAATCGAGCGAGCTCCCCTTGCAATGATGTGGTGGTGAACCTCTCATTCGCCTTCGTGCTCTCCGAACCATGCGGAAGGTTTCCCATCACACGGCTCACCAACTTGATCTTCTGCGGGAACCTTATGTAAGAACAGGCCTGGTAAAAGAAGTGCGGTCTCGCTTTCCTTTGCCACTCAAGTGTACGGCATCTGCCGTGCTTAGGCCCCTTCTTCCTTCCCTAATCCAAAATGAGTCCACCGCCTGCAGCATCAGTATGGGTATAGGTATGGCGTGCAGGCCAGCCTCCCTTGGATTTTAGGTGATTAACTACCGAGCGAAGAAAAGGCTGGATCAAGAAAAGGGGGTACTACGAGCCCTCCGCCTTACGCATCTAACCAGCTCGCGTGGTTCACCGGTTCCACAGACGTCACCCTTAGATAGAGTTATTCATCGTCTGAGATGCGCTTAAAGTGGGGGTGTGTTGTCCCTATTGGGCTGGGCCCTTCCCATAAGGCCCCACCGTCGGGCATAAGCGCCTCTTGCTACCCATATGCAAGGCGCCGTCTTAGCCTTGCCTTCCTGATCGCTCCCACACCTGCACGTTAGTGATCGGCCTCCTCAACTGTATCAATCGAAGGCAGGGCGGCAGAGCCCCAACCGACGGGAGAAGTTACGTCCCAAGATGTCCCCCTCGATTCCCGACATGCTATGATACCCCGTGGTGGGTAGGAGCGGTCGAGTCCGTATCACCGCGGAACAACTGCAGCGTCCCAGATCTGATCTATCTACTCGGCAATTCATCCGGTGACTTCACGACGCCAAAGAAGCCCCAAGAAGCATCAAACATTTCCGATGAGATCCATGGAGCTATTCGAGATAGCAAGCACTAGCTCCCAAAGCGACTTCATAAAAAGCAATCAAAGATAAGATCAAGAAAATGAAACGCACGTAGTGGTCATTATAGCGGTTCCTTCAGATCCTAGAAAACGTCCAAAAAAACCGCTCTGTAACTACCGAGCAAAGGCAAAAGACAATAAGTAGATACATAAGATCGAGTCTCTTAAAGAAAATCGACAATGTTCAAGCGGCCCGTCATTGAGACAAAACGTGTTAAGCATATAAGCACTTTCGACTTGATTTGCAAAGTGGTCGATTCACGCAAGACGGAAGAGAGTTTCCTTCTTGAGTCCTTTTATCCCAATATTAAGGATAATGTGTGGGCCTTTACTTGAAAGAAGATGGTTGATCCCTTGCCGACTCATTCCATCCTCCTCCCGTGGGTCGCCCTCTTATTCACTCTCGCGAGCAAAGAAGAAGAGAGACATCATTCAAGCCAGCAATGGACTGAGGTATGAGACGATAAAGGTAAAGAGAAGGGGCCGTCGTTGGTGCATAACAGATCTTTCCTATCTACGATCTTTCTTGGTGCATAAGCGAGGCTTCGTGGTCGAAGTACCACATAAGCAATAAAGCCAATAGACCTTGAATAGCCTGTACAAAATAACTTGTGAAGAGGATTTACTAGAGTCTAAAAATCTTGTACATAAGTTGGCACAGCGCTTTCAATCAATCTCGCCATCCGGTCTGCCCGGTCAAATCAGCGATCATGCCCCCTTATTCTAGCGGAGGAACAGCTTCATCGATTCATTCCCTTGCTAATCCGCCTTCAAGCCTTGTTCCTTCTTCCGCTTCATCTATCGTAAAATTCTATATGCCACAAATAGAAGTCGAAAGAAATCCTAGCAGTCATTGAGATTGAATCCAGAGGAAGAAGCAGCTC